>OZ024833.1:76969700-78209700 GCA_964016985.1 Anodontia alba | reverse complement strand
GTTACACCTATTGGGCCAACATGACGATGTAATATCTTTTGATATAAAAATTTTCAGGCTTGATACGTAAACGCGGAATAACTCGGGTAAAAATATAAGAAGAATGTCCAGGTAGTGCTACAATCACAAGCCGAAGCACATCCCGAGCACAAAGAGGAAGAGGAATTAGACAAAACCAAACAAGCGCAAATCGAACAAACGTACGAAAAGCACTAAGAGTAGCTATCTCTTCCCCAAGCGAGATAGTCGCAACGCAAAAAGGACTGAAAAATACAAGAACAAAATAACACACGGCAAGACTTAAAACAAATCGCATTATAGAATAAGTAAACAAGGCAACAAAAAGTAAGACTAACACCGGGACCATTGTCTTAGAACGGTCAGTAAAATAAACGATCGTTGGGGTTAAAGCATTTTTACAGCCAGCCAACATAACCCTGGGTCCCAATGAACCTCTTAATACAGAAATACATAAAACTTCGGGTTGCATAAAAGCTCCTAACTCAGTCAATGCACCAAGACGAAAACATAAAAAATCAATAAATCACTATGATAAGCAAAGACGAGTACTCATGGCAATTCTACTGTATGCCAGAATAAATTAAAACCAATAGTTGGACCACGGCGGGCCAAGCCAAATACATATCGTCAAGTCCCAACCCACTAGTTATAGTTTTACGAAGAAGCCGTCATTGAGTCTCAGACCCGAATCGCCGACGTGCAATTAAAGATAATTAAAAATAATTGGGCTGATAACATAATATCCAGGCTATAACCATTTCTTTTATAACGGTTAATTAGTTTTCCGAATTGCTCCGAAAAGTTAGATTTTCCCATATTTTTTCTATACCTTGTGGCAGAAGTGTTTTCAGACCGATGTTATATTTTCCTACCAAGGCACTGTGTCTGCGATAAAATTTCGAAAACGCCTTGCGAAGTTTAAAATCGCGACAGCCCTGCTTAAGAAGTTTGGCAGTAAGGACTTTATTACGGCAATTAAAGTCACTAAGATTTGAAGAAGCTCTGACGAATCTAATAAGTTGAGAGATATGTATACCCCATATGAGGTACGCCGGGGCACACAGACATCCAGAAAAGGAAAATTGACTACATGAAAATCAAAATCGTCCCGTTTATCATAAATTTTGGTGAAAACTGTACCATTAGATATACATAGATTCAAATCAGAAAAAGGTGCCTCAGTATCGGAAGAATTGGCTTTATTTAATTGGAGTTCAGTAGGGTAAATGCTGTCTACCATTTGGTCAAAGTAAATATTGTCAATATTTAATAAATCATCAAGGTAACTTGAAGTGAAATTGAAAGCCACAATAATGTCAGCCTGATTTTCATGTGAGAGATTCTCCATGAAACCTCTTTCATAACATAAAAGAAACAAAACTGCAACAAGAGGAGTACAATTATATAGATACCTAGCAGTAAGGCATGAAGATAGCAGTTTGGACAAAATAGTAGTCGTACATGAAGTAGAATTTGCGATGATACAATTTCTACGCGTGTTCTGGTAGGGCCTGATAAACTTGATATCAAAGGACATAAACATAGTATCCTTTGTACCCAAGGTAGATAAAAAGGCATTCTTCAGAGATCGATACAACAGAATTTCACATTATACTACTGACATCAGACGGGTAAAGACAGCAGCACATGAGGAACTGCTCCTTCTCGACTAGATGAAACAAACTCACAAACAAAAGTTTAACGGCTCAAATAAATCACACCAGGAACCATCGATTCAGAATGGTCAGTTTGAAATTACTTGGTGATTCTTACTTGAATCAGGCTTACTTGTAAACAACACTTATCCTCGGTTATGTTACGGTTTACAAGCATAGAAGTCATTAAACTTAATCTGGTCGAAGACTTTTTAATCAACAATGATTTTAAACAGGAAACTTAAATCGAGCTTCAACATTGAGATGAAAAAAAGACGAGTACTCATACCTCAACAACAAGACTATCACTGAAGCCTAGAGCCACAGAAATTCAATTGATGAGTGACACTTTCGGTATTCTTACATGGGATTATAATTATTAAATTATTTAATAATGTCCTCTGCTGTGTTTCAGCTGCCAAGATGCTGCCTACCGAAGATGAATTAAAACATTACAAGAGTTTGTCCCTAAAGATGTATGACATAATGAAAGGCACTGGCTACACTACAAAGATGAGAGATACTATTAAAGAAATGGCAATCGTCCGTGAAGTACTTGCGACTATCGCTTATACGCCCTATTTTTCTGTGTATTCATTTGGTAGTCTCTCCGAAGGAACATTCACTAAAGGATTTAACACTGATGAAGTGTATGTCGGTAACATACCCGTAGTAACAGATATCGTTCCCTCGACACGTTCTGAACTTCTGTTGGTATCCGAAGAACAACCAGGGTATGCTAAATTACAGCTAATTAGTGAAGGAAGACTGATATTCAAAGACTTTGGCAATGTCAAAACCAGCCCATTGCATGACTTTAGGGTTGATAAGAGCAATAGAGTGTGTTTAATTCAAAAAGCGGTAAATGAGGAACAATTTGGTCTTCATAAGCAGGGTCCTGCAATTAGTCATCCAAGAGAACTGCTACCGTCAGATACTGTGTTCGCATTTAAGTGTGAAACTTGGCCGGAATGTGCATCAGAATGGCTGACGAGACAACGAGAGCATGACTGGCCTTCGCTGCAGACATGATAAAGAAATGTAAATCTTTAGGATTCATTGTGGCACCTGCGGCTCACCCAGACAGCGACAAAAACGAATTCCAATGGAGAATATCGGCTACAGAGCAGGAACGATTACTAGTGACACAATTTAACGACGTGCAGTTGATGTGTTATATCCTTCTAAAACTCATTAAAAGTGTACTAATAAAACAGCAGATTAAAGAAGACACGTTAACCTCCTACCATTGCAAAACATGCATGCTGTATATGCTCGAAAACACACCAAAAGAATTATGGATACCTGAACATTTAGCGTGCTTTTTGCTCATGTGTCTGAGACAAATACGAGCCTGGGTTGAATCTGACAACTGTCCAAACTACTTCATCCCTGGAGAGAACATGTTTGACAGAATAACAAATAAAGAACTAATGGTTACGCTTGGAAATATATTAGACACAATTTTAAGTTCTGATTTGGACCGTCAGTTCGACACTTTAAAAACTGATAATATAGGTACACATAAGCGAAAAAGGCTTCATAATCTTGAAGAAATATCTTCGTATAATGTACAGCGTCTCCAATTATATGCAATCGCACTCGTACTTACAGATTTGATGTTTTACAGGGACAATGTCATGTATAAATGTCTTCAAATAGGTGTCGCGCGGGTTGTTGAGAATTTAGAAAGAAACAAAAGAAGCATTGATCGTACTGAAGCAGAAACCAAAATAGCGAAATCACTTATATGGCCATTCATAAATGTTGCTAGGTTATCGAGTGAAGTAGTTAAAAATATACGGAAGAATGATGAATCTCTAGAACAATCGCTGAAGTGTAAAGATTGGGATCAACAATGGCCCATCCATTGCTATTCAAAACTGAAACAGGCATCTGCAGTGCTGATGCTCGGAAATTATCAAAGTTCTAATGACGAATTGTTAGCCGTGAAAGATAGAAAGCGATTCTCGTTCTGTCCTCCTTGTAGTCCAAATTATTACTTAATATTGGAAGAGAAACTAATTTTATCAATGATGCAAGACAGAACGGATATCACAGTCCCAGAACTCTTAGCAGACTTTCTGCAACCTTGTGTCGTATTTCTACCTTCCGAGCGCCATATAACACCAACCGCAATAAACTATGAAATGATAAGAAGTTTTTCCATGTCTCCCGAATCAAAAAGTCTTCCTCACAAACATTTGAGGTATGAATTGGGAGTAGTAGATGGAAACTTCCTGATCCACTTTCTACTGTATCTCAACTATAGAGCTCTTGGACAGGAGTATCAAGCAACAAGAGAAGTCAGAAATATGATCCACCTGTTAAATGATAAGTCTGTAGGACATCGAGAAACGTGTCTAAACCTTCTAGGGTGGATTCACATAGAGAGAGGAGACATTCGTTTGGCTGTACAGAGCTTCCAGAAATCCCTAGAAACCTTTTCGACTCATAATGCAGCATTCTGGCATTTGTGTTTTCTGATTGTGGTATAAAGGTACTGAGATGATGCTCATGAAAATTTTTATGTAAAGAATGTAAATCAGGTATCATTAAGATACATTTTAAGTACGATTAAGTTACAATTTTATTGACTATCACTTTACCCAAAACGAAATATTGTGTCATCTTTGTTATATGATATGTTGTTGGACATAATTTTGTTTTTCTGAATTTACTTGGGTTCAACGAAGTATGAACGCAACGCGGGTCGCGAGCAAAACTGGCGTCGTTTAAACTTTGCCTTTGACCCCACGTCCTTGAGCCTCAGAAAAAAATCAACAGAGTATTTGATAGAAAAGCCCGGAAAATGCCACAATTACAATTCGCAGTCATTCAAAATCACAAAGAGGAAGAGAAACTGAACACGAATTACCACATGCGTAAACCACCAGGGGTTTAAATATCTTTTACTCATACAAATAAAAGTCAAAAGGATTGCCTTTGGAAACAAAGAACCCAAAAACAAATCACGAAAATTGGAGACTGGGTTTGATTGAGTCTCTTCATATGCAACACTGTAGTTTGCGAGGTTTACAGGGTGAAGTTAGCTAGCTGTAAAAGTGCTTTAAACCCCACGGTGGTTTGCTCTACCGACCGTTCTAAGGCGGTGGTCCCGGTGTTAGTCTTACTCCTTGTTGCTTTGTGGTTTATTCTACGAGGCGATTTGTTGTATGTCTTTCCGTGTGTCATTTTTTTTGTGTTTTTCAGTACTTTTAGTATTGCGATTACCTCGCTTGGGGAAGAGAGAGCTAATCTTAATGCTTATCGTACGTTTGTTCGGTTTGTGCTTGTTTTAGATTTGTCGGTTTCCTCTTCCTCTTGAGGTCTGGGAAGGGCTGCGGTTTGTGATTGTGGCACTCCCTGGACTTTTCTCTTACTTTTTTTTACAAAACCGTCATCCTGGGTGCTGATGAAATTCTTAGAGCTGGAAATTTCTGTTATTAAATGGTAAAAATTCTGCGAAACCGTATTAAAAGAATAAAATTAAGTACAATTAATCTGATATGCTTTAAGTTTTACCGTTTCACCCACTAAAGTTGATGTATTCATTGTGTAATAGCATTATAACACCTAATTTGACTTTTAGGCGGATTACAATAGACTCTTTCGCTAGAATAGTACAGCCGTAATATGTCAAGTCACGTGGAGTATTAAAGCACCGATCTTGTTCAACTTCTGTCAGTGTAACGCGAACTACCGAAGACGTCAGATCAATAAATAGGACGCTTAGCCGAAATATAGTACATCACGAAAACATAACTTTATAATTTTGACCCCCTTCAACCCCACTTTTATAAAGTAAAATTGGGGTTTACAGGGGTATACATTATTTTTCTTATTTCTGCTTAAAAACATAGATTGTGGGTACTCGTTAGAACCGCTTTTGCGAGGCGGTTCTAACGAGTATCCACAATCTATATTTTGAGCAGAAATATGAAAAACATCAGAATTTTTTATCTGAAAATGTTCATTTTTTTGGTGGTAAAATTTTCAGAATATTTGAATAGGCATGTTTTCGTAATGATCTTTTAAGTTTCCATATTCTTCAAAGACCCTTAGCGTCAGAAGACAATTAAATACCAAAATATTAGTAGCTTGGGTCGTATTTGTCCATACTCGTCATCAGGAAAACATGCCTATATAATTTTGACCCCCTTAAACCCCACTTCTATATAGTAAAACTGGGGTTTACAGGGTTATGCATTATTTTTCATATTTCTGCTCGAAACATAGATTGTGGGTACTTGTTAGAACCGCCTCGCCGAGGCGGTTCTAACGAGTACCACCATCTATGTTTTGAGTAGAAATATGAAAAATATCAGAGTGTCTTTGTCTGAAAATTTTCAGTTTTTAGGTGAAATTTTCTATATATTTGAATAGGCGTGTTTTCGTAATGTAATATCCCCAACTGTTCATCAATTGGGCTTGGAACAGTTAATAAATGAGATAGGGTCTTAGTTGTGTTAATGCAATACATAGTCCCAGACATGGCTTGAGCAGGTTTCTGAATAAATCTAAAGCGGTCCATGCAGGTACATAAATCATAGCACATAGGGGGACTCCTGGCAGACTGAGATAGGGTCTGAAAGGAAGGTTTCCTATTTATGTCATTGTGAATAGGTTTATTATCATCAGAAAAAAAGGTAAACATTAAAGTCCAGGGATCACAGCAAATCCCTGACACCAAAAGGAAGAAAAAGGAGACAGAAATCAACATGTGCACAATAAATAAATGCGTGAAAATCACACAGCTCTCTCTTCCTCAAGCTAGATAATCGTAATGCTAAAATTACTGAAAAACACAAGGACAAAAAAGCAAGACAAAACCCAAAATAAGTCACCTCGTAGAAGTAACCAGAAAGCTACACAGAATAAAAGTAACACTGAGACCACCACCTTAGAACGGTCAGTAGCATAGACTACTAGAGGATTTCAAGCACTTAATATATAATCGGTTAACTTCGTCGTGGATCCCGATGCTTTTCCTAATACAGAAATGCATAAAAGGTTTGGTTGGCATAATGACTCTCTAAGTCGATGCATTAAAAAAGAAAACACAAAAATCAAATAAATCATTATGATAAAAAAGAAGAGTACTCTTTGCTAATTCTACACCCACTACGAGAAAGAGTTAAAGAAAACCAATACATCGTCGTGAACCAAAGCGGGCCCAATCAAAGGCGAATATGCCGTCATTGAGTCTGGGGCCCAAAACAGGTAAGAGAAACGTTCAGGGAGAGACAGATTTACAAACCGCTGCCATCCAAGACACGAGGAGGAAGAGAAAGCATACAAAACCAAACAAACACAAATCGAACAAACGCGCGAAAAAACCTTAGATTAGTGTTCTCTTCCCTAAGCAAGGTAATCGCAATGCCAATGCTAAAATGACTGAATGAACACAAGAAGAAAATAACACAAGGCAAGACATAAAACAAATTGCCTCGTAGAATGAATCGCAAAACAACAAGGAGTAAGACTTATATCGTGACCACCGCCTTAGAATGGTCAGTAAAATAAACCACTGAGTGTTTAAAGCACTTTTACAGCCAGCAAACTTCACTCTGGGTCCTGATGCTAATCTTAATACAGAATTCGCTTCGCACAAAGGCTCCCCCTCAGCTAGTGCATCAAAGCGAAAACATAAAAATCAAATTAATCACTGTGATAAACCAAACAAAGGTAAGAGAAAAGTCCATGGAGTGCCACAATCACAAGCCGCAGCCCTCAACAGACACAAAGAGGAAGAGGAAACAGACAAAACCAAACAAGCGCAAGTCGAACGAACATACGGAAAACACTAAGATTAGCTTTCTCTTCCCCAAGCGAGGTAATCGCAATGCTAAAAGGACTGAAAAACACAAGAAGAAAATAACACAAGGCAAGACATAAAACAAATTGCCTCGTAGAATAAACCACAAAGCAATAAAGAGTAAGACTAACAACGGTACCACCGCCCTATAAATTTAAATGCATTAAAATACTATTTAATGGTAAGAACCTTGTTTTATATGCCTAAACAGTGTCTTCAAATGTTACAAGACATCATGAATGAATATAAATAAAATAATTATTTGTAAAAGTATTGTTTATATGCTTAAAGTTTTTCTTTAAGTGATATGGAGTGGTTTATAGTCACTATTTATTGATTCAGTATTTTATTTATGTTAACATTATTATGTGCTCATACGCTCTAAAACATTTTAAAGTTATCATTTGTACACAAAATTATCTTTGAATGCTATAAAATCGTTTAACGTTGAATGCGTCATATACTTACCAAGTATGCCTGGAAGCCTCAGTGAGTCAGCTTGTAACAGGAGTTTTAATTGGCTGTCGGTAATATCACCGGGAGAAAACCCTAGAAATCGAGATAACGGCATTTCAGTTTCCTACTAAGGGCCTCTATGGGTCATCCAGCAGTAAAACCCTAGCCCTAGCCAACCTTAGTCAAGGCCCGAGACCATGCAGATTGGGTCCTCAGATGTACAGGACCACACACTTGTATTCCGAAACAATCTTGTATTCCGGCCTCCTTGGGTACAAGTGACCTATGATGACACAATGGTCGAAACCAAGTTCCACCAAACCGGGCTAATCCTGCATGCCCTAGGCAAAGCTTGAACCTCCGTGGCCTGTGTAGCTTGTGTACCCACCTCCACAGTTACCTAGGTCACCGGCGCAGGAAAACTCTTGTAATCGAGGTACGGGCGGCCCGATGTCCCACTATGGGCCCCTTTGGATCATTCAGCAGTAAAGCCTCTGTCCCAAGCAAACCCCAGTCAATGCTCATAACCATGTGGCCACGGTTGGGGGTCTTTAGGCCACATTGGTCACCATCCGGGAAAATATGAAAAATAAAACACACACACACACACACACACACACACACACACACACACACACACACACACAACTCTTGTATTCCGGCCACCCGCGGGACAAGTGACCCATGGGGGCATTAGCGTCAAAAACAAAATTCCATCCATCAGGACTAGTCCTGCAAACCTTAGTCAAAGTCCGAACCCCAGTGGAACGTTTGCCCACCTTCCCAGAAAACTGGGTCACCGCATAGGGAACACTAAATAAAAATGAATTATTGAAATTTTAAAAGTTCATTTTCATACTAGACCATCTACGTTAGCAGCACTTATAATCCATCGCCACATGACACCTTAGACGATAGTGTTAAGTCGCCTTACCTGTTAAAATTTGTTACTAAATTTGTATAGAAAAAAGTATCAGATGGGCGACAATCGCTTGACTCAACTTTTTGCTTCTTCTTTCTTTTTTCTGTTTTCTATATTGCACCAGGTGACTGATTCCTTTCTCCTTTCGTTTCTATTTTCTCGTTTCAGTCCGTCTAGCGCACCATTTAAAATTGTCAAATGTAATAGCTTACCCATTTATGACTAGCGACCCATAAAGGGATCAGAACGCGGCGTCTTGTCAGAATTTATACTGCTTGCGTTAAATATAGACATTTCTATAATACATGATAACAGAAACTAATCAAATACCCTTCTGTTGGAAATGGACCAGTCCAAAGTTAGGGCAGAAGAGTTCATTCGGCATGAATGGGTTAATATAACAATGTACAGTCGAACCTCAATAACTCGAACCTTTAGGACTATGGAAATTTGTTCGGGATATGGGTTGTTCGAGCCACTGAGGGTTTATCATGGTGCCAGTTCAGAAACAAATGGCAATTATCTAGGGAAATCTTCACGATCGTCCATTATGAAAACACCTATCCAAATATGTTGAAAATTTTATCACCAAAAAATGAAAATTTTCAGATAAAAATTCTGATATTATTCATACTTCTGCTCAAAACATAAATTGTGGGTACTCGTTAGAACCGCATCGGCGAAGCGGTTCTAACGAGTACCCACAATCTATGTTTTTGAGTAGAAATAAGAAAAATAATGAATACCCCTGTAAACCCCAGTTTTACTATATAAAAGTGGGGTTTAAGGGGTCAAAATTATATAGGCGTGTTTTCGTGATGTATATAAAAAATATATGTTGTGTGTACTCAGTAGAATCGCTCGACGAGGCAATTATAATGAGTACACACACTATATACTTCATGATAAAAAGGAAAATTTCTCTGAAGTATCCATGAATTTTTGCTTTCTTGGGCTATCAAGAGAATTTCATTGGGACTCAAAAACGAGAAGATTTTGATGAGTACAGCCGACATAACTTTATTTAAGAAGACCGAAAAGATAACCCTTAATTGTCCCTATTATGCTTCCTGACCGGATATTATGATAAACCCATAATGCCGAGTGGACTCTTCTATTTTAACTCTTTGGACGGGTCCAATTCCTATATAAGGACAGTCTGGTTGTTTTTTTTTATTATTATCATGCATCGTAGAAATGTCTGAAATGAAAGCAAACTGTGTAGACCCGGATCAGATGCCGCGTTCTACACTGTTTGCCAATACCCCTTTTATGGGATGCTAGGCTTAAATGGGTTACATGTAACACTCAGTGCACGAATTACCGCTACCTGGTTCAAGCAAAAGTGTTCGTGTCATTGATGTTCGACTGCATTACGCGAATAAACGCATTTACTTCTTTCTTATTTTCTTTATTCCATTTCTATTCTCAAAAAAAAAAAAAAAAAAAAAACAAAGAAAAAAAAAATAAAATAAAAAAAAAAAAATAAAAAAAGGAAAGGCCCACTAAAAGCAATGTATGTCTCTAAGTATCTAGCTTTAGAAAACAAGCAGTTTGGCGCAAATTTGACCAAAATCAATTGAAACATAAGAAATATATTGTATTTTATCTTTTATATAACCGTGAGCATGGGCGCCGCCATTTTGAATATTTAATTAAACGTTTACTTTTTTATGACACAAATAAAAGTCGCCTGTTGACAAGACTATTAGGCTCATGTAAATTAATTGACAGTTTATATGCAAATGAACACATTTTCAGTTAAACAACAACAAAATATTGTTTCAGATGTAATTTATTCAATTTTGCACAATAGTTAGGTAGTTATGACGTCACTAATTAACAAAAATGGCGGCTTCAGTGTCAGCATTTTTTTAATTTTATAAAAAATCTAATAAATCTTTAATTTTCAACTAATTTTCAGTGATTTTTTTTTCACCAAGCTGCTCAGCTTATCATGCTCTTTATATTTTAACAATTTGATGTGATGTTTCCTTTACAGATGGTATATTTTTTCAGGACGACAAGCCTTCTGTATTTTGCTTCCAAGTTTGTTTCAAAATCGGTACTCTCCGTCCTCATTTAGTGTGTAGGAAAACGACCAAATTATATACAACGGATCAACAATGATTTCTGAGGGGGTGGGGTTCGATTTAATCAAATTACTGTGCTTACTCTCCCAGTGGGCACACAATGTTAAAATGACGTCGTATCAACGTCGATGTGACGTGATCACGTCGCATCGACGTTAATACGACGCCATTTTGATGTTGTGTGCCTGCTGGGTCTACGTATTCGGAAAGACAGACCTAAGCAAACAGTGTAGACCCACATCAGACGCCATATAACGCGGCTTCCGAGCAGGGTCTACACTGTTTGCACACTTTCGTAGGTAGCAAAATGAATTTGAACTATGAAGAGAAGTATAGGATAAAACGAAAGGGATGTGAATATTTAGGGTAAATATGATATCTCAAATTAATCCAAAATTTCCATGGAAATAAAATTTTGAGTCAAAGTGGGTTCAACTGATCCCCTGCCCCCACCTCCCTCCCCCCGCCCCCTCCCCCAGCCACCCCCCCCCCCCCCCACACACACACACCTTTACCCTGTCAAACCGCCCTGCTCGGGTGTTTGATGAATAATAATGGTATACTTTCATCTCATGGTCATATTTTTTCTTTTCAAAACTCTTCAGGACACTCTTCAGCAGAATTGGTATACGTAACTCTTTCGGCGCCAAATTTCAAACGACATTTGCGGTCGGCTTTTCTTTTTCAACAAATATCGCTTGAAAAGAAGTTTATACGTAAAGTTGAAAGATTGAATATCAAACAGCGTAGATACAGATGAGACGGCTCATATGAGCCGTCTCATCTGGATCTATGCTGTTTGCAAATCCTATTATTATCGCCTGTGGCAGTGAAAGAGTTAAATGTATTTTATTTCATTACTAGTACATGTGATACACGTATAAATAGCTCAAAAAAGGGAGGGATTAGAACGAAAGCACGAGTGCTTATAGAGATCAGCTCCCAAGCATGTAATGACTTCAGCAGAATTCTCTTCCGTATTACTAACTTAAATGTAACTGTTTTATGTATCATTCTCAGAGCTCTTTCATTGCTGTCTAATACAGCTCGCGTGTTAAAAGCCAATGCTTTTGACCGCTTTGGTTCATCCGCGGTCTAAGGTCACTGCTTTTCAAACGTTAACCCATTTAGATACAGTTATGTTTCTTGCTTGAGGTTTCAGCCGGTCTAACCCATTTTAGACTGAATAAACGCCCCCACACTTTAAATTTAAGAGTCTAATTTAATTTGTGTTTAATTTAATTTAATGCTATGTGACTTAGATATTCTTAAAGAAACATGGCTAAACTTTTTGCAACCGAGGGAGACCCAGATCAGACGCCACGTTTGCCAATTACACTTTTAGGGTCTTTTGACTAAAATGAGCAATTTGACTACCCATTTGAGTGTCTAAAGCTGCTGGGTAAGTATTTAACAGTATAGACCCTGATCAGACGCCGCGTATGTTATGCAAAGAAAGAAAGAACAATATAAGAGAATCATGTGAATGTCCATATAGGGAAACAGTGAAACCAAATTTGATACCAAAATAAACCTGACCATATCTATATTTCCCGACCATCATCGTTGATTCTTGATCAAAATTTGACATATTATGAACATTCAAAGTATTACTCTGTCGACATCTTATAAGTAAACTTTATTTGAACGCCAGGTTCGTTGTTTATTCGGCCTCAAAGTCAGTGTGCTGAATATGAAGCGCATTTGGGAAAAACTCAATAACCCCTTGCAGCACAAAAACTAGCCTATATAGTTTTGACCCGCTTAAACAAGTGGCAAGACAGGATTCCAGACACAGAAGTCCTGAAAAGGGCAGAGATGCAGTGTATACATACTCTTCTGAAATTGGCACAGTTAAGATGGACAGGCCATGTTATTCCCAGAATGCTTGATGAACGTTTGCCAAAGAAAATCCTCTATGGAGAACTTCAAGTAGGAAAACGCTCCCATGGTGGTCAGAAGAAGCGATACAAGGACATCTTCAAAGCCTCCCTTCAGGACTTCAACATACCAACAGAGTCATGGGAACAGATTGCACAAGATCGTACAAAGTGGCGAGGCCTCATAAAAAGGGGAGCTGGTGAATACGAAGCAAAAAAAAAAAAAAAAAAAAAAAAAATAAGCGAAGCTGAGCAGAAACGTGCACAGCGGAAAGCCAGAGCTAAAGCATCACCAACAGAGCTTTCTTCCTCATATCTCTCTTGTTGTATCTGCAACAGGCAGATTAGAGCTAAGATTGGTCTCATCAGCCATCTTAGAACACACAAATAATAACACATCACACAGTTGATTAGGATTGGTCATTGTCAGTAATGACAGACGAACATGTAGAATCGCCTCATCGAGTCGATTCTGATGAGTACACTCAACATACTATTATAATATAGAAGATTGAAAAGACACTCCTAAATTATATTCATTTGCCTTCTGACCTAGTGTTATGATTAATCCTCAATGGATCGAACTACCCATGTCTCGAACAAACTTCCATGGTCCCAGAGATGTTCGAGCCATCTAGGTTCGAGTCGTTGAGGACTGTATCAGAAAATATCCATAGGGTGACACCAATTCCACGCATGTTTACGAACTGGGCTTGTGAGCATGCGTGAGAAAAAGTGGTACCTTGGCCTTAGATGGACATCTAAATCCCCATTTTTACTTGTATTTTATATTTTGTTTTCGTTGTTGCGAATAATGTCGGAGTAAGATCCTATAATACTGGTTAAAGAGAAGTAAATAAATGAGCTCAGGAACTTGCACGATCAACATCAAGTTTTCTGCATCAGAGGATAGGAAAATAAAACACACACACACACACACACACACACACACACACACACACACACACACACAAAGACAAAAACCAAACAACAGATGGCAAACAGAGTTTGCAGCCCTTACCTGGTAAGAAGGCAACTCTGTTATAATATCTTAACTAAATATATCTTTAGTTTATATAACTGTTTAAAAAAAAACATTTGTAAGCGAAACACTACGGAACATTTAATAAAACCAGAAAAAGTGGCCATAGGATACGGATGCCCCCGCCAAAATGCCATTCAGAAAAAGATTACATATGTAATTGTGACAAGTACAGCATGAAGTTATTATTAAGGTTGATATCCTATTTATAGAACACGATCAAACCTTTGAGAAACCTTTGCTATAATCAATAAGTGTCATGATAATAAAGCATTTTGCTTATCATTTGACAAAAATGATTAAAATATAAAACACGGCTAAACAATCAGTCAGTCAATTAAATTAAATCAAAATATAAACACCAACATTCTAACTGATCTGACAATTGAAAATTTCATCCACAATATAGATAACAATCGAACGTTGATGCATATATTCTACAATTGTATATTTACCATTTATAATAAGAGAGCCTTTATTAAGGAGCTGCAGTTGTTCATGTCACTATTCAGTGTCTGAATGTGTATTGCAATAGACTTGGACTGTTTCTTTGTAGCAAGACAGTGTTCAGGAAACATTTGTATGTTTTTTGTTTTTTTTTCTGAATTGTAATCCAGACGGTTTAGGAGTTATGGCCCACACACAGTTTACTATAAAGAACTAAGTCATGGGCACATAATTAAAAAAACAAACAAACAAGCAAGTGTTGTCTTCCTTTTTCACGACACATCGTCTCAATGCCATGCATGCACATGTAAAGTCATAAATATACACATGGAAAAAAGTTAAGCATCACCCACAGTTAGACAAAACATTTTTATTTCGATTTGATAAACAATCCAATTAAGAAGCAAAACCGAAATACAGTCGACTCTCGTTATCTCGAACTCCAAGGGACTCTATGAAACACTTCGAGATATCCGTAGTTCGACATATCAGATTTACGGAACTGAGGAAAAAACAATTAATCGATCAACCACCTTTAACAGAATGAATACGTAATTTGACTCCAAAGTTAGAGATATATTGAATATATTGTGGAAAAGAGGAGAAATTGCTCCTAAGGAGCAATTTCTCCTCTTTTTCACAATATTTTATTGACTGTTGGTAGACCTCTGTGTTAAAACAGGGACCAGATTATCACTTCGAGATAAGCGGTTATTCGAGATAAGCGAGTTCGAGATAACGAGAGTCGACTGTATTATTGAATTAGTGTATAAATGGGTATATTAAGAGTCAGGATCATAATGTTATCATTTGAAATCACGGCTTTTACTGGCTTGCAAGTCCAATTGATTTGGATGCATTTTTTTATGACAAAAACTGCATATGGTTACAAGTATGGTCCTATAGGCCACCAAAGAAGTTAGATTAGAACACGAGTGTCTTCCAAAGTTAGCACTATCGAAGACAATTAATTTCAGTACCTTTGAGTCAGTATTTTATGTAACCTCCTTGAACTGCAATGGTAGCGTCAAGACGCCTCCTCATAGCCTGGACCAGGCGTTGTATCCGCTGCTGAGGGATTCGCTGCCATTCCCGATGCAATGCAGCCTCAAGTTCAAGTAGTGTCTGCACTGGAGGAGTGATTTCACGAATTTTCCGGCCCAGAATGTTCCACATATGTTCAAGAGGATTCAAATCAGGACTGCGAGCAGGCCACGGAAGTGTTGAAATCGCATTTTGACGACAACATTCAATCACTGCATGTGATCTGTGAGGTCTTGCATTGTCATCCATAAACACTGGTCTTGTTAAAAGGGGATGGTCATCAAAATGGGGAATTACAGCAGTTTTAAGAATGTCCGTTTGGTACTTTTGTCCAGTAAGGGTCCCTTGCACAGTAACCAGATCAAGCTTACAATTATGCGATACACATCCCCATACCATTATTTAGCCTCCACCGAAAGGAACAGTTTCCTGGCTGTGCCTTTGAGAATAAGCAGTATTTCGCTGCCTCCAAACATGCACACGGCCATCCGTCATATGGAGAAGAAACCGACTTTCATCCGACCAGTGAATTTTTCTCCAAGACCGGATATTCCAGTTCCTGCGTTGCTGGCACCAGTACAAACGCGCTGCCTTCTGTCCCGGAGTAAGCATTGGCCGTCTGATAGGCCGACCAGCACGATAACCAGAAGCCCGGAGCCTATTACGAAATGTTCTGGTTGACAATGGCCTGTTTGGCAGCCATCTTTGCTTCACAACAGTACTGGTTAAGAACGAAAATCGCCGAACAAGTCTCTTCCCTTCGTGACGTCTTTCGGGGCCTCCCTGAGCGTGCTGTGTCCTGTACCTGATTGGTTTGCTGAAGTTTATTGAGCAGGCGACAAATGACTGACTGACTATACCCAAGGCGACGGGATATTTCTCGCCCGGATAGCCCAGCGTTACTCATTCCAATAATCTGCCACAGAGTGGCGTCCGACAGTCGTCTACGAGCCATAGCACATGTGTACAAGTTGGATTCAAGCATAGGTTCATTAATCTGTTCGTTATTAACACAAGACAAAACAGCATTATTTTCATGCATGAGGGTACCATGAAATTCATGCTAATCACGGCTGTATTATATAGTCGTGGACGATAAAAAATATATGTATGTATGTACAGAAGCCAAGTGTCATCGTATATCAAAATTTTAAGTGCCTATATTTTGATTAGGAAATATGACGCTAAAAAACCGCAAGTCATGCTTAACTGTTTTCCATGTGTATATATTCCATACGGTTAAGGAATTATGGCCCGGACACGGTTTACTATATGGAACTAAGTCAAGGGCAGATAATTCAAAAACCAAACAAGCAAGGGTTGTCTTCCTCTTTCACGACACATTGTCTCAATGCCATGGATGCACCTGTAAAGTTTCATAAATATATTCCATACGGTTTAGCAGTTATGGCGCGGACACGAATTGGGGACGGACGTACGTACGTACGTACAGAACGGACGGACACGGGTAACACTTCATGCCCTTCCGCTATTCTTCGAATAGGCGGGTGCAAATATCCCGTCGCCTTGGGTATAGTCAGTCAGTCATTTGTCGCCTGCTCAATATCGCTCTAAGCTTCCAAAGTAACAAAATGAAAATACTGCGTTGGAGCGCCAGTAATAGATTACTGGTGAGCTACGGTAGCTTTACCGATCTCAACCCTCGCTCTAAGCTTCCATTAAATGCTTAATGCAACTTATTCAATGGCAGTCATTCATTCTCTGGCGTAATTGTCTGGATCAGTATTCCTGTTAATATAAAGAACCCACGGTCATTAGTTATTTATTTATTTATTTATTTTTTATTTATTTATTTTTTTTTTTGTAAAAAAGTGTACTTATTTTATTAAACATTAATATATATATATATATATTCTAATATATTTGCAATTTAACATTATATATACCTCCACCGCCATGATTAAAAATTGATAGTGTACGTCTCTGTCTGCCTCTCTGTCTCTTTCTGTCTGTCTGTCTGTCTGTCTCTGTCTCTCTCTTATTGCTCTTTTGTTGTCATGAATTCACTTTAATGATTATTGATTCATTTCCTCAATAATTTTTATTATTGTAAATATGCATATATGTATGCTATTCATCACACCTCAATTTAATGTATTTTATATATTATTCACATGCATGTTTGTTTACGCGTGTACTGTTTGTGTATTTGTTGCTAAAAAGGGCCCCAAGGAAGATTGGCTACAGCCATTTGGGATGCCTTCTCAAAATAAAGAATTCACCTACTTACTACTGTGATAAAAGAAACATCTAATTATTCAGGCCCAAAGGTGACGGTTTGATCTTGTTGATATCGTCACGAAAACATGCCTATATGATATTGACCCCCTTAAACCCCACTTTTATACAGTAAAACTGGGGTTTACAGGGGTATACATTATTTTTCTTATTTCTGTCCCAAAACACAGATTGTGGGTACTCATTGTTTTGACCAGTAGTATGAGAAATATCCGAATTTTTATCTGAAAATTTTCATTTTTTGGTGGTTAAAATCTTCAGTTTATTTGAATAGGCTTGTTTTCGTAATATTGTATCGCTCGTTACGCGCAATACGCGCTGCGTAACACGCGAAAGAAAAATAACATTACTTGCAATAAAGAGACATCAACTAACATGAGATATTTGGCTTTTTTTACCATACGGACTGCTTTCAAGGGAACAATATTGCATCCAAAATAGGGGCTACTCTTGAAGGAAAGAACTTGCTCCCTTTGGGAACAATTGTTTTTCCCCTTTAAGAGTAGTCTCAATTTTGGAAGCAATACTAGGAAGAATTTATAAGATTTTACCAAGGTATGTGCGTAAAAATAATTCCGTTCTGGTTGCGCTACTATATTTTTTTACATTTATGTTATCTCACTTTGTAATCATCTTACTTGGCAGGATCTGATCTACGTAGGATGACTTCTGAGGGGGTGGGGGGGGGGGGGACTTAGTCTACGTATTCGAAAAGACAAGGATGAGTAAACAGTGTAGACCCAGATCAGACGCCGCAGAACGCGGCGTCTGATCAGGGTCTACACTGTTTGCCGATCACCCAGCAATTTTATACACATTAATAGATAATAAAATGGACTTGTTAAAGATAAGTATAAGGTACAATGTAAAGAATAAGAATATTTAGTGTTAATACGGTACATGTATCCCAAATGTATCGAATTTATCAAAAAATTCCCCGTGAAAATGAAATTTTGAGTTAAAGGGGGTTGGGGTGGGAATGGGGGAGATTCGATTGAACCCTAGAACGCTCCTTTTGGGAAAGAGTTACCTGGTCGCTTCGCAAGTCATTCAGGCATATATACTCCACAGAAATAATTTAAGGGCCACCACTTTTATTTCCCCTTTGAATACTACTAAAATACAACCCTCAAGTTTTACAATTACAGTCGAACCTCGATGGCTCGAACAGCGATGGCTCGTTAACCATGGCTAATTCGAACTCGTTTTTGAGTCCCTACGAAGTTCTTCCGATAACTCAAGAAAATAAATATTTAGGGAAATTTTCTTATTTTATCTTAAAAGTCTTTGTTGTGTGTATCATTAGAATCGCCCCATCGAGGCGATTCTAATGAGTACACTCAACAAACAATGTGTAGAAAAAAAAAAAAAAAAAAAAAAAAAAAAAAAAAAAAAAACCCTAACTTATCGCCATTTGCGTCCTGACTTAGCACCATAATTAACCCTCAGTGGCTCGAACCACCCATGTCTCGAACAATTTTCTATGGTCCAAAAGATGTTCGAGCCATCGAAGTTCGACTGTATATCCTGGACAAAACTAAAAGTCTCAGCCCTATTTCAATCAGCTCAACATGTTTGCAACATGTTCAGCTACCAAAGGGTCAGTGGCACCAACAACGCCAGACCTAAAGATTCTAAGAAAATCGGGAATTTCAAAAAAAAACGATTTTTTACCCCCAAATGAAGTTTGTTCACAATACTGGAAAAAATCTTTGTTTAATGAAAACAATACTCTGTTACACACAAAGCCATGCAAACTCAACCTTCATTCCAGTAAAAGGCACACAGATACGGCCAGAAAAAGAGACCAACCCTTTGAGAGGCTAAAATGCCTCGAAAGTTCCCCATAGACAACAAATAATCTGTAGAGGGTACCGCTAGCAAAATGTGCGTTTCTTGAGAACAAATAAGGCTTTCTGTATGAGTTTTTCACAGCTGGGTGCAGACATCACTTTTGACGCGAAAATGTAAATTTTTAATTTTTGGATAAAAAGTAGTGTTTTTTTTGCAAATTTTAAAATGAAATTTTTTATTTCAAAATTTTTGTTGGAAACACTCCTTTGGGGCTTCCTTTTAAAGAAACTTTCAACGATATTTTGATATCTTCTGTGGTTTTGCCCATACACCCGGCCAAAACTTGTATATATGGAAATTTGCACTTTGTGGTCCTTAAATTATTTTGTTGAGTATATATGGTTATGGGGTTTTCCTATTGTTTCGCGTTTTTTTTTTTCGGCGGTTGGCCACCAGATTTAGCTGCCATATTTCGACTGTCCGTTTTCCTGTTACTACTGTGAAGGACCTGGGTTTTAGGACTTATTTCTAATGAACAAAATATTAGAGGAAAAATTTTACTCAAATATTCAACTTTTTTAAGACATTCTTATGAGCCGACATTTGAAACAAATATCCTGAAAGTTTCAGAGCAGTAACTCTTACAACTAGTGAGAAGTCCTTTGAATATCTTTAAGTTCTAACTATTTGGCACATACCATGTCCATGTTAAAGCATTTTGATCTCCTGAGTCACATTACGAAAACACGCCTATATAATTTTGACCCCCTGAAACCCCACTTTTATATAGTAAAACTTGGGTTTACAGGAGTATACATTATTTTTCTTATTTCTGCTCAAAACATAGATTGTGGGTACTCGTTAGAACCGCATCGACGAGGCGGTTCTAACGAGTACCCACAATCTATGTTTTGAGCAGAAATATGAAAAATATCACAGTTTTTATCTGAAAATTTTCAGGTTTTTTTCGAGGTAAAATTTTCTATATATTTGAATAGGCGTGTTTTCGTAATGATAAGTGAAGAAATATTACTATTTAGAATTATGTAATTACTATAAAGTGTCCATGCTTCAGTTTTGATATGTGCATTTCTACATGTATTCTGCATCTTATTGTCATATTTTGGTAATTTTTAAGTTTTAGAAAGGTGGATTTTATTGGAAAATGTCTGTGCTTTGTACAGTTGTACCACTCTGGTGCTTATAAATAGCGAACAAACAAACAAAACCAAAGAAAACTAATAACGTTTGAAGAAATAAGTTTTTTTTTTTTGTTCTCGTATTAAGTACAGAGTCGGAATACTCCAGTATAAAGCTTCTTTTCAAAAGGATAGGCTTGCCAAGTTTTATCAGTGACTTCTTTCTGTGCATGTATATAGGAATGCAAATGCTTCATACTATGATCCTAGTTTGTTCACACAGCTCCCTATCTTCCAAACAGAGGCCTATTTAACCTGTCCCATATAGCAGCTAAGTATCATCAAGGTACCTCATAGTGTACCGTAGTTATCGAGCGTACACAGTTTCACACTCGGGGGAGTGGGCGGGGGGGGGGGGGGAGGGGGGGAGGGACGGCGGGGGGGGGGGTCTTCCTATAAATGGCATAGTACGGAGGTGCGTGCCGAATAGCCTCCTTTTTTTTCAGCCCTGCCAGGTATATGATTGGCCCCTTTTTTCAACAATAAGTATATGAATGGCCCGATTTTTCTGGATTCCTGTGTGAAAGGCCCCATTTTTCTGACATCATGGTATATCACATATTTTCGCTCAGAGATTTTTGGAGGCTGCTTATCCTTTTGCTATTACATGAATTGACTGTGATATGTGTGTAATAATCAAAGGACTGATAGTCCTAAGAGTCTGCTAGCTTGTAAAGTATTGATGGAGTGCTGTGTCTCTTCTATTCAAACACAATACATGCAAAGAAGATAGGTGGCATTCCAATGCTACCAATACTACACCATAAGATGGAGCTCTATGGAATATATCGGGCATCGTACTTCCTGAAAAGAAGACTTTCATTAAAAACTCTATTAAATGTACGTCAAGCGAAGACTGAATATGGGTTGAATGAGAAAGTCATAGCGAGTGTTGTCTCTAAATTAAGGAAAGGATACTCCACTGAGGATATGATGTTTATTTATTTATCTATTTTTTTTTTCACTTTCCAGTGATAATGCTGGTTGTCAAGTGAAAAATAAGATGGCAAATCACATAGCTCTAAATAGTCATGATATGGAATTCTTTTTTGCGTACTTGTATAATTTATCTCCTGCAAACAGAATTTCATTCATGTTGTTAACATTCCACATGTTGGTACAGATCCTTTTCTGTACAGCTTTCACCAAAAATACTAAACAACATGGTAGGCATTGACGCCCTCTTGAATCAGGACTGAATATCTCATCTCCTTGCAATAATACAGACCTGGATTTTGCTCTATATCCATATTTTCACACTTGCTTACAACCAGTGGCTTTATCCAATATTAAATTTACACTCAGGGACAAGGCTTTGTGAGAAAATTTACTATTCCTTGAAAAACAACCAACATGAACACTCTGTACTACATGCTCTCACTATCAATTTCTCAAAATCAGTCAGATGGAAATGCATTCTACTTGTTTTAATGTATAAATGAATGGGTCTTTACTGAGGCATCTGTGTGAAACAGATATACATAAATAATCTAACCATGTACTGAAAAACTAAATACAATTATTTCTCTTCTGTTTTGTTTCTTTCTTCACAAAAAAATCCATTTTATTATCTGCATATATAGGCCAATGCAGTGATTGGAGTAATGAACCTCTTTATTTTCCAATGAAGTTGATCACCTGATTATTCCAAATGAGTGTATCTCCAGCAGCAATTTCCAATTTCTAGAATTATTAAAGTTCAACTCTAGATATGCTCCAGTTCACACAAATTCAACACCTGATGTAGCTCCACGATTATTCTAGTGCAATTTTATAATTTTTACGCTATCTTTATCAACTTATTATTAAAACAAAAGCAGATTAAATAAATTTGAAATGGCTATGTTCAGTCCAGATTAGCTGTAATAACTGATTGTCATTTGCTAGTGCTTCACCTAAGCATCAACAGATTAGCCCGACCAGCTATGCCTACCCTTTTCAAGAGATTTTCAGATGTCCAAAAAAGAAGGGTCATAAACCTATAAATGGGCCAGCAGTCGTAAAACAACTCCGTGTCACTGAGGTGTGAATAAAGTTATTTCATGTAGAAGGAATGAATTAAGTGCCTGATTTCTTGCTATATTCAATATCGAATAAGTAGATTCTGATTATGTAAATACTGATACCTTTCTTTTCGTTCAGCTTCCGTTGCTAAGCACAACATCAAAGATGGCGAGCGGTCCTACTAATCATTCCATGGCGCCCCACGGTACCCCATGGCAGCCCACGGCATCAAACCAAATGGATATTTATCATAAAATATGTTATAGATGGACAAGTATACTTTTGCAATAGTCTTCATCTTAATAAACAGAGATTTATATTGATGATGATGACTTGTGTTTGATTTAAAATATTATGTCTAAAACTCTCGTAATTTTTTGCGCCCCATGGCATCAAAATATATGTATATTTACAATAAAATATGTTTTAGACGGCCAGTAAAAGTTTTGTAATACTTGTCTTTATCTAAATAAACAGAATATTTATATTGATGACTTGTGTTTAAACTTGAATATAAAATGTAATTTTAAGTTAAAAGTTATTTTTGATAGACTATCAACTTACACCATTGGTCTCTTTGCTATATTTTAGCGTCAGTTTGAATCCTGGTGTTTAGGCGCCCAGAGATAATCGCTTAAAATAAGGCTAATATCTAACTATCACAAAAACAAATTTGGATACATAAAACTAATAACCCTGGTGTAATTTCAGCATTCAGTTAATAAATACAATGAAATACTTTAGTGCCGTGGGGTGCATTGGGATGCCGTGGGGTGCCATAGTAGGACCCCGTGCCGAGTTAACGCCTTGACAAAAGTAGCGCGTGTATTACTACACCGAATTTTGAAGTCTATGTTTCAAATTGCATTATCTAAATCGATTTCATTTACAGTTATGTTAGCGAAATAAAAACGCCATACATAATTCCGCTGCTCACATTCATTTCACCGTAATAGTGCCGCATTGCGTCTGATTAAGAAGTAGTGCGCGTATAAATATACGCATAAATAGCTGTAATGAGAATCCGCTCGTAAAACCCCATGCGATTGCAAAGAGCCTGCTGGCTGTCGCTAGCAGACTCAACCAGCAAAAAATGGGTACAAAAATTCAAAAGGCAGTATATGAATAGGTCAACATTTTGGATGATCAAGTATATGAATGGGTCCGTTTTTTCGAAGGCAAGGTATATGAATGGGGTTGGTTTTGAAATACTGCTCGCACACCCGTACCAAAATTACCCCTAAGTTCCCCACCACCGAGATTTCACAATGTTTTTGCTCATCGAGACTTTGAAAATATTACGCAAAGGTTCTAAGGGAAAGGTTTTCGAAAGGTGGCCAATGTTCCCCATCCCTATTTTCTTCTTCTTTTTTTTTCTGATAGCATGCCGTTCTCAGTGTGAGTAACGGGTACTGTAAACATGCTAAAAACGGACCCACTATGTAACGGAAATAATTGTGGAACAGAAAAACAATCAGAACAAGAAAAAGTATAACATGAAACATCATGTTATAGAAAGGCGTTGCTGATAGTAAATTCATATTTTTGGCTTGCGCGCGTAGTGCAAGCCATTTAGAAAGGAAAGCTCGTTCCGGTTTTAGTCTATATTTGCCCTCGTTTTCAGGGCTCAGTCATCTTTAGATAATCGGAAAACCCGTCTCCTGCCGTAAAAAGTCCATTGATACGGCGGCCGTGTATATACGCATGGCTGCCGGGTGTATAAAGTGTCGGACAACTGGCAGACGGATTAAAAAAAAAAAAAAAAAGAAAAGTCAAAAGTCATATTTCATATACGGCCGTTGTGATAGCAGCCGCTGGTTCTTCGCGCGCAAACCAAAAACGCACTAAATCTACAGCGGTGGGTAAAAAGTATAACCCGAGATGCGGTCCTACTAAACACCGTAAAGAGCCAAAAAGAGACTATCAGGTACCGATATCTTCAGCGTATACTTCAATCAGTTTTAGAGACATAGAATTTCAGGCAACCGCCACAGCCTCCCCATCAACACTCTGAGCGCTTCGACTCCTCTCTTTATCGGATATAAAGACACACACACACCCCCCCCCCCCCACACACACACCCACCCCCCCCCACATATATATATATATATATATATATATATATATGTATGTATATATATATATATATATATATATATATATATATATATATATATATATATATATATATATATATATATATATATATATATTACCTTTTAACACTAAAATTCCACTGATCATACAATTCGTGTAATGCCAAGCCTTGGTTTCTCTGAAAATAAGATCAAAATGTTGGCAGCTGCATTTGTAACATCATGAAAACATACCTATATAATTTTAACCCCCTTAAACCCCACTTTTATATAGTAAAACTGGGGTTTACAGGGGTATACATTATTTCTCTTATTTCTGCTCAAAAACATAGATTGTGGGTACTCGTTAGAACCGCCTCGGCGAGGCGGTTCTAATGGGTACCCACAATCTATGTTTTTAGCAGAAATATGAAAAATATCAGAATTGTTATCTGCAAACTTTCAGTTTTTTGGTTGCGAATTTTTCAATATATTTTCGTAATGCTAGCACTTTAAATGCGAGTTATGTCAAGCGAAAGATAGTGCTCGAGCGTACATGTATGAGAAAAGTGCATATCCGCAAAGTCTCATCAAAGCCTTTGTTCTTCAATAACGCATCCTACAGTAGCCAGACATTCTGAAAGTGGACAGCTGAGGAAGTGGTCAAATTGTGCAGATATCATCCTTCGCTAACTCATACGCCCAGAGACACAGTTTCGCCTGGCGAGGTACATACAGGCCTTGTCATGCAAAAACGTGGTTTCGGGCATATGCGGACAGCGAAGGCCCAAGTCAGCCTGCGTGTCCGCGCAGTCTAGTCAAGGCCTTCTCTGTACGTTAACAAAATCATTGGCTACTACAGAATGTATGAATGGAGAGCAAAGGTCGGAATGATACTTTCGCATGCGCAGGTGATCTGAATCTGCACATTTTGCGCGGCGAAGGCGCTCTTTCGCTTGGCGCGGCCAATACGCGACACTTCCCGATCAATGTCTAAAAATAGAAATTACTTATAATCACAAGTCTGACACCTGAGTGTAACAAAGAAGTCATAAGACCGGCTCTGAGGCACAGTCTACAGAAACACAGGCTTGCAAAACGGAGACAGGTTCTAGAGAGTGCCTTGTTTAAGACTGCGTTTGATTAGGTAAGTAAATATTATATACAATATTCAGCCTACTGCATTATAATGTTAGCAGATAGTTTTGTGATATTTTCTTTTTTCTCCTAAAAATACACCATAATGTTGCATCCGATGGGAACCTACAGACTACATATGAATGAATGGTCTTATTTAGCCTGTACCACTCTCTGGGCTAATTCAGCAGACGACACATTGATATTGTTTTCCTATTTTTCCCAGAAAACAGGATTTGACATTTCTTGTAAAGAGAAATGTCAAATCTTGTTTTCTTGTAAAAATAATAAAAAAATCGAAATTGATTTGACATTTTGATATTTTTTCCTACTTTTACTAGAAAACAGGACTTGACATTTCTTAATATGCAAATCCTGTTTTTGAAAAAGAAAAAAAAAATCAAAATGTCTGCTGAAAATTTTACCCCGAGTGTTAAGCGTTAAGAGAACTTGGTGTACACTTGGTAGAGGCTCCGCCATTTTGTACAAGGGAAACCAGTTTTTTGGTTTCAAGTATTACCTTTTACAAGAAAACAGTTTTGAGAGGATAGATTTTGCATGAAATGTCAAATCCTTGTTACGAGCAACAACAAAAAAAAACAAACTTTAAAATAATGTTTTTTACTAGTCATGGTAAGCAGACGACATTTTGCATTTTCCCCAGAAAATAGGTTTCGACACTTCATCCAGATTGTCTCCTTTTGAGTCTGACATTTAATGAAAAATCTAGACAATTGCATGCGGTGCTAAAGCCTATTGTCTGGGAAAATTAAGAAAAATTATTGTCAGTTTGTCGTCTGCTAAATTTGCCAGTATAATAGTAATGGTTAAGTACATATTTTGTTAGTTTTTTTTACACTCCATCACGATAACATGCCTATATAATTTTGACCCCAGTAAACCCCACTTTTATATAGTAAAACTGGGGTTTAAGGGGGGTATACATTATTTTTTTTATTTCTGCTCAAAAACATATATTGTGGTACTTGTTAGAACCGCCTCGCCGAGGCGGTTCTAACGAGTACCCACAATCTATGTTTTGAGCTGAAATATGAAAAATTTCAGAGTTTTTTATCTGAAAATTTTCAGTTTTTGGAGAAGATTTTTCTATATATTTGAATAGGCGTGTTTTCGTAATGAATAACACAGTACATGTAGTACACGTGAACTCAATATCAGGGGATCTATGCTATTTCTGCTTTTTTGAAGTCACGAATTCGTTTTTTGCAAACTACCTGTGTAAAAATATACCCGTTCAATGTCACCTTGAATAAAAGTTTGGCGATATTGACTTTTTACCACTCTCTGGGCTAATTGAGCAGACGACAAATTGATGACTTTTTTTTGTATTTGGTTTTATCCAGAAAACAGAATTTAATATTTCATGCATATTGTCTCCACTGTTTGCATGAAATGTCAAATTCGAAATGCAGTCTGCTGAAAAAAAAAATGTACTCAGTGCTAAGCGTTTAAGTAATACAAATCAAGTATAGAAGTTGAAGATGCTTCAGCTTTCTGGATGAAATATTTCCAACTAGTACGGTTTCTAATACTGAGTTTTTTATTAGAGAATTCGCACGTTTTTTTGTTGTTTTTTTTGTAGGTCCAGTTGATACTTAACAATTTTTAAGTATACAAAATCTTGTGTATTCAGGTTAAATCATAAAAAAGGAAAGGAAAAAAATGCTCAAAACAGAAAGTAGAATGTTAATCTTTTCAGGCGATTATGCAAACATGACGTCATTAGTGACACCCCGGTTGTTTTCCACATTTAAGGGAGAGTACCCCTTTTCCTGTGTGACATGATTTTTTCAGTTTCGCGTGTAAACTGTGTTTCAAATAAACCTTCTCCCGTTTCCTATAGCCTATATTAGAAGGTAAAGAGAAATGAATTAACACCAAAAGCTGTTCATTTTTTCGTCCAATATGGCCGCCGTAATAAACCTGTAAGAAAACGTTCGATTGCAAATTTTATGACACTATTTTGAATGACACAGTGTAGGATCCAAGTGAAGTGGAAGTGAAGTGGAAGTTCTATACAGTCTTAATTTGTTCGATAACTTTTACCATCCTATGGGCGATTTCAGCAGACGACGAATTGATGTTATATTTTTCTACTTTCACCAAAAAAAGGCTTTGACATTTCATACAAATTGTATTCACAGTAAGGAGACAATTTGCAGAAAAACGTCAATGTCTGTTCGTAGGGAGACAATTTTACCTGCTTTTTTCACAAGAGAGACAACATTTGTGACTTTCTGTTTGCTTTATTTAGTAAGGGCCAAAAGTCTTCTCCTAGGGTGAAACTTTTTTTTTTTCAAGAGACAAAAAAAAAAAAAAAAAAAAAAAAAAAAAATGACAGAGCTACTACCCCTGAAAGTGTATCTATTCCGCTAAAGCTTTAGCATAGTACCCCCCCCCACACCCACCCACCACACACAACCTCAACCTCCACCCCCCCCCCCCCCCCCACCATCACAAACACACACACAACCTCCACCACCCTAATTTCCAAAATAACTCAGTAAGCTGTAAGCTTGTATCTCTGCGCGTTGTAAAATAGAGCCAAACTTCCATCGCTATACACACAAGCAATAGTTGTCAAGTTGTCTTATAATTAGTATGAGCTGAGTATAAGCACTTCGTTGAAGGCATATATTTCACATTTATGGATATTGTTTTCATTATATTTTGGAAAGGATTTTTAAGAATTCCTATGCGTAGACAACCTTATTTTCAGTTTGACTCCAAAGGTCTATATTCAGGGGCACTGAATATTGGTCCAAAATACCATTTTAAGCAGCAGTTTAATATTAAAACCCTAAATTTTGGAATTAGGACATACTTATACTATGTGAAAGCGTTTGAGAATTTCCTACGCCGTATTTTTTCACTTTCCCTTCCCATCTGACAGCCATATGATTGCTGTCACGTGATATAGAGACCAGGGACTGCATATACTAAAACATTGAGTGAAGCCAGGCTTTGGTGTAGATCTTTGGGGTGGAGTGGTTTCTAGAGTGATTTTTAAGAGCATGATTGGATTAGCCAAGGCAGCAAGTCCAACAGATTAGGGTTGTGACCTTTCTGTGACTGCAAAGATAATTGGAATGAAAACCAGATGCCTTGATACGTTAACATCCTCTTGAGACCATTATTAGTGTAAAAAACTAGCAGGGCCTTGTCAGGAGAAGATGCAAAACTGTTACTTCATTTGTGAGCAGCCAATGTCCTAAATCATTTTCATTCAGTACTATTTGAGATGAGGTCAAATCAGTCCAAAAGATATTAAAAGTCTGATGCTGCTCTTTCTTACATGGTGGTTAAATATGTAGTCCTTTTTTCTGTCCTTGCCTCTCTCTGTGTGCGAATGCAGCTTTCATATTGGCATCTAGTTTCTGATTAGCTATTATCTTATTTCTACTTTAATATCCCATGGTGCTGAAAGACCTGGGCCCAGTTGTTCAAAGCTAACGACGTCGTTAGTTAACGATTCGTTAAAATTTACATCAAGTGATACGCAAATATGCTGAAATTTTTTGCTGAAAAAATGTGAGTAGCTTTTGCAGTGCAAAAGCTACTCACATTTTTTCAGCAAAAAATATCAGAATATTGTATATTGAATCTGCTAAAACAGTTAACGAAATGACCCTTAATGAGCTCGTTAAGCTAACGACGCTTTGAACAACCGGGCCCTGGTACAGAGAGATGATCCACCTGGCATTTTATTCAAACTGACAGTGAATGACCTCTGGCAACCCTGTTGTGGCCGGCTATTGCCAATGAATGGTGATGCATACATTTATAGTATTCAGGGCTCATGAAGCGATCAGGGCTTAATGCCCTTCTTATTTCTTTCGTGAAAGCTGGAACTATTTAATTGACAGCTTTTCGAATCGGCTGCATATTGGGTACAAAACTAATATAAACGGGTTCTTTGTTGTTTCGGTCCCAGGTTGATTATTTGGTTGAGCTTTTCGGCCAAATTTTTAACCGCCAATATGATTCGTTTATGAATTTCTGATTATTGCCATGTTTGGTGAAAGCTGGCACAATATAATCGATAGCTTTTGAGATCAGTACCAAAGCAACGCCTGCACGTTGAGTTGAAGCTGATACCAACAGGTGCTTTGTCGTTTCGGCCTTAGTTCAATTATTTGGTAGAGCTTTTCGGCCAAATATTTTAACCGCCGACATGATCGTTAATGGATGCGTAGGAAGGAGGGTGAGGTGCATGGATTAGGTAAAGTGGCGTGTGTGTATGGCTTGCAGCTTGGAAATTATAGCGCACGACATAAAATTACCTTGCTGCACTTTATGTCTTAGTTATACCATGTTTCGTGCGCATGTACGATGCGATAATGCACGAGCGTGAGCGAGTGTATTATCGCACGTACATGTGCAGAACCATGGTATAACTGACCTATCACATTTGCATGCATGTAGATCATCTACATCGCGAGATATTTTATGCTAAATGTTGGGAATTTAGGCCACTATGAGATTATGTATAATAAATAGTAAAACGGCTTGCCGGCATGCCGCTTTAAATTTTATACTATAAATCGGATATCTGATTTAATATATCAGATATCTTATATAATATATCAGATATCTGATAAATTATATCAGATATCTTATATAAATAAGATGTCTTATATATTTATTTAATTATCTTATGTACTATATAAGATATTTGAAATTATATATAGGATATCTGAATTAACATATTAGATATCTAATATGCTATTTAAGATATCTGATATGTTATATAAGATATCTTATATAGGATATATAAGATATCTTATTTACTAAAGAAGATATCTCATTTATTCAACCAAATAAGATATCTCATTTAGTATATCAGATATCTACATAAATATATAAGATATCCTGTTTAACAAATAAGATATCTTATATAGTAAATAAGATCTTATATGTGGAATTAAATAAGATAAATAAATATATTAGATATCTACTTTGCATAATAAATAGTAAAACAGCTTGCCATATCTTATGGCAAAAAGAATGGAGCTATTGGTAGTTGGTACACGATAACAGGTTACCTTGCTACTGTTTAGGCTATGATAAGCACACAACAACATATGGCATTCAGAAGGGAGTACAAAGTACGGCTATAAAACGGGAAATATTGGCACACGATAACAGATTATCTTGCTGCTGTTTATGATAAGCGGACAAAAAATGACAGTCAAGAGGGAAATATTCGCATCTAATAAAATATTGCCTTGCTGCAGTTAATGATTAACATACAACAACGTATGACCACCAGAAGTTAAATATAAGCACACGATGAAAGATTACCGTACTGCAGTTTATGATAAGCCTACAACAACATGCGGCCTGCAACAGGGAAATATTCCCACACGATAAAAATTTACTTCGCTGCATCTTTATTATAAGCATACAATAGCCTATAGCTTGCAACACGGACATATAAGCACATGATTAAAGAATAGCATGTTGCAGTACACGATTAGAAAACAAGAACAGTAAACAATTATTAGCACACGATACATTACGAAAACATACCTATAAAATTTTGACCCCCTTAAACCCCACTTTTATATAGTAAAAATGGGGTTTGCAGGGGTATAAGTTATTTTTCTTATTTCTGCTCAAAACATGGATTGTGGGTACTCGTTAGAACCGCCTCGGCGAGGCGGTTCTAACGAGTACCCACAATCTATGTTTTGAGTAGAAATATGAGAAATATCACAGTTTTTTATCTGAAAATTTTAAACTTTTGGAGGAGAAATATTTGAATAGGCGTGTTTCGTAATGAAAGATTCTCTAGCTGTAGTATATAATTAGCAAATAGCAACCTATGGTTTGCAGAAATGAAAGTATTAATACACGATTGAAGATTATAGATAGCTGCAGTTTATGACGAGCATTCAACAAAGTACAAAACAGTAATTGCCAAGATGCAGACTTTCAGTGTATGTGGTATTAATATGGTCATTACGAAAACACGCTTATTCAAATATATTGAAAATTTTACAACCAAAACCGGAAAATTTTCAGATAAAAATTTCCGATATTTTTCATATTTCTGCTCAAAACATAGATTGTGGGTACTCGTTAGAATCGCCTCGCCGGGGCGGTTCTAACGAATACCCACAATCTATGTTTTTGAGCAGAAATAAGAAAATAATGTATACCCCTGTAAACCCCAGTTTTACTATATAAAAGTGGGGTTTAAGGGGGTCAAAATTATATAGGTGTGTTTTCGTGATGTGTGTTTTTGCAAACTTTTAGTCGTGTGTGTTCCAGTATTAAAGCTAGCATTTTTTATTTGCACTACCTCTTTGAATAATTTAAGGTATGATTGTTATTTTTTTTCTTTTTCTTTTTATTAAACCAATCAAATTTTTGTCCCAGTTGCTGTGGCAATACTGGAAGACTGTTGCATGGCATTTGCAAATACGCAGGTTAGCGAATATGGCCCATGGGCCTCTTGTTTTATTTATTTATTTATTTATTCATTTATTACAGTTTATGTTGTTCTTTGTGAGACACTATGAGTCTAAAGGTTGTCCTTCTGATAGCATTGGTGGGTGTCACCTTAGGTCAGGATTATAAACCAAGTGGCTGGGAGCCTTCCACCGACTACGACCCAAGCTATTATGAAAACGATTGGAAGCCTTACATGCCAATTGGTGTTGTTGGTGGAGGAGGTGGATGTTGCTTACCAGAAGAGTTCGAAGCTTTCGAAGGAATGGCGTTAGCACGAGCTATGAGGGGACGTCCAAACATGATTTTGGTACAGTATAGGTTTAACCTTTCCCACTCTCTGGACGAATTCAGCAGACGACAAATAAATAATATTTTTCTTAGAAAACGGGATTTGACATTTAATGCAAATTGTCTTCATTGGAGCCAATTAGCATGAAATGCTGTTTCTTTGGAAAAATGAAATAAAAAAAAAAAAAAAATAAAAAGGTCTTCTGCAGGGTGCCAAGCATTAAGCGACCCTCTACGGAGCTTTTTATGGTAGTCATGTTGCAATAATGAAGAAACCATCACGAAAACACGCCTATATAGTTTTGACCCCCTTAAACCCCACTTTTATATAGTAAAACTGGGGTTTACAGGTGTATATATAATTTTTCTTATTTCTGCTCAAAACATAGATTGTGGGTACTCGTTAGAACCGCCTCGACGAGGCAGTTGTAACGAGTACCCACAATCTGTTTTAAGCAGAAATTTGAAAATCTAGTAGAATTTTTATCTGAAAACTTTCAGTTTTTTGGTTGTGAAATTTTCAATATATTTGAATAGGAGTGTTTTCATAATGAAGAATGCATTCATGCGGTTTCCTGTTCCGGTTCATTGACACATTCATCGAAGTTTTACCGGAAATTATTGAAAGCATTCTTTTTTTCATTTTTACGAATTATTAAAGATACATGAAGACATTTCCTCTTTGTATCCTGTGCATGAACAAGATAAAGCAACATTCTGAGGTAACGTTGTTTTGTGACTGAATTGACGTGAAAATAAGCAACATTATGTAAGTCGCGCAACATTAACACCACTTTTGGCGCCTTTAGAGGGCTTGATACACATGGTTGATGATCTGCCATTTTGGGTCGATTGATTACAATCGATCCATAGTATACATTCACAAAAATGAGGTAGTTGTCCACATGATTATCTGACCAGTGATATCAAACCGCGCGTTTGAGCGAATCCGGGTAACGGTTATTTATAGCCGCGGCGCTATTTTTGTCACTGTGACGTCAAAGTGCCGTGTAAAGAGGTTTATCTGTAAAACCCGGACTGGGACATTAACAAACAGTGCAGATCCAGATCAGACGCCACAGAGGTAAAGCAACTCTGACACTGTTGCCTTCTCTGAATGTGTAACCGTTCCCGTTAAGGCTATGGAATCTGCTTGTTATACAGTGGAGAGTTGCCCCCACCCCTGCCCCACCGCTCCCCCAAAAAAACAAAAAACAAAAAACAAAAAAAAAAAAAAAAAAAAAAAAAAAAAGAAAATAAGGGCCTAATTACATAATACTGTGTTTATTTAAAAATATGAACTGTATGTGACTACAGCCTGTACCGGACATCTTCACCGCAGCTGATGTTAGTGCCATCTGGCGGCCATAAAACCTTCCCGTACTTCACTATAGTGTAGTGTATATCTTTATGGCCCTTAGTAATCACTGAGCCCATTCCGCGATTGTGACCGGATAGAAAAGTAGTAGTAAATTCAGTTATTCAATAATTATATGACTGTAAATGAATATAGCACAACAATGTTCACAGGTGACAGTTATCGTAAATGCGGCAAAATCAAGGTTTAGTGTACATTTAAAATACCAAGAAAGCCTGCATCTGAGAATGTCGTCTGTTTATGTCGTCTGTTGAATATTTATGAGAACTTTTCAAACCTATTTTTGCATATAGGCAAACAGTGTGGACCCTGATCAGACTGCTCCTTTAGGGTCCACACTGTTTGCAAAAATGACTTTTAAAATCACAAGCAGATGACAAAGCAGACGACAATTGTTGTGATTGGCACTATATTAACAACTATATCTCAACGGGGAGAAAACCGGTTTTAACAATGGGTTTCACGCGCTGTTATATACCCGTTTCGCCGTTTTAGATAATAATTTTTGGGGCCCGCGGCATATTCTTACATCATCTATATTAATGTCTACGGGAACGCCAAAAAGTGATAACTACAATAAAATCTTAAGTTTTAGACTTTGATGTGTTATGTAATAGTTTAAAACTTGAACTTTTTGACATACTCATACGTGCCATATTAACTTATGGTTCTGAAAATTGGATCAGTGATTTTACCATTAAAGATAACATTAGATACTCTTCCCTTTGAAAACATACATAACATATTTTGTAAAGGTTTACTAGGAAGCCATAAAAATTCAACAAATTTTGCTTCTAGACTTGAGTTAGGAAGATAAAGACTACTTGACTTTATTACCTGCCACGCACTGAAATTCAGTGAACGTTTAAAGAAGCTTCCAGCTACCCATTTTCTCAAAGAAGTTTATGAAGTTGACAAATCCCTGCATCATGAAGGTTACAGAAGCTGGTATTCTTTTATCAAAAATTCTATGCATATACTAAATGACAGTGGGACTAACTTGGATTGCCAGGATGTATCACATAACATTTCTAAGAAGTATTGTTCAGACATATATGAAGAAATAAATTTATTTAAACGTTAAATAAATGACAATAAGCTGCATACACAAATTAAAAAATATATGATAGTTTCTGTTTGAAATCCTATTTATTCTTCGGGCTCCGAAAATCGTTAACAAAAGAACTTACAAAAATTAGAACTAGTGCTCATGATTTATTAATTGAACGTGGCCGCTACTCATCACGAAAACATACCTATATAATTTTGACCCCCTTAAACCCCACTTTTATATAGTAAAACTGGGGTTTCTAGGGGTATACATTATTTTTGTTATTTCTGCTCAAAAAACGTAGGTTGGGGGTACTCGTTAGAACCACCTCGACGAGGTGGTTCTAACGAGTACCCACAATCTCTGTTTTGAGCGGAAACATGAAAAATATCAGAATTTTTTATGTGAAAAATTGCCATTTTTTGTTGGTAAAAGTTTCAGTGTATTTGAATAGGCGTGTTTTCGTAATTCACGTGAGCAACGAATTTGTGTGCAGTGCAATCAGATGGAAGATGAGGAGCATTTTTTCCTATTTTGTAGAAAATATACAATTTTGCGTATTACATTGTTTAAATAAACTAAATTTAAAGATACTAACGAATTGATAAACACCAGTAGTGCTGTGGATACAAAACTTATTTGTATATTTATTCATGAGGCGTTAGAATTAAGGTAGTAGATCTATTGATTGTCTTCTAATGTTTATTCTGTTTAATGTTTATATTGTATATTTCATGTCAATGGCGAGCACCTTCTGTATACATGTATGTAGGGTTTCCAATAAAGAAATATTCTATTCTCATTACGAAAACATGCCTATTCAAATATACTGAAAATTTTAGCACCATAAAAATAAAAAAAATCCGCTAAAAATCTGATATTTTTCATATTAATGCTCAAAACATAGATTGTAGGTACCCGTTAGAACCGCCTCGCCGAGGCGGTTCTAACGAGTATCCACAATCTATGTTTTATTAGCAGAATAAGAAAAATAATGTATACCCCTGTAAACCCCAGTTTTACTATATAAAACTAGGGTTTAAGGGGGTCAAAATTATATAGGTATGTTTTCGTGATGAATCCGTGCCCTGGAAGTAGCATTTTTCAAACAAAGTAGCTGATATCCTTTTCCCGCGGATTTCGGCATCGAAAAAATGTGCATCTGTCGCATTTTCTTTCGCTTTTGTGTGCGTATTAATGCAGGGATATTCCTAGCCCAAAGTTACTATGGGCCCTTGAAATGGACCAAGGGCCCATGTCGCATTCAAAATCATGTAAAAAGTAGAATTTTTATTAACCCTTTTCAAATTTTTATTGTTGGCCCTCTTGAAATTGGAATGGGCCCAAGAATCCTTAATACCCATCTGAGATCAAAATAAAAATTGGATTTTAATACAGTGAATCCCCGTTACAAGGACAACATTTGTTCCCAAAGACGTTGCCATTAAAATGAATTTGCTGTTGCACAGAATATTTAATAAGCATATTGATATGCAATGAAAGTCTTGTTTTGTTTTTATTTCCTCATAGAACATATGTTTTGGATATTTGTTAGAATCGCCTCATTGAGGCGATTCTAACAAATATCCAAAATATATGTTGCTTGAACTTCTAATGCAATATTCTTGCAAAGTTTCTCATTAATTGTCAACTCCTGAGCGAAGGTTTCGTGACAGTCAAATTATCATCATAATAAATTTTGTCAGTGTACACATGTATTGAGTGTCGATATAAAGCGGGTTGACTGTAGATTGTATAGGGGGTCCGGCCAAAAATAATTTCAATTTAAGTCTAACATTAACCGTTTCTATACAAACCTGAACTGGGCCCATCCCAGAAATATCCCTGTATTGGTGTGAAAGTAGGTTTCGATGTAATAATAATGATCAAACATGGTTTTCTGTACATTAACCTTTTCAGTGTCAGGTTTTGATGTAATAATAACGATCACACATGGTTTCCGGTACATTAACCTTTTTAGAGTCGCTCCGAAGGAATTGAAACCATTACGAAAACATGCCTATTGAAATATAACGAAAATTTCACCACCAAAAATTGAATGTTTTCAGATAAAAGTTCTGATATTTTTTTCATATTTCTGCTCAAAACATATATTGTGGGTACGCGTTAGAACCGCCTCGGCGAGGCGGTTCTAACGCGTACCCTCAATTTATGTTTTGAGCAGAAATAAGAAAAATAATGTATACCCCTGTAAACCACAGTTTTACTATATAAAAGTGAGGTTTAAGGGGGTCAAAATTATATAGGCGTGTTTGTTGTCGTGATGACGCGCCCTTCAGAATACAATCCCTATGCTATATACTGTTTGTTAATGTAAAATGCATGTTGACGTTTTAATTTTTCCTTTTATTCCAGGGCAACATTTGGCTCGCAATGAGCACAAAGCTCAAGAAAACCTTCTCCAATGTCTTTTTGAGGATAGGAAGAAAGGGTTCCCATATGAAAGTCTATCAAGATTACAATACTGTGAGTGGAAATTTAATATTGTTTTATCAGGAATGAAGAAACAAAATGGAATTTGCTGGTCTCGTGGTGTTACGCGCATTGGTGAGAATGCACAGCCTGATCCGAGTCTTAGCAATTCTGTAGGAAATGTTGTGCCCCGGCTCAGATCATGAGCCATTTGTCTCGCCTGAAAGGTTATAACCTACTGATTGTATTTCCAGCAATTATCCAACTCGGAAAGTTTTTTTTTTTTATTTTTTTTTTATTTTTTTTATTTTTGTAGTCAAAGTATCACAGTGAACTCTCTAATTAAGTGACATGTCTCTCCACATTACGAAAACACGCTTATGCAAATATGTAGAAAATTTCACCTCCAAAAACTGAAAAATTTCAGATAAAAACCTCTGATATTTTTCCTATTTCTGCTCAAAACATAGATTGTGGGTACTCGTTAGAACCGCCTCCGCGAGGCGGTTCTAACGAGTACCCATAATCTATGCTTTTGAGCAGAAATAAGAAAAATAATGTATACCCTGTAAACCCCAGTTTTACTATATAAAAGTGGGGTTTAAGGGGGTCAAAATTATATAGGCGTGTTTTCGTGATGATAAGCTACAACAGTAAAACCTAGAAAGTCTCTCACCGGTTCAGTTTCCCTGTTACAAAATCAGATCCTTGCTTTGGTTGGATGTTATAGCCACTTATAGTCAGATACAGATTCTGGGGCTTTCGTGCCCTCTTCGCCACTTTGAAAATTAGCCAACCCGTTCTGCATATCACAACCCAGAAATTCTTCTTATTCAAGTCAAAGTCTGATTGTCAAAATCTGATATGACCGACGGACTCTTTGTATTTCTCCACCAAGCCAAGTAGTTCCCTACAGAATCGGTTACTCTCTGGATTCGTCTACATGTACTCCAGAGCCATACTGTTGCCTGAAATAAACAGAACAATGCAGACATTTGATCTCAGACTGTGTACACCGTAGACTCCGTACACAGAGTTTTTTTTATATAGTACTACTTTTCAGCTTCTTTAACAACGTGACGTAAATAGTAGCTTGGTTCCAGTAAGAATAACGTTCAAAGATCGCCAGCTGTGTTTTAAAGTCATAGACTACTACAGCTCACAGAAAACTGATTACGGTTCGCATATATAGTAAAACCTCGATGACTCGAACACCAAAGTCACGTTTAACATGGCTAATTCGAACTTGTTTTAGTCGCTACAATTTTTTTCCGATAGCTCAAGAAAATAAATATTTAGGGATGGTTTTAGGGAGGCGCTAGTGACAGACGTCTGGCAATAGCGGTTTTACGATAAAATCGCTATTAACAGATGCCTGTCATTAGCAAATTTGCGTTAGAATTGCTATTTCCAGATGTCTGTCGCCAGAGAATTTGATTTTTAAATCGCTATTTCCAGACGTCTCTAGAACCTTCGTTGGGGCAGATTTTGGGATCGGATTGATTTTAATCCAGATCATTGTTCAGGTTTGAAACTTGGTAGAGTTGTCACACCTTATGAATAATCATTACTGACCGTTCTAAGGATGTTCTGACTTTCGCTTAACCATCGTCTCTTGTGTATTCCCGTTTTTGCCTAACTATTGAATTTTAAAGCCTTGCCGTCATATTTTAAAATAAAACAGATTTGGAACTTACTATCAATGTCAAGTTCATTGTATGAACTATCATGCTAGTTTACAGAGGCTTCTTTGTAATCAAGAGCGAAGATAGTAAACCAGTATCCAGATTTACTATCACCTCTATGTAGAATTTGGATCAAATTGGTTTCAATGTTTTTGAAGTGTTTCAAGTTCTGTTTAAAGACACATGGCCGAAAACATCGAAATTTTTTTGAATTGCGTCTTCCGTTATTGTACAATCAATATTGCCAGACATCTGTCATTAGCGATTCACACGATAAATAGCCATATTTCCAGACGTCTATCAATAGCAATTTTAACGTAAAATCGCTTTAACCAGACGTTTGTCAACAGCGATTTTAAAATCGCTGTTGCCAGACGCATTACGAAAACACGCCTATTCAAATATATAGAACGTTTCATCTCCAAAAACTGAAAATTTTCAGATAAAAAACTCCGATATTTTTTCATATTTCTGCTTAAAACATAGATTGTGGGTACTCGTTAGAACCGCCTCGATGAGGCGGTTCTAACGAGTACCCACAATCTATGTTTTGAGCAGAAATAAGAAAAATAGTATATACCCCTGTAAACCCCAGTTTTACTATATAAAAGTGGGGTTTATGGGGGTCAAAGTTATATAGGTATGTTTTCGTGATGTATGGAAAAAGCGATTTATACGATAAATCGCTGTTACCAGATGTCTGTAAATAGCCACTCCCCTTTTATACCCCGCCACACGATAGTGGCTGGATATTATGGTTTCAGTTGGATGTCCGTGTGTTTGTCTGTCCGTCCGTCAGTCGTACGTCCGTCCGCCCGTCCGTCCGTTTTCGTTTCTGGAAGATATCTTGAGTAAACATCAATGCATTTTCACGAAACTTGGTATCTGCATTGATATTGTAGAGATTTGGTTTGGAATTGCTAATGGGCAAATTTCGTCATTTTTAACGGAGTTATCTGTCCGCGACACGACAGTGGCGGAGTATTATAGTTTAACATTATTTTATCTTATCATGAAATTGTATGTTGTGTGCACTCATAACAATCGCCTTGTCGAGGCGATTCTAATAAGTACACTCAATATACAATTATTACGTAGCAAATCGAAAAGATTTCCTTAAAATATCGTTGTTAGATTCCTGACCGGACGCCATAATAAACCCTCCGTGGCTCAAACCAGCGATATCTCGAACACATTTCCATGGTCCCAAAGATGCTCGAGCTATTAGGGTTTTTACTCTAATTCCGTACTAAAGAGTTCGAGAAAGTTTGCCTCTTCTTGAGACATTTTTATGTGTTCTGATCTTTGTGATGCAAGTATTGGCGATAAGGTATGTCAAGCAGTTCGGTAATAGATCTGGGCACAATTGTAGATCTTGAGTGGTTGCTTTGAAAATGAACCTAGAAAGTCATCCTGGAGAAAATATTGCCTTTACATCGGTCGAGTCCTGGTAAACAGTAGGAGGTCGGTCAGTTCAAAGACAATGATTGAAGTTTCTTACACGGTACATACCGTACCACATCTTTACAGGTTTTGGACTTTTCAGAGATACTTTACTGCCAGGAAGTCTCCTATCCTGGGCCCAGTTGTTCAAAACTAACGATGTCGTTAGTTAATGTATCATTAAAACTTAGATCATTGAATATGGCGTATACGCTAATATTTTTGATGAAGAAATGTGAGTAGCTTTTGCATTTTTTTCCAGCAAAAATACATGTGAATTAAATACTGTGCTTACTAAAACAGTTAATATTTTGACCGCTGACGACCTCGTTAAGCTAACGAAGCTTTTAACAACTGGGCCCTGGTATTTTGTATGTTGTTTATTGTATTTTATACGTTATTGATTCTGGATAGAATGTTTAAACTAAGTGCCTAGTATTTGCCATTTGAACTTAAAACAAAAAAAATTGTGGGCTTCAGACTTTGAAGGCAAGTATGTAATACACATGTATATGGAAAAATCAAATTGTAGTCTCTCGTTTGTGTTGGGGCTTATGGACACACCAACCTTTGAGGGTCATTCTGTGTCGTCTCTGAGAAAGGGAGAAGAGAAATAGAAGCGATAGTAGAGGAGGTGAAAGAGAGGTACAGGGGAGAACGTAAAAATAAATGAAAGTGAAGAAACAGAAGAAGTAAAAGAAGAAGAAATAAAAACATTCCCCTCCACCCTTACCTACTGTATGGATAGCCGGCCTTGCCTAACTGTAAGCCAATATCAGTTGGACGCTCCGGTGACGTAAGATACACGACACTTTGCCTCACCCATCCACCTCCAAAATGGTAGTCTCTATCCTGTTTGGAAAATAATACATAGTACGAACAAGGACATTACAGAGATAAACTTTATGTTACGGTCAGATCCTGACACTGTATATGAGCCGCGTCATGCGAAAAAGTGCCTTCGAGCATGCGCAAAAAAATGGGGTTTCACATCATCCTGCACATGCGCAAATACTCATCTGGGCATTTGCTCATCATTGCAATATACTATACTTCGCGGACAGCGAAGACCCTGGGTAGGGTTACCCCGATCACTAAACACACATATTTTCTTTTTTTTTTTATTTGGCCCAATGTTTAATCCGTCTATAAATCTAACAGAGTTAAGCTATATGAGTTTTCGATACATCAACATCGAAAATCATTTTCTATGAATGCTTCAGTGGTGTGATATAAAAGAAAACAACTACTGTTGAATTTCGGTTTTCATTTTCATGTTTTACAGAAATGGCAATATGTTGTATCGGACGACGGAAAATGCAGGAAGTCACGCTTAGGCGAGTGGACACCAAAATGCATCCCAGGTACACATATTTGAGCCAGTACACGCGAAAAGAGCACTTATCACATAGGCGACCAGCAAAGGCTCAGACGAGACTGCGCTTATGCGCAGTCTCGCCAGAGCCTTTGCTGTTCGCAGTCATGTACTGTAGTAGAAAGCTTTTAGCAAAAAACGTATCTCAGTAGCCCAGACAGGGGACTACGCATGTGCATTTGAAGAACCACAAACCGGAAAACCATGGTCCTTTTTCATGTGCCCGCTCATTTGGATTTCGGAGATTGGATAAATTTTTGTCGACCGCATGCTTGCTTTACTATACGCTGTTAAGTGCTCTCTAGTGGCTTTAAAGTCTCCCCATTCTTCAGCATAGTGCGTTATTATTATTATTATTATTATCATTACTATTATTATTACTTTTATCATTATTATTATTATTATTATTATTATTTTCTTTGGGATCATTGAACCCATTTTGATATTTGGAAAATCCATTTCCGCTTCAGCCGGTGCCGGGAATGGGTGAAGTGGGTGGGGGGGGGGGGGGGGGGGGGCGTGTGTGTGTGTGGGGGTGGGGGGGTGTGGTGGTTGGGCTTATGCAGCCATGTGAATTTAGTATGCTGTCATACGAAGAGTCTTGGTGAAACCGAGACTCCGCTTTTCTTTCTATTTTCGATGTGTCCAAGGGTGACGTCTATAGATTGTATTTATAATAATCCAGGGCCCAGTTGTTCAACGCATCATTAGCTTAACGAGCTCATTAGTGGTCAAAATATACACTGTTCTAGTAAGTACTGTTTCTAATTTACAGGTATTTTCGCTGAAAAATGTGAGTAGCTTTTGCAATGCAAAAGCTACTCACATTTGTCAGCAATAATATTAGTGTATATGCTGTATTTAATGATCAAAGTTTAAACGATATGTTAACTAATGACATCATTAGTTTTGAACAACTGAGCCCTGATGTTTTAAACTTAACACATTTTCATTTCCTCTCAAATTAAACGTCGGCTCTGCTGATTCGCACAAGAGAGATTACCAGTACACCTTTGCATTAATTTGTTACCGAATCTGGGCCATATAACAAGTTGGCCGCCACGCCTGTGCATGCTAAAACGCCTCTAAAAATCGTCTTCTTCTGAACCAAAGGGCTTATGGCCCTAGGACTTAGTATGCAGCATTGTAGCCATGGGCCCAATATTTTGGAAAAATTATAACCTTCGGTTTACCCTGGCCTTTTTTATGGAAAGGTCAAATGTTTTTACATAGACTCCTACAGGCAAAACTTTAAAAAAAAATCTTCTTGTCTGAAACTAGGTATTTTGATAATTAGTATGTATCTATATCTTGCGAACCTCAGTCAAATTTGTTTAAATTATAGCCCTGGTGTCAAAAATGGCCCCGCTCCAAGGGTTACTTGTTTTTCATAGACTCGTATAGGAAAACGCTCTGAACGTCTTCTCAGAAACCACTGGGCTAAACAAAGCCAACTTTTACATGGAGTCTTAGTGGTTAAGGGAAACGAAAGTCTATTCGAAGCGTCAGGGTCACATAACCAAGGTGGCTGCCACATCCAATTATGGTAAAAACTCTTTAAAAATCTTCTTCTCCAGAACCAAAGGACCAATGGGCCTGAGGCTTGGTATGCGGCATTGGGGACATAGGCCCAATAAACTTTGAAATAAAAAATGAGTACCTTTGGTCGACCTTGACCTTTTTTATGGAAAGATCAAATATTTTTACATTCAGTTTAGCAAAACTTTTAAAAATATTCTTGTCTGAAACTAGAAGGGCCAGACCTTCATATTTGGTATGTAGCTTCATTGGTATGTAGCTTCATCAAGCCAGAATTCACGTGAAGTGTCTGTTTCGCTAAGTTAATTAAAACTAAATCCCATACCAAGTTACTATAGGACACAGAGACCAATACCCAGCAACTGTCAGGTGAGCTACAGGACCATTGGTTCCTTTTTTTTTATGTTTCACTGGTTTAGTTGGGGAGCCTCTATGTGAGCCGAACGATAATTTTGTAATTTTATGTTACAACATTTGAACATAAGGTGAAGGTTTGGATCAGTAAAACCGATTTAAACCCCTCCGTCAATATTTTTACTACTGACCGTTCTAAAGCGGTGCTTCTGGTATTCATCACGAAAACATGCCTATAAAATTTTGACCCCCTTAAACCCCACTTTTATATACATGTAGTAAAACTGGGGTTTACAGGGGTATTTATTATTTTTCTTATTTCTGCTCAAAAACATAGATTGGGGTACTCGTTAGAACAGCCTCGCCGAGGCGGTTCTAATGAGTACCCACAATCTATGGTTTGAGCAGAAATATGAAGAATATCAGAATTTTTTATCTGATATTTTTCATTTTTTGGTGGTTTGATCTTTGTGCGGCATTTTGGCTGCCCGCTATTTTTTTTTTTTTTTTTTTTTTTTTTTTTTTTTTTTTTGTTTTGCATGTTTTGTCCTGTTAGTTGACATTGTTGTCCTTGGCGGATCCTATTTTGCATTCTCAGCTAGCATTATTTATAAATCTACATCGAACTGTTATCAGCCCGTCAGCTACCCTGACGGGCCGATAACGGCCCGCTATAGATTTATGTAGAATGCTTACTGGGTTGTGACCACCTCTTTTGAAAAGGGGGAAATGGCTCCCTAGCTTCTCTTTGATCTGTGACATGTGTACTGTCTGTCATGGTTTTATCACAAAAAGATAGGTGTAATAATAACTTATATAATTTGATCCCTTAAACCACACCTTTATATAGTAAAACTGAGGTTTACAGGGGTATACATTATTCTTCGTACTGCTGGCCAAAACATAGATTGTAGATACTCGTTAAAACCGCCTCGGCGAGGCGTTTCAAACGTGGACATACAATTTACGTTAGGAGCAGGAATAAGAAAATTATCAGAGTTTTTATCAGAAAACTTTCAGTTTTTAGTGGCGAAATTCTCAATATATTTGAATAGGCGTGTTTTTGTAATATTTCGCTCTGTCTCTGGGTATCATTGGTAGGCTATGTTCTGTAATTGTGCCCTTCCTAAATATCTTCTGTACTAATGTTTGTCAATTCATTCAGTTTGTTTCCTTTTGAAATATTGTACTTTACGAGTATGTCCTTTTCTCAGTAAGTTCATTTATACAGTAATATTTCATTGACTCGAACACTATAGGTTGGTTTACCGTGGCTGAGTCGAACTCTTTTTTCAGTCGTTAGGAAATTGCTCCGATAGCTCAAGAAGCAATTTCCACAATATTTTTAATAAATATATAAATTCAAGAGTTCAAATATTGTTGTGCGAATTATTCTTCCTTAATTCTGCAAATCTGATATGTCGAGGTACGGATATATCGAAGTATTTCAGAGAGTCCCTTAGAATTCGAGAAAACGAGGGTCGATGTAGTTTGCGGTATTTATTTTAGCACTTCAGTATTAACATATAGGTTTAGTCTCCTTAAATCCATTTATATCTCAGAGGGTTTCGATTTGATCATATTACCGTACTTACTCTACGTGTTTGGATATACAGACCTGAACAAACAGTGCAGACCTAGATCCGACGACACGTTCTGTGGCGTCTGATCAGGGTCTACACTGTTTGCCACTCACCCAGCAATTCAACACACTCTCACAGGTAGTAAAATGGACTTGTTGGAGAGAAATATAAGATGTACCAAATTTATCCAAATTTCCCATGAAAGTGAAACTTTGAGTAAAGAGGTTTCGACTGAGCCCCCTCCCCCTCCATCCTCTCCCCTCTGAATCCGTCCCTGTGTCTAGCGTCCAATAAAAGGGACATTTTTAAACAATGTACACCCAGATAAGACACCGAAGACCAGGGTCTACATTGTTTAATCAGGATCTGCATTGTTAAAATTAAATACAAGAATTTCTATAAAATCATGGTAATAATAAAGATAATCAGACGCTATTCTAGTTGAAATGAACCTGTGCATCATAAGAATTTATTGTCCCATGATATTTCTGAAGAGCGCATGCGCAGCCGGAATTTGATACCGGTCCAATGAGTTCAGGCAATGGAGTTTAATGACGTAAATGCTTTAATTATGTGTTTTGTTGTCGTTTTTTCCAGCAAATGCAACATTATTGACAAACGCCTTTTATGGTAATGCTGAAGGACAGATGAGCCTTGCTACCCGACTTTACGGTATTAAAGACAAGGGAAATACTGCAATTCTAAGTGTAACACGAGAGCAGGAATGTGTTCCTATTACAGAGACGGCGTGGGGAATGGAAAAAGGCAGTAAGAATTCATACACACATGCACGGATGCACGCACGCGCGTAAAACCTAAATGACTTAAACACCGATGGCTCGTTTAATATGGCAAATCTCGAACTCGTTTTTGAGTTCAAAGGAAAGTGTCTTGAAAGCCCGAGAAAACGAATCTATGTGGATACTTTAGTATCACGAAAACATACCTATATAATTTTGACCCCCTTAAACCCCACTTTTATATTGCAAAACTGGGGTTTACAGGGGTATACATTATTTTTCTTATTTCTGCTCAAAAACATAGATTGTGGGTACTCGTTAGAACCGCCTCGCCGAGGCGGTTCTAACGAGTACCAACAATCTATGTTTTGAGCAGAAATATGAAAAATATCTGAGTTTTTTTTTTATCTGAAAATTTTGTTTTTGGAGGTACAATTTTCTATATATTTGAATAGGCATGTTTTCGTAATGGGGATTTTTTTTTACAATGCAATATTTATTGTGTATACTCATTAGAATCGCCTCATCGAAGCAATTCTAATGAGTACATTCATCATACCATTATTTTATTGAAAATCGAAAAGAATACATAGATTTGTTCCCTAACCTGGCGCTTTGATTACCCTCAGTGACTCGAACTACCCATATATAGAACACATTTCCATGGTCTTAAAAGATGTTCGAGCCATTGAGGTTCGACTGTAATACAGTGGAACCTCGATAATTCAAAGTCCAAGGGACCAAACAGTTTTGTTTGAATTATTGAGACTTTGAATAATTGAGGGTTAAAATCCATACATATATCTAAGCCGGGACTTCAAAATGATTTTGAATTATTGAGAATTTTGAATTATTGGAGTTTGAATTATCGAGGTTCTACTGTAATTGATGTACGAGGAATAGTTCGCTTACTACAATTTTACTCATGATCAACTTTGGTTCAGGATGTTCACTGTATGTCTATGGCGAAGGCTTTCCTTCTGATTGGCGAATTTATTTTATATCAAATTTATTCCACATGAACTCAACTTATCATTTCCAATATTTCTGCTGGTAGGCCTTTTTCGGACGTCGTGTTTCTGATGTCACCATTTCCAGTTAAGTGTGTTGATTTGTTTTTGTTTAACCTTGTTCGACGTGTTTATTGTCACCATTGTAACAGAGTTATACAACTAGTCAAAAGACACAGTGTAATTGTGTGTTCTCTTGAATAATGAAACCGAGAGGGCATGCACTAAGTAAAGGGATTTAATAATTCTAATACTAGTTAGTTTTATTTGAACTTTGTAACTATTCAGTTATTTCTTTTCCTGTAAAGAACTGCGATTAGTGGCATTGTTTATAATATTGTTTCATATTTGCAAGCATTTATTGTTACATTTTTGTCTTCTTCAGTTTGTCTCCGAATATAAATAAATTTTGCTTAAACTAACTCTGAAGAAGGCCTTAAGGGGCCGAAAGCGTTAATTTTCATCGATTTCCAGCATATATGCTGGAAATCGATGAAAATTAACGCTTTCCGCCCCTTAATGCCTTCTTATATATATATATATATATATATATATATATATATATATATATATATATATATTTTCAGTGGCATTTTCTATGACCATCGATTTTCTGAACATCACCCGTAAGATACAAGACGAGCATATCTTTGATCCCCCGAGCAGCTGCTTCAAGGGCTACATACCAATGGTTGATGTTGATAAAGCGGTACGTATTGTTTCCCTCAACCATGGAATATAGGATTATTTAATAGGGGATTAAAAATTTAATAGAGGGTTCACAATGGCAAATAACAATCCACCCTGTATGAAAAGTGTACAATGTCGAATGACAATCTTCTCAATAAGGAAAGCGTACAATGACAGATGACAAATTGTCTTTGTGAGGAAGGCTCACAGTGACAAATCACAACATTTGAAGTAAGGAAAGTACAAAATGCCAAATTGCAGTTGTGTGTGTAAGGTATAAACGATAATGACAAATCACAACTTTGCAGTAAGGAAAATGTACAATGGCAAATAAAATTCTTATCAGTACGGAAGCTGCACAAATCACAACATTCCGGTAACTTTCACAGTGCCAAATAACAACCTACTAAGTAAGAAAGTGCACAGTGACAAATCACGGAATTCTCAGTAAATACCGTACACCGCAACAAATCACAATCTTCTTAGAGAGGAAAAAAACACGATGCCAAGTCACAGCCTTCTCAGTAAGAAAGTGCACATGCAAAATCACAATATTTTTGGTTAGAAAAGTCCACAATGGCAAATCACAACTTTGTCGGTAAAGAATATGCACAGTGACCAATCACAACCTTTGCCATTCATCAACAGAGTGGTCCTTCTACCTGAAGTTTTCTTGGCCAGATAAGCCAGTATCGGCCATTCATACTTCATGTGCATCACGAAAACATGCCTAAATAATATTGACCCCCTTAAACCGCACTTTTATATAGTAAAACTGTGGTTTACAGGGGTATACATTATTTTTCTTATTTCTGCTCAAAAACATATATTGTGGTACTCGTTAGAACCGCCTTGTCGAGGCGGTTCTAACGAGTACCTACAATCTATGTTTTGAGCAGAAATAAGAAAAATATCAGAATTTTTCATCTGAAAATTTTCATTTTTTGGTGGTAAAATTCTCAATATATTTGAATAGGCGTGTTTTCGTAACATTTGGTGACTTTCGTATCATTTTCAAAAATCCGGAAATAGTCTCTATTAAAATTAATTTTCACACTTGTGAAAGGGGTATGCACTGAAAGGACTTACTTTGGCCTCCGTGGAACCGCATTCTTTTCTGTTGTATCAAGCCCCCTTTTTTGCAGGGATGCAGAAATGCAACCCCAAACTCACAAACGACACAATCACGGAGAACAGCCTTTCCGATGCATCTAAAGATGAAGGGATGGATAAAAAAAATAAAAAAATAAATAAAACGTCACACATGAAACCACCGACACACGAATAAAGAACCGTAACGGTTTCTTTTGTCGGCATAGATATCACGTCTTAGGCTGTTAGTTCAAAACGCAGATTCACTTTCCATACGTTTGTAAATTACAGACTGCAAATAACAGCATCCACGATTTGAAATAATAGAATATATTTGTTTCAGGCATTTATTAGTAAGAAATATTGACGTGTAATATTGTGATCTCACTGGCATCCTCATTTCAGTAACTGATTTCATATATGTTTCTATTTCTTTCAGGATCAACCGTTTGCAGGATCCATGTTCTTCAAATAAAACAGTTCAAAGCTCTTTTCACCCTTTGTACTTAAAACACGCCTAACAATATGAGCCTTACGAGTAAACACATCAGCCTTTTGCATCAATACAGTGACCAGAGGGCAATCGATATGCTTATTTATGTGTGAGGGCGTGTGGTAGATTCAAAAGATGGACAGACTGTAAAACTGGTCCGACGTGCCATAAGGTGTTTTGTTTTGTGTGTGTTTTTATATTCCCCAGCAAACACAACACAGAACGTGCGGCATCACATTGTTACTACGTTTTGTTACAAAGGTACTTTTTGACATTGTGGCTTATATTGATCAATTCTTCTTTTACGGCGCCAAGACTAAACTTGTCGTCTGCTTTGATTCTTTAATAAACCATCGATTGAAAACGTCTATATGTAAAGTAGAAAGACTGAATGTCAAACAGCATAGATCCTAATGAGACGGCTCATGATGATCTACGCTGTTTACAAAAGCCTATTATTGACATCAGTGGCTGTGAAAGAGGTAAAGGCTAGCACCAGAGTTTTTGTAATACTCATTTATTTTCATATGTGAAAACCCTGTTGTCAAACGAAATGCAGCTTGGCATTGTTTTATATTAACTGCTACTGAGAACTGGATATGGAGATGATATTATCTGAATCGGCAGTGTGTTAACTAGGCTACACAGCCAAATTAGATTGAGAGAAAAAATGTACAATATTATTGAAACATCGGTTATGATAAAAGATTTGTTGTGTATTCACATTTGTATGTATTTTTATGACAACAATTTATAGTTCCGTAAATCTTCATTTTTAAAACTTAAAATACAATTGGATTGGTAGAAAGAAAAGATTTACACTTCAATAAAATTCAAAGTAAGAACTATTTGCTTCGGTCGTCTCAAAAGATTGACATTTTGGCAACATTTGTAACATTTTGATGTCAGAAAAATTTGGAATAATTAGGAACGAATTAATATTTATGTGGATTTTATCGACGTGTAAACTACGGCAAATTACTCACAAAGTTAACATAAAGCCCGAATATTTTATTGATGTGTAAACTCCGCCGAATTATTCACAAAGTTAACATAAAACTACTAGAGCTTTAATTTAGGTTTGTGAGTGATTTGCCGAAGTTAATACATGTAACTTGCAGTATCTTGATATTTTTTTTCTGTTTAAATCTACGGTGTGTATAAATATCACACAACAATTAGGAAAATGTCGAATGGGATAATTTGCAATTTCTATCAATGTATATGAACAGTAGATCAAGAATCAAGCTTTAAATTGAGATTTCTAGCAGTAATATCATCGCTTTTTTGTCAGATTTAAATTTACCTTTTAATGAACATTTTTAATTATACGCGCATTTCAAACAATATATGTACGAGAATTTCTGTTCTTTTTATGTTGTATATAGAAAAATTCTTATTAATGGACATTAAATGTTGATGATTTACAGTAAAATAAACGCCAAAAAGATTGGCTTTGGAAACAAAGAACACACTATAGATTAGAAAACGGGAGTCTCGGTTTTATTGAGACTCTTCATAAGCAGTAATGACGTTTGCAACACTGTTTACGCCCTCTAGCCTATACATGAGCAGAACTCCATTTTCAAATGTACCATAGTGAGCCCAATGATCCCAAAGGAAATGAAATATAATCTGTACTATGGTAAAGTACGGGAACACGTTCTACCGTTGCCACACGGCACTGCAGTGTAGTAAAATAAACGTCAATAACTTTACTGATTTTCCCATTACGTTATCAGAACGCGGCGTCTGATCAGGTTCTGCATTGTTTGTTTTTCATCAAACGGTTTTTATTCAATTGTAAAGATAGCCAGAACGCAGTGCACATATTTTAGAATGTGTATTATAAGGACTTAAGATGTTCAGATACTTAGGTTAAATACCATATTCACAAGATAGGTTGAACTTTATTGTTAATAGATTGGTGTGGCATGAATGTCTTAGATTGAAATTGTGGTTAACCCTTCTCATGCTGAATAAATTAAATTGCCATACCCACTTCTAATTTCCAGCCAATCAGATTACTTGAGTTTTTGATAGAAATTCACATGCTTAATGACAAACAGTGCAGATTCAGATCAGTTGGCTTTTTCAAAAGCCACCTGATTTGGATCCACACTGTTTGCTAAGACAGAGCATGACGTGATTATCAAGAGAAGGGTTAAATGGTGGTTTATTTGTATAACATGTACAATTTTACAAGAAGCTGCATAATACATTGCTATAAGTATATAAAAAGAATTTGAAATAAAAACCATTCGGCTTATATAAGTATCTTTCCCACATCGTTACTAGCTGTTTTTATTCTAGTGCCATCCTACCTGGAAAAAAGTAGCACCTCAGACGCCCCCTCCATCTCGCTCCTTCGGTTTAGTGCCACATATATATCTGGGCCCGGTTGTTCAAAGCGTCGTTAGCTTAACGAGCTCGTTAAGGGCCATTTCGTTAACTATTTTAGCAGATTCAATATACAATTTTCTGAAAAGTTTTGCTGAAAAAATGTGAGTAGCTTTTGCACACTGCAAAAGCTACTCACATTTTTTCAGCAAAAAATTTCAGCATATTTGCGTATCACTCGATGTAAATTTTAACGAATCGTTAACTAACGACGTCGTTAGCTTTGAACAACTGGGCCCAGATTGACTGTCGTGTCCGGTTGTCCATTCAGAGCGTATAAACGATCAGAACAAACGTGCTTGTCAAAACCCGCGTCATTGGTGACCCGGATGTATTCGTTTCCGATCCAGATTGTCACGTGATTGACCTTTGGCGCTATGGCATTTTTGTAAGGAAAGAAGTTACAAGTGAATAGTGAACAGTTTCCGTAAACATTTATATTGTGATCTTGACCGTCAGTCTCTGCATCATATATTTTGGTTCTTGCCATCGCCGCCTGAAAAAAGAAAATAAAATTGCCCCTTATAAGGCACGCAACTTTTGTAACTTAATGTTTGCTTTTCTATGCAGTATTCTCTTTTTAAAACGGGGCCGACTCCACATGGAGTAGACTGCACTTGAGAAGGAGAAAAAGGCAATTTTAATAATTGCCTGATCCTGCGGTTAACAATTTTTTTCAGGCTCAACTCAGCTGAGCAAGAACTAACTATGCTAATAAATATGAAAATGCCAACAATAGTTCGCATTTTTAGCTATTGTGATCACTCCCCGTCCGTCGCCCGTCCGTCCGTCCATCCGCCGTCTGCCTGTTCGTCCGTTCACCCCTTTGAACGACTTCTCCTCAGAAACCCTTGGGCGAAATTTCTTCAAACTTCATGTGGAGTCTTGTGTTAAAGGGGAATTGAAAATTTATACAAATGGTCGAGGTCCGTAAATCAAGATGGACGCCATGCCCATAAATAGCTCCTAAAACCATTATTCGTCTTCTCTGAAACTATGAGGCCCACAGCTTACATATTCATTATGTAGCAAGGTTTAGTGGTCCTCTACATAAATCCTGCCAATCAAGCCCCTGGGGCCCAAACTGGCCACGCCCCGGGTGTCATTAGCTCCCATAGACTTATAATGGGAAAAAAATAAAAAAAATCTTCTTCTCTGAAACCATGAGGCCCGCAGCTTATATATTTAATATGTAGCAATGTTTAGTAGTCCCCTCTATAAATCATGCCAATCAAGCCCCTGGGTTCCGAATTGGTCTTGCCCCAGGGATCATATGTTTATATAGAGCTGTCAAGCTAAAGAACCTTCAAAAATCTTCTCTGAAAACATGTGGCCGAGAGCTAAAAGATTAAGTATGAATTGATGTATAGTGGTCTGCTACATAAATCCTGCAAACTATGCCCCTAGGTTCCAAATTGGCCACGCCCCAGGGGTCTTTAAATCTCATAGACTTATAATGGGAAAAAACTTAAAAACAAATTCTTCTCTGAAACCATGAGGCCCACATATATTTCTTATGTAGCAATGTGTAGTGGTCCCCTACATAAATCCTGCCATCAAGCCCCTGGGTTCCAAACTGGCCACGCACCGGGGGTCATTATCTCCATAGACTTATAATGGAAAAAAATCTTATACTCTGAAACCATGAGGCGCACGGCTTATGTATTTAATATTTAGCAATGTTTAGTGGTCCTCTACATAAATCCTTCATAACAAGCCCCAGGGCTCCAAACTGGCCACACCAGGGGGTCATATGTTTATATAGTGCTATATATAGCTAAAAAACCTTCAAAATTTTTCATCTCTGAAACCATTAGGCAAAGAGCTAACAGATTAAGTATGTATCAGTGTTGAGTGGTCTCCTACTAAGATCCTACCAATCAAGGCCTGGGTCCACACTGGCCACGTCCCAGAGGTCATTAGCTCCCATCTATATATATAAAGCGGTTCTTCTGTCTTGGTTTATTTTTGTTATAGTTCGTATTTGAATGTGTGAGTCGTTTACATCTTTTTGTTTTGGATAGCCATTTGGCCACTTTATGGGAAAGTAACTGTCCGTTTGGCTCTCTGCTAGTGATGTTTCCATTAGGGTCCAGTTATTTCGTGTTTATGTTTCTTTCCCTTTGATGTCTCTGATGGGAGGTGTGGGATAATTGTTTCGATTCCTGATCATTGCCTTCCCTTCTATTTTTATAATGCGAAAAATTTTAAAAATCTTCTCTCTGAAGCCGTGGGGCCTACAGCTTATATACTGTTATGAAGAAAAGTTTAGTGGTCCCCTACACAAATCCTGCCAATCCAGTCCCTGGGGTCTACACTGGCTACGCCCCGGGGGTCATTATATCCCATAGACTTATAATGGGAAAAAAACTTGACAAAATCTTCTCTTAAACCATGAGGCCCACAGCTCACATCTTTAGTGTGTAGTAATGTTTAGTGGTCCACTACATAAATCCTGCTAATCAAGCCCCTGGGCTCAAAACTGGCCACACCGCTTTGGATCATATGTTAATATAGAGATATATATATGTAAAGAACCTTCAAGAATCTTCTTCTCTTTAGTATGTAGCGATGTTTGGTGGTCTCCTACATAAATCCTGCAATCAAGCCCCTGGAGCCCAAACCGGCCACGCCCTAGGGGTCATTAGCTCCCATCGCTTTATAATGGGAAAAAACTTAAACATATCTTCTACTCTGACACCATGAGGCCCATTGCTTATATATTTAGTATGTAGCTAGCCGTAGTGATCCTCTACATAAATCCTACCAACCATGCCCCCGTGGTCTAAATAGGCCGCGCACAAGGGGTCATGTGTTTATATAGAGCTATATAGCTATAGAACCCTCAAACTTCTTCTCTGAAACCAGGAAGCCGAGAGCTAATAAATTAAGTATGAAGTGATTTTAGGTAGTATCCTACATAAATCCTGCCAACCATGCCCTGGGGTCCAAGTTGGTCCTAGCCAAGCGGGTTGGGGTGGGGGTAATATGTTTTTATAGAACTGTATAGCTAAAGAACCTTCAAAAATCTTCTTCTCTGAAATCATGAGGCCCAGAGTTAACATATTTAGTATGTAACAATGTTTGGTGGTCTCTTACATACATCCTGCCAATTATGTCCCTGAGGCCAAATTGGCCACGCTTCATGGGGTCATTAGCTCCCATGGACTTATAGTGGAAAAAAAATAAAAGGATCTTTTTCTCTGGAACTATGGGGCCCACAGCTTAAATATTTAGTACGTAGTAATGTTTAATGGTCCCCAACAAAAATCCTGCCAATGAAGTCTCTAGGGTCTAAATTGCCCATGCCCCGGAGGTCATAAGCTCCCATAAACTTTTAATGTGAAAACCTTATAAAAATCTTCTTCTCTGAAACCATGAGGCCCACAGCTCATATATTTTGTATGTAGCAATGTTTAGTGGTCCCTTACATAAATCCTGCCAACCATGCCCCTTGGGTCCAAATTCGCCATGCTCAGGGGGTCAATTACTCCAACAAACTTATAATGGAAAAAATAAAACATTTTCTTCTCTAGAAACATCAGGCAAACAGCTTATGTATTTAGTATGTAGCAATGTTTTGGTGTTTCCCTGCATTAATCCTGCCAATCAAGCCCCTGGGGTCCAAACTGGTGATGTCCCGGAGATCATTAGCTCCCACAGACTTGTAAAGGAAAAAAACAAACAAACAAACAAAAAAAGCAAAACTTGAAATATCTTCTTCTCTGAAACCATGAGGCCGACAGCTTATATATTTAGTATGTAGCAGTGGTCGGTAGTCTCCTACATATATCCTGCCAACCATGCTCCTGGGGTCCAAACTGGCCATGACCGAGGGGTCATTAGCTCCCATGGACTTATAATGGAAAAAAATATTCTACTCTGAAACCATGAGGCCCACAGCGTATGTGTTTAGTATGTAGCAGTGTTTAGTAGTCCCTACATAAATTCTGCCAACCAAGCCCCTAGGGTCGAAATTGGCCATCCCCTGGAGGTCATTAATTCCCATAGATCTTAAAAACACTTCTTCTCTAAAACCATGAGGCCTACAGTTGCGTATTAAATATGTAGCAATGATTAGATGACCCCTACATAAATCTGTCAATCAAGCCCCTGGGGTCTAAACTGGCAATGCCCCGGGGTCATTAGCTCCCATTGACTTATAATGGAAAAAAAATCTTCTTTGAAACCATGAGGCCCACAGCTTTATATTTAGTATGCTAGCAATGTTTAGTGCTCCCGACCACCTGCCTACATAAATCTTGTCAGTCAAGACCCTAGGGCCAAAACTGGCCATGCCCCAGTGGGCCATTTGATTATATAGAACTATATATCTTAAGAACTCTCAAAACTCTTCATCTCTGAAGCCGTGGGGCCCAGAGCAAACATATTTAGTATGTAGCTATGTTTAGTGGTTTCCTACATAAATCCTGCCAACCATGCCACTGGGGTCCAAATTGGACTCGCCCTAGGGGTCATTAGCTCCCACAGACTTATAATGGGTTAAAAACTTCTTTGAAACCATGAGACCCACAGCTTTCATATTATATTTAGTATGTAGCAATGTTTAGTGGTCTCCTACATAATTCCTACCAAAAATGTCCCTGAAGTCCAAATTTACCATGCCCTGGGGGTCATTTATTAATATAGAACTATAGAACTAAAAATTAAAGAAATAAATTCTCTGAAACCAAAGGGCCCTAAGCAGGTCCAATCTTCATGATTGTCTTGATGATTTATTGGTCAAGTTTGGACCTTGGTCACTTATGATCTAGATTTCATGATCCAGTGACATTTTTTTTTTATTTAAGTCCGTTTCTTAGTAACTGTTGGTCCTAAAGCAGTGATACTTGAAACTTGCAGATATCTTAGCATGGCCTCTTAAATGCAGTCATCTATATTTGACCTTGACCTATATTCCACGGTCCACTGACTTTGTTAAGATTTTGCATTTAGGTCAGTTTCTCAGTAATTATTGGTCTTACAGCCAGTGATATTTAGCACATGCATACATCTTAGCATGGCCTCTTGAGTGCAGTCTTTCATATTTGAACTTGATCTCTATTTCATGGTCCATTAGGCATGCTACATTGTCTTACTCGTTAGTATAATCATCATGAATCTTGGTCAGAATGTTTGCCTTGATCATTTATGGGTCAGGTTCTCTAAAAGCCATGATACTCAGGAAAACATTACAGGGCCATCATGGCCCTCTTGAGAAATGTTCATGCTCAGCTATTTTCAGTAAGAAAAAAATTGCAGTTGTTAGTAATCCGAGATTTATTAGCAGGATGAATTTCGTGCTCAGCTGAGTTGGGGATAAAAAAAGTTTATAACCTCGGAGCCTTTCCTGGAAGTATATCCGTTCTCCCCTAAGGACACAAAGTGACGAAACATCTACTATCTGCATCCAGTTCAAATATTTTATCCTAGCTGTGATTATTAACAGTATTTCATATTGTCTCCAAACTCCCCGAAGCTACATGCAACTCTATATCAGTTTTGGCCAGAACCTCTATAGCTATATGCACTACTATCACACATTTTCTTACCAGAACCTCAATAGGTACATGCAACACTATCTCACATTTTCTCATAAGAACCTCCATAGCTACATGTAACACTTTCCCACATTTCGTTCCAGAATTGTCAAAGCTACATGCAACACTTTGACATTTTTTTTGTACCAGAACCTACAGAGCTATGAATAACACAATCTTACATTTTAGACAAGCAACTCCATAGCTACATGTAAAAATGTCTCAATTTTCGTACCGGAACCTCCATAGCTATGTATAACAACATATCACATTTTCTTACCAGAATCTCCATAGATATGTGCAACATTGTCTCTTATTTTCTTCCCAGAATCGCCGTAGCTACATAAAAAAAGGTAAGAGAAAAGTCCAGGGAGTGCCACAGTCACAACCGCAGACCTTCCCAGACCCCAAGAGGAAGAGGAAACCGACACATCCAAACAAGCACAAATCGGTCAAACGTACAAAAAGCACTCTCTCTTCCCCAAGCGAGGTAATCGCAATACTAAAAGGACTGAAAAACACAAGAACAAAATGACACACGGAAATACATACAACAAATAGCCTCGTAGAATAAACCACAAAGCTAGAAAGAGTAAGTCTAACACCGGGACCACCGCCTTAGAACGGTCAGTAGAGTAAACCACCGGGGGGTTTAAAGCACTTTTACAGCTAGCTATCTTCACCCTGGGTCCATACAAGACTATCTCACGTTTTCTTACCCAAATCCCCATAGCTCAATGTACAATTCTCTCACATTTTCTTACCAGAACCTCCATAGCTATATGTAGCACCATCTCATATATTTTCTTACCAGAACCTTTATATCTACATGTACAGTTATCTCATATTTTCTTACCAGACCGCCATAGATATATGTGTCACTATTTTATCTTTTCTTGCCAGAACCACCATAGCTACCTGTTACACTGCTCACATTGTCTAACCTGAACCGCCATCGTTACATGCAAGACTTTCTCTCGTTTCCTTTCCAGAACCTCCATAGCTGCATGCACAATTATCCCACATATTCTTACCAGAACCAGGATAGCTACATGCAACATTATCTCATATTTTCTTACCAGAACACTATAGTTACATGCAACACTATCTCACATTTTCTAACCAGAACCGCCATAGTTATATGGTTAACTCTATCTCACATTTTCTTACCGCAACCGCCATAGCTGAATGTAGCACTATCTCATAATTTCCTGCCAAACCGCTATAGTTACATGTTACACTACCTAAAATGTTCTTACCAAAATCAGAGCCTCTATAGCTACATGTACAATATTCTCAAATGTTTTTACCAGAACCTCCATAGCTATATGTAGCACCATACTACATTGTAATACAAGAACCATCATAGTTACATGTTACACTATCTCATATTTTCTTTCCAGACCCGCCGTAGCTACATGTTACACTATGTCACATCTTCTTACCATAACCGCCTTAGCTATGTGCGATACTATCTTACCTTTTCTTACCAGAACCCCGTCGATACATGCAACACTATCACACATTTTTGCCAGAATTTCTATAGCTACATGTACAATTATCTCACAGTTTCTTATCACAACCGCTGTAGATACATGCAACACTCTTATACTTCGTACTACAACCTTCATACATGCATGTACAAGTATCTCAAATTTCTAACAGAACCTCCATAGGTACATGTTGCACTACCCGGCATACATTTTCTTTCCAGAACCGCCGTACTAACATGCAACAATATTTTACATTTTTGTACCAGAACCATCATAGCTACGTGTACAATTATCTCACATTTTCAACAGAACCGCCATAACATCATGCAGTACTATCTCTCATTTTCATACCAACTACACTAGCACTATCCTATATTTTCTTACCAAACCGCCATAGTTACATGTAACACCATGTCATATTTGCTTATCCGAACTGCAAAAATTGCATGCATTTCTCGCTTTCTTACAAGATTGACATAGTGACATTAACACTACCTCACATTTTATTACAAGAACCGCCAAAGCTGCATGTAACACTATCTTACGTTTTCGTACTAAAATCGCCAAAGGTACACGAACACTTTCTCACATTTTCGTACCAGAATTGCAATAGCTACCTGTAACACATCCTTCTAACACTAACTCCAAGTTCCTTACCATAACCGCCATTGGTTATATTCTCTAGCATTACTATACCACAGCCTTCTCATATACAATATAAGTAACGATATACAATATCATGGCAAGCACTCTGGCACATTAACTTAGTGTGACCGTCTATTCGCTGTTGCATATCATCCCAACAAAACTTACAATGTTATCATTGCATCTCATTATCTCATGAGCTAGTACACAATAAACAGTACCTACAATAAGACCAGAGTGACCACGAACGGCTTTGAATAGCCCGGAGGCTGTAGAAGACATGTGCAATCAGCGAAGACTCTAATAAGATAGAACTGATGCGCAGGCTAATCTGAGTCTTCGCTGGACGCACACGGCTTATTGTAGGTTTTGCGGTGCGCTGTCTCTTAGCATAAAAGAATGTAAGTGAAACAAATGTCACAATCACGAAGCACAGACTTTCCGGAGGCACCAAAGAATGAGATGAGGAACAAATAATGACAAATGAATGTCTTATATGAAATCATCGGCGCACAAACAATGGAGCACTGCAAGAGAGGTACCGCACTGCGACAGAGGTAGGAAAACTATTTTGTTGTGGGACGGAGGGGTCCTTAAACTACTTTTTAATCATACGCAAAACCTTACCCTTAATCCATTTAAAACTGAATAAACACTCCCACACTATTATAAAAAGGTCTTGTTTTGTTTTTATTTCGTCATAGAAAATATGTTTTGGATATTTGTTTTTCAAACATATGTTTCTATAAAGGATTGAATACAATATTCTTGCATAACTTATGACTAGTTGTTACCTCTTAAGCGAAGGTTTCGTGACAGTCAAATTGTCATAACGAATTAATCTTTTTACCGAGTTTTGTTGTTAAGAGGATTAAAAAGAACCGTAATGCATATGCATGAAATTGATCTCGCACTTTAAAACAAAAAAAAAAGTTACGGACAATGTTACTGTGTCCCTCGTCTTCGTCTTCGTGTGTATGTGGGTTTGAAATTGAGTTTCTGTCTTTATGTTTTAATAGGAGGACGTATTAAATTGCGATTAAACGTTTGCATGCACCAGAAATCTGTATGCATGTTCCCTAGGGTCAGAAGTAAGCCAGACTCAAAGTTATGGCGCTGAAGTTATAAAACAACTGTTTAAGTGCTAAACACAGCTGAGCATGAAATTTTCTCACTAAACATAGCTGAACATGAACTTTTCTCTGCTTATAAATATGCAAATGCCAACAATAGTTGACATTTGCATATTTATTAGCAGAGAAAATTTCATACTCAGCTGTGTTTAGCAAGACAGATTTTGCGATAGTTAGTAGCTTAAGATTGATAAGGAGGATAAATTTCAGGCTCAGCTGAAGTGAGCGGGAAAACATTACGAAAACACGCCTATTCAAATATACCGAAAATTTTACCACCAAAAAATGAAAATTTTCAGATAAAATATTCCGATATTTTTCATATTTTAGCTCAAAACTTAGATTGAGGGTACTCGTTAGAACCGCCTCGGCGAGGCGGTTCTAACGGGTACCCTCAAGCTATGTTTTTGAGCAGAAATAAGAAAAATAATGTGTACCCCTGCAAACCCCAGTTTTACTATATAAAAATGGGGTTTAAGGGAGTCAAAATTATATAGGCATGTTTTCGTGATGAAATTTTATAACCTCGGGGCCGGACCTCTGCGACGACTTATTAGGTCAGTCTTTTTAGAATCTATCAACATTGATCGATTGATAGTTATAAACTCCATCAGAGGGCTTACAGATAATACATTTGTTTCTTGATTTATTTATTTATTTTTTACGCGGATTGCAAAGTAATACTGCACGATATTTTGAGGAAGAGCGTACGAACAGGATGATCCACACACAGAATATATACACAGAATATATAGATAAAGAACTGACCAAGCTACCTGCTCCCTCTTCCCCAAGTATGGTGTTTACAAAGCTAGAGAGGACAGAGCAAACAAAAGAACAAAAAATATATAAATGGTTGCCTTTTGAAACAAATAACACACAAAAGCAGGACAATCAAATCCTGTACCATATAATATTATGCTATGTATATGTGAAAAATGCTGAATAAAATATTGTTTAAACTAAAAGAAGGACAATCGGAGACATGCTTTATGTAAGTTTCTTCATATGCAACATTGCAAATTTGCGAGGGAGGTTGCATTCGCCACCTAGTAGCGGCTAGAGGGGTATTCGATTTTCAAAGTTACCAGACAGGACTCAGTGATTCCAAAGGAAGTAAAAATATAATCTGCACTATGATGAATTACGGGGAGACGTTTTACGGCCGCCACACGGCACTGAAGTCATCAAACAGAATGGGACAAGTTATAGATAAACCATGGTTATTGTCGAGGTTTTGGGTATACTGTAAATTATACCATAGTTTGGTGACCTTTCACTGTCTGACCCCAAACTAGGCGTTTGTATTGTTTTCATTACCATATTTATGGTAAAGTGGTAACAGGCAGTCTGAAGAAATGCTGTACCAATTGACCTTGTGTACTAAAAAGGATGAAACACCCCACCTTTTTTGAATTACACTAACTGAGGCACTATTGCTAAAATCTGATTGGTTGCAATCTTGTCCATCACAAGAAATTACATCAGCATCTTAATTTGGTCAAACCTTTTTGCAATCTGGTCTGTAGCTTTTGGTCATTATAATATACTCCAGACAGACTGTCTGGTTTCATGTGTTTTATTCAACAAAAAATGTCATTTTTAAATAGAAAGTTGCTCAGTGCAGAAGTAAATTTGAAGTTCCTCTAACCTTTACCACTCTCTGGATAATATCAGCAGACAATATATTTGATGATACTTTCTTAGTTTTTCCAGCCAACAGAATTTGACATTTCATGCAAACTGTCTCTAGTTGAGACAATGTACATGAAATGTCAAATCCAGTTACCTGAGAAAAAAAATAAGGAAACTATTTAAAAAATGTCATCTGCTGAAAATTAATGGTTAGCACTCTGGACATTTTCAGCAGACAACATATTGGTGATAGTTTATTTTTTTCCAATAACCATTTGACATTTGGAGACAATTTGCATGAAATGTCAAATTCTGTTTTCTAGGAAAAAATACGAAAATGTTCAAATTGTCTGCTGAAACAAAATTCAACATACAACATTTTGAAATATTTTTCTTATTTTTCCCAGAAAACAAAAACCTGTTTTTTTTGGGGACAATATCAACTTGTCATCGCCTGCGGAATTAGCCCAGAGAGTGAAAAAGATTAAGGTGCACTGATGAGTTGACAGTCATTCTAAAGTACACCTGTGAGATCTATAAATAAAACCATAGGTTAATTTTCAAATCTGAAAATTATCCCACGGTCCAGCTCTGGTATAATTTTCGGTTATTGAGATTTAACCTTAGTTTTATTTACATAGAGACAATGGAACATCCATTGGTTAAGTCTTAGTTATACCATGGTTCGTGCGCATGTACGATGCGATAATGCACGAGCGTGAGCGAGTGCATTATCGCACGTGCATGCGCAGAACCATGGTATAAATGATTTATCACATTTGCATGCATGTAGACCATCTACATCGCAAGATATTTCATGTTGAATGTTGGGAATTTAGGCCACTATGTGATAAATAATAATACCGTAGTCAAGTGCCATGAAGTTAACAATGAATAAACAATATCTGAACCATAGAAAGGTCTTTAACAACGTCGCTCCGATGTCGCAGCTACGTTATGACGTCGCTGGGAGTCGGAGCGACGTTGTTTACGACGTTGTGTATTAGCTGGGTAGAACTGTGAATCTTTTTTCAGTGGCTGCCCACTTTGCCTTCTATTTTCTATTTTCTTTCCGTTTGTATTGTTTTCATTAAGTACGGTAACAAAGGTATTAAAGATTTATTAGCCGAGACGTTGCTGTTAATGTTCGTGTTGATGTCCTGTTCGTTTATTCACAGCAAAGTAAATAAAAGTGCGACAAGAGTGCCTTAGGATATAAGAGTTTTATTATCACAATGTATTGTATCAAGTATTTTTGTCTTCTTGAGAGTAATTATATGTATTAATGCACTGTTTTATGAGAATTTTATCATATATATATATATAGATATATATTTATATATATATATATATATATATATATATATATATATATATATATATATATATATATATATATATATATATATATATATATATATATATATTGCACTATGCTAACGGCTCTATATTCCTAAAAAATAGACATTTTTATCCAAGAAAGGATTAATAAATTGATATATGGTCATAAAATGTGGCATCTGACAGCCTATAAATTTCAGTTAGTCTCTCGTTCTTGAACTGGATAAAAATGAAATAATTTTTATCGTATCTCTGAATAAATATTGGCAACATTAATTCAGAGATACGTTAAAAAATCATTTCATTTCAAGAACGAGAGACTAACTGAAATTTTATAGGCCACATTTTAAGATTGTATTCATTACATATATCAATTTATTAAATTTTTCTTTGCTAAGAAAATGTCGTTTTGAGGAATATGGAGCCTTTAACACGCAAATGTCATCACGAAAACATGCTTTTTTAACTTTGACCTTTCATAAAGTACAGCTGGGGTTTACAGAGGTATACATTATTGTTCTTATTCCTGCTCAAAAACATAGATTGTGAGTACTCGTTAGAACCGCCTCGCCGAGGCGGTTCTAGTGAGTATCCACAATATAAGTTTTGGGCAGAAATTTGAACAATATCAGAGATTTTTATCTGAAAATTTTCAGTTTTTTTGAGGTGAATATTTCTATATATTTGAATAAGCGTTTTTTATTGTTTTTTTCGCAATGGTGGCATGTATCCTCTTCGGTAGACTGGCTCCAGTCTCGAGTGACTAAATATTTTTTCTCATATTCATGTTTGATAATCCACTAGAATATCACTAAAAATATCATGACTATAAAGGCTAGTGACCTGCCTTTATAGTCTTGACATTTTCTTGGTTTAAATTTAGTGGATTTCTAAAATGATTATTCACTGGAGACTGGAGCCAGTCTAACTCTTCGGACATAGCTATAGATAAGACGCATTTTTTTCGACCAAAAGTAGAAATGAAGATACCCTGGAATAGTCGTAATCATGAAGAACAGCCGTATCGAAGCATAAAAAGATGGAGAGATGGAAAACAAAAACATGACAAAACAAAGCCTGCATATGAAACCACAGACGCGCAAACGAGGTAAAATTACAACATAGGAATACATTAACAATTTTCTAATGTGTCAACGAAAACATGGAGTGTAAACATATATAATAGTTACACATTAGAAGCGCATCTGTAAGGGGTTTCAAATGTGTATCCACAAAGTATACATGCACGGTTGTTATACCAATTATGGTTTTGCTTCTTTAATTGCACGACGGACAAAATGACGTCTCCCTCCTCAATCTGTTTCAGATGGTCGGTGCCTCACTATCAATGTCTGTGGTCGGGCTCATCGTGGTCCTGTTTGCGGTTTTCATGTGTTCCGGCTTTAGGTCGCCATTGATCCCTTTGCTTTATTTCATTACAGTGAATTTAATTATTTGTGTTTCAATGTAATGTTCCATAGATTGCGTAGAGTAAATGTTGACCGAAAATAGGTATCTACAAGTGGTGCCATGCCGAGGTCCTTCTAATGAGAACCCATAACATAACTTTTCGTTGAGAAATCAGTGAAAACTACTATTTAACATATAGACTATTTTTGATAAAAAGTTCTCATAAAACATTGCGTTAAAAAATATAATTACTCTCAAGAAGACAAAAATATTTGATACAATACATGTGATAATAAAACTTTTATATACTAAGGCACTTGTCGCACTTTTATTTAATTAGCTGTGAATAAACGAACAGGACACCAAGACGAACATTAACAGCAACGCCTTGCCGGCTCATTTGGGTGCGCCGTCCGACTGGAGACCAGGAGGTCGCGGGTTCAACCCCCGCGGAGGTCGGCAACATTCTTTCGTGGAGATTGATCATGAAATATTTCCTACAGTCATTCTCTCCCTTCCGCTGATTCAAGAAGAGCAGTTGTTAGTTTCTGGCGAAAAAAAATGTGCACAATACTGGTTAACCGCTTAGAGGACTAAGCCTGCCCAGTAAATGTGTGGTTAGGTAAACTGACCGCGCTCGAGATGAGCCCATTGGGTTGACTGGGACGTAAAACCTCAACACAACCAACCAACAGCAACGCCTCGGCTAATAAATCTGTAATACCATTGTTACCGTATTAAACAAAAACAAAACAAACGGAAAGAAAATAGAAGGCAAAGTGGGCAGCCACTAAAAAATATGACCACAATGCTTCCCAGCTAACACACAACGTCATAACAACGTCGCTCCGACGTCGGAGCGACGTATAACGTCGCGGCGACATCGGAACAACGTTGTTAAAAACCCTTCCATGGATCAGATATTGTTTATTTGCTTACTTATGGCAGCTGACTACGATGCTATTATTTGTTCCATTCTGTTTGGTGACTTAACTGCCGTGTGGCGGCAGTAAAAAGTCTCCCTTTACTAAATTATAGTGCAGATTGTATTTTATTTCCTTTGAGATTATTGAGACCATTCTGGTTGCATTGAAAATTTCTTTGTGTTACGTCTAGCATATTACAGTGACTGTATTTCGTTGAATATTGTGTGTATTACTATTTACCATTACTGGGTTTTTTAAGCTTGCTTCTTGTTAAATATATGACTAATTCATTATGGCCTTTGACAGCCCTCACTCCCCGTTTCCATTCTTTCACTATATATCGAAGCACTAACAGCACTAGTGGGTTGATCGTCTCTGAGTGTAGGCTTGAAAAATAGTCCTGAACGGGACTTAAGACTTTCATAAAACCTTTAAACTCATGTAATTTAAGCAGATGGTACAGACCTTGATCAGACGCCGTGCTCTGTGGCATCTGATCTGTGTCTGCACTGTTTGTAAACGTCCAAGCACTAATCACAGTCTGGGTTTTACAGATAACCGTCTTTGCACAGCACTCTGACGTCACAGCGACACGAACAGCGCGGCTATAAATAACCATTACCTGGATTTCGTACAAACGCCAAATACGTAGATTAACTTTATTGGTCAGCGATAGTCACGTGGACAACAGCAATATAACTCAGATTCTTTAATAAACGTTTAGTTAGGCGCTGCCTCTATGTGACACAGTTACCTGGTAGCGTTAAAAATCTGTATAGTAGTAAATGTTTAGTTTGGTAATAGTATTAGGTTTGGAGACAACAGATTGTGGGTTTCATATCGTGAAAATTGGGTTGGTCATTCTAACGCGCGGTTTGATTTCATTCGTCAATGACAATCACGTGGACAACAACCAAACGAAAAGTTTGGTGTTTGTATACTTTGGGCACAAACATGGTAGAGTTCCTCAAAATTTGTGACCCTCTCCCCACAATTCCCCCTTTTTCCTGTATATATATTCATTCGATGTTTCACCGTAAGCAGTTCAGATCAGGATTCAAAGAGAATTAGGAGAGGGAATGGCAGGGGTGGTTTTGGCTGACTTTGAAAACAAATGAAACGTTTTTTTCTCTATGGCTTTTAGAACAATCAGAGAAAAATTATAATATCGTTTTGTTACTTAACCGCCCACTGTAAAAGGGGGAGGGGAGCTTAACTTTATGCTGACACATAAGCAAGGTTCTGAAGTTGAAACTGGCTATATAAATAAAATTAGACAACTTTAAAGAGAAAATAATACTTTGATTTGTTTAAACTGACGCCGCGTTTTTCGCAGGAAACAAGACTTTCAGAGACAGTTTGAAACATAGTTATTTTCTGTACAAAATAGCACTAATTTTCATCTGATACTTTAGCCAGCTAAAGCTTAAAATGTATACTGAACAAAACTTATAACGCAACACTTAAATGCCCCGATTTCTGTATGAATAAAGTGTATAGGATAATCTATCTGGGCCCAGTTGTTCAAAGCTAACGATGTCGTTAGTTAACAATTCGTTAAAATTTACATCGAGTGATACGCAAATATACTGTTTTTTTTTTTTGCTGAAAAAATGTGAGTAGCTTTTGCAGTGCAAAAGCTACTCACATTTTTTCAGCAAACAATATCAGAATATTGTAATTTGAATCCGCTAAAACAGTTAACGAAATGACCCTTAACGAGCTCGTTAAGCTAACGACGCTATGAACAACTGGGCCCTGAAATTATATTGCTCAAGTACTCACAAAGAATCTTTGGTACACGGTGACAAACGTCTCTCTTGCATGGTTCGCTTAGTTCTAACCAGATTGGTCAAAACGGCTTTTTTGCATTACGAAAACACGCCTATTCAAATATATAGAAACTTTCACCTCCAAAAACTGAACATTTTCAGATAAAAGAAAAACACTGATATTTTCCATATTTCTGATCAAAACATAGATTGTGGGTAATCGTTAGAACCGCCTCGGCGAGGCGGTTCTAACTAGTACCCACAATCTATGATTTTTAAGCAAAAATAAGAAAAATAATGTATTCCCATGTAAACCCCAGTTTTACTATATAAAAGTGGGGTTTAAGGGGGTCGAAAATTATATATGCGTGTTTTCGTTATGGGTTCCAGGCGCTTGCAAAGAGGCTAAAAAATTAACCCTTTTCAGTACTCCTTACTCCAAAGTTAGACCGATATGATGAATATCCTCTGCTTTAAAAAAAAAATATAATCAAATTTCACTGCACATTAAAGTTTGAGCGTTTTCGCTAGAGCGTCCATATAACGCAATGAAACAAAAAATAGATATCGAGATAATTTCTGAAGACGAGAAAAAATATCGAATAAATATGAATCATTTCTCACTTTTGTTGCTTAGAAATGCTATGAAGCATAATGCGATCAAATTTTCTGCGGCACGGCTCCATGTTTTCTGTGACAAATATATCTAAAATTCTCTGAAGACTTTAAATGCAATAATGTTAAACATTATTGTTTGTTGGTGAAGAAGCGGATTTTACACTCGATTAAATTAAAGAAGAACATTTGTAAAACACGTTTTCGTTTAAAAATGTAAAGATTTCCAAATGAAAACTCAGAAATCAACTCATCTTTTACAATGCATGAAATGCATGTCGTGTGTCGAATACTAGTACATCACCATGCAGCCGGACTCGGTGGCTGAGTTGGATACGCGTCCGACTGGAGACAGGAGGTCGCGGGTTCAACCCCCGCCGAAGTCTTGAACATTCTTAAAGTCGTGGAGATTGATCATGAAATATATTCTACGGTCATTCTCTCCCTTCCGCTGATTCAAGAAGGGCAGTTGTCAATTTCTGGCGAAAGAATGTGCACAATACTGGGTAACCGCTTAGAGGACTCAGCCTGCCCAGTAAACGTGTGGTAAGGTAAACTGACCGCGCTCGACATGACCCACTGGGCTGACTGGGCCGTAAAACCTCAACACACACACAAAAAAAAGCAGAAAAAAACCCCCAAAACATCACCATGCTATTTTTATTATTATCATTATTATTGTTATTTTAGTATTATTCTTTTGCAACTACCCTTCCTGCGTAAAGTTTTTTTTTTTTTTTTTTTTTTTTTTTTTTTTTTTTTCTTGAACAGTGGGAAATAGATTTGTTAAACCGTTTTGCGGTAAGATTGACGGATAGAACTTTCGTTTGAGAGTAATAGTTGGTTGATGCATGGCTAGATCAGAGATATTCTCAAAATAAATCTCAGTTGTGTTAATACTTTGGCTCAGTACATGTAACACGCAATGGCTGACGCTCAAACCAAACAAAAATAAAAGCTCATCACGAAAACACTATATAAGCCTATATAATTTTGACCCCCTTAAACCCCACTTTTATGTAGTAAAACTGGGGTTTACAGGGGTATACATCATTTTTCTTATTTCTGCTCAAAACATAGATTGTGGGTACTCGTTAGAACCGCCTCGCCGAGGCGGTTCTAACGAGCACCCACAATCTATGTTTTGAGCAGAAATATGAAAAAAATATCTGAGTTTTTTTATCCGAAAATGTTCAGTTTTTGGAGGTGAAATTTTCTATATATTTGAATAGGCATGTTTTCGTAATGTTCAGGCTAGGGTTGTAAATGGCGTCCACTGGGGATAGGGCGAGATCTTTTCCCATATTTGACGATGACCCAATATCAAAAATTGGAAAACATCCAAACAGGATATCGCTTTCATTTGTTCATGACAGTCAATGACGTTAATCTTGAGCCTTCCTAAGACGACACTAAAGATTTTTTTTTCTTTGCCCATTATATATGACCTAATATCTCGTTCCTAAATTGTGACATAGTTTACTATTCCATTCGAATTATCTCATAGTAGAGATGAGACCATTAAAATAACTAATACAAAGTTAAAAAGAACGATTAGAACAAATATTGCTCAGTTGTATCCAGATTTTTTTTTTAAACTACAGCAGGTTAATGATTGAGGCGATGAAAATCAGTGAGCCTGTTAGGCAAACAAATTATCAACGTTAGTCACCCACAAAACTATCAAAGTGATCCAGGACACTGGCTATCTCTGTCAACTTAGGTATATAAAAAATATTTCACTTCATCTTCATCATAATTCACCCTTCAGTTGAAGATCACAAATGTAAGTCGTATAATAACACTAATACTTATAATAATAATAATAATAATAATAATAATAATAATAATAATTATAATAACGGGAATACCACCACTATTACTAATAATATTATAACTATCACTACTATACATATTAGTTCTAATAATTATTACTATTGCTAATAATAACAATAATAATAAATAATAATAATAACAATTATAATAATTAATAATAATAATAATAATAATAATAATAATTAAAATAATAATTATTTATTTATTCTAAACAGAAAGTTTGAGTTAAAAAAGATATTCTTAATATTATTGAAATGAATACAATGTATGAGCAGGGACACAGCACTTTCTGCAAGAGTGCATATGCGCTCTGCGAAGTCTCAGATCAGTCTGCGCATTCGCGCAGTCTGATCTGAGTCTTCACAGGACGCTCTGTGGGCCGCCAAGGATCCAAAGTGTCCTCAGATAGAAAGCGACTATTCTGACCAGCCTATTAGGATTATCTGAATATATGCAGTTTTTAGGAAATGCTATGTCCCGGTGTTTAAATGTTTTATTATGAAGAGTTTCAAACCATACAGAACTAACGCGAACATACAAATCAATAAATGAATTATTCTGCAAACTGTAGCTCTTTATAAATGAGATTGGTTAACATTTTTGGTTAACCGCTTAGAGGACTAAGCCTGCCCAGTAAACGTGTGGTTAGGTAAACTGACCGCGCTCGACATGACCCCATTGGGTTGACTGGGCCGTTATACCTCAACACAAACAAACAATATTTTGTTAAATAATACATTTTTTTTAGAAATAATGGACTTTTCCATCAACGACAGAAAAATCAATGTCAAATACAAAGAATGAAATGATTAAACGTAAATAAAGTCATTGGAACCGACAGTCTAAGCCAAATATATACTAGGCAAACACTCTAATCGGCCACTGTTATTTTCTTAGTTATCAAATCGGATGTGAGTGGAACATTCCTTGTTATTCTGGGCCTAGTTATTCAAAGCTAACGATGTCGTTAGTTAACGAATCGTTAAAATTTACATCGAGTCATACGCAAATATGCTGAAATTTTTTGCTGAAAAAATGTGAGTAGCTTTTGCAAATCACATTTTTTTCAGCAAAAAGTGTCAGAATATTGTGTATTGAATCCGCTAAAACAGTTAATGAAATGATCCTTAACGAGCTCGTTAAGCTAGCGACGCTTTGAACAACTGAGCCTTGAAGTTATCATGCGCATCTACTAATTAAAGAAAAAGGAAAATCAGCGAAAACGTCATTCGAATATTAATGAAACTCTTAAATTTACCACTGGTTTTAAAAATCACAATAGTTTGGAATGATGCTTTCAACTTATTGAAAGCGACACACATGTATAGAAGATTTCCAGGAAAGGGCGTTATCAGAGAACATAACCTTCCAATGACACCAAGAGGAAGAGCAAACAAAGAATAAAAGACAGCAAGCATTCCACAAATTAAAAGAAGGCAAAGGAACTGGCTTCTTCTTCCTCAGCGGGGTAATCACAAAGCCAGACAGAATCGACTACGATTCAATGCGTTGAAAATAATTTTAATCTGGGCCCAGTTGTTCAAAACTATCGATGTCGTTACTTAACGATTTGTTAAAATTTTAATTGAGTGATACGCAAATATGCTGAAATTTTTTGCTGAAAAAATGTGAGCAGCTTTTGCAGTGCAAAAGCTACTCACATTTTTTCAGCAAAAAATATCAGAATAATGTATATTGAATCCGCTAAAACAGTTAACGAAATGACTCTTAACGAGCTCGTTAAGCTAACGACGCTTTGAACAACTGGGCCTTGTTTAATAATCTTTTACACATCACGAAAACATGCCTATATAATTTTGACGCCCTGAAACCACACTTTTATAAAGTAAAACTCAGGTTTACAAGGGTATACATTATTTTTCTTATTTTGCAAAAACAATAGATAGTGGGTACTCGTTAGAACTGGCACACCGAGGTGGTTCTAACGAGTACCCACAATCCATGTTTTTCAGCAGGAATGAGAAAATAATGTATACCCCTGTAAACCCTAGTTTTATTATGTAAAAGTGGGGTTTAAGGGGTTGAAAATTATATAGGTACATGTATGTTTTCGTGATGGGGTAAAAAAGTTACAAGAAGTATGGTAAGAAATATTAAAAATATCAGAATTTTTTATCTGAAAATTTTCCTTTTTTCGTGTTGTAAAATTTTCAATATATTTGAATAGGCGTGTTTTCGAAATGAGATGGTACAGTACGATTCCATTTAACTTTACATTTGGATGCTACTGTTATCACTATTTTTTGAAATCGGTACTCTCCGAATACACATGCAAATTTGCGATTTTTTTAAAAAAAACTGGCGGCATCCGCATACGTCGTTAGCTACGCGGCGAACCGTAATTTTCCTGAAAAGTGCGTTGTAATTATTAAATTCCGTCTACTGGCAGTCGCTCCGTTTTCATTTAAAATCGACGCTCGTCATCTCGAAGTCCAAGAGACTCTCTGAAATCCTTCGAAATATCTGTACCTTGACATATCAGATTCGCAGAATTAAGGAAAGAATACATCGAACGATCACGTTTCACAAATGAATATGTAATTTGACTCCTGAAGTTAGAGATTGTTATAAAATACTGTGGAATAAAGGAGAAGCTGCTCTTTAGGAGCAATTTCTTCTCTTTTCCACAATATTTTGTTACCTGTTGTAAGATTTACATGTTGAAACATGGACTAGATAAGCAGTTACTTGAAATAAGCGGTCGAGATAACGAGAGTCGACTATACTTCCTTTGAAATAAAACAAAGTGTACAATAAGAAGAGCGACACCGCCAAAACTGATGTCTGCACATAAGTTTCTTTTGTGTGTGTTTATTGGCATCGATTTTCGTTCGGCAGATACACTGAAATAACGGTAGTCTTATTTTTCTGTTGCATGTATCTAAATTAGATCATTACGAAAACATACCTATATAATTTTGACCCCCTTTAACCCTTTTATATAGTAAAACTGGGGTTTACAGGGGTATACATTATGTTTCTTATTTCTGCTCAAAAACATATATTGTGGGTACTCGTTAGAACCGCCTCGGCGAGGCGGTTCTAACGAGTACCCACAATCTATGTTTTGAACAGAAATGTGAAAGATATCTGAATTTTTTATCAAAAATATTTCCTTTTTTGGTTGTAAGATTTTCAATATATTTGAATAGGCGTGTTTCCGTAATGTATTAAATGGGTATTCATATAATAAAGAGAAACTCCTGTTTCTGTATGTATCTCTTGTCATCTAACTTTCATCCTTCGTGGTTCCAGAAATTTAAGTCCCCAAGTATTAATTTATATTGAAACTTACTTCGATCTTCTCAAATTGTCCGTAGCAGCACAAAATCATGCTTTTGTTATTATTATTATTATTATTATTATTATTTGTTTTTAACTTGAGTTGAGAATCCAGTAACTGAAACTGGTATTATATGCTAAGGTTTTATTGGTACCAAGTGTAGATAACAAATACTGACAATTTTAAGCAACACTGGTCTTGAAATGTGTCTTAGACGTTGAACTAAAAGTATACATGATACTTGAAAGCCCTACTATTTCAACAATTTTCGATCAAGTTATGTTTCCTAGGCGTTGCTTAATGCTTACACATTATATGAAAATGCAATAATGACATTTTTTTTCTGTGACGTTTCACTGATTTAGGACGCCTGTATAAGAACCAAACAATCTTTTTGGCACTTTTTAACTCTTTCGGTGCCAAATTTCAGACGACATTTGTCGTCTGCTTTTTTCAAAAAGAAACTATCGCTTCGAAAGAAATTTATATATAAAGTCGAAAGAATGTATGTCAAACAGCATATATCCAGATGAGACGGCTCATTGTGAGCCGTCTCATCTGGATGTATGCTGTTTGCAAACGCCTATTATTATGCCTGTGGCAGTGAAAGAGTTAAACACTTAAACCTAAGGTTATGATCTGGTACACGCTCCCTGTGGCGCGTTTTTTATGCATTTCTTTTTCTCGTTTTATTGTGTTTGGTAGATTACTTTGCTTTTCGTTGGATCGTGGTATGTGTAGTATCTGTCATGATTTATTTGTTCTTTCTATTAGTGTCAATGGTGGACTATGCTCTGTAATTGTGACTATTCCCGGACGTCTTCTGTACCATTTATCATAATGATTTGATGCCATCTTACACTTTTTTTTCAACTGTCTGACGTTGTGTATTTCATGGGACCTGGATTCGCACAAATAATGAAATTCTGAGAAACATTGTTTGTTTTATTGTGTACCCTGCGTATTGACTTTAGCCAGAATATAGAAGTACAGGTGTATTTTCCCGATAATACGTTAGTAAACATGAACATTGATGAAAAAAGGTAACACGACATAGCGTCACTACACTTGACCGTCAAGACAACTGGACGTCAAAGGACACTATAGTAAAGTCCTTTCTATAAAAAATGTAAATTGCTTTATACAGTGACCATTTGAATGTTAAATATCAGTACTTACAAGACAAAATATTTAGACGTAAACGTCTAAGTACCGGCGCAAATTTCGTTCATGTTTACACAGAGATATGGGACAAGGGTATACTAAAGTTGAATATATTTTCCAAGTAACAGGTAAAAAAAGATCAACGATGAGATTCTTTGATATTTGCTTTTATTAAGCTTTATGAAATTTCTTGATTGAAATGTAAATAAAATAGACATTAAACTGTTATAACACAGTTTGTTTTAAGATTCGTTTTATATTTGCTGGGATCGTCACAAACCGACGTCCCGGCAAATATAAAATGTCCTTAGTGAGCTTATCGAATAGTCGACCATATTTAAAAATCCAAAACTATATTAAGAGACCGGCGCGAATCGCGCGCCGGTCAGTTACTTTATTTCAGTATATTAAATTGGATAGTAGCTATTATAAATCTTATGATCCAAAGCATGTCCACATTTACTACTTGTTCTTTTCGTTACATGACAACATCTTTAATGCTCAGGGGCGGATCTAGGATGATTTCTGATGCTGGGTTCGATTTCATCAAACTACCGTACATACTGTACGTATTTGGAAAGACAGACCAGCGCAAACGGTGTAGACCCTGATCAGACACCACAAAATGCGGCATCTGATCAAGGTCTACACTGTTTGCCACTCATCCAACAATTTTACACAAATTCAAAGGAAGTAAACTAGAGCGGTTAAAGAAAAGTGAAGATTTTAGAGGTGTGAATATTTAGGGAAAAGACAGTATCTCAAATTTATCAACTTTATCCACAATTTTCCATTAAGAGAAAATTTTGTGTCAAAAGGGTATCGACTAAATCCCACGAATCTCTGAATCCGTCCCTGCTCCTGGCCACAAAGCTCTCTCTCTCCCCCCCCCCCCCCCACGCCCCCCCCCCCCCCCCCCCATTTTTTTTTAAATGAGTATTCTCTAGAGAATATCCATTTGTTCAAAAGGGACACACACCAATTTTTGTTGTCTTCCCTCAAGGCGTAGTCATTCCCCTTAATGCATAGTGACATGATCATGCTAGACATGTTAGACAAGGTAGAAAAAAGCAGCAAGGTTAGAAAAGCAAATACAGTCGACTCTCGTTATCTCGACTGCACTTAACTCGAATAACCGCTTATATCGAAATGAAAATCTGGTCCCAATTTTAACATGGAACTCTTACAACACGGAAAAAGTATTGTGGAATAGAGGAGAAACTGCTCCTAAAGAGCAATTTCTCCTCTTTCCCACTATATTTTTAATATATCTCTAACCTCAGGAGTCGAATTACATATCCAATGCTGCAAATCTGATATATCGAGATACGGATATCTAAGTATTTCAGAGAGTCTTTTGGACTCTGAGATAACGAGGGTCGAGTGTAATCTTAAATTGTAGTTTTTGTTTGTTTGTGTTGAGGGTTTACGGCCCAATCAACCCAATGGGGTCTTGTCGAGCGCGATCAGTTTACCTAACCATACGTTCACTGGGCAGGATTTAAATTGTAGTAAATACTGCTGTACATGTATTATGTTGATATTAATTTCGATGATAGAAAAACGAAATTTAGAAAAATAAAGTATCAAGATTACAGGGCCATTCACGTTAGTTTCGGTCAATTAAACATCATCAGTGACCATCGTACAAATTTCCAAAAGTCCCTGAATGAGTTCAATGATTAGAAAGGACTAGAAAATATAACCTTTGGTAGCCAAAGTTGTCACTGTTGTAAAGATTAGTGGCAGAAAGCGACCAAATTATCTAGTCTCCTTGAAGAGACCCAGCAAAAAGTCTGAAAACTTAAAGGTACAAAAGCGGTAGATGTAACTTTGCCCATCAGTTTTACACTACATTTCAGACCCATTGGTTCATGTTTTACACTACATTTCAGACCCATTGGTTCATCTTGCCTTGGCTTTCACTGCGGCTAGGAAACTAGTTTGCCAGTTATCATGTTTATGCAATGTAAAATAAGAAATTTGATCAGATACTGCCAAACAAAATTAATCGCAAGCTGGTGTATTTTTTGTGGTGGAGTTGAATTGTTCATGATAATTCAATAAAATAATTATAAATACTATAATGTACATTTTGATAAAACATTGGCAGAAATATCAGACGAATCAACTCTTGTTGTTTACATGAAAGAAAAGATAAAAGCTGAATATTTAGTAGAGGGGAAATTCATAATTGACCATGCAAATTTGTACCATTGTATATTAGCTCAACTGTTGTTTCGAAATTAGTACTGGGATATTTTCGTTGTAAACTTATCCGCATTTTAAAACAAAATATCCGGAGCGCTCAGCGACGCAACAGCGGAAGTGAGGTTGACTGGTTCATTTGAATCACAGAAAGTGAGATATCGGGTAATAATAAGTACGTCATTCTGACCGCCTACTAACCTGATTACGAATCTAGCTCGGGGCAACCGGGGTTTGACGTCAGTAGAGAGGAGCATGGCTGAAAAAGTTAAACTTCAAAAGCGGTAATAGTTTATCTTAGTCTTAACCATTCATGTAAAACGGATTAATATTGACTACTTTTTGCCACCAGATAAATGACAAAAGAAAACAAAATATCATTTCAATCATTCCGATATCCTGTTTATCCTCATGGCAAATGATTTCATTATGCGGTATTTCTATATTTGTAACAGTTTTAAACATTCACTGACTCTCTTTTACCCTATCTTTCTCTCGGCATCTTACTTTCTAGTGAATCAAAATGATAAAGTAGGTTAGGTGAGCTAAGAAGAAAACTATCATAAACCTAGATTAGTTTTTTAATGTATTTGTGCTGAAAGCTTTTACGTTAACATAAATACACATTACGAAAACATGCCTATTCAAGTGTAATGAAAATTTTACCACCCAAAAAATGAAAATTTTCAGATGAAAAATTCTGATATTTTTCATATTTCTGCTCAAAACATAGATTGTGGGTACTCGTTAGAACCGCCTCGACGAGGCGGTTCTAACGAGTACCCACAATTTATGATTTTGAGAAGAAATAAGAAAAATAATGTATACCCCTGTAAACCCCAGTTTTACTACATAAAAGTGGGGTTTAAGGGGGTCAAAATTATATAGACATGTTTTCGTGATGTGCGATTCGCTCAATGGGAAAATGCGTCTTGGGGGCATAGGCGGACAGCAAAGGCCAAAATCAGACTGCGCAGTCTGATCTCGGCCTTCGCTGCTCGGTTACAGACCGATTGGGCCCTGTTGAATTTAAGAATGTATAGCAAATATATAACTGGAAATATCCAGGGAATTAAGTAATCACGAAGCGCTGCCCTCCCGAGGTACCCAAAACAAGGAAAGATGAGGAATATATAATGACAAACAAATGCCTAACTCGAAACCACCGACATACAAACAAGCAAAGTCTGACCAGGGCCTTTGTTGTCCGCAAACAGACTTATTGGGCCCTATTTGATACAATAACGTATAAATAAGTCCCTGATGAGACAGTATTGTTTCGCTGACTGATCTGGTTTTTGTGTTCATATTTGCCTCTAAGAGACACCGTTTCTCCTAATAGGACTCAGTTATACAACATTACGCATGACCTACCTATTCTTTGATGTGATATCTACTTAACCTTTGGTCCTGCTGGATCCAGACACGCCCTGCCTTTGCAAACATTGCATATCCAGATCAGTTGACCTCTAAAGAAGCCATTTGATTTGGATCGCCACTGTTTGTCACTACGTATGTGAATTTGTATCAACAATTTGGAACAAGTTATCTGACTGGCTGAAAATTAGAAGTGGGCGTGGCATATTAACATCACGAAAACATACCTATATAACTTTGACCCCCTTAAACCCCACTTTTATATAGTAAAAACTGGGATTTTCAGGGGTTTGCATTATCTTTCTTATTTCTGCTCAAAAACATAGATTGTGGGTACTCGTTAGAACCGCCTCAGCGAGGCGGTTCTAACGAGTACCCACAATCTATGTTTTGAGCAGAAATATGAAAAATATCATAACTTTTATCTGAAAACTTTCAGTTTTTGGTGGTAAAATTTTCAATATATTTGAATAGGCGTATTTTCGTAATGTTTATTCAGAATGGCAATGGTTCAGCCTATGTTATTGCTACGAAAACTACAACGATGAGGTTGAGCCACAGGATATCACAACATTAGTCACAGCCTGTGCCTATCAAGTACAAAACAATAATGAACATTACGAAAACACGCCTATTCAAATATACTGAAAATTTTACCACCAAAAAATGAAAATTTTCAGTTAAAAATTTCAGATATTTTTCATATTTCTGATCAAAACATAGATTGTGGGTACTCTTTAGAACCGCCTCGCCGAGGCGGTTCTAACGAGTACCCACAATCTATATGTTTGAGCAGAAATAAGAAAATTAATGTATACCCCTGTAAACCACAATTTTACTATATAAAAGTGGGGTTAAAGGGGGTCAAAATTATATAGGCGTGTTCTTGTGATGATATGTTGTGATGTTCTTTGAAGGTAGGAAGTGATACTCTACCCTAATTTTGACATATTTGGCATATTTTAGAAAGTCGTTGTTTTATTGTGCTGCAATCAAAAGTAGTAACTTTTGTCATCATTCAATCCAAAAATATAAGCGAAGATACCCAGGAAATGCCAGTCACGAAGCACAGCTCTCCCTAAGCACCAAAAGAATGAGAAATGAGGAAAAAATAATGAAAAACAAACACGACATATTAAAACACCGATGCATAATTATAGAAAACTACAACAGAGGAACCGCCTTTGAACGGAAAACTACAGTCAACTCTCGTTATCTCGAATTCCAAGGGACTCTCTGAAACACTTCGAGATATCAGAATATGTTTTTCAGAATATTTTACTGGTGACACATCAACAGACATTCATTCACCAATGTATCCTTACCTCGAAATATCAGAGTTGCAGAAGTGAGGAAAACAATAAATCGAACAATCTCATTTAACAAATGAATATGTGATTTGACTCCTGAAGTTAGAGACATATTGAAAATATTGTGGAAAAGAGGAGAAATTGCTCCTGAGGAGCAATTTCTCCTCTTTTCTACAGTATTTTGTTACCTGTTCTTAGATTTCCATGTCAAAACAGGGACCAGAATTTCACTTCGAGATAAGCGGTTATTCGAGATAAGCGAAGTCGAGATAACGAGAGCCAACCGTCATACTAACCTAAAGCAGTTTTGCCTCTTCTATGGTATTCCGATAGCACAAGAAAACAAATATTAATGGACATTTGAGGGATATTTTCTTACTTTATCATGAAAACTGACGTGTGTACTCATTGGAATCGCCTCATCGAGGCGATTCTAATGAAAACACTTAACATACCATCATTTTAGGAGATCAAAAAACACCTCTAAACTATGTCAATTGGTCCCCTGACCTGGCGCTATGATTTACCTTCAGTGGCTCGAACTACCAATGTCTTGAACTTGAACAAACTTTGGTGGTTCCAAAGATGCTCGGGTCATGGAAGTTCGACTGTAGTCTCGTATCGTTCTCGAAAAATAACGTCTCCCATTGGAAACGAATTATTTTCTTTTAGAGGGGATCTCTTTTCAGAAAGGGACAGAACGATTTGAACTGAGTTGTCTCCCCTGAAAGTGTATCCGTTAACTTAATGTCATTTTAATGTACTTTTGCGACGCCAAAATTACACAGATTTCTGTATAATTGTTCTTCTATTTACAGTTAACCGCCATGCGCTTTATGTCTATAGTGATCTTGTGTTGCCTAGCAACACTTGCTTGCTGTTCGTCACTGGCCGAAGACGAAACCTTAAATGATTTTCTTGAGAATTTCGAACGGGAGGAGATGATAAAAGAACTAAAAGACGAAGTTGCAAAACGAAGGAAAGGTACCGTAATAAATACTGAGACAGACAAAATAATAGACATGTTTGATAAAAAAAGTGTCTAAATAAATTCGTATATTGGTTTAATCTATCTTTAACTTGTTACTATTAAACTGTCCATATTTTTATCATAATTTGAAACATATATGGGAAGACCGGTATCAGACCGAATAAAACAAATATGACAGCAAAAAGAAGTTGGACTTTTAATATTTATTGTTTTCTTAAATTTTACTGATTCACATTACGAAAACACGCCTATTCAAATATACAGAAAATTTCACCTCCAAAAACTGAAAATTTTCTGATAAAAAATTCTGATAGTTTTCATATTTCTGCTCAAAACATGGATTGTGGGTACTCGTTAGAACCGCCTCGGCGAGGCGGTTCTAACGAGTACCCACAATCCATGTTTTTCTCACAAAATAAGAAAAATAACGTATACCCCTGTAAACCCCAATTTTACTGTAAAAAAGTGGGGTTTAAGGGGGTCAAAATTATATAGGCGTGTTTTCGTGATGAAAGTTTATCATTTCAACCATTGTTTTCTGGGTATCTTCGCATATATTTCAGACTAAATGGACAGGCAACATATGTTCATTTGCATTACGGCCCGTTTTAGCGTGAAGAGTTCAAAAATATTGCAGACAATCCTCTTTACACGAACACTCGGTAAAACGATTGATCACGATTGAAAACTAAATAAGACCTTTCTTTGTATCAATCTGCTCATTAAGTTTTCAGTACAACAGCTAATTAATTTAAAATGGCAACGTCTTGGGAACAAATGCTGTCGCTATAACAAGGGTTTACTGTATCTAAATTCTTAAATTTGACTGATTCAAAATTTGATATTTCAACAGGTGTTTTAGGGTATCTTCAGATATTTTTTGTAGACTAAAGGAAAACGCAACATTTGCTGTGCATATGCCCTACGGTTCTTTTTAGCGTGAATAGTTCCAAAGTATAACATGTTTATCAATACCAATGATTCTTTTAGGTTTAGTAAGAAAACCACTCGTACAGATAACCCCAGAAAAACTGCCAGTCAAACCGTTACCTGTATCTAGTCCTTGTTCAAACCCTTGTTGTGACACTCGGAAGACGAGGGTTGATCTGGGTGACCTGAATCCAGGAGTTGTCAATGGTATGCCTAATGTATTGAAAGTGATTGAGCCACCCGGAAGCGGAAGTCAGTGCAGCAAACAAGCGTTGTTAAAGGTATATTTATCTGTAATCTCTTTTTTATACCGACAGTCGATACAACGTCAATATTCGTTATGATGATAATTTGACTAGCACGAAGTCTTCGCCCAAGGAGTGATAGTTATTCAGAAATTATGCAAGATCATTGTATTCAATAATTTAAGGAATATATGTTTTGGATAGATGTTAGAATCTCCCTTTTATGAGGTGATTCTAACAAATATCCGAATACATATTCTGTGAGGAAATCAGAAAATAAACAGCAGCCTATTTTTTTTCCTTTTTTGACTAGACCCGCATCCCTCCCCCCACTCCTTCGACTCCACTCCCCCGCCCTCGCCCTCCACTCTCTCATGATCAGCCCCAATATACAGTCCTGATAACAGAGCGCACATCAAAGGTTTAACTGAGTTAAGTGATTATATCATTACGAAAACACGCCTATTCAAATATATAGAAAATTTCACCTCCAAAAACTGATTTTTTTTTTCAGATGAAAAACTCTGATAGTTTTCATATTTCTGCTAAAAACATAGATTGTAGGTACTCGTTAGTACCGCATCGGTGAGGCGGTTCTAACGAATACCTACAATCTATGTTTTTGAGCAGAAACAAGAAAACTAATGTGAACCCCTGTAAACCCCAGTTTTACTATATAAAAGTGGGATTTAAGGGGGTCAAAATTATATAGGTATGTTTTCGTGATGTGGTGATTATTTAGTGTTTATAGGGATGTAAAATCTCCCTAGGTGGGGCTCTATAAGGGGTAATAATAAAATTTGGAAGTATTCAATGTTACCTTAACACGAAATAATTCATTTGTAAATTTTTCATTCAATTTCTTGATTTTTATTTGATCACTTTATTTATTCAGTCATTTTTGATAGATTTTTTTTCCAAAATAAAAAGAGTTGTTTTTTCTTGCACTGTGAAAAATGCAAATAAACTGAATTATTTTGTTTTTATTTATTTGTTTTCTAAAGTAAATAACTATACATCACAATTATTCTATAATTGCCTCAAAACTAAATATTTTAACTTCAGTAAAACAACACATTATGAAATATGTCAGAACGTTCTTAGACAATTTAGAATGTGTATTTTATGCCATAAAGCTTTTCTTTTTCAATAAATGAACCAATAAATAAATAAATAAGATACTTTCTGTCTTAACAAATTTCTGTATTTGATCCCAAGAAGCAGATAAAGAGGCCAATTGATGATAAATAAGCATAAAAGAATAAGTATATGTATTTTCAATGAATAAAGAGAAAAAATATCAAACTATCATCAAATAACTCACCTTATCTGTTTCCATGTTTTAAGATACTTAATCTAATTTTCTCTTAGCAGGCCCTTACCTGTAAGGGTGGCCTAAGTCACCAAGAATTTCTTATCTTAATCTTCTAAGAGTCATTAGGGTGTTATGCAATTCAAATTGTGTCTTTAAGGGCAATTCGGTCTCATCAGTGGTCTTATATAAATCTTAGAAAAACTCGGAATAAGTCAATAGTCACAAAAGACCAGAAAAAATAACGTACATTGTATAGACCTTTTTAAACACTACGTCACAGGATAAAAAATCATCCGGAACCTCTCGGTCTTTAACGCAGAGTACGTTCTAGGCTAGTACCTATTGGATGGCAGAAAGTTATTGTTTACGTTTATCGGACAGTAAAATTGCCGATTTTTTTCAGAATAATAAAGCATTTTCATTCGTCAGAAATTTCCTTTCAGAAACGATTCTCATCGAGTGATCATTCAAATGTCATAACCACAAATATTAACACATATTTGGACTATAAACTAGATAAACTAGGTGTTAAAATGGTCACCATAAAGCAAAATTATGGTTGCGCGCGTGCCTGCTGATATCGGAAAAATATCATTGAAACAGTTATATTTGTCTTAGGAAAAGCAATCAAATTGCTTCATAAACGCTAGATAAACTTTACAAGTGAATATTGACCAAAAGGAATGGTTTATCCAAGTAAAGTTTGGCTAGAATCAATTAGTATCAATGGGACCTGAAATGGTTTTGCCATCAACAATTATTGGTCACGTGACATAATATTGTTATCACGTGGTCAGTAGCACGGATGAAAACAATAACATTAAAAAGGTGTACTCGTATACTATAGTTAGGTACGAGGAGACGTTTCATGGCCCACCTCATGACTCTAAAACTGCAATGAAGATAAATAAACTCAGCTCTCGTTATTTCGAAGATCAAGGGACCTTAAACACTTCGAGACATCCGTGCATCGACATATCAGATTTGCAGAATTGTGGAAAAACTAAATCGAACAACCACATTTCACAAATGAATTTGTAATTTGACTCTTGAAGTGAGTGATATATTGAAAATATTTTAGACAAGAGGAGGAGAAATTGCTCCGCCCACATTACTTGTTATCTGTTGTTAGATTTCCATGTTAAAAACAGGGATCAGCTTTTCATTTCGAGATGAGCTCATCTTTTACACAATATTTTCAATATATCTTTAACTATAGGAGTCAAACAAATTAATATTCATTTGTTAAATGTGGTTGTTCGATTTATTTTTTTTCTCAGTTCTGCAAATCTAATATGTCGAGGTACGGATAACTCGAAGTATTTCAGAGAGTCCCTTGGACTTCGATACAACGAGAAACGAATGTAGATTCTGAAAGGAATGACTCACGGGAGCAATTAGCTCACTGACAAACTGAAAACAGCTTAAGTATCAAAGTTTCTTGGCAAGATTATCTAGTTTCAGCCAATTTTGCCTTACTGTCTGTAAAACAAAGATATGGAATACGACTATCTGGATCTATTACTATGGCTGATTCGCATTACGAAAAACATGCCTTTATAATTTTGACCCTCTTAAACCCCACTTGTATATAGTAAAACTGGGAATTACATGGGTATACAGTATTTTTCTTATTTCTGCTCAAAAACATATATTGTGGTACTCGTTAGAACCGCCTCGTCGAGGCGGTTCTAACGAGTACCCACAATCTATGTTTTAAGTAGAATTATGAAAAAATATCAGAATTTTTATCTGAAAATTTTCATGTTTTGGTAGTAAAATTTTCAGTATATTTGAAAAGGCATGTTCTCGTAATGGAACTCGTTTTGAGTCTCTGGGAAATTCTTTTGATAGCGCAATAAACCATGGCCCACTTGTTCAAAGCGTCGTTAGCTTAACGAGCTCGTTAAGGGTCATTTCGTTAACTGTTTTAGCAGATTCAATATACAATATTCTGATATTTTTTGCTGAAAAAAATGTGAGTAGCTTTTGCACTGCAAAAAAAAATTCAGCATATTTGCGTATCACTCGATGTAAATTTTAACGAATCGTTAACTAACGACGTCGTTAGCTTTGAACAACTGGGCCCATATATTTAGGGATATTAAAGGAATCATGAAAATGTATGTTGTGCGTACTCATTAAAGTTGCCTCCTTGGAGCAATTCTAATGCATACACTCACCATACCGCATTTCTTATAAGATTGAAAAGACATTCATTCATAAATGATTCCTATTCGGCGCTTGTCCTGGCGCTTTGAGTAACCCTCGTGGGCTTGATCTACCGATGTCTGTATTATCCCCGAAGATGTTCGAGCCATTGAATGGGAGTGAATACGTAATAACCATTTTACATTGATGTAGGTGACCTTCGAGAAAATCACAAAGGAACCATGTGCTGGAATTTGCATGGAAAGTCCTTTTTGTGGGCGTCGATTGCTGAGAATAGATCTTGAGCTTTCGAGAACTCGGAGACCGAGTGGAGACCAAAGGCTCTTTGACATAGGAGATAGTGCTAGCAATGATGGTTATGGTAAGTTTATGTCAATATGTCAGCTGTAGCACAATATCTCCTACAAGACTGCATGTGCGATCAGCAAACACTCAGATCAGCCTGCGATTCTGCGCAGTCTGATAAGAATCATCGCTGGGCACTTTGGATATAATTACATGCAAGGATCTAAAGCGCCTTCAGGCGGACAGCGAAGACTCCGATCAGACTGATCTGACTTCGCTGGGAGCACATTCAATCTTGTAGGAAATGTTGTGCCACGGCTTAGATGTAATACCGCATACGTTATTGTAAATATAACCTGATTGAAACAAAGAGATATATTCTGTTCGGTAAGTTAATATTTTAATGTTGGAGCAATTAAGGTTATCGTAATTTATTTAAGCTAGTGTAAGCAATAACGTGCAATACAGACATGTGAATTGAATTATCATCACGAAATCATGCCTATATATTCTTGATCCCATTAAACCCCCTTTTATATAGAAAAACTTGGGTTTAGAGAGGTAGACATTATTTTTCTTATTTTTGATCAAAAACATAGATTGTGGTTACTCGTTAGAACCGCCTTACCGAGGCGGTTCTAACGAGTACCCACAATCTATGTTTTGAGCAGAAATATGAAAAATATCAGAGTTTTTATCTGAAAATTTTCAGTTTTTGGAGGTGAAATCTTCTATATATTTGAATAGGCGTGTTTTCGCAATGTCCAGGAAAGGCCACGGTCTCAAAATAAAGCCTTCCCAGGGAACCAAAGTAAAAAGAGATAAGAAACATACAATTGCAAGACAAACAAACATATTTTAAATAACCGATATAAAATAAAGAGACCGCCTTGGAAGAGTCAGCAAAGATTCTACAGGGAGTCAATAAATGATAGCGTAAAAGCGATGGCTAAGTTGTGTGCATTACGAAAACAAACCTATTGAAATATACTGAAAATTTCACCAATGAAAAACGAAAATTTTCAGATAGAAATTTTGATATTTATCATATTTCTGCTCAAAACATAGATTGTAGGTACTCGTTAGAATCGCCTCGGCAAGGCGGTTCTAACGAGTACCCACAATCTATGTTTTCAAGCAGAAATAAGGAAAAAAATGTATACCCCTGTAAACCCCAGTTTTACTATATAAAAATGGGGTTTAAGGGGGTAAAAATTATATAGCCATGTTTTTGTAATGGAGAGATAGTGTTATTTATGACCTTATATCGTAGTCCTGTTTGTGAGTTTCTTCTGGTTACACCCAGATCGGCACTGAACCCTTGGGTATGTACAATCACAATGTTAATTATTGTTATTATTATTATAGGAGCATATGTGTTTCACTGTGACGTTCAACAGATGCGGTAGAGAACCGATATGCGGACAGAACCTACAAATATCGTTAGAGGTGCATGAATGCCGGCCTCGGTGGCTCAGTTGGATGCGCATCCGACTGGAGACCAGGAGGTCGCGGGTTCGACCCCAGCCGAGGTCGGCAACATTCTTTCGTGGAGATTGACCATGAAACATTTTATACGGTCATTCTCTCCCTTCCGCTGATTCCAGAAGGGCAGTTGTCAGTTTCTAGCGAAAGAATTTGCAACAATGGTGGTTAATCGCTTAGAAGACAAAGCCTGCCCAGTGAACGTGTGGTTAGGTAAACTGACTGCGCTCGACATGACCCCATTGGGTTGACTGGGTCGTAAAACATCAACACAAACAAGAACTGCATGAGAATTAACCGTTGAAGACTGGAGACCCCTAAACGGGTACTGACAAACAGTGCAGGCCCAGATCAGACCGCGGCGTCTGATCACCGTTTCCACTGTTGGCAAATAGTTCAACCATTTTTCTTTAGAAATATCGACCTCATATAGCCTGACATACCTAAAATTGAAAATGGACTCTTCCCAATATATAGTGTGGGAGTGTTTATTTAGTCTTTAATGAGTTAAGCGCATGAGTTAAGGACCCCTCGTCTCACAACAAAATGGTTTTCCTACCTCTGTTGCAGTGTGGTACCTCTCTTGCAGTGCTTCATTATTTATGCGCCGGTGGTTTCATATATGTCATTCATTTTATCATTATTTGTTCCTCATCTCCTTCTTTTGATGCCTCAGGAATTCTGTGCTTCGTGATTGTGACATTTTCTTCACGCATATTCTTTTATGCTAAGAGACAGCGCAAAGCAAAACCTACAATAAGCCGTGTGCGACCAGCAAAGACTCAGATCAGACTGCGCATCAGCGCAGTCTGATCAGAGTATTTGCTGATTGCATATGTCATTTACGGCCTCCGGGCTATTCAAAGTGGAACAATCGATAAACCTTGCAATACTTTGTGGATGTACAGGCTGAGCTGAGCCGTTGCTGGTCACAGGTCTTATTGTAGGTTTTGTCATACGCTGGTTCATGAGGTAATGAGATGTAATGTTAGCATTGTCAGTTTTGTTAGGATATTATACAACAGCGAATGTATGCAGTATAGACGGTAACACTAAGTGAATGTGTCAGAGTGCTAGCCATGATATTGCATAGCTTTACTTATATGGAATATGAGAGAGCTGTAACAGTGGTATATTAATGTTAGAGAATGTAGCCAATCGCTGTTATCGTAAGAAAATTGGAGCTAGTATTAGATGTAGATATGAAGATAATAGAAGGAAGTGTTACAAGTAGTTATTGCAATCCCGTACGAAAAAGAAAGTGAGTATTCATGTACCTTTGGTGATTTTAGTACGAAAACGTGAAATAGTGTTACATGCAGCTTTGGTGGTGCTCGTAAGAACATGTGAGATAGTGTTAATGTAACTATGTCAATCTGGTAAGAAAATATAAGGTAGTGCTACATGCAATTTTGGCAATTAGATAAGCAAAATACGGCATGGTGTTACAATGTAACTATGGCGGTTTAGTACGAAAGTGTGAGGTATTGCAAAATGTAGTTACGGCGGTTGGGTAAGAAAATGTGAGATAGTACTACACGAAAATTATGTATGAGAAGTTAAAGATGTGAGATAATTGTACATGTAAGAATGCTAGTTGTGGTACGGAAACGTGATATAATGTTGCATGTAAGTATGGCGGTTCTGGAAAGAAAATGCAAGCAGGTAAATGCAACATGTAGCTATGGCGGTACTAGTAGGAAATTTGAGATAATTGTACATGTAGCTTTGAAACTGGAAAATGTGGGATAGTATTGCGTGTGTCTGTGGCTGTTGGTAAGAAAATGTAAGATTGTGTTGCATGTAGCTGAGGCGGCTATGGTGAAAATGTGAAATAGTGTAAAATGTAGCTACGACGGATCTGGTTAGAAAATGTGAGATAGTGTAACATGTTACTATGATGGTTCTTGTGCTACATATAGTTATGGCGGTTCTGGTAAGAAAATGCGATAATTGTACATGTAGCTATGGAGGTAATAGTAAGAAAATGTGAGATAGTGTAACATGTAGCTGGTTCTTGTGCTAAATATAGTTATGGCGGTTCTGGTAAGAAAATGATATAATTGTACATGTAGCTATGGAGGTTCTGGTAAGAAAATATGAGATAGTGTAACATGTAACTATGATGGTTCTTGTGCTACATAGAGTTATGGCGGTTCTGGTAAGAAAATGATATAATTGTATATGTAGCTATAGAGGTTTTGGTAAGAAAATGTGAGATAGTCTAACATGTAACTTTGATGGTTCTTGTGCTACATATAGTTATGGCGGTTCTGGTAAGAAAATGAGATAATTGTACATGTAGCTATGGAGGTTCTGGTAAGAAAATGTGAGATAGTGCACCATGTATTGCGGTTCTGATAAGAAGATGTGAAATAGAGGTACATGTAACTATGATGGTTTTGTTAAGATAATGTGAGATAGAGCTACATGTAGCTATGGTGGTTATGGTAAGAAAATGTGATATGATTGTACATGAAGCTATGATGATTTTGGTACGAAAATGTGATATAGTATTGCATCTAGCTACGGTGGTTCTGGTAGGAACATATTAGGTGGTATAATGTGTAACTATGGCGGTTTTGCAGGAAAATATGATATAGTGCTACTTGCAGCTATAGCGGCTGTGGAAAAAAAATATGAGACAGGAACATGTAACTTTAGCGGTTCTGGTAAGAAAATGTGAGATAGTGTTGTATGTAGCTATCGCGGTTTGGTAAGAACATGTGGGATAATTGTGCTTGTAGCTGTTGGGTTTTTTGGTAAGGAGACGTGAGATAGACTTGCATGTAAATATGGGGGTACTGATAAGAAAAAAATGAAATAGTGCTACATGTATCTATGGTGGGACCTTTAAGAAATTGTGATATAATTGTACATGTATCTATGGCGGGTCTGGCAATGAAAATGTAAGATAGAGTTACATCTCACTCTGGCGGTTCTGGTAAGAAAACTTGAGATAGTGTTGCATGTAACGAGGGCGTTTCTCGTATGAAAATGTGAGCTAGTGTTGCATGTAGCTATCGCGCTTCTGGTAAGAACATGTGAGATAATTGTGCCTGTAGTTATGGAGATTCGGATATGGAAATAGTCTTACATGTTGCTTTGGTGGTTCTGGTAAGACAATGTGAGATAGTGTTGCATGTAGTTATGGACGTTCTGGTAAGAAAAGATGAAATAGTGCTACATGTATCTATGGGTCCGGTAAGAAAATTCGAGATAATTTTTATGTAGCTATAAAGGTTCTGGTAAGAAAATATGAGATGCTGCTACATAGAGCTATGTAGGTTCTGGTAAGAAAATAGGAGATAATCATATATGTAGCTTTGGCGGTGGTAAGAATATGTAGAACAGAGCAACACCACGTAGCTGTGGTGGCTCTGATAAGAAAAATGTGTGATAATTCAACACGTAGCTATGGAGGTTCTGATCAGGAAATCTGACTAGTTTGGCTACGGCGATTTTGGGAAGAAAAGGAGAGACATTGTTACAGATGTCTATGGAGGTTCTAGTAAAAATATGAGATGTTGTTATATATAGCTATGGAGGTTCTGATACGAAAATGTGAGACAGTATTACATGTAGCTATGAAGTTTCTTGCTGAAAAATTTAAGATAGTGTTATATATAGCTATGGAGGCTCTGGTACAAAAATGTCAAAGTGTTATATGTAGCTTTGCTAATTTTGGTACGAAAATGTGGGAAAGTGTGTTGTATGTAGTTATGGAGGTTCTAATAAAATAAACGTAAGATAGTGTTGCATGTAGCTATGGAGGTTCTGGTAAGAAAATGTGACATAGAGTTGCGTGTAGCTTTGATGAGTTTGGAGACAATGTGAAAGACTGTTGGTAATCACGGCAAGGGTAAACTATTTAAACTGGATGCAGATGGTAGATGTTTCGTCACTTTGTGTCCTTAGACGAGAGTGGATACACATCCAGGACAAGCTCCATGGTTATAAACTTTTTTTTTCACTCTACGTGGAGTCGGCCTCTTTTTAGAAAGAGAACAGAGTCCAGTTGTTCAAAGCGTCGTTAGCTTAACGAGCTCGTTAAGGGTCATTTCGTTAACTGTTTTAGCGGATTCAATACACAATATTCTGATATTTTTTGCTGAAAAAATGTGAGTAGCTTTTGCATTGCAAAAGCTACTCACATTTTTTCAGCAAAAAATTTCAGCATATTTGCATATCACTCGATATAAATTTTAACGAACCGTTAACTAACGGCGTTGTTAGCTTTGAACAACTGGCCCCAGTGCATAGAAAAGCAAACATTAAGTTACAAAAATTGCCTCCCTTGTAAGTTAATTCTATTTTCTGTTATTCAGGTGGCGATGGCAACGACCTAAAATATGACGCAGAGGCTGACGGTCAAGGTCACAACATAAATGTTTACGGAAACGACCACTGTAAACCTGTTAGTAAACTGTTTCCTTTCAACAATGCCATAGCGCCAAATGTCAATCACGTGACAATTTGGATCGGAAACGAGTACATCCGGGTCACCAATGATGCGGGTTTTGACAAGCACGTGTGTTCCGATTGTTTATACGCTCTGAATGGACAACCGGACGCGACAGTCAATCAGGATATATACGTGGCACTAAACCGAGTTGTAAGTGGAAGGAAGGATCGAGATGGAGTGGGCGTCTGTGGTGCTACTTTGTCCTGGGAGTGTGGATGGCACTAGAATAAAAACAGCTAGTAACGTTATGGGAAAGACACTTATATAAACTGAATGGCTTTTGCTTCAAATCCTTTTTATACGATACTTATAGCAATGTGTTATGCAGTTTCTTGTGAACTTTGTACATGTTATACAAATAAACTATAATTTAAATCTATGACACCCATGCCATACCAGTCTACAAACAATAAAGTGCAACATATCTGATGACTATCGTATTCACCCCAAGTATTTGAACATCTTTAGTCCTTACCAAACACGTCCTAAAATATGTGCAATGCGTTCTTGCTAATTTTACAGGTGTCTAAAAGCCGTTGGATGAAGAGCAAACGATGTAGAACTTAATCAGACTCCGCATTCTGCTAACGTAGTTGGACCATCAATAAAGTTACTGTAAATGATGAAAGTTTAATGAACACTAATAAGAATTATTCTATAACAACATGAAATTAGGCGTAGAAATAGCTGTGATTCCACTTACCCGACTGACCCTGTGTCAAACACCCGACTCTGCTATTCATATAAGTAAAAATGCAAATTAAAAAAGTAAGACCTCGGTCACACTTAACCAAATATCTGCATTTTCATAAAATTACAGGTCCGACTCTTTTCTTTTCTGAAAAAAAAAACAAACAAAAAAGAAAAAACAGAAAAATAAAAAAAAGGTTCTCCTACCTACCGACCTTTTTTTCGGCATGTTAGTAGAAACACAGCCATTTTTTACGCCTTATAACTAAAGACGTTCATCAAAAGGTAAATTTACATCAGACAAAAGAAAAGCGATGTTATTACTGATATAAATCTCAATTTAAAGCTTGATACTTAATTATTGTTCATATACATTGATAGAAAAAAAAAATTATTCTAGCTGACATTTTCCTAATGGTTGTGTTGTAATTATATATGCCCTAGATTTAATTGGGAAAAAATATCAGGATACTGAACTTTACATGTGCAAATCATTTACAAACCTTACATAAAGCCCTTATAGTTTTATATTCAGTTTGTGAGTGAATCGCCAGAGCTAACATACCGACAAAATATTCGGGCTTTATGTTAAGTTTGTAAGTGATTTGCCGGAGTTTACATGTTGATAAAATCCACAAAAAAAGAACAATAATTCTTTCCTAATTGTCCCAAGTTTGTTATCAAAATGCTACAAATGTTGCCAAAAATGTCATTTGTTTTGGGGACGGGGAAGAAAAGATTTCTTTGCCTTGGACTTTATTGAAGTGCAAAACCATTACGAAAACACGCCTATTCAAATATATTGAAAATTTTACAACCAAAAAAGGGAAAATTTTTAAATAAAAAATTCTGATATTCTTCATATTCCTGCTCAAAACAGATTTTTAGTATTCGTTAGAACCGCCTCATCGATTCTAACGAGTACCCACAATCTATGTTTTTAACAAAATAAGAAAAATAATGTATACCCCTGTAAACCCCAGTTTTACTATATAAAAGTGGGGTTCAAGGGGGTCAAAATTATATAGGCGTGTTTTGATGATTTCCTTCAACCAGTCAAATTTAGATACCCCACGCAGGTAATAACTGCCTTGTGGGTACTGAAAAGCAATTTATTAAAATGTATATTTGCTTCAGGCTCTTTGTGACCGGGAAAACCAACACAGACAGACAGACAGACAGCCAAATGGATATACATAAATGGTGAAGTTACTTCTAGGTCCTTATTTTGTCTATCATCAATATTCATCTTCATGCAAAATGTGAAAAAGGTTTCTGAAATTATTTAGCAAGATAAGAAGTAGAAATGAAAACGCCTTTTCAAGAATTACAAAGGAAAATAACCCTAAACAAATACCCCCTAAGCGCTTCTTTTTTTTTTTTTTTTTTTTTTTTTTTTTTTGTTGTAACAGTAACGCCCTTATCAATATCAAGGTTTATGCAAAATATGAAAATAATCTTGAAATTATTTAGCATGATAATAAGTAGAAACCAGGAGATGAATTATATAAGCTTTTAGCTTTTTACCAAATCCTGTACCACATAACATTATGCGATGTATACATGTGAACTCAAATCATTAAAATATTGTTTAAACCAAGTAGAAACCAAAACTGCTTTTCAAGAATTAGAAAGGGAAACAGCTATAAAGAAATTGACCCTTTGGCCCTTTTTTGTCTAACAGCGACATTTTGTCAGTATCAATGTTTATGCAAAATATGATAAGATTCATGATTTATAGATGAAGATAAGAATAAGAAGCAGAAATGAAAACATCGTTTCAGGAATTACAAAGGGAAATAACTTTAAGAGGAATTAACCCCTAGGTCCTTATTTTATGTAACAGCAAATCTCATTAATGACAATGTTTATGCAAACTATGAAAAGAATCCTGGAGTTATTTAGCAAGATAAGAAGCAGAAACCAAAACACCTTTTCAAGAATTACAACTGGAAATAACTCTAAAGAAATCAGGTCCTAGGCCCTTATTTTTGTCTATCAGCAACACCTAATCAATCTTTTATGCAAATTATGAAAAGATTCCTGAAATTATTTAGCAAGAAAAGAAGTAGAGACCAATTAATTAGTATAGAATTGAATAAAAAAATAACATTAGCCTTTCTAGAATTACAGAGGGAAATAATTCTACAGAAAATGACCCCTAGGTCCCTTTTTTGGCTAACAGCAACAAGTCATCCATATCAATGTTTATGCAAAATATGAAACAAAATCCTGCCAGTCTTTACAAGATAGGAAGCAGAAACCAAACGACTTTTCAGCAATTACAAAGGGAAATAAATCTAAAGCAATTAACCACTAGGCCCTTATTTTTGTGCAACAGCAACATCTTATCATCAACGTTTATACAAAATTTGAAAAGATTCCTTGAATTATTTAGCAAGATAAGAAGCAGAAACCAAACCGTAACGGACGGACGGACAACGTGAAAACAATATACTCCCCACAAACATAGTTTGCGGGGGTATAATAAGCATTTATTAAACTATGAATTATCGCCATGAACATACATGCAAATTTGAATACACATCAGATCTCTTATCATAACTGATGTTTCAATAATAATATACTTTTTCCCATGATCTAACCTGGCTATGGTGCCTTGTAAACAAACTACCAATTCAGATAATGTTATTTCCTTAAATATACATTGATATCCAGTTCTCAGCAGCAGTTTACATAAAACTAGGTCAAGCTGCATTTCGATTGACAATAGTGTTTACACATATGAAAACAAATGAGTAAAAATATATAAAGAAAAACCTCGGGTGCTTGCCTTTAACTCTTTCACTGCCACAGGCGAAAACAATAGGCTTTTGCAAACTGTGTAGATCATTATGAGCTGTCTGATCAGGATCTATAGTGTTTGACAGTCAGTCTTTCTACTTTACATATATATTTTTTTCCAATCGACAGTTTGCATCACGAAAACATACCTATATAATTTTGACCCCCTTAAACCCCACTTTTGTATTGTAAAAATGGGATTTACAGGGGTATACATTATTTTTTCTTATTTCTGCTCAAAAACATATATTGTTGGTACTCGTTTGAACCGCCTCGGTGAGGCGGTTCTAACGAATACCCACAATCTACGTTTTGAGCAGAAATAAGACAAATATCAGAATTGTTATCTGAAAACTTTTTTTTTTTTTTTTTTTTTTTGTGGTGAAATTTTCAAGTTATTTGAATAGGCGTGTTTTCGTAATGTTGCAAAAAGCAGATGACAAATGTACTCTGAAATTTGGCGCTGAAATAGAGGAACCTATCGTAACGGACCGCAGTGTCAGAAAACGTTATTCCTACGTTTTGTTACGTCGCACGTTGTTTGTTTTGCTTGCTGGTTACTTAAACAACGGACTTATGATACGTCAGACCAGTCTAATAATCTTTCCATTTATAGACTCTAACCAGCAGGCACACGACGTTTCTACAACGTCGGCTCAACGTCGATGCAACGTCATGAGGTTGCATCGACGTTGAGGCGACGTTGTATTTATGTAATGTGCCTGCTGGGTAACACACGCCCTCACAAATAAATAAGCGCATAAATGACACTCTAGCTATTGTGTTGATGCAAAAGGCTGAAGTGTTTAAACATATTTGCTAGTTACTTAAAACAACGGACTTATGGTACGTCAGACCAGTCTAATAATCTTTCCATCTAATGACTCTAACACACGCCCTCACAAATAAATAAGCGCATAGATGACACTCCAGCTATTGTATTGATGCAAAAAGCTGGTGTGTTAGTTACTCGTAGTTTAGTTAGTTTAAACATATTTGGGGTTAGATGTGTTTGGTCGTAAGGCTCAATTTATGTTCAAAGGGTAAAAAAGTTTTGAACTGTTTCATCTGAAGAACATGGATCCTATAAACGGCTGATCTTGAAAGAAACAGAGACACATATGTATATATAACTGTAAAGCAATTACTGAAGTGAGGATGCCATTGAGATCACAATATTTGATGTCAATATTTCTTACTAATAAATATCTACAACAAATATTTTCTATATTATTTCAAACCGTGAGCGCTTTTATTTGCAGTCTGTAAAACTATAAACGCATGAAAAATGAACTTGCGTTTCGAAATATCGTCCCAAGACGTGATATCTACATTGTAACCTCTATGACTCGAACGCAGATGGCTCGTTTGCCGTGGATGACTCGAACTACTTTTTGAGTCCATAGGACATTTTTCCGATAGCTCAAGAAAACAAATATTTAGAGATATTGTCCTAATTTATACTGAAAATGTATGTTGTGTGTACTCATTTGAATCGCCTCATCGAGGCGATTAAAATGAGTACACATAACACACCATTATTATATAAAAGTTGGAAAAGACAATCCTGAATTAACCCCATTTGCCTCCTGACCTGGCTGTATGATTAACTCTCAGTGGCTCGAACTACCCGTGTCTCGAACAAATTTCCATGGTCCCAAAGATGTTCGAGCCATTGAAGTTCGACTGTATGTTGATAAAAGAAACAGGTCTTTGTTCGTGTGTCAGTAGTTACATGATTTGTTTCATTGCTCCCGATCTCTCCATCTTTTGATGCATTGGAAAGGCTGAACTTCGTGATTGTGTCGTTTGTTAGTTTTGGTTTACTTTCCTGCACCCCTTCAAAAAGGGCTTGCTTTAACAGAAAAGAATGCGCTCCCTCGGAGAACAAAGTTTTTCCTTTCAATGCTTCGTAAAAACATACCTATATAATTTTGACCACCTTAAACCCCACTTTTATATAGTAAAACTTGGGTTTAAAGGGTAAACATTTTTTTTTCGTACATCTGCTAAAAAACATAGATTGTAGATACTCGTTAGAACTGCCTTGCCAGGCGATTCTAACGAGTACCCACAATCTATTTTTGAGCAGAGATAGACAAAAAAGATTTTTATCTAAAAAAATTCAGTTTTTGAAGGTGAAATTTTCTGTATATTTGAATAGGCGTGTTTTTGTAATGGTATAACCCTTTCCGAAGGGCGCAAATTTATTTTAATAGAGACTATTTCCAGATTTTTGAAAATGTATACGAGAGTCACTCGTGGGGCCTAAATGGCTGATTCTGGCTTCTCTGGCCCAGCATTTTTCAAGCAGGAGGACACCTCTGTTCACCAAAGATATATTTGTCATCTGGTGCTGCATCAGATTTCAGGGTGAAGTCTCGCGCGAGTAAAACCGCTTTCAGCCCTAAAGCTGTTGCTTTGTTGCAGCTCTTTTTCGTTTGTGCGCCTCTGGTTTCATATGTAGCCATTACGAAAACTCGCCTATTCAAATATACAGAAAATTTTACCTCCAAAAACTGAAAATTTTCAGATAAAAAACTCTGATATTTTTCACATTTCTGCTAAAAACATAGATTGTGGGTACTCGTTAGAACCGCCTCGGCGAGGCAGTTCTAACGAGTACCCACAATCTATGTTTTTGAGCAGAAATAAGAAAAATAATGTATACCCCTGTAAACCCCAATGTAACTATATAAAAGTGGGGTTTAAGGGGGTCAAAATTATATAGGTATGTTTTCGTGATGATTTTCTTTATCATTATTTGTTCCTCATATCTCCTTCTTTCGTGTCTCGGGAAGGCTGTGCTTCGTGATTGTGAAATTTCCTGGGTACATTCACTTATATTTTGACACTATAGCTTTCTCTTATCTTTCTGAATGTGTTCATTGCCTTCAGGGTTCCTTACAGAAACTATTGGATTTCTTTCAAAGTGTAGAATTTCCCCTTAATACTGGTTCAAAACGAGTTAATATAATGAATAGGTGTTACCTATGAAACGAACTTTAGCATTTTATGCATTTTTTTCAGCAGGTATGCAAAGTCGCGGGCCAAAAAAAAACTGTTTAAATGTAGGTCCGAGGAAAAGTGCATAACATCGAACATTTTTTTCCATGAAATTGTGCACATTAGTGTATAAATAAATATTTCGTCTTATTGTAATAAGAAATTATGCATGTACCCCGAAAATTTATTTTTATAGGCTGATTTCGTAAAAAAAAAAAAAAAAAAAAAAAACGACAAAAATGTTGATTTCGCGAAATCAAGTTGATATCTCGTTTAAGCTATATGTAGCTTTCCACTAAATACTCGATGTGCTGGGTTTTTGACACTTTTTTCTCAGAGACTTACTGAACTAGGGTGGCTCTATAAACAAGTAAGTTATAAGGAAATAAAATGATGTGTATTTTATAATTAGATCATCAAGCTCAAAGAATTTTTTGCTGTTTTATATGGTCCTCCCTCCCTTAAAAACTCCGCTTGTTATTCATTGCGAAGCTGCAGGTAAACATTCCATTACGAAAACATGCCTATTCAAATAAATAGAAGATTTCACCTTCAAAAACTGAAAATTTTCAAATGAAAAACTCTGATATGTTCTACATTTCTGCTCAAAACATAGATTGTGGGTACTCGTTAGAACCGCCTCGGCGAGGCGGTTCCAACGAGTACCCACAATCTATGTTTTAGCAGAAATAAGAAAAATATTGTTTACCTTTGTGAACCCCGGTTTTACTATATAAAAGTGGGGTTTAAGGGGGTCAAAATTATATAGGCGTGTTTTCGTGATCATTGTGGACGGTAACATGAAAAGGAGCAGGGCAATATGTGGATTTTTTCTCAGAGACTTACTGAACTCGGGTGGCTCTATAAACAAGTAAGTTTTGAAAAGTTTTGTTTGAGTAGTTTTTGTGGGAGCATGTAAAAGGTTATCGTCCTTCGCCTTCTTTATACGCCCAGAGACACAGTTTTGCTTGGCGAGGTACATACAGGCCGTGTCATGCAAAAACGTTTTTTTTTCGGGTATATGAGGACAGCGAAGGCCCAAATCAGCCTGCGCACTCGCACAGTCTGATCAGGGCCTTCACTGTACCTTTAAAATATCATTGGGTACTACAAAATGTATGAATGGAGAGCAAACGTCCAGATGGTACTTTGCGCATGCGCAGGATGATTTGAATCTGCACATGTTGCGCATTGAAGACGCTCTTTCGCTTGCCGCGGCCAATACAAAACAAACAGACTAACGCGCGCCGCGGCGCGGCCAATACGAAGCAAACAGACCGACGCGACACTTCAGATAAAAAAATCTAAATTATCTATAATCACAAGACTGATGTCATAAGACTTGCTCTGAGGCGCAGTCATTCCAGTCTACAGACACGAAGGCTTGCAAAAGGGAGACGGGTTACTAGAAAGAGACTTGTTTAAGACTGCATCTGATTATGTAAGTAAATATTGTATACAACATTTAGCCTACCGTATTATAATGTCAGCAGATAATTCTGTAATATTTTCTTTTTTATGTCCCCGGTAGCAATCGCGGGGACATATTGTTTTTGCCCTGTCTGTTTGTTGGTTTGTTGGTTTGTTTGTTGGTTGGGCAACTTTAACAGTGGTCATAACGTTTGAACCGTTTAAGATAGAGCCTTCATACTTGGCATGTAGGTTTCTTGTGACAATGGCTTCCCACCCATACAAATTTTGACCTTTGGCCTTGACCTTGACCTGTGACCTAATTTAAAGAAAAAAATGACCTTGGCCCGGGGACATGTTCGTGTTTCACAAACACATCTTGTTTTCCCTGAAAATAGACCCTCATATGCTACATGTATGCTGTTCAGACATTTGATAATATCAAACAGAGTAAGAATGGTAACTGACATTTGGTAATATCAAACAGAATGGTAATTTTCAAACAAGGTTAGTCTTGTATTCATATCTGTCAAGCCAGAGACTACATATATATTTTTCGTATCGATACTACACATAAGCCACATTTAGTGACTGTGTGACTTAACCAGCAGAGGCATTATGTTTGTAATACATTAATGTACAGTGTATCGATATATCTTCTTCTTCTTCTTCTTCTTCCTCTTCTTCTTCTCTTCATCACGAAAACATTCCTATATAATTTTACCCCCTAAAACCCCACTTTTATATAGTAAAACTGGGGTTTACAGGGGTATACATTATTTTTCTTATTTTTTTGCTCAAAAACATAGATTGTGGGTACTTGTTAGAACCGCCTCGCCGAGGCGGTTCTAACGAGTACCCACAATCTATGTTTTGAGAAGAAATATGAAAAATATCAGAATTTTTTGTCTGAAAATTTTCAATTTTGGAGGTGAGATTTTCTATACATTTGAATAGGCGTGTTTTCGTAATGATAAATCATTTGCATGTTAATATGCGTGCCATGTTGTTTGCTGAATTTTAACTCTGAAATGGGAATGAAAATAATTTTGAAGTTTCATCGGGAGATTGTTGGACATCGGCGCACCCAGATATTTGCTGTGTATAAAATTTGAATTCAATACACTAATCTTTTCAAAATATATCGAACGGAAGCCATTTTTCAACTATTTTTCAACATTAATAAAGGGCCGTAAGTCCAAAAATAATTATTGGATTTTACCTTAAATCGAACTTAACCTTTGCGTAAATGCAGGAAAGACAAAGATCATGATCTGCGGTACGAGACTGGACCTCCTGCAGAGTTCAGGCGAGTTTCCATGCGCCGTCTGTCGCACTGGAGTGGGCAGCAACAGCATCTTTTGCAATGGCTGCAAGCACTAGGTGCACAAGAAATGCAGTGGGCTCAAGCGCTTGAAAAAAGACCCCGACTACAGATGTACACGGTGCCAGGGAACTGCACGCCCCTTGGATGGCAGACTACAGAAGGAAGTCCTGGTCGGACCTGACAAGCTTGAGGTGGTAGCTTCCTTTTGCTACCTAGGAGACATGCACTCAGCAGCAGGTGGCTGTGAACTTTCAACAACAACACGTGTGAAAACCGCCTGGAAGAAGTTCAAGGATCTGCTACCAGTTCTCTCTTCACAACATCTCTCTTTCAAAACACGTGGCCGTGTGTACACCTCTTGTGTGGGCAGCGCAATGCTCCATGCCAGCGAGACTTGGCCATTGACAAAGCCAAACCTCCAGCGTCTGCAGCGAAATGACAGGGCAATGATCAGACAGATCTGCAATGTCAGACCGCAAGACATTGTCACCACTAGGTCCAATGAGCTACTTGTGCGGCTTTGCATTGAGGATCTGGGCCTCATTCTGAAGGAGAGAAGACTCCGATGGTATGGACATGTGGAACGCTCCAATGGTGGTTATATTTAGTTTATTTTTTATTTGCTGAATAAAGCATATTTGATCATTTAATTATTGAATAATTGTAGTTTATTCCTTATTATCTTGACATTATTGGTTTCGAGGGGTTATTGAGTTCCCCAAATGCGCTTCAAATTCTGCACACTGACTTCGAGGCCGAATAAACAACGAACCTGGCGTTCAAATAAAGTTTACTAATAAGATGTCGACAGAGGAATCACTATATGTCAGTTTTTTATCAAGAATCAATGATGATGGTCGAGAAATAAAGATATGTTCAGGTTTAATTTGGAACCAGATATGGTTTCATTGTCTCTCTTTGAGGGCAGGTATCCACATGAGTCTCTTATATTGTTTTTTCTTTCTTTGCATGACTTAATTAAGTCTGGAGACCCCAAAAGAGTAATTGACAAACAGTGCAGACCCAGATCAGACGCCACAGAATGCGGCGTCTGATCAGAGTCTCCACCGTTTGCAAATAGTTTAGACATGTTTCTTTAGGAATATCTATGTCACATAGTCTGACATACCTAAAATTAAATTGGACTCTTAAATATAAAGTGTGGGGGAGTTTATTCAGTCTAAAATGGTAAAGACCAGCTGAAACCTCAGGCAAGAAACATAACTGCATCTAAATAGGTTGACGTTTGACCGGTTATCGAAAAAAAGCAGTGACATCCCTTAGACCGCCGGTAAACCAAAGTGGTCAAAAGCAGCAGTATGGCTGCACTGTTTTTTTTTAACCCTTGTCTTGCTGAATAAATTAAGATGTCACGCCCATTTCCAATTTCCAGCCAGTCAGATTACTTGATCCTGGATGTTGATATAAATTCATATACTGAATGACAAACAGTGCTGATCCAGATCAGTTGGCTTCTGCAGAAGCCAACTGATCTGGATCTACACTGTTTGCAAAGGCAGGGTATATCCGGGCTCAGCAGGACAAGGGTTTTAACACGCGAGCTCTGTCCCAATGCATTGAAAGAGCTCTGAGAAAGACACATGAAAGTTACTATAGTAATACGAAAGAAAATTCTGCTGAATAGCATCGAAAAGGAAATATGATCACGAAACGAAAGTATGACGTTATTATTCATCAAACACCTGAACAGGGTTGTTTGACATGGGGGGAGGGGTTGGGTGGGGGGAGGGGGTCAGTCGAACCCACTTTGAATCAAAATTTCATTTCCATGGGAAAGTGTAGATTAATTTGAGATACCGTATTTACCCTAAATATTCTCACCCCTTATTTTTATCTAATACGTCTCTTCAACAGGTCCATTTTACCACCTATAAAAGTGTGTAAAATTGCTGGCTGAATGGCAAACAGTGTAGACCCTGATCAGACTCCGCATTCTGCGGCGTCTGATCAGCGTCTACACTGTTTGCTCAGGACTGTCTTTCCGAATACATTGAATAAGTGCGGTTTTGTTTGTGTTGAGGTTTTACGGCCCAGTCAACCCAATGGGGACATGTCGAGCGCGGTCAGTTTACCTAACCACACGTTTACTGGGCAGGCTTAGTCCTCTAAGCGGTTAACCAGAATTGTGCACAGTCTTTCGCCAGAAACTGACAACTGCCCTTCTTGAATCAGCGGAAGGGAGAGAATGACCGTAGAAAATATTTCATGATCAAACTCCACGAAAGAATGTTGCCGACCTCGGCGGGGGTTGAACCCGCGACCTCCTGGTCTCCAGTTGGACGGCGCATCTAACTGACCCACCGAGGCGGTTTGGTCAAATCGAAACCCATCAGAAATCATTCTGGATCCGCCCTTGCGGACGTTCTAATATTCCTATACACTAAACGAGGACGGAGAGTACCGATTTGAGACAAACTTGGAAGCAAAATACAAAAAAAGGGGTTATCGTCCTGAAAAAATATCATCTTAAAGAAAATAGAAATGGAATAAAGAAAATAAGAAAGAAAATAATGCATTTATTCGTGTAATGCAGTCGAACGTCAATGACGAACAGTTTTGCATGAAGCGTTGTCTTAGTTCGCGGTAGGAGTAGTTCGGACTTTGAGTGTTAGTCATAAACCCCAGTCAGGAGAGAAAATGTAGACAATTTAGGATTATCTTTTCAATCTTCTTAAATAAATGTAGATCTATCAACTGTACCCATTAGTACGTCTCATTAAGACGATTCGAATGAGTGCACATACATGTAACATGCATTTCAAGATAAAATAAGAAAATGTCCCTAAATATCCGTAGCTATTTCTTGTCTTGAGCTATACGAAAAATTTCCTAGGGACTCGACCTAGTTCGAAACAGCCATGTTAAACGAGCCACTGATGGACGCGTCATTGAAGTTTCACTGTATCAGACATTGCCGATACGTCTACATCTACAGTAAACCCCAATAACTCGAACACCGACTACTCGTTTACCATGTCTAATTCAAACTCATTTTTTTAGTCCCAAGGAAATTTCTCTTGACAGCCCAAGAAAGCAAAGATTTATGCATATTAAGGGAAATTTTCTTTTTTATCATTGAATATATGTTGTGTGTACTCATTAGAATCGCTTCGTCGAGGCGATTCTATTGAGTACACTCATTATACCATTTTTGTACAGAAGATCGTAAAGGCTTCCCTGGATTATCGTCATTTGTTTCCTGACCTGGCACCATGATTAACCCTCAGTGGCTCAAACAATCCATATCTCGAACATATTTCCATGGTCCCAAAGATGTTCGAGTTATTGAGGTTCGACTGTACATTGTTATATTAAAACATTAATGCCGAGTGGACTCTTCTGCTCTAACTCTTTAAACTGGTCCATTTCCAACAGAAGTTTATTTGCTTAGTTTTTATTATCATGGTTGATAGAAATTCTGTATTTAATTCAAGTAGTGTAGATTCTGTTAAGACGTCGAGTTCTGCTCCTTTTATGGGACGCTAGGCATATAAACGGGTAGGCTCTTACATTTGACAATTTTTAATGATGTGCTAGACGAACCGAAAAGAGAAAATAGAAAGGAGGAAGGAATCAGTCATCTGTGAGTAATAAGTACCATTTCGAAAACACGCCTATTCAAATATATTGAGAATTTTTCCATCAAAAAAGTAGTAGTTTTCATATTGTTGCTCTAAACATAGATTGTGGGTACTCGTTAGAACCGCCTCGGCGAGGCGGTTTTGACGAGTTCCCACAATCTATGTTTTTGAGCAGAAATAAGAAAAATAATGTCTACCCCTGTTAACCCCAGTTTTACTATATAAAAGTGTGGTTTAAGGGGATCAAAATTATATAGGCATGTATTCGTGATGCTTTACAGAAAACAGAAAAAAAAGAAAGAAGCAGAAAGTTGATCCATCTTCACCCATCTGATACTTTTCTATACAAACTGAGTAACAAATTTCAACAGGGTAGGCGACTTCACATTATCGTTTAAGGTGTCATGCGGAAATGGTAATATTATAAGTGCTGCTGACGTAGATGGTCTAGCATGAAAATGAACTTTTTTGAATTTCAATAATTCGTTTTTATTTACATTTATATATGCTCTTTTCTGCTGTCTTTCATGGAAAATTTCATTGATTTTCCTTTGAAACAAAAACGCACGATGGGGCACTACTTGCGGTAAAACCGAACACCAGAGGTACGACATTACGCCGATAATCTCGCTCACATTCGAAAGAATAAAACTAAGCAAATAAGTATTTTTGACTTTATTTGCTTTTATATTTAAAATAAAAATAAGATCTATCTTGAACGTTTTTTTGTTCTTATTTCTCCCATATTTTAATCTGTCAGTCGGTGCAAATGGTAAAGAACGCGTTTTATCGTCTGCCACTGTCACGGTCATGGCATCTTCCGATACCAAATGAAATATTATTGCGCGCACTGACCTGCTGCTTTATATATACACATGTATATATAAAACATATGTATATATAAAACAGAAAATTAATTATAAGAATCATTTTTTTTCTTTTTTTATCGCTTTTCAGCGAATTATAGAGAATTCTCGGTGAAATCGAAACCGATATTTTCACTGTTTCAAATAATGAAATTGCGACTTTGGGATTTTAATTGCTTGGGACTACATTCTTCTTCCAATCGAATTCCCGTCGAGTGCCTCATCCGTATTTTCGGTTTTCTAGTCCACGCAGAGTACATTCCATTGACCTTTGTTCACATTTCCGGCGTCTATTCAGTTCATCAAACTAAAATAAAGATTTTCTACTCACATCGATTATTTTCATGGTATTTGTAAGCGCTGCCAATCATGTACGTAACTCTTTCTTAAAAAATGTTATGAATGAGAATGATTTTTCGGGCACAGAAAAAGACTACATAGTGACTGTTAATACCGCAGATACAAGCTCACCACGTAGACCGTTAGACTACCATTTTCATATCATTTCCATTTTTGGAGCTAGTCTTGGGCTTCAACACCAGTACCTTAACGAGCCTTTAGCACATGGTTAGGGACTTTGCTGCTGGATGGCCCATAGGGACACAGGGATGGACAGCGGACCGCCCTAATCTCGATTACAAGTCTTCCTTGGGCGATGACCCAGCTTTCTGGGGAGGTGGGCACACAAGCAAAACGATCCACTGGGGTTCGGGCTTTGACTAAGGTTTGTAGGACTAGTCCTGGTGGATGGAACTTTGTTTTTGACCCTAATGCCACCATGGGTCACTTGTACCCCAGGTTGCCGGAATACAAGAGTTTTCCCCAGGTGGTGACCCATGCGGCCCTTTACCCTTTAGGACCCCTACCGCAGCCCCATGGTCACGGTCTTTGACTAGGTTTGACTAGGGCTGGTGGCTTTACTGCTGGATGGCCCATAGTAGGCAATAGTAAGACATCAGACCGCCCATATTGGATTACAAGAGTTTTCTTCGTTGTGATCCAGATGGCTGGGGAGGTGAGTACACAAGCTACATGGGCCATTGGGGTTTGGGCAATGACTAAGGTTTGCAGACTAGCCCTGGTCCCTAGTGTGACCCCCAAAGAGGTTTCTCTGGGTGAGGACGAATGTTGCCCCGTACCCCAAAGACCCTCTACCGTAGCCACATGGTATCGGGCTCTGACTAGGGTTGGCAATGGCTAGGAACTTTACTATTGTATGGCCCATAGGGGCCCATAGTGGGACATCAAACCGCCTATATCTAGATCACAAGATTTTTTCCCGGGTGGTGACCCAGGTGAATGAGGCGGTGGGCACACAAGCTACAAGGGCCGCCGGAGTTCGGGCTTTAAATAAAGCTTGAAGGACTATAGCCCGGTCACGTGGAACTTGGTTTTGACCTTTTGTGATCGTTGGTCGTATCCCGGTCGTCGGAAAAGAAGGGTTTTTCCCGGGTGGTGACCCATGTGGTCCCACACCCCTAAGGACACCCTACCACAGCCACATGGTCTTGTTTGGTATGCCCCTAAGGCGCCTTTTGCACGACGCAACACCATATTCTACAATATTGATGTATGGCCTCTTACTTGAAGGAGTTAATAAATAGTTCAAAGTTTTAAGGAGTTTCGAAAGTAAATAATACACATGGTAATTCTACAGGCAGGTCGCTTTCTCTTGATTTATTCATGTTCATGTTTATTCTAACATAGGTGGCGCTTTAACGCTTAGCAAGCTGGGAAAATAATCAGCAGACGACATTTTGAAATATATTTCATAGTTTTCCAAGATAATAGGATTTGCCATTTCCTTAGGAGACAATTTGCATAAAAAAAAAAGAAGAAAAAAAAAAAAAAAAAAAAAAAAAAAAAGAAAAGAAAAAAAAAGAAGGGATATATGAAAAATATTGTCAGTTTGTCGCTGCTGAATTAGCCCAGAGGGTCAAATTAAGTACCAAAATTAATACAGAAGGTCAATTTACATGTAGGTACCATGCCGTCTTATGGGAGCTTACAAGTTGAAATTGACTCTGCCAAAATTTTACAGAAATAAAGAAAGAAAAGTTTATATTAATTTCTGAGTTAAATCTAAAAGATATAAAAAAGTATATCTATATTAACCATTAACTGAAGCTTCAGCAGACGACATCCTGAATTTGTTTTTGATTTTTACAAAGAAAACAAAATTTTGCATTTCATATGAATCATCTGCATGGTAAGTCAGACGATTCACCTGAAATTCAAAGCTTTATTTTTTATGTTTTATTTTATTTTATTTATTTATTTACTTTAGGAGACAGTAAATAAAATAGTATGAATGATTTATTTTTATTTTCCTATTTTTTAGTTTATTTTATTTCCGACGAATTGTTTAGACCTGTTTCATATAGACAAACAAAATCAAATCAGTTATGGAATTTACGTTCAGTGACGTGTCAGTAAAATGTGAGGGGACGGAAACTATACAGGGAATTTCTGGCTCAGTGAAAACCGGAGAAATATTAGCAATTTGTGGTCACTCAGGTAATTAGCTATCTCCCAGAATATGCTTTTTCTCTTTACTTACCTCTATTTTTCGTCAAATAATAAATTGATTTATTTTATTTAACCACTGTTATGATCCGCAACGTAAGAAAATGTACCTTTCGGCATGAGCACCACGAAGACTCTGATCAGCCTGTGCATCCGCACAGTCTGATCAAAGTATTTGTTGTCCGCGTGAATAAACGTTGCAATGTTGCCTACTTTTGCAAACAGCATAGATCCAGATGAGACGGCTTATAATGAGTCGTCTCATCTGGATCTACGCTCTTCTTTCCAAGCAATAGTTTGTTCAGAAAAAAAAAACAAAAAAAAAAAAAACAGACGACAAATGTCGTCTGAAATTTGGCGCCGAAAGTATTAAGGAGACTAGATACACTTCTTTTCCGACTTGCTATTCCCTTTCCTGCACGCCTATCCCCTCTCTTCATAGAATGTGCACAATATTCGTTAACTGGGCAGGTTTAGTCCTCTAAGCTGTTAGGTAAACTGATCGGCTCGACATGACCCTAATGGGTTGGCACGGCCGTAAATCCTCCACTTAATCAATCAATCAATCATAGTAATGACTGCTATAAGTTTGAGCACATAGTAAATCAAACTAACCGCAAAAAGGCACAAACAAATAAATACTTTTTATGATAAATTTACAATACTTGGTAAAATATATATGTTCTTTAAATTTGCGACAGGAGTTGTAAGTATTAGTTTGAAATTGTAAAATTGATGCGCAACGCACGAAAAGGGACCATAAGCATTTTACGGGCAACGTAGGTCCAGATCATTGTGCGTATCTGTGCAGTCTAATCTAGGCATTGTCTGATCGTCGACATACACTACAGTATCCACTGATTACGTAAGCGGACAACGAAGGCCCAGATACAACGACAAAATTCTATATAATGATAGTTTGACTCACACGAAACCTTCGCTCAAGAGTTGATAGGTAATAAGAAATTATGCAAGAACATTGTATTTAATACTACAAGACACAAGACACATATGTTTTGGATAAATGTTGAGGCGATTCTTACAAATATCCAAAACGATTCTACAACTTCCAAAACATATATTCTATTAGGATATAAGAATAAAACGAAGCACTTCTTACATAGAATACTTCTCATTAAGGATTCTTTAGAACAGCAAATTCATTTGAATGGCAACACTTTGGGAACAAATGCTGTCGTTGTAACGAGGGTTCGCTGTATTATACTGAAAATAAAAAGAAACGCAGGGTAAATTTTATTTCTAAATTTCATTCAAGTTTGAAAAAGTTTGTTAAATATTTTACTATGATTACAAAACGGTACATGTATGGAACAAAAGTTCCAAATTTCATTGGTTTGTGATCAACAAGTCTCGAGTTATTGAAGTTCATTGGTAGCTACCCCACAAATCTTGAAATCAAAATCAAACTGAAAATCAATATCGGGTGTGCCCCCCTCTTGCTGCCGTTGCTGCCCTAATTCTCCTTTGGATAGAGTTAACCAAAGCATTGACAGTTCGCATCGGGATGTTATTCCATTCATCGATCAACGCATTCCTTAGTTGTGCGAGAGTTGCGGGGGGATTTCGGCGCTTCCTAACCCTTCTGTCCAGCTCATCCGACATGTGCTCTATTGGGGTCAAATCTGGACTGTACGGTGGCCATGCTAGTGGTGCGATATTATTGTTTTCCAGGAAATCCTGACAAACTCGGGCAACATGTGGTCGGGCATTGTCCTGCTGCAGAATCAGATTATGTTGTTGCACAAGCGGGACTGCAACAGGACGCAAGATCTCATCCCTATACCTTACTGCGGTCATATTGTCCGCAACAATAATCAACTGTGATTTTATCCCGTGAGCAATGCCTCCCCAGACCATAACGGAGCCACCCCCAAACCGATCCCGTTCGACAACACAGGCGTCGGCAAAGCGTTCTCCGCGACGTCGGTACACATGAGGTCGACCATCTGCGCGACAGAGAATGAACCTAGACTCGTCCGTAAAAAGAACTCGTCTCCACTGCCTCATCGGAAATAGCCTGGGCGCATGCGCCGTCAACCACGCCATACGACGCAACCTACGTGCCTGGGTCAGGGGCAGACCAACGTATGGACGACGAGCTCGAAAACCAATCTCACGCAATCGACTTCCAACAGTACTCGGAGAAATTTGTCGATTATGGGTACCTACTGTATTAAGGGCAGTTTCGGTAGCAGTGAGATGACGATTCCGCAAATGTGCCAGACGGATTGTCCTGTCTTGACGTCGCGACGTCACGCGTGGACGCCCAGACCGCGGTCGGTCTGCTAAATGCCCTGTCTCCCTTAAACGTCTAACAAGACGTTCAATTGTTGAGACGTTAACCCCAAAATGATTGGCAACTTGCTGTTGCCTCTGACCCTGCATCAGCAACGCAATTGCCCTACCCCTCTGAAATCAGTCAATCGTACCATGATTGAAAAAAAGTTCAAAGTAGCGTAAAAATGAAAAGAAAAATCGGTAAAAGAATCGAAGAGCGTTGTGTATCGTTGAAGTGTACCAAATGGTGTGAGGAAATCTTGTGCTGAAGGTCTAAACATGTTTGTTTTGCACGAAATTTTTGGCTTTCCGTATTGTCCGTGCAATGCACTGTGTAGTGCACGGTTGAATGATTTCACACACTGGGTAGATAGCACATCGACCAAAGACTCGTATACCCGCGGTTCACATTCACAGGACAATCTGTTAAAGTGTATGGCTATAGTAAACACCGTAAAAAAAATGGTTAAATAAGAAGGAAAAAAACTCTACCCTGCGTTTCTTTTTCCTTTCAGTATATATTTGACTTCACTGCAGCTGCTGATAAGCGCTGTTTGGCTACAGTAAAAGACTTATACTTCATCATAGTTGAGTTTCTATTTTCAGTTTCTTTGAGATCATTAAGCCTATTCTGGTACATGTAGCCTGAAAAAACCAGTCCCACTTAAATCGGTTTAAGTGGGCGTATGCATCACTGCTAAGGCCAAATCAAGAAAATATGCGTATTTAGGGTAACATGTTAGGAAAAAAATAGGTAGAATAGGTATTTTTTATTTTTTTTTTTTTTTTTGCATTTTTTGTATGTAGATCTATACCATAATTATCAAATGTATTTTGACCGCTCATACTTTACACAAACTTTTGGCTCTTCTTAGATGTGTCCAAACGTACTGATAGAATGGCAAACAGTGTAGACCCTGATCAAACTGCAGTTTCATCTGGGTCTACACCGTTTGCTCAGACCTGCTTGTCAGAATAATTAGCATCATATTTTATCCAAGTAAAACAGGAAAAAAAGTTGCTGCGTTTCACCAGAAAAATTAGGTAGGGTAGGGTTACCCTAAACACACATATTTTTTTTATTTGGCCTAACTCACATTGCTATCACGAGAAGAGTTTCAATAAAACCGAGACTCCTATTTTCGTTATCTAACGTACATTCTTTGTTTTAAACGTCTACAGATTGTATTTACCTTCACTGTAGCAGGTATTAAGTGAAGTGCTTGTGAGACGATTCACATGAAATGTCAAGTCTTATATTCTCTGACAAATAAACAAGAATACAAAATAACATCAAAGTGTCGTCTCCTGCACTTGTGATTAGCCTTTTACGGGTTAAGGGTTATAACAATATTAACGGGACATTTAAGTAAAAAGGTAAATAATTTTGTCTTGTAAAGTCTTTCACTGCCACAGGCGATAATAATAGGCTTTTGCAAACAGCATAGATCCAGATGAGACGGCTCATATGAGCCGTCTCATCTGGATCTATGCTGTTTGACATTCAGTCTTTCAACTTTACATATAAACTTCTTTTCAAGCGATAGTTTGTTAAAAAAAGAAAAGCAGACGACAAATGTTTGATATTCAGTCTTTCAACCTTATATATAAATTTCTTTCCAATCGATGGTTTGTTAGATGAAAAAAAAAGTCTGAAATTTGGCGCCGAAAGAGTTAAGGTAGACTTTATTTCTATCTCTTTGGTTGTCAGTTTGTCATGTAGCAGACATCGGGACAGTCGCAGTATGCATTGTTTCTGAAAACAAATAGCGCAACCACACATTTGTTTGCTATAGTGAGGGGCATGCTTTTGTAAACACGAACGTTTGTCTTGTGATATATAAAGGTTAATACATCCTTAGTTCAAAATACAAAAAAAAAATTCCCGAGAGATTTGCAAATCAAAATTTTAACAAACGAGTGCATAAGCTTGTGTTTATTAATAAGATTTAAGGGAAATATTGCCTGCATTTTAAACTCAAGGTGTATTAACTTATATATTATATGCATAGAAATGATTTTTTTCTTCAGACTCTTTTATACTCCTGTGACGTTTTCAAGTAAATCTTACGACGTTACATCATTTGCACTTGTCGCGCGGCATGATAGCGTTCAAAAGGAAATAAATATCTTTGTTCTAGGAGGAAATATTAGAAATTATATTTCCCGAAGAAATTCATTACGAAAACACGCCTATTCAAATATACAGAAAATTTCACCTCCAAAAATTGAAAATTTTCAAGTAAAAAACTCTGATATTTTTTTAATATATCTGCATAAAACATAGATTGTGGGTACTCGTTAGAACCGCCTCGGCGAGGCGGTTCTAACGGGTACACACAATCTATGTTTTTGAGCAGAATCAAGAAAGATAATGTATACCCCTGTAAACTATATAAAAGTGGGGTTTGAGGGGGTCAAAATTACATAGGCATGTTTTCGTGATGGCTAGAAATAGCTTCGGAAATGTAATATAAGTGAGCTTCGGATATGTAATATAAGTGATCTTAGAGGCTGTCGACTAAAGGGCCTGTACAGTGACACCTCCATTTATGGCCATCCCTCAACATCCCTCAACAACAGCGACCACTTTACAACAGCCATTTGCTGCTTGTGCTATGACCATTGATCTTCCCAGTAAGCGTCCTACATAAATCTATAGCGGGCCATTATCGGCCCGTCAGGGTAGCTGACGGGCCGATAATGGCCCGCTGTAGATTTATAAAGAATGCTAGCTGGGTTAGTGGCTATTGACTAGGTCTTATACAGTTACATCTTCACTAATGGTCACTTCTAAACAACTGCCCTCTCTCTAAAACAGCCAATTTCTCCTTGTACTATGACCAGTGATCATAGTGGCTATTGCTTGTAGGTATTGTACAATGGAACGTGAACTAGTAATCCACTCTAACAACAGCCACCTCCCTGCAACAGCCATTTATCTGGTGCCCAAAAGTGTGGATGTCATATGAACTATAGTTATGCTATATATTAAACCTCCCTTAAACATTCACCTCCTAGCAACAACCACTTTTCTGGAGCTCCAAAATGCTATAATTTACCTCACAACAATGGTCGCCTCAGTACAAAAAAAAAAATGTTCCCACGAGTGGCTATTGTAGGGAGGTAGTACTTTAACTGGTTTTTATGAAAGATATAGTGTCAAACCTCAGAACTCGAACACCAATGTCTCTTTACCATGGCTAATTCGAACTCGTTTTTGAGTCCCTACAAAATTCTGATAGCGCAAGAAAACAAATATATAAGGAAAGTTTCATAATTTATCATGAAATCGTCGTTTGTATGCATTAGAATCGCTTCATCGAGGCGATTCTAACGAATATACTCAACATACTATTATTTCTAGAAGATCAAAAAACATTACCTAAATTATCGCCGTTTGCCTCCTGACCTGACGTCATGATTAACCCTCAGTAGCTCGAACTACCCATATCTCGAACAAATTTCCATGGTCCCAGAGGTGTTCGAGTTATTGAGGTTCGACTGTATCTACACTAATTAACTATTTCGGTGCCAAATTTCAGACGACTGTTTTTTTTTGTTTTTGTTTTTGTTTTGTTGTTTTTTTATTTATTTTTTTTTTAAAACAAACTGTTGCTTGGAAAGAATTTTATATGTAAAGTTGAAAGACTGAATGTCAAACAGCGTAGATCTAGATGAGCCGTCTCATCTGGATCTATGCTGTTTGCAAAAGACTATTATTATCGCCTGTGGCAGTGAAAGAGTTAATTCTAAATGAGCCGGAACACAGCATTTCCTACAAGATTGTATGCGCTCCCCGCAAAGACTCAGATCAGCGTGGTCATCCGCGCAGTCTGGTCAGAGTCTCGCAGGGTAGCCAGGGATCCAAAGCGTCTTTAGGTGGACAGTGAAGACCATGATCTGTCTTCTCTGGGCGCACACGCAATGTTGTTGGAAACGCTGTGCCCCGGCTCAAATGACCTCATTACTTGAGAGATTACCTGCTTTCGCTGTAATCTGATATAAGTAAGCGTCACGGTGGTAAAAGTTCGTAGCCTTGAGCGGGCGATATAGGTTAGAATCAACATCTGTTTATGCGCTGATTTACAGGAATTCTAATATCCAGTGATACTATGACCGGATAGACGTCATCATTGTCACATATGTGTGAATTAGACACTTTAGCAGCTTTCAGTTTTACAAGTGCGTTCATTACTTTAAGCTCTTAAAAGTCATTCCTTTTAAAATCTGTTTATTCTCACTACAGGCAGTGTTGGTGCCATAGCGATGATAAAATGTCCCATAGTATAGGGTTGCACTATGGGGACCACCCTATACTACTGTCCCGTACTTCACTATAGAGTAAATTATTTTACATTTTCAGTCGTCATTATAGGATCACTAGTCCGGGTCAAGCCATACTAAAACGTGCCTTCGGGCACATGTGAGTAGCAAAGGCCCAAATAAGCCTGTTCATCCGCGCAGTCTAACCAGGGCCTTCACTGTTCGCTAACAGAATCATTGGATACTTCAGAATGTATGAATGGATAGCACATGGCCGGATGACACTTTGCGCATGCGCAAGATGAAATCTGAATCTGCGCATTTTGCGCATGTTCGAAAGCACCCATCACGAAAACAAGCCTATATAATTTTGACCCCCTTAAACCCCACTTTTATATAGTACAACTGGGGTTTACAGGGGTATACATTATTTTTCTTATTTCTGCTCAAAACATAGATTGTGGGTACTTGTTAGAACCGCCTCGCCGAGGCGGTTCTAACGAGTACCCACAATCTATGTTTTGAGCAGGAATATGAAAAATATCAGATTTTTTTTATCTGAAAATTTTCCCTTTTTTCGTTGTAAAATTGTCCACATATTTGAATAGGCATGTTTTCGTAATGTTTTTTGCTTGACGCGGCCCAGTCTGAAGGTTGTCTTTCTCATACAGATACTCAAAGGAAATGACTATCGTATTAACACTAAGTGTCAGGAGACACAGGCCTTAGTAAACAGTATAGACAGGGTAGACCCAGATCAGATGCCCCAGAACACGGCGTCCGATAAGGGTCCGCAGTGCTAGTCATACAATTAGCAATTTTAGATACATTTAGACACATCAACAAGTAGTCAAATGGCTGGAATCAAAATTTAGAATGACTATATTAATTTAACCATTTATGCCTAGCGTCCTATAAAAGGGACATTTGCAAACAGTCTAAACCAGGTCAGACGCCGCAGAACGCGGTGGTTAATACAATATCTTTACTAGCACATCAGTTTGAACTAGGAACTTCTTTCGTAATTTTCAGTCGCAACAAACACACGTCTGTTGTCAACAATTGCTGGACGAGCCACCGCAAGTACAGGAGACTTCAAACTGAAGAGGGATGGTAGCCGAGACGTACATCACAGCTACTTTGAAAGTATATCATACGTTCATAGACAAGATTTGTTCTTACCCACATTAAGCATTGATGAAACGTTGCAGGTATGACAAATACAGAATTTCATAGAAAATACAACAAACAGGGCTTGATTAAATTAAATATGTATTTAGGCTTTGCTGTGACAGTCTCTTATAATTCTATATATATAGTCGAACTTCATTTGCTCGAACATTTTTAGGACGATCAAATTTTTTTCTATACATGGGTAGTTCGAGCCACTGAGGGTTAATCATAGCGCAAGGTCAGGAGACAAATTGGGATAATTTAGGGCTGTCTTTCGAGCTTCAATAAAATAATGGTATGTTGAGTGTATTCATTAGAATCGCCTTTTCGGCGATTCTATTGAGTATACTTAACATACACTTTCGTAATAACATAAGAAAACATCCTTAAAATATCCCTAAATATCTGTTTTCTTGAGCGATCGGAATAATTTTCTAAGGACTCAAAAAGAGTTCGAAGCAGCCACGGTAATCGAGTCATCGGTGTATGAGTCATTCAAACTTTGCTCATCACGAAAACACGCCTATATAATTTTGACCCCCTTAAACCCCACTTTTATATAGTAAAACTGGGGTTTACAGGGGTATACATTATTTTTCTTATTTCTGCTCAAAAACATAGATTGTGGTTACTCGTTAGAACCGCCTCGCCGAGGTGACTCTAAGGCGAGACGGTTCTAACGAATACCCACAATCTATGTTTTGAGCAGAAATTTGAAAATTATCAGTTTTTTATCTGAAACTTTTCAGTTTTTGGAGGTAAAATTTTCTATATATTTTAATAGGCGTGTTTTCGTAATGAGAAATTGAGAACAACAATTTCTGATTAGATTTGTTCAACCACAGTTTATCATTATTATTATTATTATTATTATTCAGGAGTAAACGCCAAACAAGAAAAAGTTTTTTCCAAGGATTGTCGAAAGGAGGGGTGTTAACTATTACCTCTCTCTGGGCTAATTCAGCAGACGATCTACTGAAATACTGTTTTATTATTTTTCCCAGAAAAAGGATTTGACACTTAATGCAAGTATAATCTCCACTGGAGACAATCTGTACGGAATGTCAGAACCTGTTTTCTTTGAACACCTTATAAGCAGACTATATCAATATGACGTCTGCTCTCTTCTTCCCAGCATGCTTAGCGTTAAACGACTGGTATGTTTCCTGTAAACTAACAGACATCGATACCATTTCTTTTAACCACAATCCGGGTACAGTTTATTTTTGCATACCAAATCTTGAACCGTATTCAAATTTATGACTGATGTAAATCTTGGAGAGGATTTTTGACTATATTTATTGTCAACTTAAGGACTGAATATGTTTGGGAAGGGGAATTATATTATGTGGATGAGTCTTCAAATGTCAATAAAATTTACAAGTGGTGTAAATCAGTGTTTACCTACTGACTGAGGATGTCTTAACACGGATTTGCAAACTTGATCCTTAAAGCGCCAGTCACAACAGGTAGCAGACTAAATTCTATTAAAATATATCTATTTTCCGAGCAAATAAGTCTTGACATTTACATATGAATATGCAGAGGATCCATAACCCAGTAGGCATTCTTTATAAATCTATAGCGGGCCGTTATCGGCCCGTCAGGGTAGCTGACGGGCCGATAACGGCCCGCTATAGATTTATAAAGAATGCTAGCTGGGAAGATATTGTTCAGAAAAAAAGTATTTTAGAATGTCGTCTTCTGTTGTTGTGACTGGACACTTATAGGCTACAGTCCAGACAGAGGTTAAACTAACCATTTTACCGTCCCCCGATCGTTCTATTAGATTGAATGACGCATTGTTTGAATAATGTTTTTTTTTAATCTGAAAATTTTCAGTTTTTGAAGGTGAATTTGTGAACAGGCGTGTTTTCGTAACGTGGGAAAACATTTGTGACCTTCTGTTTGCTTTCCTGTGCACCGTGCCCCTTTAAAAAAGGCGTCAACGCTGTAAGGAATGAATTGGGAGCAAATTCTTTCATTTTAGATAGAGGCCTTTTCAGAAAGGAAGCAGAACAATTTTAGCTGAGTTGTTTCCCCTGAAAGTGTATACGTTCCCTTAAACTGAAGATAAGGAGATAAGAATATATCAAGTAATAAAATAAACTGCTTTAAAGGCTTTATTTGTGATTTATTTGTTGCCTGTAATGTATGTTTTTTTACTACTATGGAAGCTGAAGGCGAGGGTTGGGATCCCATAAAGCTAGCTTAAGCGCCCCTTCCCCCTCCCCCCTCCCCCACCCACGCTGACCGTTCCAAGGCGGTACTTTCATAATGATATGTTTTGTTACTTTTTTATGTAGTGTTTTACTTTCTAATGTTTTTCTTTAAATAATTATGGAAGATTTAGATATATGCAGTTAAGCTTGGATAACAGAGTTGCCATCTTTTTGGGAAAAGTCGCCACTTTTTTGCCATATGTTCAATTTAATTGTATTTGTCTGTCTTTCCCTTTGGTGTTGAGAGCTTGATGTGTATCTGATCTGATCGTTTCAGTTCCTGAGTTCACTTATTGAATTTAAAGTATCAGCAATGTAGCAATATTGTGCAAGATATGTAAAGGGCTTTAACTCTTTCACTGCAAACAGTATAGATCCAGATGAGACGGCTCATATGAGCCGTCTCATCTGGATCTATGCTGTCTGACATTTAGTCTTTCAACTTTACATATAAACTACTTTCCGAGCGATAGTTTGTTTAAAAAAAAAAGCAGACTACAAATGTCGTCTGAAAATTCCGCAGTGAGATGGACCTTAATGCAATATGTGAACAGCGAAGCCACAAATGACGTTCTCTGTTCGTTGATATAGCTTACAGTATCCGAATGCGCAGGCTAGTCTGTGTTTCGTTATGGGCATGCGAGATATGGGTCCTTTTTCCACATTGCAAATCTAACAATTAAGGGAAGTGAATACACTTTCAGGGCAGATAACTCTGTCAAAAATGTTTTGCCTCCTTTCTGAAAGTTGACCTACTCCAAAAACGAAAGAAAAATGCCCCCACATTGCCCCCTTTGGGAACATATTCTTTCCTTTTTGAGCAGACCCCTTTTGAAAAGGATTTGCTGTTTATGAAGAACTCACAAAAGTTGCCGTCCTTGTAAAATAATGACCAGGTCTTTCTGTTTTTAGAGTAGACTCCTTCTCAAATGGGGCGATAACAATTTTGACTCATTTTCCTGAATTAAAATTTCCCTTAATGCTTAGCATGCTAAGTAAAAAAATTGGACAGACGGAATTTTCAATATTTTTCTTGTTTTTGCTCAGACAGTACGCTTTTACATTTGCTGCAAATTTTCTCTACGGGAGACAATTAGCACGAAATATCACTGGAGACAATTAGCATGGAATATTAAAGCCTATTTTATGGGGAAAACATAAAAAAAATATCATCAGTTATTCATGTGCTGAATCTGCGCCGAGAGCGGTTCGATATATATGGCTCGTGTCATGCGAAAATGTGTTTTTGGACATATGCTGACAGCGAAGGCCCAGATCAGACTGCGCATGCGCGCAGTCTGATCAGGGCCTTCGTTGTCAGCTAACAGAAACATTTGACAGTATAGAATGTATCGATAGAAATCAAAAGCCTGGATGAGACTTTGCGCTTGCGCCAGTTGCATAAATCTGTTCATTTCGGGCATGTTCTAAGATACCTTGTAGCTTGGCGTGGCCCGTACATGTTTATTACAGTATGCCGCTGACTTGCGACTCGGACAACATACCCCCAAGAAGAAAAGAAAGGCCATGGTGGAAGAGGTCTCCCATCAGACTGGGCTCAGTGATGTTGGAAGCTTACGTAAGTTGCACAATGGGCAAAGCCAGAAAGGGCCCTTATGCCATGAGCAAACAGCAAAGACCCAGATTTGCCGGCGACTATACTACATACTGAAGGTACTGGCTTGCTGGTGTAATCTAGAGACAATAGATTAGATTTTTACAATGAAACATCCACCATGCTTGATTTAATGAATAATGTAGTCAATACTTGTAAGATCGTTCATATATAGGATTTTAAGTGGCTATAATTGTTGCGCAGTACCGCCATTAACATGTAAGATTTCCACATTTTTTTTTTTGCCAAATGTTTACTGGTAAGGTAAAAGGTATTTTTTTTTCTATTCTAAGTTTCAAAGGGAGATATAGCTTTTACACTTGCAGTGAAATTTCGTGGCGGTGCTTATATTTTATTCCAGATGTATATATTTTTTCGTCAGCATTCCATAATTCCAGCTGCTTTGTACTACCCATATATACCCCGAAAACTATATTTTTGTGTGCTTTATTTTTTATGGCTTAGATCAACCTTTTATTTGCATACTACAATACCATACTTCAATTTTGTAAGCAACATCGAAGGCAGACAGCGGGCGACATTTCAAGTTTAACTTTATTGGTAGATATTGAAGATAAACAACATGCAGTATCTTGTCAATAAGTTTTTGTATCACGGCCAGCTTGATGATGAGGCAGGACACTATGCGATTTGGTGGTTTTTTATTAGTGTCTTAATGAAAACCATGTGTTCGTTAGCTGACACTGCGAGCGCAGACTATCCACAAAGAGCCCAGCGAAGAACTTGATTAGACTACTAAAATGCATATGCTGATCTAGTTTTCCGCTGGGCACACTTAGGTCGCGTCATGCGAAGGCCCAGATCAGCCTGCGCATCTGCGCAGTTTAATCAGGGCCTTAACTTTCCGCTAAAAGAATCATTGGATACTACAAGATATATAAATGGAGAGTAATGCCCGGATACTTTGAACAAACGCAGGATGATCTGAATCTGCGCATTTTGCGCATGTTCGAAGACACTTTTTCGCTTGACGCGGCCCATTTAGTATTTTAATTATGATGAATCCTTTGATTTCAGAGGTCCTTCGTGCTTTGCCTAAGTACAAGAGAATGCTCAGTATCGCATGCGAGCTAGTGACAAACACCGCGATTTTAATTATCGATGTAAGTGTTTTATATCTTGCCCTTGAAGGCTCCATATACCTGAAAAATAGACATTTTTTTATCCAAGAAAGGTTTAATAAATTGATATATGGTATTAATACAATCATAAAATATGGCATCTGACAGCCTGTAACATTTCAGTCAGTCTCTCGTTTGTAAAGTGGATAAAAATGAAATGATTTTTTTTTTATCGTATCTCTGAATTCATGTTGGCAACATTAAATGATTAAAAAAAATCGTTTAATTTTTTATTCAGTTCAAGAACGAGAGGCTAACTGAAATTTTACAGGCTGTCAGATGCCACATTTTATGATTGTATTAATAACATATTATCAATCTAGTAAACCTTGCTTGGATAATAAAATGTTTATTTTTAAGGAATATGGAACCTTTAATGCTTTGCATGCTGGGTATTGATTTCAGCAGAAAAAAAAACAACATTTTTCTTATTTTTCTCAGAAAATAGGCTTTGGCATTCTTAAGGAGACAATCAGCTTGGAATGGCAAGTCTATAATCTTGGGAAACTAAGAAACACATCAGTTTATTGTGTGCTGAATTAGCCTAGAGAATGGTAAAAGTTTTGTATACTTCTGCAATAACATCTTGGTATTCCTGGTAATATTGCAAAAATGTAACGCGGCTTGGATTCTTTCTTTTTCTTTCTTTCTTTCTTTCTTTCTTGAAAAACATTAACGGTTTTCTGAACGAATTCATTCAAGGGAAAAACAGACGTCATACAAACGTCAGATTGTACATGCTATGACTCCAGTAAATGTTTTGGTGTTTGAAAAAAGTCCGATAATTTACAATACACCATATTTACTCTAAGTGTTGGGAAATGTTTGCTCATTCCCAAGCTTGTCTTAAAATTGCATTACGAAAACACGCCTATTCAAATATATTGAAAATTTCACCACCAAAAACTGAAAGTTTTCAGACAAAAATTCTGATATTTTTCATATTTCTGCTCAAAACATAGATTGTGGGTACTCGTTAGAACCGCCTCGCCGAGGCGGTTCTAACGAGTACCCATAATCTATGTTTTTTGAGTAGAATTAAGAAAAATAATGTATACCCCTGTAAACCCCAGTTTTACTATATAAAAGTGGGGTTTAAGGGGGTTAAAATTATATAGGTATGTTTTCGTGATGGAACAACAAAATCTGTAAAGGTTGCCCTTGGAAACAATAAAAACATAAAAGAATGAAACTCATAATATTGGTTTCATTGATACTCTGCAAACAGCAGCATTGTAGTTTGCAGGGCTGCATACGGCCTCAAGAATCGACTTAAGAGTAACTCGATTCTTCAAGATTCAATAATGTGTCCTATGGCCCCAAGCATCGCGAAAACATACCTATATAATTTTGACCTCCTTAAACCCCACTTTTATATAGTAAAACTGGGGTTTACAGAGGTATACATTATTTTTCTTATTTCTGATCAAAAGCATAGATTGTGGGTACTCGTTAGAACCGCCTCGTCAAGGCGGTCCTAACGAGTACCCACAATCTATATGTTTTGAGCAAAAATATGAAAAAAATATTAGAATATTTTATCTGAAAAGTTTCATTTTTTGGTGGTAAAATTTTCAGTATATTTGAATAGGCGTGTTTTCGTAATGGAAAATATAAATATAAATTGCAATTTGATGAAGTACGATGAGACTTTTTTTTTACGGCCGCCATGCGACTTTTAACATCATCTGCAGTGAAAGCAAATATAATATATAACGGTTGTTCTTGAAAACAAGTCCATTTTACTACCTGCTGACGTGTGTAAAAGAATAAATGGCAAACAGTGCAGACCCTGATCAGAGGCTGGTCGCGTTCTGTGACGTCTGATATGGGGCTGCACTTTTTCCTAAGGCATGTCGGCCCTGGTAATTAGGGTTATTACTGTAATAGATCAGATATGTCTTTAGTGGTATACGAACTGCACAGCGCATGCGCTATTCATTTTCTGAAATTTACAAGTTCAAACAATTGCCTTGGCGAACTGCACGCGTCTTGACGAGCACCAAATAACCCATTTATGCTTGAACTTTTTTAATGGAAAAGTTATTTATCCAAAAGGGTATTACATGAAAATTTCCGTAAATGGTTCTATTATTGATAATTTCGAATAGTATGGCAAACAGAGTAGACCCTGATCAGACGCCGCGTTCTGCGGCGCCTGATCTGGCTCTTTACTGTTTCCTAATGTCTTATTTATGAGACATGAGGCATAAATGTTGATGTAAATGGATGAAAAGCACAATCCGGTTGCGCCTTGCAGAATTCGTCTATACGCCTTCACAACTCCGCTTATGTTGTCATCGCTTATGTATTGCAGGAGCCTACAGCTGGACTTTCTCTGAAAGATTCACTGGAGTTGATGCAGATCTTATCAAACGTGGCCAAGACAAGACAGCTGGCAGCTATAATATCAACTTCATATCCTAACAGTTCTTGGCTTAGATTATGTAATAAAGTCATGTTTTTATCATCCGAACAGGTACGAAAACAAAATATCCAGTTCCACTGCTTTTTTGCGTTTCATGGCACATGGTAAAGGACAACTAGATTGGGCTAATGGGTTTTAACTGATCCACTGGCAGTGGTGCGCTTAACCCTTTAATGCCCGGTGGACTCTTCTATATCACTCATTGTGCATGCCCATTTTCAGTTGAAGGGAAATCTGATTTGTTTTAATTATTGTTCTTTCACAAACGTCTTGTATTTAATGCAAACCGTGTAGACCCTGGTATCAAAAAGGTAAAAAGAAAAGTCCAGGGAGTGCCATAATCAGAAGTCGCAGCCAATCCCTGACACCAAGAGTAAGAGGAAAGAGACACAAACTATCACGTGCAAAGCAAACAAACGCAAGAAAAGAACACAGACCAACTTTCTCTTCCCCAATCGAGGTGAATGCAATACTAAAATGACTGAAAAGCACAAGGACAAAACGCAAGGCAAGACTTAATATAATTTGTCTCGTAGAATTAACCACAAAGCTACACAGGGTAAGAGCAACACCGGGACCACCTTCTTAGACCGGTCAGTAGTATAAACTACCGGTCGGGGGAGGGGATAAAGCACGTTTACAGTCTACTAACTTCACCCTGGGTCCCAATGCTACTCTTAATACAGAAATACATAAAAATTCGGTTCACGTAATGGCTCCCAACTCAGTCGGTGCATCATTGCGAAAATATAAAAATGAAACAATTACTATGATAAACAAAGACGAGTACCCATGGTTAATTCTACACTCACTACGAGCCAGAGTTAAAGAAAACGAAAAATTGAACCACGGTGGACAAGCCAAAGATCGACATATCATTAATCCCCAACCGACTTCTTAAAGTTTTACGAAGAGACTGTCTCTGAGTCTGAGGCCCAAACCGCCGTCGTGCAATTAAAGAGCAATGATTGGTAACTAGACATGCAGTCTGCCGCATATTATGAAGGCTATATCCTACTCCTTTATAACGGTTAATTAGCTTTTTGAATTAAGCCTTATTTTCTCTGAAAAGAATAAAAGCAAAAATAAAAGAATGTCCTCTACTACAGTTGTGATTGGCGCTTTAAGGGTTAAACGTCTACTTTTATAATTTAAGCTTTTCTCATGTACTGGTCCTCCGAAGTACGTTTTCATATAATTCTTGGCCTATGTAGAGTTCTTCACATGCAATTAAGATGCGTTCAAGGAGCAATTATAAAAGAAATAGGTCAAGATATGGGTCAAGGTAATAACTTTTTATATTAAACCCGATCGCTTATTATCCTCACCATGAGAAAAGGGCGCTTTGCTTCGGGTTATACTGTTGCTAAAGATCCAGACAGCCAGCTAGGCTATAAATCTGATAATAGCATTTCTCTGTACATTAAATTTTATTCTTTCTCTTGATGTCATGGACAGGCTTTGTTGTGTGATTGTGGCTCTTCCTGGACATTTTGTACACTATACTAGGGACAATCTTTAAGGGAACCCCAAATTCAAGTAGAACGAAGCAGAACTTTAATGGCATAAGGAATGCTTATACGCAAAGGGGATCAGTATCTGGTCCCGGCCCCGCCAGCATTGATGCATATGTATATATACACGCGTTTGATATCAATGTCCGATCTCAAAACAGCTTTGAAATTTCACGTACTCTAGGAAGCCAAGGGGTCCCCTTAAATGTTGCCCCTGGTATATTTGTCTATATACCGAAATATTTCATAGCATCCAATTAGTTCATAAGCGGACAACGTAGGCCCTGTTAAGACGCAGTCTGATCGGGCCTACGCTGGACGCATAGGCACCAAAGGCCCTTCTCCTGTAGCGCGACCGTTAACCCTTAAAGCGCCAGTCACAACTATTGTCATCTGCTTTGACATCTGCTTGTGATTTTAAAAGTCATTTTTGCAAAAAGTGTGGACCCAGATCAGACTGCTCCTTTAGAAGCAGTCTGATCAGGGTCCACACTGTTTGCCTGTATGCAAAAATAGGTTTGAAAAGTCTGCAAGAATATTCAGCAGACGACATAAACAGACGACATTTTCAGATGCAGTTTTTCTTGGCGCTTTAAGAGTTAAGAAACCTGGAATTGCTTCAGCTGGATTTTTGTCAGCGGTCATATTGAAACAATAATCTAAAAATATAACTGAACATACACAGGAAATACCATTTTAACGAAACACAGCTCTTTCGATGTATCGAAAGAAGAAGAGACGAGGAACAAATAAGGACAAAAGAAACGCATGATACGAAACCCCAGATGCACAAACAAAGAACTAAGCACAGGAACAGCCTTGGAACAGTTAGTAGAAAACTACTCGGCTGCCTAAAAGGCTGCCGTTGGAAGTCTGCTTGCAAGTCTGCTATAGTGGGCAAATTATCAAATTATGAGGAGTATTTTTCTTAAGATAGTCTCTTAAGCATTTATTCAAATACAGTTAAAAACAGTAAATCGCAAGGTATTGGTATTTAACTCATAAACGACATATGAAAGTGGCATCGTTTGGACATATGCAAACAGTGAAAGACAAGATCAGAATGTGCGTCAGCGCAGAGTTATATGTATGTAGTAAAATCGCCAATATCGGCTTCGTGGCTTACTTACATACATTGTTTATATAGAGAATAAATAACACTATTCGACTGATGTGAAAATTTTGTCAGTAAAGAGCGTGGTAATTATTTAAAGAAAAGAGTTCCGAAATAACGATTTTTTACCAAATTTTCCATACTCTTGAGTGACATGTTTTTCATATCAACCAAAAAAGGTAAGAGAAAAGTCAAGGGAGTGCCACAATCACAAACCGCAGCCCTTCCCAGACCCCAAGAGGAAGAGGAAACCGACAAATCTAAACAAGCACAAACCGAACAAACGTACGAAAAGCACTAAGATTAGCACTCTCTTCCCCAAGCGAGGTAATCGCAATACTAAAAGGACTGAAAAACACAAGAACAAAATGACACACGGAAAGACATACAACAAATCGCCTCGTAGAATAAACCACAAAGCAACAAAGAGTAAGACTAACACCGGGACCACCGCCTTAGAACGGTCGGTAGAGCAAACCACCGGGGGGTTTAAAACACTTTTACAGCTAACCAACTTCACCCTGGGTCCCGATGCCACTCTTAATCACAAATAGAAAAACAGAAAGCAAAATGGGCAGCTGTTGAAGGTGACCAAAATGCTAGCATCACAACACAACGAGTTAAACAGAAAGCAAAGTGGGCAGCTGTTGAAGACGGTGACCACAATGCTAGCATCAAACCTTGTTCATAATTTTATCTATTATACCATTTTTTGCCAATGTAATAACCTGTTTTCTTGAAAACGACGATTTTATTTTAATTTAAGCATTCAACATTAAACAATAAATGGCGTCATTCAGTCCGTTCATTACACAGGAACTTGAAGTTATTATTTTCATTATACAACTGCCTAAACGATTTTCGAAGGAACTCGAAGGACGGACACTTCACGGAAGAAATATATATTTTTCAGATGGCATTCTATGGCAGTCCAAATTCACTCTCGGAATTTCTCATCACAGCAGGTTGTCCATGTCCGCAGTTTATGAGCCCGTTCGATTATATCAGTATGTACAGTTTGCTTTAAACCATTAGTGACCAAATATCTTTAATTGATAATGCTAGAAGATGTCCAGGAAGAGCCATTATCATTACGAAAACATGCCTACGGAAATATACTGAAAATATTTTCACCGAAAAATGAAAATTATCAGTTTAAAGAAATCTGATATTTTTTCATATTTCTGCTCAAACATAGATTGTGGGTACTCGTTGGAACCGCCTCGACGAGGCGGTTCCAACGAGTATCCACAATCTATGTTTTTGAGCAGAAATAAGAAAAATAATGTATACCCCTGTAAACCCCAGTTTTACTAAATAAAAGTGGGATTTAAGGGGGTCAAAAGTATATAGGCATGTTTTCGTGATGAACAGCATATAGCCGAAGCCAGTGCATGATAAAACCTACAATAAGATCTGAGTTACCACAAAGACTCAGAACTGCTTGTACATCCAACCAGTATGGCAAGAGTTCTCGTTCATCCCTTTTAGGACAGCCCGAAGGTTGTAGAAGGCACATGCGATCAGCAATGCGCAGTCTGAACTAAGTGTTTGCTGGTCACACAAGTCTTATTGTAGGTTTTGTCGTGCGCTGGCTTCCCGCCAATGACACTAAGAGGAATAGCAAACAATCCAATACAGACAGCACACAAGCCACAAACCAAAGAAAGGCAAAGCAACCATTTCTCTCTTCCCCAACGAAGTGATCGCAATGCTAGAAAGGGTCCACTAAACACAACAATAAGGCAACGAAAAGGACAAAACACGAAACAAATCCCCACAGCGAGCAGTCATAAGGCCACACAAAGAAAAAACTAGAGCCACCACGGTCAGCAGTACATTTGTAATAACTGCCGAAGGGTTTAAATCGATTTTCCTGCTACCAAATCTTCACTCTAGGTTCAAATATTGTAAAAAAGAAATATAGGTTCCCTAACACAATCAGTGAAACATCACAGAAAAAAAGCGTATAAATAACTGTGATGAAACAAGGATTAGAGTTCGTGCCAATCACCTCAAACACAGGCAGCCAGAGAGCTGAAGAAAACTTGTCTATTATGAAAGACGAAAGTATCTATCATCTGTTGAATGGGGTGTTATATTGGAGTTTTCATCTTAATTGATTCACTGATTTGGGAGCCTGAATATTGCCGGTTTAAGGGGATTGGATACAATTAGTAGATTTTCCGCTATTTGTCTGCAAGGGAGATAGCATATAACTTGCAGTTTGTTTCCCTGCACACCATGTCTCTTCGGAAAAGAGTCTATGCTGAAAAAAAGAATTTGCTTCCAAGGGAAGGAAATTCTGTCTTACCTTTCAGAGAGGACGTCTTTCAAAATGAAAAAATTGTCTCCCGTGGAAATGTATCAATTCCCCTAAAGAGGAAATTTCTAAGTTATAATTATTGTATCAAAATTTCTTTGGTGTTGAAGCAGCGGTAGCTGATTGTATGATCTTCTCATTTCGTTTTAGTGACAGTCATCTCAGAGCCAGGACACAACAGTATTAAGGACAAAATCATAACTCTCTCTAGAGCCATACAGTAAGTCAACATTATAAAGTTGAAAAGGAGTATATAAGTTTGTTTGTGTTGAGGTTTTACGGCCCAATCAACCCAATGGGGTCATGTCGAGCGCGGTCAGTTTACCTAATCACACGTTTACTGGGCAGGCTTAGTTCTCTAAGCGGTTAACCAGTATTGTGCACATTCTTTCGCCAGAAACTGACAACTGCCCTTCTTGAATCAGCGGAAGGGAGAGAATGACCGCAGAAAATATTTTATGATCAATCTCCACGAAAGAATGTTGCCGACCTCGGCGGGGGTTGAACCCGCGACCTCCTGGTCTCCAGTCGGACGGCGCATCCAACTGAGCCACCGAGGCCGGCGAGTGTACAAGTGATCATATGAATTCATATGCTGTATATATATATACAGGTGACTCGCGCTATCTCGAACTCGCTTATCTCGAATAACCGCTTATCTCGAAGTGAAAATCTGGTCCCTGCCTAAACATGAACATCTAACAACATGTAAAAAATACTGTGGAAAAGAGGAGAAATTGCTCCTAAGGAGCAATTTCTCCTCTTTTCCACAATATTTTCAATATAGCTCTAACTTCAAGAGTCCAATTACTCGTATATTTGTTAAATATGGTTAATCGATTTAGTTTTTCCCCAATTCTGCAAATCTGATATGTCGAAGTACGGATATCTCGAAGTATTTCAGACAGTCCCATGGAATTCGAGATAACGAGAGTCGACTGTATTAGTTTTATTCTCTCAGACTCTTGCCTTTTTAAGACCACAGTGGAGAAATAATCCTCAATAATTCCTCACTTCTTTTGTCGAGGCTCGTACCTACACCATATAAGCTAAAACCGATGCGAGGACGTCGCCTAGCACTGCAACGTCTGTCTTCTTTAACTGTGATTATGATCTTTCATTACCTGTTCCATCTCGCATATATTTCAAACTTTAGCATTCTGTAATCTAAATCATCAGATGAATATAATTGATATTTTTCTAACACTTCTCAGATAGTATTTAATTCACTTTGTCTCCTTCGTAGTTTTTGTCTGCTTACCGCCCCCATAGGTTCCTCTTATGCAGTTCTATGTCGATTATTGCAGTTGCAATGTTATGTTATGCACAGTATACAGTCTTGATCTTGATTGTTTAACCCGTTTACAACTGACATCCCATAAGTGACATTGGGAAACAGTGAACATTCAGATCAGATGCCGCAAAACACGGCGTCTTATCAGTATCTACACTGTTTGCATTAAATACAAGACAAAAATTCCTATAAAACATGAATATAATAAGAACTAAACACTCCCCCTTCTATTGGAGATGGTTCGGTCCAAAGAACTAAGAAGAGTCTACTCGGAATAAATGATTTAAATCTTGTTTATTGTTTTCTGCAGTAATTCTTCTGAAACGGAGAATATTTGGGTGAAACATGATGACAAAAAGTCTGGATTAGAGACTATCACAGATGTAGTGAAATACCATTCAACACACAAAAATGGCAGGAATGACCTTCCAAGGATGGATAATAATAAAAGTCTTTGCAACAATGTGAATATGAATTACTCAAACAGAGGTATTAATTTGTTTTCATGATATAAATATTCTGTGAATTAAGAAAAATTTAACTGCAGTGAACAAGAGAATGTCAAAGTGTCTTAAGTAAATTCATTTAACGAAACAAGGTTACTTAATACCCAAGGCAGACCCCATTATACTGACAGTAGTCGCACAGATGCTCTCAAATCCAAAACAATTACAAAGACATCAAAGTATAACATACAATCAAAGAAAAATACGAAAAATACGAACACGTTGCAGCAACCATAAGCAGCAATGTTGACCAGAAATACAAAAGGCAATAATCACAGCACTACCAACGTACCAAGGCACAAAGCATACAAATGAAATAACACCTGCGAAAAAAGACCAAACGAAAATGCGAAAAAATCACCTCCATGAAATGGTCATCTACCCTGCGGGCAAATGACGTGTATACAACGTCATGACGTTGCATCGATGTTGAGGCGACGTTGTATTAACGTCATGTCTGCTGGGTAAAGTCATTTCAGTTCATTTAACAAAGGATCCGCGTAAGCTCCCTTGCCCTGTGCAGTAATAATATTACCATCGATACTGTACTGTGCAGACACACTAAGCAAGAATGCTGCTGTGTCTGGGGTCTGAGGTCAGACCAGTTTTGGTCATTCGTGTGTGATGTTTCACTGATGCGTTAGAGAACACCAATGAGGGCCGTAATTAAGCCACCACACACACACACACACACACACACACACACACACACACACACACAAACACACACACACACACACACATTAGCTGTTTTATCTGTTGACCGTTCAAAGGCGGTTGGTTTGTCCTCCTTATTTGTCTTATTTGTTCCTTATCTCTTCTTCGATAACTAGAAAAGGTTGAGCTTGGCGTATGTGGCCTTTATTTGGTAATTCATTTATATTGTTTTCATATAGTCTGCGGTACTATATTATCAAGGAATTAGTTGTTGATTAGATTAAGCTATTATGTTATAATCTAAACTGCAAACTAAGGGCATACGTCGGATACAATAACTATGAGAAGTTTTCTTGACAGTTAAAATTGGCCTTTGTATAAAAAAAACGTCACTGAAATTTTTATAATTATACTATTTCAAATTTTGTTCTTGCAAGGTGAAGCAGCAGTATCAATGGAAATCGAATCTCTCCTGGACCACCAAGTTTCAGCAGTACAGCCAGTTAATACATGTCCAAACTCTTTCTTGCATCAGATCCTTGTTCTCACTGGACGTAATTTTCACAACGCGCGAAGGAGGATACTTTTTCCAGTCAGGTTCGTATAGAAAGGTCAACATAGCAAGGTTTTAAAGGGACGATACAGCTGCAGATCTTCCGGCTCATATAATCATACTAAATATGTTCATACCATATGCAGTTGATTCTCGTTATCTCGAAGTCTTTGGGACTGAAACACTCTGAGATATCCGTACCTCGACATAACAGATTTGCGGAACTGAGGAAAGCAATAAATCGAACAACCACATTTAACAAATGAATATATAATTTGAATCCTGAAGTTAGAAATATACTGAAAATGTTGCGGAAAAGAGGAGAAATTGCTCAGCAATTTCTCCTCTTTTCCACAATATTTTGTTACCTGTTGTTAGATTTCCATGTTAAAACAGGGACCAGATTTTCACTTATAAGCGGTTATTCGAGATAAGGTCGAGATCGAGATAACGAAAGTCGACTGTAGCTGCATAACCAATTCAAGGAGGTTATTAGAGTGAAAACTGACACAGTTACTGAGAATACTGGGAATCGTTGTATGTACAAAATTAAACATCAAAATAAAAAGAAGCATTATGAATAAACAAAATAATGAATACATAAAATATGAGTGAGATGCCTAGGAAATGCCACACCCACACGACCAAGTTTTCCCGAGACACCAGTAGAAGGAGAGATGAGAAACAAACAACGACAAAAACGCCACATATCAAATCATCGACGCACGAGCAAAGAAGAACTGAAACATGGGAATCATCTTGAACTGTCGGTAAAAAACAACTGTGGGTTTTAAAGGAGCTTTTCCCATTGCACTCGGAAAAAGTGTTATTATACTTATGCCGTCTTTCCTATTTGTTTAATTTTATTTTATTTTTCAGTTTAATTCAAAATCTATATATACTGATATTATGTGTTCTGGTCTGGTGGCGCCCTGAAAGAAACGAACAGTCAGTCGCAGGTCGATTGGGGCTGGTAAGAGTTAATTTTCTTTTACTGAAAATGTTTATTTTTGCAGAGTTGATCATGTGATTGGCTACATGAACTATTTCAGACACCTTAACTTTTTTATCATATTCCTCCTAAAATCTTCATGAAAGTAAACATGAGGATACTCAGAAAAAGTCATACTGAGGGAACATAGCCCTCCTAAGGTACTAGATAATCGTTTAGTTACAGGAAATGGCAACCATTACGAAAACACGCCTATTCAAATATATAGAAAATTTCACCTCCAAAAAACTGAAAATTTTCAGATAAAAAACTCTGATATTTTTCATATTTCTGCTCAAAACATAGATTGTGGTACTCGTTAGAACCGCCTCGGCGAGGCGGTTCTAATGAGTACCCACAATCTATGTTTCTGCTCAAAACATAGATTGTGGTACCCGTTAGAACCACCTCGGTTAGGCGATTCTAACGAATACCCACAATCTATGTTTTGAGCAGAAATAATGTATACCCCTGTAAACCCCAGTTTTACTACATAAAAGTGGGGTTTAAGGGTGTCAAAGTTGTATAGGCATGTTTTCGTGATGACTAGTACATTTGTCTACCTCTTGTGTCTAAATCATGTTGGTAGGATAGTTCCAGATAAGAGGGGGTATCCATAGAGTATTTTTCTTATTTCTCCTTGAAAACATATGCTGTGGTACTCATTAGAAGCGCCTCGCGAAGGCGTTTCTAATGAGTTCCCACAACATATGTTTTTTATGGAGAAATAAGAAAAATATCAGTATTTTTGGTTGAAAAAGGTGCCTTATCTGGAGCTGTGTAAAAGCATGGCAAACACGTATTGTGCAGGCCGGGCCTGTCTTTTTGAATACGTATGGTAAATAAGGTAAGTAACTCTTTCTTGAAATTACATTGACATTTCAATACTACGATGGCGCGCTTTTTGTGTGAACTACGTACATTTACTTCAAAACTGAAAGTATTTATTAATCCAAAGAGTCTTTTAAGCTTAACCCAAATAAGAATTTTCACTTACTGTGACAGTTTCGGTTCGAGGACCATTATCAGACTGTGACCTTGACCTCGTAATGTCACGGGACTTGGGCTGCTTACCAATAGACTGTTACTAGTGATAGACCTGTAAGTGTTGCAAATGGTTACGTGAATAAATACAACGCCTGCATATATTATTTGTTACGCATACCAACCCTTATATTTGGTCATGATCTTGACTATTTTACATTGTATGTCTTCGCGGTAGACTTTGTTTGCGTGGCACAACGAGCACTAAACCTGGCCAACTAGCTAACCAGACGGCAATATTACGCATATGATATAGATATAGGGATAAATATAAATGATATAAATATGGGATACTAAGGAAACGTCACAATCACAGACCACAGCCTTGCCAGTACATCGAGCAAACAACACACCAACGACAAAAGAACGAATAAAAACTTTATTGACTTAAGCGCTGATGGTAAAATAAATACAGTCGAACGTTAATGACTCGAACATCTTTGGGACCATAGAAATTTGTTCTAGAAATGGGTACTGAGCCACTGAGGGTTAATAATAGCGCCAGATCAGGAAGCAAATGGGGGATAGTTTAGGGACGTATTTTCGATCTTCTATAAAATAATGGTATATTGTGTGTACTCATTAGAATCGCCTCGATCAGGCGATTTTTATGAAAACACACAGTATACATTTTATGAGAAATTACGAAAATGTCCCTAAATATTTGTTCTCTTGAGAAAATGGAAGAATTTACTATATATAGAGACATAAAAACGAGTTCGAGTTAGTCACGGTAAACGCATGGCGCATATGTGTTCGAGTCATTGAACTTTTACTGTAGAATAAAAAAATGGTTACCTATAGAACACAAAGCGATGAGTCTGACCAGCCTGTGCAGTGCACAGGTTGATCTGAGTCATTGCTTTGCGGACGTGCGAATTGTTTTTAGGAAATGCTGTGCCCCAAATTCAAATGATTACCAAAGCTAAACCATCACGAGGGAATTTTTTTTTATATATTTATGCGACCAGAAGAAACAGACTAGCTTGCATAAAAGTACTATTACTAGTGAGTTTCTATAAATAATGCATGTTTAACCAATTATGCATAGCGTCCAGTAAAAGGGACATTGGAAAATAGTGTAAACTCAGATTATACGCCGCAAAACGCGACGTCCGATCAGGGTCTGCACTGTTTGCATTAAGAACTGGAATTTCTCTGATAAATGATAATGCTAAAACACAAACCAGACATCCTTTAAATTGGAAATGAATCTGCCCAAAGAGAGAGGTAGAAGAGTCCACTTGGCAGAAATAGGTTAAAACACAGTAAGGTACCCAATAAGCATTCTTTAAAAATCTATAGCGGGCCGTTATCGGCCCGTCAGCTACCCTGACGGGCCGATAACGGCCCGCTATAGATTTTTAAAGAATGCTAGCTGGGTAGTACAATTCTGACATGTAAAATATATTTCTTGCTTCTTTCAGTTTTTCTTTACGACTGTTCAGTGGGCGTTCTTTTCCCTTCTAGATGCCATATTAACTTGTAAGTATTCTAAGTTGTTTGACAGATCAATATACAGTCGAACTTCAATGGCTCGAACATCTTTGGGACCATGGAAATGTTTTCGAGATATGGGTAGTTCGAGCCACTGAGAGTTAAGCATGGCGCCAGGTCTGGAAGCAAATGACGATTATTTAGGGAAACCATTTCGATCTTCTACACAATAATAGTATGTTGATTGTGCTCATTAGAATCGCCTCGATGAGGCTATTCTAATGAATACAATCAGCATACAATTTCATGATAAACTAAAAAACTTTCCCTAAATATTCGTTTTCTTGAGCCGTCGGGACTCAAAAACGAATTCGAATTAACCGTGGTGAACGGGCCATCGGAGTTCGAGCTATTCAGATTCGATTGCATTAGACATTATACCAATATACCTATGTAAAATGTATTCTTCAGCTGCATGGCTTTTTCACCGTATAAACATGAAATTATGTGTGTAAGTGCAGTCATGTTTACCAAATTCGATTTTCAATGCTTAACATGTCCATTAAAATAGATTTTTGAAATGCAAAACGCTGATAAAACATGAACACATAAATTAGGTGAAGTAGCAAAGAAATCTGAAAAGGGGCGCATACTAAATACCCCTGCATGCTCTGGTTTGTACTATATGCTGGGGGTGGGGTGAACCTAGGAATACATCTCATACTAGTTAACAAATAAGAGTTAATATCTCGATAGTACATCGGTCAGTGTATTACTAATACAGTGAGAGAGAGAGAGAGAGACAGACAGAGACAGGGAGAGACAGAGACAGAGAGACAGAAACAGACAGACAGAGAGAGAGAGAGGGTGTTTCTGAATATCAAATACTAGCTACAATCGAACCTGAAATTGCTCGAACATGTTTGGGACCATGAAAATTCGTTCGAGACATGGGTAGTTCGAGCCACTGAGGATTAATCATGGCCCCAGTTCAGGAAACAAATAGCGATAACTTAGGGAAATATTTTCGATTTTCAACACAATGATTGTATGTTGAGTGTACTCATTAGAATCGCCTCGATGAGGCGATTCTAATGAGTACACTCAACAAACAATTCCATGATAAAATAAGAAAAAAATCCCTAAATATTTGTTTTCTTGAACTATTGGAAGAATTTTGCAGGGATTAAAAAAGAGTTCGAATCATCCATAGTAAACGAACCATCCGTGTTCGAGCCATTGAAGTTATACTGTATATCCCTATTATTACGTATCCAAAAGTAATTTGTCATGTATTTTATAGTTCCAAAGGAATTTCAAGTCTACAGAAGGGAAAGGGATTCTAAACTCTACCATGTATCTGCATTGTGTTTAGCCAAATCTGTTAGTGAGCTACCTTTGTCGCTGATCCAGCCCTTTGTGTATATGAGTGTAATATATTGGGTAGCTAATCTCAGCAGTCTTCGGTCATTCCTCTTATCCCTCATCGTTGTCACACTGGACGTGTATGCTGCCCAGGTAGGAAGATATGAGCTGGGACATAACATTTCCTACAAGAATGCTTGTGTGTTCAATGAAGACTTAGATCATCCTGTGCTCTCTCACAATCTGACCAGAGTGTTTGCTGTGTGTCTTAAGACGCTATGGCTCCTTCGCTATCCAAGGAGTGCCCTACGATGACTCTGGTCAGACGGCGTGAATGTACAGATTAATCTGAGATTTCAATGGGCACACATTCAATCTTGTAGGAAATGCCGTGTCTGGCATCAATTTCAAATAAAACTAAAATATCAAGGTTGCCCTGAGAAACACCAATCTCATTTACAACATTTGAACTAACTGTCATTTCAACATCATTTGGAAAGACGCTTTTTGATAGGCGTTTTATTTTAAATGAAAACATTTTATTCTGATTGACAATATCTTACCAGAAACCATGTTATCTTTTCTGTTTATGTGTTTTCTTCTCATATATAAACCGTAAAATTAAATATAGGGCAAAAAAATTTGATCTGACCTATGCAATTTCTTTTCATGTAAAGTGATGTTTTGGAAGTTTTATCTAAGGAAAGGATTAATTGCTTTCTTTGGTGATTTCATTTATTTATTATTCATGACAATATTGCGAAAATTACAGAAAATTTGAACAATAGGAACATATTGAATAACTCTCTAAGGTTTAACTACTCGACCGATTTCTGCATAATTTGCAACCATTTTTACTATTGCAAATATATTTCTTCTGTGTAAAGCCGGTTGCGGGCGAGTGTTGAGCGCTTCTAAAAGCAGGTTTAAGCCCCCAAACAATTTTGCTGATTGCCGCTCCAAGACGATGTTTCTCTTGCATAATTATACCTTTCGCGTAACAAAACATAAATAAACCAGCAACAACTTGAAGGCTATTAGTCGCCCTCGAAATAATTACAATTTGCCTATAGATATAATTTAGCACCAAATCTAATATAGATATTATGAAAGAAAACGGAAAGAGCATCACAAATATTTTGACGAGACCTACAAGTACAATGTTCTTGTTCCGTTTAAGTAAAATAAGTACATGGAATCCTTCCGTTTGAAATTTCCTTCAATAAGACAGGGAAACCTCAGTTTAACCAGTTTGTGCGCAAGGTAGCAAACAGCATAGGAAATTAAATTTCGATATCCTGTTCCGGAGATTTAACCATTTCATCCCTGAATTTCTGAAGTGGGCTCTTCCATTTCCGAATCTATTCAGAACCATTGTTCCGAATAGGGGCCTCAGTCAAAAATGGAAACACCTTATCAAACAGTGTAGATCCTGGTGAGACGGCTCATTCTGAGCCGTCTCATCAGGATCTACACTGTTTGCAAAAGCATATTTTGGTCTGCAGGTTTTATAGGGTTAACTGAAATGGGTTTATCCGAGTTTTCATAAGCTTTACCATAATATCCTGTTGCACGCGTTTAATGTTTGTGAGACATGAAGGTAATAATTCAGAAATCTCTAGTCGTTGTGCATGTAATTGAACTGGCGCTAAATGTACGTGCTTTAGATTGCATGCACTCTTTGAAACGGCGTTATGCCCTTTATTAATGACAAAAATATAATTTATTCTGTCGATATTGTCAAAGCAAGTGTTTAAGGTGAGAACAGCTGTGTCATGTATTGTCTTTTCAGAGTATAGGTCTGTTCGTCGGAGTAGCTCTTAATCCCCCATGGACAATCAGTGTAGTTTCTCTTGGTTTATTATCTATGATGCTTTGGGGTAAGTATTATACGACTATTGCGTATTCCGGAAAAACTGACATATTGTTTTTGCGACGCAACGTCGGAGAACGACCCTTCGGACATTTGCGCACAGCGATGATTCAGAACAGCCTGCGCATTGACACAGTCTGATCAGTATCTTCACTTAGCGCATTTAGGAGAGCCAAGGATGCACAGATTCTTAGTGGACAACGAAGACACAAAACAGACTGCACGGATGAACAGGGTGATTTGAATCTTTGCTGGGCGCACATGTCCGAAGTTACGTTTCTGACGTTGTGGCTCATTTCATTATGAATGTAACGGAACTTATTTGAGCAAACAAGCATTGCTCTAAATTTTTAAGCTTTAGCTTTGAATAGCTATAAACAGATTTTATTAGCACTGAAAAATGGTGTTTGTGCATTTTAAACAAAACTATGTTGTTTTATTTTTTATCGTCTTCAACTAAAACTGCACAAAATGCCTCTGCGATCGTAAAGGGGAACGTAACACTTCAGGGGTGGGGTGGGGCGGGTGGGGGTGGGGGGGGGCACCTCACCCAAAGTTATTTACCTCTCTTCTGAAGCGGGTTCTACTCTAAACTGAACGATATTTGTTTTGCTAGCACATTCTATCCTTTTAGAGACCACTTTTCAAAAGAGGCTGATGCTCTAGAAGCAAGCAGAAAAGGCACAAAAGCTATCTCCTTTTTTATTGAATATCTGCACAGCACATGCAGTTCCCCTTAATCTGATTTAGTAGCCTATTGTGGTTGTTAGAAATGTTTTTAATATATAAGTAGAGCGAAGATCAGCATGAGCTGTAACGATCATTTCTGTCTATTAACCACGCGCACGTGCATTTCTGTTCATTAGCCACGCGCGCGTGGCCATGTGTCCACCATACATTTTAACATTAATGAGCCACCTCGTAACAAAACCAGCAAAATGGCATGTGCGCCCAACAAAGACTCAGATCAGCCCGCATTACGAAAACATGCCTATTCAAATATATTGAAAATTTCACCACCAAAAACTGAAAGTTTTCAGATAAAAATTTTGATATATTTCTTATTTCTGCTCTAAAACATTGATTGTGGGTACTCGTTAGAACCGCCTCGACAAGTATCCACAATCTATGTTTTTTAGCAGAAATAAGAGAAATAGTGTATACCCCTGTAAACCCCAGTTTTACTATATAAAAGTGGGGTTTAAGGGGGTCAAAATTATATAGGTATGTTTTCATAATGGGGCATCCGCCCAATCTGATCAGAGTCTTTGCTGTCTGCATGAAAGAAGTTTTGGTCCTTGGTTACCCATTGAGCGCACAGCGAAAACTCTATCAGGCTAAGCGGATGCCAAGGCTGATCTGAGTTTTTGCTGGACGCACATCCATTTTGTTGGATTTGTCATGAGATGGCTCAAATTGTTTACTCCGACACACACTTGAATCAAATAGATGAGAAATGTTGCTTAGATAATGAACAGTTATGTTGTTTAATTTATTTTGTGCCCATAGAGTTTTTAGGGGTATATGATATCTTTCTATAACCCATGAAACGATTCGAACACGACATGACATTAATATTCCTTAAGTAATAACTCATCTCTCCTTCTCTTGGTGCCAGTCTGATCAGATTCGTCACTGTCCGCACGCAGAAAGCATGGGTCCTTAGCTACCCATTGAGCGCACAGCAAAGACTCAGATCAGACTGGTTGGATGCCCAGGCTGATCTGAGTCTTCGCTTGGAGCACATCTATTTTGTTGGATTTGTCATGAGATGCCTCCAGTTTTTTTCTCTAACATCTGAACAAAATGAATAGTTATGTTGTTTAAACATTTTTTGTGCCGACAGACATTTTAGGGGTACAGGATATCTTTCTATAAACCATGAAACGATTCGAACACGACATGACATTAATATTCCTTGGGTAATAACTCTTCTCTCCTCCTCTTGGTGCCTCGAGAAGGCTGTGCTTTGTGATTGTGGCATTTCTTGGTATCTTCGCTAATACTTGTGTTTGTTTATCATGGCAACTGTTAGGTTATAACATGACGTTTTATACGGCATCACCTCCGAAATGTCACGGGCCCCCGTAGCCTAGTGGATAAGAGAGTTGACTCTTAATCCATTAGGTTTCTCACCGCTGTGGTTCGAGCCTGGCTCGGGTCATATGTGGGAAAGCCAAGTTCTGTTTACGGATGGTCAGGTGGTTTTTCTGCGGGTTCTCCGGTTTTCGCCCACCTTCGATGAACGATCGGCTCGATATAAGTGAAATATTCCTGAAAGGGCCGTAAAACCCAAATCAAAAAAAAAAAAAAAAAAAAAAAAAAACCTCCGAAATTTCAAATGTAATTTAAGTCAAATATCGCTTTAATAGTTCTTAGATGTGTCCCTACCAAGCTGTTACGTTGCATACCGATCAGCCGTTTGGTTTGGTTGCCATGACAGATATAGTGTCCGATAAAGCTGCAATGGAAATGGATAAACAACTTTTCCATAAAGAATGAAGCGATTTTCACTTAACCTAGCAGAAGACACTGCCAGGCTGTTGCTTCTCCTACCGGTATACCATTTTTTATTGACATTGCAAACAAATGCCCTATAGATGTTGTCTATAATGAATGATTTTAACTTAACAAATTTATGCCAAGTGAACTTTTCGGTCTTAACTCTTTGGAGTTAGGCTCAAACGGTGCAGGCTATCGGGGCTGAATGAATTTGAAGTTGAAACATAGAAAGACTCGTATACAAGCTTCCTATTTTACCCTTTTAAGACTAGAATTCCATAAAAGGGATATAGGCAAAGAGTGTAGACCCAGATCAGACGCCGCACAACGCGGCGTCTGATCAGGGTCTACATTGTTTTCATTAAATACAGCCATTTCTATAACTAACCTGACCACCGTTATATATGTAATGGACAAGTCCAAAGACTTGAGGAAGATTTCATTTGGCTAAAATGGGTCAAAGATTGGCGATTGGGTGCATGATATTTCTAATGATAACTGGTTTGTTATTCCCAAAAGGCTTCACAAACTGTTTTCGAAATGAACAGTAAACTCCGCATTTCTTAACACAGATTTCCATTTTTTGTATTGTTATTTAGGTGGGGCTTTCAACACTCTTCCTTCGTTTCTCAGTTGGGGACCATATGCTTCATTCTTTACCTATGGGTTACGTGCCTTTGTAATGCTGGAGTTTCAGGATGGACCACCAATAAAGTAAGTGCTTTCATAGCGCCAGATAAAACGTTAGGTGTGTTGATTATCTAGGATTGTTTTGTTGTTTTTTTTGTTTTTTTTTTTTGTCTCAAGCATTGCACCTGATTTATCAATCTTATTTCTCTGCTAAAACATATGTTGTGGGTACTCGTTACATTTTTCTTTCGTGGAGATTGATCATGAAATATTTTCTACGGTCATTCTCTCCCTTCCGCTGATTCAAGAAGGGCAGTTGTCAGTTTCTGGCGAAAGAATGAGCGCAATACTGGTTAACCGCTTAAAGGACTAAGCCTGCCCAGTAAACGTGTGGTTAAGTAAATTGACCGCGCTCGACATGACCCCATTGGGTTGAGTGGGCCGTAAAACCTCAACACAAACAAACAAACTCGTTACATTTGTAGAAGCACCTGGATGCTCCTTCTTATCTGGAGCCACCAGCGAAGAGAGCGGCATTGTTTATAGTATATCGACTAAAATACAAACCCATTGAATAAGTTCTCAAGAATCATTTCTTCTACATTCAGCTTGACCTAAAAATAGGCAGTTAAGAGGACGATAACTCTTATATATTTGGTTTCTGCCCGTGGTATTTTTTTGACCAATCTGTAACTGGTTTAAAGTAAATAAGTGAACTCGGGAACTGATACAGTCAGATCCACATCAAGCCCCTAACACCAAAGGGAAAGACAGACAAATACATTTAAGCAGCCACAAAATTTATAGATGGCAAGCAGTTTTGGCAACTCTTTCCCAAAAAGGTGGCAGCTCTGTTACCCAAGCTTAACTGAATATATCTTACATATTTGTTAAAAGAAAAACATTAGAAAGTGAAACACTATGTAATAATGTCCAAAAAGTACCACAAGTAACCATTTCGACCCTACAAACCAATACAGATACCGTTGTAAACAGTGCAGAACAAGATGAGACGGCTCGTTGCGAGCCGTCTCATTAGGATCTACACTGCTTGCCATTTTGTTTTTGATTTTAGACCAAAATCCCTATTTTTATCAACGGACTTGTCTAAAGTAAGGGACGGAAGAGTCCGTTTCATAAACTCAGGGTTTAAAGGGTTAATGTATGCGTGTGCTGTGTTATGAAACTTGGCAGCCATGTTCGTGTTACGTGTTGTGTTGCGTACCACAATTACTGTTCTTGCTCATTCGAATTACCTTCCCTTTCTATAATAAAAATCTAAAAAATGCCACGTTACAGATAGAAACTAGGAGTCTCGGTTCTATTGAGACTCTTCATAAGCAGTAACGGTATGCAACACTGCTTACGCCCGTTAGCATATACATGAGCAGAAGTCTATTTTCAAAGCTACCACAATGCTCGGAGGGGCGCGGGGGGGGGGGAGGAGGGTAACTTAGGGAACTTAGGGGTAATTTTGGTACGGGTGTGCGAGCCAGTATTTCAAAACCTACCCCATTCGTATACCTGGCCTTTGAAAATACGGACCCATTCATATACTTGATCATCCAAAATATTGACCTATTCATATACTGCCCTTCGACTTTTTGTACCCATTTATTGCTGGTTGTTAGACAAATATCACTATCAATTCATTGAATAGCAAGAGAACAAGCAGCCTCGAAAAATCTCTGAGCGAAAATTATGTGCATCTACCAGGTTTTAGAAAAATGGGGCCTTTCACATAGGAATCCAGAAAAATAAGGTCATTCATATACTTTTTGTTGAAAAAAGGGGCCCAGTCATATACCTGACAGTGCTGAAAAAGGGGGCTATTCGGCACGCACATCCGTACTATGCCATATATAGGAAATTACCCCGCCCCCCCCCCCCCCCCCTGCCCCACGCACACCCCAACGAGCCACAATGGGCCCAATGAACCCAAAGAAAATGAAAATATAATCTGCACTATGGTCAGGTACAAGGAAATGTTCAACGGCGCTAACACCAGTTGCATTCATACCACTATGCTTTTAAATACAGAATTTCATACTGGGCCGTCAAACTTTCATTTCTTGGGACATTGTCCAAAATCTTAAAGATACATCAATCGTCAATCAAGCATACCAACAAAGATATATCACTTCACTAAGACAATGCATCGCGCACCACTATAATTACGATTTTATGTCACCAAGAGGAACAGCAAACACCAAAGAAAAGCAAAGCAATGTGGCATCTGATCTGGGTCTACATAATCTGCTCAGACCTGTCTGACAGAATACTTATTAGAATAACTACTGTTTCGTTTCATACGCAGCCAATTCGTTATATGAGCCAACACATGAAAAAGGGTACTCATTACGAAAACAAGCCTATTCAAATATACTGAAAATTTTACCACCAAAAAATGAAAATTTTCAGAAAAAAATTCCGATATTTTTCATATTTCTGCTCAAAACATAGATTGTGTGCACTCGTTAGAACCGCCTAGCCGAGGCGGTTCTAACGAGTACCCACAATCTATGTTTTTGAGCAAAAATAAGAAAAATGATGTATACCCCCGTAAACCCCAGTTTTACTATATAAAAGTGGGGTTTAAAGGGGTAAAAATTATACAGGCATGTTTTCGTGATGTTATCACATAGGCGATCAGCAAAGGCTCAGCTGAGCCTGCGCATAAGCGCAGTCTCGCCAGAGCCTTTTCTATTTGCAGACTTGTAGTAGAGACCTTGAGGAAGCTTCAGGCAAACACTGCATGTCTGTAGCCTAAATAAAAGACTACGCATGGGGATTTGAAGAACCACAGAACCGGAAAACCATAAGGCCCATTTTCTCGTGTGCTGGCTCATTTAATAAATCGTTTTTTTTTGATGTCATTGGCTGTCTCGATGGCTTCAACAGCACAGGGTAGAAGATTGAGTAATTATATCCTTTGATGTCACAGGTCGATGGGATGGTAACATTAGCGCAAAGTGAAGCGTCAAGTAATTCTATATTGTATAAAAGCTGCGATCGCGATATATAGATATCTAATTTTAAGTTCACCCAACAGACAACAATCACTAGTATAGGTGATATCAAGGGTTTAGGAGGGCCTACATCATAGCCATTGATAAGGCGCTTTTTTCAACCAAAAAGTATTTATATTTTTCTTATTTCTCGATGAAAACATATGTTGTTGGTACTCATTAGAAGCGCCTCGCTGAGGCGCTTCTAATCAGTACTACAATATATGTTTTCGTCGAGAAATAAGAAAACTATTTACCTGATACACACTCTCATCTGGACCTATGCTACGTCATACGTTTTCAAGGAGAAAAATAAAAAAGACATATTTATCATGACACCTCTCTTATCTAGAGCTATTTAAGATCTGGTATTTTAGAACATATTCTTAAATCCCTGAGAGCTATGTAAAGCAATGTATTTCTACTCTAAAGTATAAGAAATAAGGAAGATTTTTTTTAGTTATAGAACTCATTAAGACAGATTTATATTTTACTCCTATTAACACATGTCCTGCTGAATAAATTAAGATGCCATGCCCACTTCTAATTTTCAGCTGTATTTTAGCTCATCACGAAAACATGCCTATATAGTTTTGACCCCCTTAAACCCCATTTTTATATAGTGAAACTGGGGTTTACAGGGGTATACGAGGCGGTTCTAACGAGTACCCACAATCTATGTTTTGAGCAGAAATATGAAAAATATCAGAGTTTTTTATCTGAAAATTTTCATTTTTTGGTGGTAAAATTTTCTGTATATTTGAATAGGCGTGTTTTCGTAATGGTATTGAGTTTCACGGCTTATATAAACTTTGCCTGGGCCGCGCCAAACGAAAAGGTGCCTTCGAACATACATAAAATGCACAGAATCAAACTCATAACGCGCATGCGCACAGTATCATCCGCCCTTTTGCTCTCCAGTAACACTTTTTTTAGCATCCAATGATTTTGTTAGCAGGCAGCGAATGTCCTAAGACTGTGAAGGCTGATTTCGACCTTAGCTGTCCGCATATGCCCGAATGGCGCGGCCAAACTGACAAAACTAACAGTAATATTACGCTTGTACAAAGACCTGGCGATTGGTCTACTGACGTTCTTCGGTTGTATCAGAAACTGGAGAACTGTTCAAGGGCTAGTCAATAAGTAACCAGCCTATTCTATTTCCGTTCGAGATCGACCTCTTCTTTTCCAAGCAATTACCCTACAATGTGATACATTTGGTCCAATGGTATGATACATTTGATCCAACGGTATGATACATTTGATACAACGATATGATACATTTGATCCAACGGTATGATACATTTGATCCAATGGTGTGATACATTTGATCCAACGGTATGATACATTTGATACAACGATATGATACATTTGATCCAACGGTATGATACATTTGATACAACGATATGATACATTTGATCCAACGGTATGATACATTTGATCCAACGGTAAGATACATTTGATACAACGATATGATACATTTGATCCAACGGTATGATACATTTGATCCAAAGGTATGATACATTTGATCCAACGGTATGATACATTTGATACAACGATATGATACATTTGATCCAACGGTACGATACATTTGATCCAACGGTATGATACATTTGATACAACGATATGATACATTTGATCCAACGGTATGATACATTTGATCCAACGGTATGATACATTTGATCCGATGGTACTCAGGTGCCATTCGCCAACGCGTTAACTCACGCCTCAACCGCTGCAATGACTTCTTCATCGGACAGGAACTGCCGTCCACGAATGTCTTTGGTCATATTGAGGGGAAAAAAACGTAATCACTAGGTACAAAATCAGACGATTAGGCGGGATATAGTATGATAAAACTCCTTTAGAGACCTTACCACGCTTTCTTTTCACGAATTGCGATTCTCAGTTGGTTAAGTAAATTTGTACAGTACTCGTCTATTTTTGTCCGAAAGAAATTATTACTTTGGTGTCCTAAGTACAGCGGTCGTCACCCTGCCAGCCAAATATGCGTATTAATTTCTTTGGCCTTTAACCCTTGTCATGCTGAATAAATTATGATTCCACGCCCACTTCTAATTTTCAGCTTATCAGATTACTTGATCCAGGTTATTGATACAAATCCATATTCTTTATGACAAACAGTGCAGATCCAGGTCAGTTGGCTTCTTCAGAAGCCAACTGATCTGGATCTACACTGTTTGCAAAGGCAGGGTATATTCGGGCTCAGCAGGACCAGGGTTAATATACTCATTGACAAATTTAAGCTTTATTTCTGGCTCATTGCAAGCGAACCAGTTCTCATCAATAGTTATTTTTTACCCATGTATGCCTGGCGTCCCATAAAATGGGCATTGGCAAGCAGTGTTGACCTAGATCAGACACCGCAGAATGCGGCATCTGATCAGGGTCTACACTGTTCGCATTAAGTACAGGAATAAACTTAACGGTGTAATTTAAGAAATTATCATTTATTCTCTTCTATACATTGTTAACTTTCCATTCCTGAGCTGTAATATCCCTTCTGCACTAGCACATGGCGTTTTACGTTTCACAGTTAATCCGTTATGCCAGAGCTTGTTCAAATTATCAGAGCTTCATGGAGCATGGAAAAGTGCTCACTACAAGGTTGTTGAGCCAAGGGTATCAAAAAAAAAAAACAAAAAAAAAAAAACAAAAAAAAAAAAAAAAAAAAACAAACAAACTGGTAGCAACACTTAAGAAGTTCTATGGGAGACACCATGATCTGGTCAATCCCTATAATATGGCAGTTTCCAGAATTGTTTCTGATGTTTTTGCCAATGACGAGCCATAGGTAGACTTCCAAAATCCCGGACATACGCTTCTACCTACATTTCCTTCGTTCAGGGCTATGGTGGGCGAAGCTTGCTTAGCAAGTAATGCTTACTATCCGCGGACTCCTGATTATCATGTCTGGTGGGCTGAACATTTTTATTCGTCATTCGTTTACGGATTTATGAGTTTGGATTACGGCTTGGGTATCATGACCACTACTACTATATACTGTTTCGTATAAAGATATAGGACAATACGAGGGTCCTGCAAAAAGTTTTGGCACTGGGTTCGGATTACTTCAGTGCTACATGTATGTTTTATCAAACATATTTTTATTACAAACCTTCAAAATATTCCCCCTTTACTGAAACATATTTTTGTAACCTTTTTACCCAGTCGCGAAAAGCAGTCTTATTTTGGTATTTGTTGGAGACACTGATAAATAGCTCTTCCAAGAGAACTTCTAGACGTATACTTATTTCCAGAAAGCATTTTCTTAAGCCTTGGAAATAAAAAGAAGTCACAGGGACTCAGGTCAGGTGAATATGGTGGATGGTTTAAAACTTTCACCTTTTCAGAAGCCAAAAAAGACTTAACAACCTCACACTTATGAGAGGAGGCTTTGTCATGTAAAAGGTGGACTCCTGACCATCCTTTGCTTGGTCGTTTCTTATTGTAAAACTCTTTAACTTTCTTCAGTACAGTGTATATGACTGCATCTATTTCAATTTGAAATAACTCGGTCAGTTGGAAAGAAATTTGCACGAAATAAACGGGTATCGTTAGCTATTCAACACACCATTCAAGTGCAGTGAAGCATTTTAAAATATACCTGGGATAAAACTAAGTAAGTCTATAAGTGACAGAACTTTTGCAGGACCCTCGTAAACTGGACCTTTGTGCAAAAATAGGCAAACTAGGGACATCATTTTAACCGTCTTGTCAGGCGACGAGGCATCGAGCCTTTATACCACGTTTCAGACTTATCTCTCCATTTGTCTTTTTTTTTTATTCAGGAAGATTTTCAAAAAAAAAAATAACATATATTCACATGACGGCCATCTTGGCTATGTGACCAGAATCATTTGAACAAATTTTCATCCCACTACAACCCATGAAGGCGCCACATAAAGTTTGACTAGCTGGCCCAGTGCTTAGGAGGAGACATTTCAAAATCATTGCGAAAACATGCCTATTTCAAATATACAGAAAATTTCACCTCCAAAAACTGAAAATTTTCAGATAAAAACTATGATATTTTTCATGTTTCTGCTCAAAACATAGATTGTAGGTACTCGTTAGAACCGCCTCGCCGAGGCGGTTCTAACGAGTACCACAATCTATGTGTTTGAGCAGAAATAAGAAAAATAACGTATACCCCTGTAAACCCCAGTTTTACTATATAAAAGTGGGGTTTTAGGGGGTCAAAATTACATAGGCATGTTTTCGTTATGGTTGACGACGGACGGAAGAATGATCTAGGGTGCATACAAGAACTATAAGCTCACCAATGAGCCTATGGTTCAGATGAGCTGAAAAAGTATGAAAGTCTAAATATTTTAAAAAGTGTTGTCAGTTATATAAAATTCATTTCGGGGCATAAATGAAATATATAAGCATGATATAGATTAATTAATATTAAGGCGAATTAATAATAAATATTTTCTTATTTTTTACCCAGAAAATAGGCTTTAACTTTCCATGCAAAATATTTTTCTTTTGTTTCTTGGAAAATAAGCTTTAATATTTCGTGTAAATTGTCTCCTAAGGAGATTTGCATGAAATGCCAAAGCCTGTTTCCTGACAAATAAAAAATATCATCGACTTGTCGTTTCTGGTTTTGCCCATAGAGTGGTAAAGGTTAAAGATATGTGTGTGTGTGTGTGTGTGTGTGTGCGTGTGTGCGTGCGTGCGTGCGTGCGTGTGTGTGTGTGTTTCTTCTTTTTTTTTTTTTTTTTTTTTTGATTTTTTTTTGTTTCAAAATTCCTGGTTTTTGATGCACTGTTTCTAGCGCTATGGTGTAATTATTTCTCCGACCATAAAATTTCACACCAAATGCATTTTTGACCCCTAATTAGATCTATAGTGAGTTTTAAAACCTACGCAGTATTTTCTTACAAATAAAAAAGGAAAGTCATACTTATTAATGTAATACAATCTTTTCCGGATTCCAAAGGTTAACGCTTAGCATGCTGAATCAAAATTCAAGCAGACGACATTTTGAAATATATATATATATATATATATATATATATATATATATATATATATATATATATATATATATATATATATATATATATATATATATATATATATATATATATATATATATTTATATATTTGACTTTTAGAAATATCTTATCATTTTTCTAGAGAATAGACTTTGATATTTCATGCAAGTTGTCTCCTAAGGAAACAATTTCCATAAAATATCAAAGCCTATTTTCGCCGATAAGTTCTGGACGAAAATATTAACAGTGCCGGAGTAGTGTAGTGTAGTGTAGTGTGATGTAATACGCCTAAATTGCGCTTTAATACGAAACAAGGCTGTCTGAAGAATTCTGAGCAATGCTACCTCATCTGTGAATTATCACATTGAACACACATATAATCAAAAACATTGTGATGAAACAAAGCAAAAGGCTTCAATGGTGATCTGAAGCCAGACCACAAGAAAAACATATACAGGACCACGATAGACCAAGTCTAGGCCAAGTCTTACCTAATCAGTTTTTTTCTAGTGAAAGAATGTGTACTGCTTAACCGCTTAGAGGACTAAGCCTGCCCAGTAAACGTGTGGTTAGGTACACTGACCGCGCTCGACATGACCCCATTGGGTTGACTGGGCCGTAAAACCTCAACACAAACAGACAAACAAACCTAATCAGTTTTTTATTAAGGAGAAACTATTTCTAGCGAAACAATTCTGTCAAAATGGTTTTAGCTCCCTGCCGAAAAGGAGTCTACCATAAAAGGAAAGAATTTGCTCCCCGTGGGAGCAAATTCTTTCCTTTTAGAGTAGACCCCTTTTCATATTTCTGATTTTTCATATTTCTGCTCAAAACGTAGATTGTGGGTACTCGTTAGAACCGTCTCGGCGAGGCGGTTCTAACGGGTACCCACAATCTATATTTTATAGCAAAAATAAGAAAAATAATGTATACCCCAGTTTTACTATATAAAAGTGGGATTTAAGGGGGGTCAAAATGTTATAAGGATGTTTTCGTGACGGTTTTTGCCTGCTCACTGCTGAGCTTTTTTCATGTTGTGACCTTTTCGCTGTTTAATTGTTGTACTTAATGGATTCTGTTTACCACTGTGATTACTTTGTTGGGAAAGTTAATTTTCTGTGGTGATCCACTGATGAATCAATGAACCCCTACCCTCTACGCGGACCCAACAATGCTGTGCAGCTGAAACTATATCACTATTAAGATCCAGGTTTGGTGCCAGTAAAATATAAATGAAGTAAACCAGGAAAGGCTACCATTACGAGGATGACTGCACACGACAGACAGCACACATATTACAATCAAAAGCAGAGCAAAGCAAAGCAGTTCAACCGGTACTCTCTTACCCAATATGATGATCACAGTGACAGACCAACCACCAAAATACAACAATAAGAAACCAAATAGGACAAAAAATAATAATAAAAAGCCCCACAAGGAGCAGCCACAGTGCCCAACAAAGAACTAGAAACACCTGAATCACCGCCCTAGAGCGGTCAGTAGTAAAAACAAAAGAGGGGACGGGGACATTAACCCATTGTAGTCGGGAGCCCCGTAAAAGGGTAATTGGCAAACAATGCAGATCCAGATCAGACGCCACGGAACGCTATGGCATCACCAAAATATTATGAAAAAGAAGAGAAATTGCTCCTTAAGAAGAGAAAGCAATTTCTCCCCTTTTCCACAATATTTTCAATATATCTCTAACTTCAGGAGTCAAATTATATATACATTTGTTAAATGTGGCTGTTCGATTCATTTGTTCCTAAATTCTGCAAATCTGATATGTCGAGGTACGGATATCTCGAAGTATTTCAGAGAGTCCCTTGGAATTCGAGATAACGAGAGTCGACTTTACTGGTTTGCTTCTTTCAACCAATTTCGATTTCTTTCTGTTTTACAGGTGTGCTCCACAAAGTACGATCCCAGCTTGCAACACAGTGACCAATTCGACAAATGTGACAGTGACCCACTTTCCGTCGGAAACCGTTCTTGCTGCTCAGGGACTAACGTTGCCACTCTCATTTTATATCACCGTACTTGGATCAATTATCATTGTCATGCGGATCTTATGGTGTTTGCTAGTCAGATTCAAATGACCTGTGGAACAGAAACTTGTGTGCAAAATATGAGTTTGACTTCTCGCCAAGCTTGCCGTTTACCTAAGCGAATTCTGACATATCTTGTGTTCCCTAAATATTGGGACGCCGTAACCCTTTACCACATTTGTCCTTAACCCTTGTCCTGCTGAACCCGGATAAACCCTGCCTTTGAAAACAGTGTAGATCCAGATCACTTGGCTTCTGAAGAAGCCAAATGATCTGTATCTGCACTGTTAGCCATAAAGTAAGTGAATTTTTAGCAATAATTCGGTTCAAGTAATCTGACTGGCTGAAAATTAAAAGAGGGCGTGGCATCTTAATTTATTCAGCAGGAAAAGTGTTAACTTTGGAGAAGTCCATTTTACTATCTATTTGTTCGTCTAAAACTCTTAAACCCTCTTAAAACCCTACCGAATATTTTTATGAAACTTCACATACATACTAATTAAATTCTAGGAGAAATGAGTCTTTAGAGCAATAAACACACTCACAAAACTGAAAACAGCTGAAGAACCAAGTTTTCTGGGCCAGACTAGTAGCTAATTTCGGACAGTTAGGCTAATACGGATTTCCAAAATCTCGAAATGAGCTCAATAATAACAAAGAACCAGAAAATATAAACTACGTTATAGTAATAAGCCCGACGAGATGATGTGTCGTGGGAACATATTGAATACAACCTTTAGGAATAGATGAATATGACATCACCAAATACACATCACGAAAACACGCCTATATAATTTTGACCCCCATTAACCCCACTTTTATATAGTAAAACTGGGGTTTACAGGGGTAAACATTATTTTTCTTATTTCTGCTCAAAAACATAGATTGTGGGTACTCGTTAGAACCGCCTCATCGAGGCGGTTCTAACGAGTACCTACAATCTATGTTTTGAGCAGAAATAAGAAAAATATCAGAATTTTTCATCTGAAAATTTTCATTTTTTGGTGGTAAAATTCTCAATATATTTGAATAGGCGTGTTTTCATAATGACATTTGCAAACAGAGCGTAAAAACAAATGTAAAAATGATCAGGACCTTCCTTCCCACGTATGAAATAATGGTCATTTTCTCCTGACACAACATTTAAATGCTAAGCATGCTAGGAAAAGACATCAGATATTTTTTCTTGTTTCATTAACAAAAAAATAAAAAAAAAAAAAATAAAAAATAAAAAAAAAACAGGTTTTGATATTTCGTGCAAATTGTCTCCTGTGGAGACAATTTGCATGAAATGTCAAAACATGTTTTCTGGGAAAAATTAAAGACAAGAGTAAAATATTGTCTGCTGAAATTTTTACCCAGTGCACAAAGTGTTAAAAAAGCCTATTGTCATATAAATGTACCTTTATGACATCATCCCATAATTTTCAAAATCTGCCATAGAAATCTAACAGCCGTTTTTACAACTTCTTATATTGCGGCAAGGAATTTTGGACACTTTGTGGCAATTTCTTGCTTCTGTTTGTATTTGATTCGAATCGTAAGGTCGGACATTGCGCCCAGCAAAAATTCAGATCAGCCTGCGCGTTCGCGCAGTCTGATCTGAATCTTCACTCGACGCATTTTGGATAGCCAAATTGCAACGTTTCTTTATGCGGACCAGAAAGACTCTGATCAGGCTGATTTGAGTCTTCGTTGGGCACATATCTTAGAAGGTACGTTTTTTCACGTTGAAACTGATTTATAATTTACTTATTCTTCAGAAGAAAGCATGGTAGTAATACAATAAAATGACATTTTTGTATAGATTTTCTTCTCGCGTTCAGACATTATGCTTCCGTCCCACTTCTTCACTTGCTCCCACAGTTCTCTCAGCCACCATTTCTTCAGCCCCATGCAGCCCCATTCCTTACCCAACTACACACACATATTCACACACGAAATACGTTTATATGTTAGTATAATGCTATGTCTATGTATTTTTAGCATTGTTTTTTTTTTTTTTTTTATTCTTTTTGTTAACTATGCAATACATAGTACACAACAGTAACAAGTAATAGCTGTAAAAAAACAGATACACGACGTAGGAACGAAAGTATATTTACATACTTATAACAATGAAAAAAGGGAACGGGACAGATTCATAAAAAATCCTGGGGTTCGAACCCGCAACCTTCCGCGTAGTAGTGAACCCTCTCCCGACTGAGCTATGGGGGCTGTTTCAGTGCCGCCCGAAAACTAATTATATATTGCTAAGCAGATACATTTTTCTACAGCTAAAATAAACATAACTCAATAATATGTGTATGGAAAGACAAGGACGAAAAGAATTATAAGTATCCTGTTTTTATTTTTTAGTATTTTCCTGTTTAAGTTTGTCCTAACCTCGCAGTTTTGCCGTGATCTTGAAAACACTTTTCAAAGCATAATGTACAATGACTAAGATGACGTGCCCTTTTACGGTAATAATAGAAAAGGTCGTTGTGCAGATTCTTTTTGATTGTATGGCATATTCATGACTTCAAACAGCTGCTCATGACGATGAGCTTAAACGACTACGTCGAAATACAAGCACAGTTATACATGGCCATACATATGGGATTCCAAAGGAAGTCTAAAGACTTATTTTTATCTGTATTTATTTATTTTATTTTATTTTTTTTTTTTTATTATTTTTTTTTTTGTAGTTTACTCTCGTTTACTGAAACCGTGACTTCTAGTTTTCATTTGCCCGGTACTGACATTCGTGACTTTTGTTAAGCATGACAGATTTGCGTAGATGTATTTGTATGTGTGTGAGAGAGATACCAAGAGATGAAATTGATCGATTGTGTTGGGTTATAACGACATGTCAACCCTTCTGGGTCATTTTGTGTCGTCTCCCTGAGAAAGGGAGAAAAGAGATAGAAGAGATAGTAAAGGAGATGAAAGAGAGGGATAGAGAGGAAAAAGGAACAGGAATGAAAGTGCAAAAAAAAAAAAAAAAAAAAAAAACAGAAGAAATAAAAACATCCCCACCCCCTCTACCCTTACCTGCTACAAGGATAGCAGGCCTTGCCCAACTGTAAGCCAATATCAGTTGGACGCCCCGGTGACGTAGGGTACACGACATCTTCGCACAACCCAACCACCAACCCCGCAAGAGATGACAATTGAGCTACCTTATGACAAAACCAACAAAATGGCATGTACGCCAAGCGAAAACTCAGATCAGCCTGGGCACCTGCCCAGTTTGATCAGAGTCTTTGTTGTCCGCATGAAGAAAGTCTGGGTCTTTTGCTACCCATTGAGGGCACAGCGAAGACTCTAATCAGACTGGGCGGATGCCCAGGCTGATCTGAGTCTTCGCTGGGTGCACAACCATTTTGTTGGTTTTGTCATCTCAATTTAATGTTGAGTGACATCCGATCATAAAAAAAAAGTTTAGGTCTAATTCGCGTCATTGCAAAACGCAGATTTAATGTCCTTGATAATATCTGAAGGCGACTGGGTACACTTGGTGAGTTTCCGCCCTTTTATACAAGGGAAACAACTTTTTCGGCTTCCTGTTTGCTTTCCTGCAAATTAATCTCCTTCTGAAAGGGGGTCTACTATAAAAGGTAAGAAATTTTCAGAGGGGAGGCAAAACCAATTTTGAAGGAGTTGCGTGCCCTGAAAGTGTATCTATTCTCCTTAACATTCATCCCTTTAACGCAATTTTCTTCTTCTTTTCTCTGTCCAGAACAAATCTTTGTTTTGAGTTTGAACTACTAGTATCAGCTTAAATTACATTTGAGACGCACCATCCGGGCCGTATGCGGACAGTTTGACCCATATCAACCTGCAAAGTCTCTCCAGTCTCCCACTGTTCGCTCAAAGAATCAATTGATGCTGAAGAAGATATTGACAAATAGAAAAACATTTGTTGGATGAGCTGGCTGATTTCGACCTTCGCTGTTGGCCTATGCCTCAAAAATCGTGGTTCATTTCGAACAGACACATTATACTGAACTAACTTCATACAGTCGAACCTCAATAGCTAGAACCTCAATGGTTCGTTTACCATTGCTAATTCGAACTCGTTTTTGAGTCCCTACGAATTTCTTCCGATAACTCAAAAACAAATATTGAAGGAAATTTTCTTATTTTATCATGAACTTGTATGTTGTGTGTACTCATTTGAATCGCCTCATCAAGGCAATTCTAATGAGTGCAATCTACATACAATTATTGTGTAGAAAAATTGAAAATATTTCACTAAATTATCGTTTTTTGCTTCCTAGCCTGACGCCATGATTAACCCTCAGTGGCTCGAACTACCCATATCTCGAACAAATTTCCATATCCCCCAAGATGCTCGAGCCATTCAAGTTTGACTGTATATTCATAAACTTTAATTACTTTCTTGGCAAACTCGGCAAACGACAAATTGATAATATTGTTTCCTTTTTTCTAGAAAATAGGCAGTGATATTTCATGCAAATTGCCTCCAAAGGAGACAATTTGCATGAAAAATCTAAGCCTATTTACTTGGGGAAAAGGAGTGAGAGATATTTCAATAATATCGTCTCCTGAATTTTGTACCAAGTTTTTTGATCGCTAGGAAATTTCAAATGGTGATGGTAGAAGTATTATGTAGTTTAACGCTTAGCACTCTGGGTAAAATTTTCAGCAGACGACATTTTGAAATATTTTTCTTATTTTTCTCAGAAAACAGGATATGACATTTCATGCAAATTGTCTCCTAAGGAGACAATTTGCATGAAATGTCAAATCCTGTTTTCCGGGAAAAATAAGAAAAATATCATCAATTGTCGTCTGCTGAAAATGCCCAGAGAGTGGTAAAGGTTAATTGACCATTCTGTTGTTTAGAAACAGACATAAAAGGAGAAGAGTTGCATATTTTGTGTCTTGCGTTACCTCAGTTCACACAATCTGTTCCGAATATGTTGTCTTGTTTTCCGCAGGCTTCTTATCCAAAATGTTCGCATAACTGGTTAATCAGTTGGCCATCTGGTAAATGTTACATTAGGCTTTGGGAGGGTAAATGTAAGTATTAACCAAATAGTCAGTTTAAACACCGATGACGCTTTCATTTTTGTCTCATTGACATAATGAACCAGCCATTCCAGCAGTGCACAATCCGTGTTTAATCTATTTTAGACTGAATAAACTCCCCCACACTATATATTGGAAGAGTCTAATTTCAATTTAAGGTGTGTCAGGCTATGTGACTCGGATATTCCTAGAGAAAAAACAGCTAAACTATTCGTAAACAGTGGAGAGTCTGATCAGACGCCACATTATGCGGCGTCGGATCTGGGTCTGCACTTTTTGCCAATTACCCTTTTAATATAAGGGTTTCTGACTAAAACGGGATAACTATGTATTTCTAGGACGCTGCAGTGCTTTCATGATAGATTAAACAATATAGCTGCGCCCAACCCTTTTCTGGCATCAAATTATGCATCCGATTACTGAGGTTATGGATAATATTAATCTAATTAAATCTGATATGTGTGTTACTTCACAGTTCATACAAAATGTTCTTATTTTTCGCAGGTTTCTTACTCCCAGATGCTTGCACAGTTGAGCCGGTGCACAGCATTTTCTACAACAGTGTATGTACGCCCAGCGGAGACTCAGATCAGCTTGAGCATCTGCGCAGGCTGATCAGAGTAAAGAAAAGCTAAAAAGCTGTCCAACAATGCACTTTTCTATGACGGCATCGCTTCTTTTTAAATTTGACTCTGAAATTTTAATTTTATTTAAATCCCTATAATTTTATTCCAGATTGCTGATTTTTAAATAGTCAGCATTCTGTTACTACTGCATATTTGGACTACGCTATCCTAAGGTAGCAGTTTTTAAATTGATGAAAACTGATTAAATCAAAACTTTAAGAACTTGTTTTTTAAATATCAAGACTGCAAGCTACAGATAACTTTGTTTGAAGAAAGCTTACCAAGATTTAATTAATAGTTTAAAATTATATCCCAAGAGATTAATATATAAAATTTCAATAAAATAAGTCAAAATTACTTCAGAAAATGGAATTTGAATTAATTTTAAATTTTCACTTAAATTTATTTTTCAAAATTAAATTTCATAAAAAAATCAAACTGATTATGAAAATGTGTAAGCACTGCAACCCTACATGTAGATAAAAAAGAAGATATTTCACGTTTCATACATCTCCTGAATATTATAAATTAAATTGTTTTGAAATAGTTGTAAAATTATTCATAAGAACTAATGATGTTATTGGTTCCTTATAAATATTAATGAGATGCAAAAACTTAAAATCTTAATAAATCTGTAAGTATTTAGAATATTTCAATGGGATTTCACTACTGGACTCCCTAGACGCAGTTTTTTTTTTTTTTTTTTTTTTTGTATATATACAACCAAAAGTGAAATTAGGTGATGCGTCTGCTTTAAAAGTATTCAATATTACTATGATCATATTTCAGCGCATGCTCAATACTTTAGACATACCTTAAAGATGATTAGAATTGCTTAAATGTGCTTAAAAAGCCAACCGGATCTTAAAATTACATTTACACATGAGGAAAAGTTTTATACAATCTTTATTAGTTGGTGTAAAAAGTGCAAATAAGGTATGTCATAAAGGTTAAAAGAACACAGAAGGAATGCCATAAACTTTTAAAGAAAAAATAAAGTATGTCATAAAGCTTAAAAGTACAAATAAGGCATGTCATAAAGCTTAAAAGAACAAAGACGGAATGTTATAAAGTTTAAGATACAAATATGGTAATCGGTATCTAAGTGGCTTATCCTCCCAGACCAACTTCATAACAACTGAACGGTGGACGGGAGATTAAAATATTTCACAAAAAAAAAAAAAACTAAATTAATAAAAACAAAAAAAATCTAAAAGAACAAAAAAGGTATGCCATCAAGCTTAAAAGTACAAGTAAGGTACATCATAAAGCTTAAAAGAACAAATAAGGTGGGTCATAAGGCTTAAAAGAACAATTAAGTGACTGGTAAGCCACAAAGCTGAAGAGAACAAATAAGGTATTTAATAAAGCTTAAAAGTAAAATTTAGTATGCCATAAACCTTAAAAGAAGAAATATGGTAAGTCGTAAAATTTAAAAAACGCAAATAGCTGAAACAATAAAAGCACCGCAAGCATAATACCCCGCCATAGCAATTATTTGTTATCGTTGCGAAAATGTCTGGAAAGAATATCACAGAAGGACAGATAACAATACTAAACTAAATCTTGATAATATCAATGGACAGATAACAATCGTAAACTAAATCTTGATAATTACAATGCATATAGCAAGTTTGGTTAAAGGGATTTGTTATTTACTCAAGTTATCGTCTGGAAACGAAAATATGGGCGTGTCTCGGGCAGATAACTCCGTAAAAATTTGACGAAATCTGCCCATTAGCAATTCCAAAACAGATCTCCTTAAGGTCAATGCATATAGCAAGTTTGGTTAAAGTCCCTTGTTATTTACTCAAATTATCGTCTAGAAACAAAAATATGGGCGTGTCTCGGGTAGATAACTCCGTAAAAATTTGACAAAATTTGCCCATTAACAATTCCAAACCAGATCTCTTTAATGTCAATGCATATAGCAAGTGTAGTTAAAATCCCTTGTTATTTACTCAAGTTATCATCCGGAAACGAAAATTTGGGCATGTCTCAGATAACTTCGTAGAAATTTGACGAAATTTGCCATTAGCAATCCCAAACCAGATCTTTACAATATCAATGCACATACCAAGTTTGGTGAAAATCCATTGATATTTACTCAAGTTATCATCCGGAAACGAAAAACGGACGGACGTACGACGGACGGACAGACACACGGACGTCCAACGTGAAACCGTAATACACCGCCACTATTGTGTGGCGGGGTATAAAAAGCTGAATAGAACAAATAAGCTAAGTTATAAAACGTAAAAGTAGAAATAAGGTATGTCATGAAGCTTAAAGGAACAGATAAGGTATGTCATAAATATTAAAAAAAAAACAAATTTGGTAAGTCAATGAGCTTAAAAGAACAAATAAGACAAGACATCAAGGTTTAAAGAATAAATAAAGCTTAAAAGAAAAAATAAGATAAGTCATCAAGCTTAAAAGAACAGACAAGGTAATTCATAGGGCTTAAAAGTACAAATATGGGAAGCCTCAAAGCTTAAAAGAACAAATGTCTTCTCTGGAAGTTTACAAGAAGCTTAAATATGTTAATATGTTTAAAAGCACAAATAAAGCTTTAAAGAACAAATAAAGCTAAAAAAAATCAAATAAGATAAGCCGTAAAGCCTAAAAGAACAGATTAGGTAAGTCATAAGACTTAAAAATACAAATATGGTAGATCACAAAGCTTAAAAGAACAAATAAAGAATGTCATAAAGCTTTAATTAACAAGTAATGCAAGTCATTAAGCTTAAAAGAACAAATAAGGTAATTCAGAAAGCTTAAAAGCACAAATATGGTAAGTCACAAAGCTTAAAAGAAAAAAAAATAAGTAAGTCATAAAGCTAAAAAGAACTCATATGGTAAGCCGTTAACATTAAATGAACAAATAAGCTAAGTCATAAAGCATAAAAGAACAAATAAGTTGAATCATAAAGAAGAAAAGAAAAAAAGTATTCATAAAGCTTAAAAGTAAAAATATGGTAAAATAAAAGTCAAAAAGGATTTCCTTTGGAAACAAAAAACACACAAAATCACGAGAACAATATCCCGTGGCGGCCATCTTGAAATTCTTCAAACGACATCGCCTCCAAAACCGCAAGTTGCATTGAGCCGAAACCTGATGGGAGGCATCGGACAGGCATAGAGATTAGAACTGCTAAAATCTTTCTGTTTCGATATCCAACATGGCCGCACGCTGGCCATCTTGAAATTTCAAACAACATTTCCTCTCAAACCGTCAGTCCAATTGAGCTGAAACTTGTTGGGAGGCATCGGTGCATCCTAGAGATTCAGAATTGCTACACCATTCTGTTCCGATATCGAAGATGATTGCCACGGCGGCAATCTTGAAATTCTTCGAACGATATCTTTTCTCAAATCATAGGTCGGATTCAGCCGGGATTTGGTTGGGGACACTGGGAACTGGGAAGGCATGTCAGAATTTCTAAAATCATTCCGTTCCGATATCCAAGATGTCCACCACTGCAGCCACTTTGAAATTCTTCAAACGTCATCTCCTCCCAAACCATAAATCGGACTGACCGCAGGGAAATTTAGAATTGCTAAAATAATTCCGTTTGAATATCCCAGATGGCCGCCATGGCAGACATCTTGAAAATCTTCAAAAGACATCTCCAAAACTGTAAGTCGGATTTTACTTAATTGAATATACAATTTTAGCAATTCGAATCTCCATGTAGCCACATTGCCTCTTACCACGAACTGAAAAAATATATGTTTTTACCACTATGGAAGTTAAAGGCGAGTGTTGGAGTCCCGTAAAGCTAGCATAACCTCCAACCTAGTAATGCATTACTGACCGTTCCAAGGAGGTACTTTCATTGTGGTACTTTTTGTTAATTGTTAATTAAGTGTTTCTTTAATAATTATCCCAGCTAGCATTCTACGTAAATCTACATCGGGCCGTCATCGGCCCGTCAGCTACCCTGACGGGCCGATGACGGCCCGATATAGATTTACGTAGAATGCTGACTGGGATGTAAGTTAATTATATATTCAATTAAGTAAATTCAATCGTTGCCAACTCTGCTTGCCGTTTGTTCATTTTGTGGCTGCTTGATTGCATTTGTCTGCCTTCCCGTTTGGTTTATGTGTGTGTGAGGGGGTGGGGTGGGACTTGATGTGGATCTGATTGCATCAGTTTCTGAGTTCTTTTATTTACTTTGGATAAGGGTACGAAATATATAGCGAAGTATCTGTTTAGAAAAGGGCCAAAATTGGGCCTTAACGCATGTACTTCTTTTATTTGGACAGAACAAAATATTAAGGTATTGCTTACTACTAGGCTTTACGACAAACGGGATGACTTCAATTTTCCGATTGTTAACTTTCCATTCCTGAGCAGTAATATCCCTTCTGCACCAGTATACGGCGTTTACGTATCACAGTTAATCCGTTATGCCAGAGCTGTTCAAATTATCAGGATTTCATGGAGCGTGGGAAAGTGCTCACTACAAAGTTGTTGAGCCAGGGGTATAAAAAAGCCAAACTGGTAGCAACACTTAAGCAGTTCTATGGGAGACATCAAGATCTGGTCAATCCCTACAATGTGGCAGTTTCCAGAGTTGTTTCTGATGTTTTTTGCCAATACCGAGCCAGAAGTAGACTGACAAAATCCCGGACATGCTTCTACCTACATTTTCTTCGTTCAGGCCTATGGGCATGGTGGGCGAAGCTTGCTTACCAAGTAATGCTTACTATCCGCGGACTGGGGTCCATGTGTCTGTTGGTCTGAACCTTCTGATTCATCATTCGTTTACAGATTTATGAGTTTGGATCATGGCTTGAGTACCATTACCACAACTACTTTTTGCTTTGCAGTTCAGAAGTGTTGCATTTTTAGGGGTCAATATATGTACATCGCAACGTTAGAAAAACGTATCTTCTGATATGTGCGCCAAACGAAGAAGAAAATCAGCCTGTGCATCAGCGCAATCTGATCAGATTCTTCGTTGTCCGCGCAGTGAAACTTTGCATCCTTGTATATCCAAAATACGCCCAGTTAAGATTCAGATCAGATAGGCATTCGCGCAATCTGATCTGAGTCTTCGTTATCCGCACAGAGAAACTTTGCATCCTTGGACATCCAAAAATGCGCCCAGTTAAGATTCAGATCAGACTGCGCATGCGCAGTCTGATCTGAATCTTCACTGGACGCTTATATCCGAAGGTACGTTTTTCACAGTTGCGGCTCACATGCAAACCGATACTCTAACAGATATGCCACCTGTATGGAATAAAACAGCTTTGTCACAGCTCCAGACACAGTATTGGTAATAAGAAGGTGAAGCGAGTGCCTTTGATTATTTTGATGATGCTTAAGTCTCTTTCACTTTCGCTTCTTAAGCTGGTTGTGTTTTCCGCCTTGCTGTGTTGTCTGATTAGCGCTGACGATGTAGGCACGAATGCATGGACACGCACAGCCCAGGAGTATCTTGAGACACTAAGGACAATCCAGCGGTACTACCAGAGTCTCGTTATAAGACGTTTTGGCACGGATCAGCTGATTAGACAATTGGGTAATAATATTAGTCTTTTCACCCTAGTTTATTAAGTGGAGTCTTCCGTCTTTAAATTTGGACATGTCTATTGTTGCATGTAGGTGTGTTTGTCATAAATCAAAAACAGAATAGCAAACAGTGCTGACACTGATGAGAAAGGTTCGTTAAGATTTTTCCCTGTTAGCAAAGGTACCTGTTTCTGGTCTATAGGACAAAAAAAGAAACTCTCTAAGTGCTTGGCAAATTTTTAGGACATTCTAAAAATGATAAAAATGATTTTGCTATTTTCAGCGAAAATAAGACGACATTTTATGTGAATCGTCTCCCGAGCTTACATGTACATGTACAATTCACATGAAAAATCAAGCCTATTATACATATTTGTGATTAGCGCTTAAATGTTCAGTATGAAACGCTTGAACTGAACCAGAGGTAAAATTGTTAATGTTACTTGCTTCTTTCGTCAAATAAGAATGATCATCCAGAGATGTTTCTAATGTCTTGACTGCTTGTGTCTGACATTACTCGTGTTTGTTTGTTTGTTTTCTTGTTTCTTGTTTTTTGTTGTTGTTGTTTTTTTTTGTGTGTGTGTTTTTTTTTTTTTTTTTTTTTTTTTTTTGTCTTTTTTTGTTTTTTTTTAATTTTGCTTTTCTTCTTTTATTTTTTGTTGTTGTCATTGCTGAGACTTACATCTTGTAGTCGAGCCTTAGTTTTTATTTCGTCATAGTGTTGATGATTGTATATAATTGTATATGTTGTCAAACTCCACGCAAACTGTGTTTGGGGGGTGGGGGTAGAGGGGCGTGGGGTATTGTTTTCACGCTGTCCGTCCATTAAATTTTGATTTTTGCTTCTTATATTGCTATATAATTTAAGGAATCGTTTCATATTTTGCAAACATGTTGATATTGATAAGGTGTTGCGATTAGAGGATAATAAGGACATGGGGGTTGATTCCTTTAGAGTTATTTCCTTTGCTATTCTTGAAAATGTTGCTTTGGCATGACTATACAGTGCATGCACGGCGAAATTTAAAGCAACCTGATACTTTGCAGACTAATTACAGACACATTGAACGTGTACATTAAGAAGTATAATGATGGAAAATTATTTTTGTCAAAATGACAGCTTTTTTAATTTATCCATTTTAGATTATTCTTGACGACTGGTTTTTGTATGGTCTAAGATAGTGCATGCACGGTGAAATCAGCTTGTCCCAAAGTATTTGTTGACACATCTGATACTTTGCATTACATCACGAAAACATACCTATAATATTTTGACCCCCTTAAACCCCACTTTTATATAGTAAAACTGGGGTTTACAGGGGTATACATTATTTTTCTTATTTCTGCTCAAAAACATAGATTGTGGGTACTCGTTAGAACCGCCTCGCCGAGGCGGTTCTAACGTGTACCCACAATCTATGTTTTGAGCAGAAATATGAAAAATATCAGAGTTTTTAATCTCAAAATTTTCAATTTTTGGAGGTGAAATTTTCTATATATTTTAATAGGCGTGTTTTCGTAATGAAGACATATTGAAGATGTGCATGAAGAATTTTGATACTAGAAAAAAATCGTTTTTTTTTTTTTTTTTTTTTTTTTTTTTTTTCTTTGACAAAATGACAGCCACTTTAAAACAGAACGGAAATTAAAACAAAAATTAGACACTTTCTTTTTCGATATTTAGCAGTAAAAAATCAGCACAATAATAAACAAAACGGAAATCAAAACAAAACTAGAATGGAAATTAAACATAATAAGTCGTTGAAACGACATATTATGTTGTTCAAATGAGATCTTTAAGTTGAACAAACGATATAATAAGTTGTAAAAACGGGATAGTATTTTGTTTTAATTTCCATCCTATTTTTTTTTTAAATTTCCATTTTATTTTTATTGTTTTAATTTCTTTTCTGTCCTATTTCGGAAAGAAAATGTGTTGTTTATGTTTTAATATCTGTTCTGATTTTGTTTTGATTTCTTATCTGTTAAATGTCGGAAAGCAAATGTCCCTTCCGGGGTTCCGTACGGAACCAGGGAAGGGATATTTTCTTTTCTGATATTTAGCAGAAAAGAAATCAAAACGATAAAAACAGAACAGAAATTAAAACACCAATAAGACATTTCTTTTCTGATTTTAGCAGAAAAGAAACCAAAACAATAATAATAATAATAAAACAAAAAACAGAAATTAGAACAAAAATAACACATTTCCTTTCCGATATTTATCAGAAAAGAAATTAACACAATAAAAAAATAGAAATTTAAACAAAGCTAACGTATTTGTTTTCCGATATTGAGCAGAAAAGAAATCTAAACAAAAATTAGTGGCCCAAGTGGGCCAGAAATCGCTCACCTGGATTAGGCTGATCATGATATGTTACATTGTGCCATGGTGGCCATCTTGGCTGTCAGATCAGATTGCCTTTAGCAATTCAGAATGCTGATGTTGTTTGAAGAGTTTCAAGATAGAACCATGGCCGCCATCTTGGCTATTGGAACTGAACGATTTAGCAATTCTGAATCTCTATGTCACTCCGATGCCTCCCATCAAGTTTTGGCTCAATCTGACTTACTGTTTGGGAGGAGATGTGGTTTGAAGAAATTCAAGATGGCCGCCATGACCGCCTTGGAACAGAATAATTTTAGCAATTCTGATTTTCTATAACACCCCAAAACTCCCACCAAGTTTAAGCTCAATCAGATTTACCGTTCGGGAGCAGATGTGATTTGAAGATTTTCAAAATGGCCAAGATGGTTGCCATGGTGGCCATCTTTGATATCAGAACGGAACTATTTTAGCAATTCTAAATCTCCTTGCTGCCCCGATGCCTTCCACAAAGTTTCTGCTCCATCCGACGTACGGTTCGGGAGCAGAAAACAATTGAAGACTTTCAAGATGGTAGCTATGTCGAAAATGTGAAAAGTTACTTACGGACATACGGATGAAGGACCGACCATAGTCAACAGACCACAGAATAAGCTGGCCTGGAGCAAAGCTGCTGTGGCGCTCATCCTGGACATCATAACAAAATGAAGCAATTCTGAATCTCCATGTCGCCCCAATGCCTCCCACCAAGTTTTTTGGGCTCAAGGCCTCTCACTAAGTTTTGGTTCAATCTGACTCACCATTTTGGAGCAGATGACGTTTGAAGATTTTCAAGATGGCCACCTTTGGGCAATCTTATACATCTATATCGGAACAGAATGATTTTAGCAATTCTGAATCTCTTTGTCGCTCAGATGTCTCCCATCAAGTTTGGGCTCAATCCGCATTACGGTTTGGGAGGAGTGTCGTTTGAAGAATTTCAAGATGGCCGCCGTGGCAGCCATCTTGGACGTCGGAATGGAACGAATTTAGCAGATCTGAATCGCCATGTCTCCCCTATGCCTCTCATCAAGTTTCAGCTTAATCCGACTTATCGTTCGAAAGCAGATGTTGTTTCAAGATTTTCAAGCTGGCCACTATAGCGGCCATCTTGGATATTGGAACGGAATGAATTTAGCAATTCTAAATCTCCATGTCACCCCAATGCCTCCTACCGTGTTTTGGTTCAATCCGACAAACTGTTCGGGAGCAGACGTGGTTTGAAGATTTTCAAGCTGGCCACCGTGGCGGCCATCTTGGATATCAGAGCGGAATAATTTTAGCAATTCGGAATCTGTATATTGCTTTGATGCCTCCCATCAAGTTTCAGCTCAATCCGTTTTACGGTTTGGGAGGAGATGTCGTTTGGAGATTTTCAAGATAGCCGATATGGTGGCAATCTTGGATAGTGGAACAGAACGGTTTTAGTAGCAATTCTAATTCTCCATGTGGCCCCAATGCCTCCCAACAAAATTGGGCTCAATCTGACTTAGGATTCAGAAGCACATGCGGTTTCAAGATTTTCAAGATGGCCGCCATCGCTGCCATCTTGGATAGCCGAAGGGATTAATTTTAGCAATTTTGAATTTCTATGTCGCACTGACGCTTCCCATTAAGTTTCGGTTCAATCAGATTTACGGTTTGGGAGGAGATGTCGTTTGAAGAATCATGGCGGCCGTCTTAGATATCGGAACGAAACGATTTTAGCAATTCTGAATTTCTGTGTCGCTCCGATGCCTCCCGTCAAGATTCGGCTCAATCCGACTTAAGATTTGGGATGAGATGTGGTTTGAAGAATTTCAAGATGACCACCATAGTGACTATCTTGGATATCGGAACGGAACGATTAAGCAATTCTGAATCTCTATGTCTCACCAATGCCTCCCATCACGTTTCGGCACAATCTGACATGGTTTTGGAGGAGATGTCGTTTGAAGAATTTCAGTATGGCCTAAGTGGCGGCCATCTTGGATATCAGAATGAAACGATTTTAGCAATACTGAATCTCTATGTCACTGCGATGCCTCCCATCAAGTTTCGGCTCAATCGGACTTACGGTTTGGGAGGAGATATCGTTTAAAAATTTCAAGATGGCCACCATGGCGGCCATCTTCAATATCGAAACGGAACGATTTTAGTAATTCTGAATCTCTATGTCGCACCGATGCCTCCCATCAAATTTCAGCGAAATCTGACTTATGGTTTTGGAGGAGATGCCGTTTGAAGAATTTCGATATTTCGGAATGATTTTAGCAATTCTGAATCTCTATGTCACCGTGATGCCTCCGGTCGTTTTGGCTCAGTCGGACTGAAGGTTTGGAAGAAGATGTCATTTGGAGAATTTCAAGATGGCCACCATGGCTGTTTTGTTTCAATTTCCATTCTATTTTTTATTTTGTTCCGTTTTTGACCACTTTTCTGAATGGACTTTTTGCTGACGTTTCATGTAATTTAATGAGGAATTGATACAATTGCGGGAGAGATAGGTCTGTCAAGATTGTTTTTTTGCATCTGACTGTAAAGGAATCGACTTTAAAAGATATGGATTTGCTCCCCTTGAGAGCAAATTCTTTCCTTTTAGGGTAGACCCATTTTCAGAATTGACTTGATATGCAGGGAAGCAAACTAGATGTTATAAAAGTTGTCTCCTTTACTAAAAAGTGGGCAGACTTTTCTAACATTAAATGCAATAACACAGGAAGTCTGAAAAAAAAAAAAAAAAACAGGTCTGACATTCTAGAATAATACACTTATTACTGACAATATCATTCCATTCTTTGACTTTACCTCAATTCTAGGTATATAAATAATTAACTGAGATATTCCTGGCCTATAATTCTTACTTTTCTGAGACACTCCTGACCTATATTCTAGGTATATGATGCAAGAACATATTAATCTGAATATGGTATTTATTCGTTAAACAAACTGAAGTGATCCGCCGGAGTATACATATCGATATAATCCACAAAAGTATTCATTAATTCAGTATAAATCCAACTTTGTCATCAAAATGTTACAAATGTTGCTAAAAATGTCGATCTTTCAGTGAGACGGCGGAATGAAAATAGGTACGATGGATTCATGCCCTGGACTTCATTGTTGTGTAAACATTTCCTTCAGTCAATCACATTGCGTGAAGTGTGTTTAAAGATGAGAAGTTGGAAGTATATGCCACTTGATAGTCTGCACTTCCGATCATTATAGATCTGTCTGTCTATCTGTTTGTCTGTGTGTTCATCCATCTGTCTGCATGGCATGTTTTTATTATCAAAAACCATGAAAAAGGACTTGTAGATCTTGAACACACAAATATGAGAAAAATGTTCTGCATTGCGCAGTTTGATCAATCTTTCTTCTTTTCTTAACCCATTTATGCCTAGTGGACTCTTCCACCTGTCACGTTTGACTGTTCATTTCCAATTTAAGAGGTGTCTGGTTTGTGTTTTAGTTGGAGTGGTTGGGTGTGGCGAAGATGTCGGGTATCTTACGTCACCGGGGTGTCCAAATGATATTGGCTTACAGTTGGGCAAGGCCTGCTAGCCTTGCAGCAAGTTAGGGTGGGGGTGGGGGGGGGGGGCGGAATATTTTGATTTCCTCTGTTTCTTCGCTTTCATTCATGTTCCTCTTTCTTCCCTGTCCCTCTCTTTCATCTCCTTTACTATCACTTCAATCTCTTTTCGCCCTTTCACTGGGAGACGACACAAAATGACCCACAAGGTTTGACGTGTAGTTAAACCCCAACACAATCAAAGTATTTGTGTTTTAGTACTATCTTTTATTATATAAGAAATTCTGTATGTCATGCAAACAGTGCAGACCCTGATAAGATGCCGCATTCCGCGGCGTCTGATCTGGGTATACAGTGTTTGCCTATATCCCTTTTAGGGACATTAGGCATAATGAGTCAAGCATAAAAGCATAAATCCTTGTTCTAAAGAATTATAATGAAGTGACTTGATTTTATTAGCTCACCTGAGCAATGATTCAATGAGCTATTCTAATAGGTCAGTACTCCGGCGTCCATCGTCCGTAGTCCTTCCGTTGTCCGTCGTCTGTCAACAATTCACTTGGCCAGTTTGGACCTAACTCCCTGATCCTTGGGAGGTATTACTTGAAACTTGTTCAAAGAATTGAAATCTAAACAGCACTCTCTAGTTGCCATGGCAGCCAGAAGAAAAAACTTTAAAAAATCTTCTTGTCAGAAATCACTGGACCGATTTCAATATAATTTGGTAGAAACATTCCTTTGGTGATTTTCTATCAAAACTATACAGACCATCATTATTCGTCAAAAACAAACATGGCCGCCAAGGGACGTGGAGGGGTATTTTTCCTATATATTTGTATAAAAAACTTCAAAAAGTCTTCTTGTCAGAAACCACTGGACCGATTTCAAAATAACATAGCAGAAATGTTTCCTGGGTTACCGTCTACCAAGATTGTTCAAGCCGTCATGATTCGTCAAAAAATATGGTCTCTAGGGGGCAGGGCTTATTTTCCCTATATAATCTATATAGAAAACTTTTAAAATCTTCTCATCAGAAACAACTGGACCGATGACAATATAATTTATCAGAAATGTTCCTTTTGTGACTCTCTGCCAAGTTCGCTGATGGTTCGTCAAAAACAATGCCGCTAGGGGTGGGGCTTATTTTCCCTATGTATTTATTTAGAAAACAAAAATAGAATCTTCTTGTCAGAAACAACTAAACAGATTTCAATTTAATTTGGCAGAAATGTTCCTTTGGTGATCCTCTAGTGGGGTGGGGGACTTATTTTCCTTGTGTATCTCTATAGAAAACCTAAAGAAAAACTTGTCAGAAGCCACCAGACCGATTTCAATATAACTTGGCACGGATGATCCCTTGGTGACCCTCTAGCAAGATTGTTCAGGCCGTCATGATTTGACAATAAACATGCGCGGTTGGGGCCGGGAATATTTTCCCTATATATCTATAAAGAAAACTTTAAAAATCTTCTTGTCAAAAACCACTGTTCCGATTTCAAATAACTTGGCAGGTATGTTTCCTTGGTTTCCATCTACCAAAACTGTTCGAGCCATCATGATTCGTCAACAAACATGGCCGCTAGGCTTATTTTTCCTATATATCTATATAAAGATCTTCTTGTCAGAAACTACTTTCCTGATTTTAATATAATTTGGCAGAAATGTTACCTTAGTGACTCTCTACCAAGATTGGTCAAGCCGTCATGATTCATAAAAAAAAAACATGACCATCTGGGGGTGGGGGTGAGTGGGGAGGGTGCTTATTTTCCCTATATGTCTATAAAGAAAAATTAAAAAAAAAAAAATCTTGTATTTGGCAGGAATGTTTCTTTGGTGACCCTCTGCCTAGATTGTTCAAGCCATCATGATTCATTAAATAAACATGGCCGCCAGTGGGGTTGGGCTTATTTCCCTATATATCTATATAGAAAAATTAAAAGAAAATCTTGTATTTGGCAGGAATGTTTCTTTGGTGACCCTCTATCTAGATTGTTCAAGCTATCATGATTCATAAAAACAACAAGGCCGCCAGTGGTGTTGGGCTTATTTTCCCTATATAACTATATAGAAAACTATAAAAATCTTCTTGTTAGAAACCACTGGACCAATTTCAGTATTACTTGGCAGAAAAATTCCTTTGATAAAGCCGTTGAGATTCGTCAGTGGGAGAGGGAGGGCGCGGGGGTGGGGGAGGGAGCTTATCGTTAGAAACTTTAAAAATCTTCTTGTCAGAAACCATTGGACCGATTGCAATATAATTCATTAGAAACGTTCTTTTGGTGACTCTCTACCAAGATTTTTCAAGCCATGATGATTTGTTAAAAACCATGGCCGCTAGGGGTGGAGGCTATTTTTTTCCTATATATTTATATAGAAAACTTTAAAAATCTTCTTGACAGAAAGCACTGGGCCGATTTCAATATAAATTGGCAGAAATGTGTCTTTGGTGACCCTGTACCAAGATTAACTGGCATAGTTGAGATGGACAGTCCATGTTACCAGAATGCCTGATGAACGTTTGCCAAAGAAAATCCTCTACGGAGAACTTCAAGTAAGAAAACGCTCCCATGGTGGTCAGAAGAAGCGATACAAGGACACCCTCAAAGCCTCCCTTCAAGACTTCAACATACCAACAGAGTCATGAGAACAGATTGCACAGGGTCATACAAAGTGGCGAGGCCTCATAAAAAGGGGAGCTGGTGAATACGAAGCAAAAAGAATCAGCGAAGCCGAGCAGAAACGTGCACAGCGGAAAGCCAGAGCTAAGGCATCACCAACAGAGCTTTCTTCCTCAGACCTCTCTTGTTCTATCTGCAACAGGCAGTTTAGAGCTAAGATTGGTCTCCTCAATCATCTTAGAACACACAAACAATAACACATCACACAGATGATTAGGATTTGTCATTGTCATTAATGACATACGAACGAACCAAGATTGTTCAAGCCATCAAGATTCGTCAAAAAATATGGCCGCTAGGGGAAAGGTCTTATTTTCCCTATATGTATCTGTATAAAATCTTCTTGTCAGAAACCACTCTCCTGATTCCAATATAGCTTGGCAGAAATTTACCTTGGTGATCTTCTACCAAGATAGTTCAGGTCATGTTTCGCAAAATACAATGACCATTAGGGTCGGGGCTTATTCTCCCTATATATCTATACAGAAGATTTAAAAAAATTCTTGTCAAACACCACTAGACCGATTTCAATATAAATTGGCAGGAATATTCCCTTGGTGACCCTCTACCAAGATTGTTCAAGTCGTCATGATTCGTCAAAGAACATGGCCGCCAGCGGCGAGGCGTATTTTCCCTATTTATCTATATAAAAAATTTAAAGAATCTTCTTGTCAGAGACCACTGGACCGATTTCAATATTACTTGGCAGGAGTGTTCCCTTTGTGACCTTCTACCAAGATTGATCAAGCTGTCATGATTCGTTAAAAGACATGGTTGCTTGTGGGCGAGGCCTTTTTCCCTATATATCTGTATAGAATTTTAAAAATCGTCTTGTAAAAAATCACTGGACCGATTTTTATATAACTTGGTTGAACTGTTCCTTTGGTGACCCTCCACCAAGACTAATTAAGCCGTCATGGTTTGTCAAAAAACATGGCCATCAGGGGGGGGGGGGAGGGAGGGGGTGGCTTCTTTTCCTTTTATATCTATATAGAAAACTTTAAAAAAAATTCTTGTCAGAAACCATTGAACCGATTTCAATATAATTTTGACAGAATGATCTTTTGGTTACCCGATACCAAGACTATTCAAACGGTCATGATTCGTAAAAACATGGCCGCCAGGGGTGTGGATGTGTGGCTAGGGACTTATTTTATCTATGTGTCTATATAAAAAAAAAAAACAACAAAAAACTTTAAAAATCGTCTTGTCAGAAACCACTGGACCCAATTTATTAGTACTTGGCAGAAATGTTCCTTTGGTAACCCTCCATGGGGCTTATTTTCCCTATATATCTATATAGAAACTCTTCTCCTGTAGAAGCCACTGAACCAATTTCAATATAATTAGCTCACCTGAGAACGTACTGCTCAATGAGCTATTCTTATAGGCCAGTACTCCGGTTTCCGTTATCCGTCCGTCGTCTGTCAACAATTGATATCTCCCCCTAAACCACTGGGCCAATTTGACCACAGAAATGATCCTTGGGAGCTACTACCTGACAGTTATTCAAAGAATTCGAATGTAAGCAGAACTCCGGTTGTCATGGCACCTAAGTGGCATTTTTTTAAATATCTTCTTATCCGAAACTATAAAGCTTAGGGCTACCAAATTTGTTATGTAGGTTAATCTAGTAGACCTCTACCAAAATTATTCAAATTATGGCCCTGGGATCAAAAATGGCCACTACCCGGGGTCACTATTTTAATATAGACTTATATAGTGAAAACTTGAAAAAAAATCTTTTTGTTGGAGACCATTAGGCCTAGGGCTTCCAAATTCGGTATGCGGCGTTATCTAGTGGTTTTCTACCAAGATTGTTCAAATTATAGCCATGGGGTCAGAAATGGCCCCTACCCGGAGGTCACTAGTTTTACATAGACCTATATAGTGAAAATCTTGAAAACTCTTCTTGTCAGAAACCATTAGGCCTGAGACCCCCGAATTTGGTTTGTAGCCTTATCTAGTAGACTTCTACCAGGATTGTTCCAATTAGATCCCTGGTGTCATAAATGGCCCCACCCTGGGAGTCAGTAGGTTTACATAGACAAATAAGTGGCAAATAAGCTTTTCCTCTAAAACTACTAGACAGATGTTGAATTAATTTGGCAGAAATATTTCTTTGATGACAGTCTGTTAAAGCATAGACAGTCCTATAAAGAGAAGGTGACAGCCTTTTGGAATATATTATGTTGCATTAAATTGTTGAAGTAACTGATGATGGTTGGAGATAATGACACTCAGGTGAGCGAATTAGGGCCCTCTGGGCCTTCTTCTTTATTTAAATGCATCTCATCTGTTTGTCTGCTGTGAGATGGTGCAAATGCTAAAAAATTCTGTGAATGAGTTTGGGTGGTGTCGGGGTATTCTGAATTGCATTGCTTTGGCGAGAAAATGGATGATGATGATGGAATTTCTCCGCATACAGTTCTGTAGTTCGTCTTTTGACATACTAGTTTTCCTTTTAAGGGTGCGATAAAAACATGAAAGAAAGTGAGAGGAAACAGGAAAAAATCGTTTTGTTATTTTTCAGAGTTTTATATGCTGCACTATAAGAAATACCAGTAGCTTTCACAGTAAAGTCACTGATACCATCACGAAAACATACCTATATAATTTTGACCCCCATAAACCCCACTTATATATAGTAAAACTGGGGTTTACAAGGGTATACATTATTTTTCTTATTTTTGCTAAAAACATAGATTGTGGGTACTCGTTAGAACCGCCTCGGCGAGGCGGTTCTAACGAGTACCCACGATCTATGTTTTGAGTAGCAACATGAAAAATATCAGAGTTTTTTTTTTATCTGAAACTTATCTGAAATTTTCAATATATTTGAATAGGCGTGTTTTCGTAATGGAGTTGCCAGTGTATTGGCCGTTTCTTTTAAAAGTCAAAACACTGAAATCACAAGTTACAAACACATGTACAAAATATCCTCTCGTACACAAAACACAATTAGTACGCTCTCGTACACAAAAAAAAATACAATTAGTGCGGACTCCAGTACTCAATTTTTGCTAACCCTAGCATCGGAAAGATATACGATTAATTTCGATATATGACGAAAGCCTGGACATGTTTGTATATAAAACAACTGTATAGCAGATATGCATACATTGCATTTCGCGAAAACTTGCACGTTTCTTTGGAGGCCCAGTTGATACTTAACACATTCTAAGTATAGAAAACCTTGTGTATTCAAGATAAAATCATAATCAAAGAAAGAAACAAACTTGCTCAAAACAGAAAGCAGAATGTTTATTTTCTCATGTACATATGCAAATATAACGTCATTACTGACATCCCGGTTTTTCTTGTCTGACATCATTTTTTTTTTTTTTTTTTTATTTATTTCGCATGCAAACTGTGTTTCAAACAAACATTCTGCCATTTTCTATAGCCTTTATTAGAAAGTATATAGAAATAGATTAACACACACACACACGCAAAACGCACATGTCAAAGTACGTACTACAGGACACAAAAGCGAAAACCCAAAACAGTCAAAACACGGAAGTCACGAGTTATAAACATCCTTCACAAAACACAATCTCACATATAAGCTTCCGTAGATTTCGCCTCCAACCATTACTGTCGTGAATGGATGTATAACCTGAAAGTAAGGGCACTTTTGTATTCTGGAGTTAATATCTGGAATAGTTTCTGGAGATAAGGGCGAGACCAGCGGGCACATGACGTGAAAACAACGTCGCATTAATGTCGATGCAACGTCTTGACGTTGCATCGACGTTAATGCGTCGTTGTATGAACGTCATGTTCCCGCTGGATGGTTTCCATGTTAAATTAGTGTAAGCCCCACCCCACCCCACCTAGTAGATATTTCTGCTGACCGTTCCAAGGTGGTTCCTTTGTTGTTGTTCTTGGTTTGTCCGTTGATTATTGTAACATTGCCGATATGGCTTGTCATTGTTTGTCCCTCTTCGTTTTCTTCTTCGTTGCCTGGGGAAGGCTTGCCTTCCCAGCAGGCACATGACGTTTATACAACGTCGCACTAACGTCGATGCAACATCATGACGTTGCATCGACATTGGGGCGACGTTGTATTTACGTCATGTGCCGATTGTGGCTTCAATGACTTCATTTATATTTTATAAAAGTATGTCGTAGAGGAGCATATTTCCGTATAGAATTTAATAAAATAAAATATATGGATATATAAATAAAAATACTCGACACCTCAAAATATTTAGGGAGAATACGGTACTTGGTGAAACCTACTAAAGCTATTCTGAATATAAAGTAGACAGTTCCAGAATCGGGCTCCTCCACGGATGTTTTTTTTTTTTTTTTTTTTTTTTTTTTTTTTGGAATAACGGAACGTGACCATTTATTTTCAGGGAACAAGGGAATTGTCACAATTAATTTCATCACGAACACATACCTGTACAATTTTGACCCCTTTAAATCCCACTTTTATATTGTAAAACTGGGGTTTACAGGGGTATACATTATTTTTCTTATTTCTGCTCAAACATAGATTGTGGGTACTCGTTAGAACCGCCTCAGCGAGGCGGTTCTAACGAGTACCCTAAATCTATGTTTTGATCAGAAATATGGAAAATATCATAATTTTTATCTGAAAATTTTCATTTTTTTAAGGTTAAATTTTCCATATATTTGAATAGGTGTTTTCGTAATGTAGAGAACGGAGGAGGTAGTTAAATTTTAGGACAAATAGAGTAAGGGATTAAGGAATTCCAATATTTAGTAGTAGTGGCCATGGTACCCAAGCCGTAATCCAAACTCATAAATCCGTAAACGAATGACGGTTCAGAATGTTCAGACCAACAGACATGGACCCCAGAATAAAGGGTGTAATCAGGTGTCCTCGGATAGTAAGCATTACTTGGTAAGCAAGCTTCGCCCAATATGTCCATAGGCCTGAACGAAGGAAATGTAGGTAGAAGCGTATGGCCGGGATTTTGGAAGTCTACTTATAGTAAAAAAAAAAAACAAAAAAAACATCAGAAACAATTCTGGAAACTGCCAAATTGTAGGGGTTGACTAGATCAAGATGCCTACCATAGAACTTCTGAAGTGTTGCCACCAGTTTGGTTTTGTGATACCCCTGGCTTATTAACCTTGTAGTGAGCATTTTCTCACGCTCCATTAGGGTATACAGTAAAACCTCAATGACTCAAACACCGATGGCTCGTTTACCGTGGCTAATTGGAACTCGTTTATGAGTCCATAGGAAATTCTTCTGACAGCTCAAGAAAACGAATACTTAGGAATATTTTAGGATTTTTTCCTATTTTATCATGAAAATATGTGCCATTATTTTACAGAAGATCGAAAAGACAGCCATTTATTACTCTCATTTGTTTCCTAACCTGGCGCTATGATTGATCCTCAGTGGCTCGAACTACCCATACCTGGAAAAAATTTCCATGGTCCTAAAGATGTTAGAGTCATTGAGCTTGGACTGTATATGAAATTTAGAATAATTACATGCATCAAGGTAATAGTAAATACAGGAAGTCACAAAAGTTTTCTCTCTTGTAAAAATAGCTAAAAATGTACCATGTGCATCCAGAACATTTAGATATTTGTCAATAAGTGACGATACCCAGGAAATGCCACAGTTTCGACGTACAGCCTTGCAGAGACACCGAAAGAAGAAATGAGTAACAAATAATGACAAAAACGCCACATATGCAAACACCGACGCTTGAAGAAAGAATTGCAACAGAAGAACCGTCTTGGAATGATACACAGAAAACACATTACGAAAACACACCTATTCAAATATATTGAAAATTTTACAACCAAAAAAGGAGCCGAGGCGGTTCTTACGAGTACCCACAATCTATGTTTTTGAGCAGAAATAAGAAAAATAATTTATAACCCTGTAAACCCCAGTTTTACTATATAAAACTTGGGTTAAAGGGGGTCAAAATTATATAGGTATGTTTTCGTGATGATAATCGGGTGAGAGGGTGGAGAGGAGGAGGGGGACTTAAATTTTTTTACTCTCTGTAACCACTTTGTTATTTGTCTTAAGACATACGACACATCAAGCACTGATAGCACTAGTGGGTCGATTGTTCTTGAGTGTAGGCTGAGAAAATGGTCAAGAACGAGGACTTCAGATTGTTTGATTAAACATTTAACGCAATTTAAGCAAACAGTGCAGACCCTGATCAGACGCCGCGTTCTGGGGCGTCTGATCTGGATCTGCACTGTTTGGCAATGTCCAAGTCCAGGTTTTACAGATAACCCTCTTTACATAACACGGCACTCTGTCGTCACAGCAACAAGAATAGCGCTGCTATGATTAACGGTTGCCCGGATTTCGTCTAACGCACGGTTTGATTACATTAGTAAATGATTATCATGTGGACAACTATGTTAAGGAAATTTTGGCGTCTCTACGGCTCGATTGTAAGCAATCGACCCAAAGATTGCACCATTACAAGGGATACATATTCAAGGGAGACTTCTGACAAATTGATTTTAGAAGGGGAGTGGTGTGTAGGGTAGCAAACAGGAAATCAGAAATGATTTCTCCCTTGTATGATAGCTGAAAAATGTACAAAGCGCACCCAGAGCTCTTATAAAGTCGAACTTCAATGGCTCAAACATATTTGGGACCATGCAAATTGCATTTGGTTCTAGATAGGAGTCGTTCGAGCCACCGAGGGTTAATCATATCACCAGGTCAGGGAACAAATTGGGGTAATTTAGAGATGTCTTTTCGATCTTCTATAAAATAATGGTATGTTGAATGTACTCATTAGAATCGTCTCGATGAGGCGATTCTAATGAGCACATCTACATATATCTTCATGATAACAAAAAAGACACTTTTCCTGAAATATCCCAAAATATTTGTTTTCTTGAGCTATTGGAAATTTTTCCTAGGGACTTAACCCTTCTCTTGTTAAACACGACATGCCCTACGTAGAAAACAGTGTAGATCCAGATCAGTTGGCTTCTTCAGAAGCCAACTGATCTGGATCTGCACTGTTTGTCATTAAATATGTGAATTTCTATAAAAAAAAAAAAAAAATCGGATCAAGTAATCTGATTGGCTGGAAAGTAGAAGTGGGCGTGGCATCCCCAGCAAACATGTATATGTTGGCCCCATATGGGCAGAATCTGGGCATTTATCCCATTCAAGTCCTACATGGGCCCCATATAGGCTTTTTTGCCCATATAAGACCCATATATGTCCCATATTGGTAAAATCTGGCCAACAAACATGTATATATGGGAACCATATGAGCAGATTCTGGGCATTTATCCCATTACGGTCCTAAATGGGCCTTATATAGGCTTTTTTGCCCATATTAGACCCATACAGGTCGCATATTAATAAAATTCGATAACTATAAAAATAAATTCTAATCTGTGGGATCCCGAGATAAAACTGAAATAATCATGGAAAAATGATAATTTCAAGATACATAATTGGGGCCCAAATGGCTCCTATGGACCTCTATGGTTCCAATGTTGACCTCCCATTACTATATGGGACCCATATGGGGTCAATATGGGCATTAAGGGGAACAACTGTACCACTATTTAAACAAAATATTAAAAAAAATAGTAAATTTTCTGACATAAATGCAAATAATAATGATAATAAGAAAATAAAAATAATAGTTTGTTCATTACAAAATGAATGCATTTACTAAATTTATCTTGACTATTTTTCCGACATGGACGTCGATTCATGGTCATATTTTTATTTTAACTTGTATGTCTCTATTACTTTTAAAATTGAGGTATATATAAATACGCATGAGGCCACCATGTCCAACTATTAAAAAGGACGCCTATATCTTTAAGGCCTCTTGATTCTACGCATATGCAATAACTTGCACATGTACGAAGGTCTCTCTCTGTTGGGACCTTACCAGTCCATCATATGGGCTGGGACTGGGGACTTATAATCATTTGTATAAAAAATGTCTAAAAGTTTTGTTGTTTTTTTTTCTGGAAGATAAATGTGGGTTGATTTTCCCATACTGAACCCATATAGTTCCCATATGGCTTTGCCCATGTGGGTCCAACATGGAACCATGTTGCAAATCCCTCATGAGTCCCTTATGGGTTGCCCATACAGGACCCATATAAATACCCATTTGTGGCCCATGTGGGTCCTATATCTTTTGCTTGCTGGGTCTTAATTTATTCAGCATGACAAGGGTTAAAACGAGTTCGGATCAGCCACGGTAAACGAGTCATCGATTTTCTAATCATTGAAGCTTTACTGTCTATTTAACTCCTTAAAACGTTTGCTTCTGCTCTTAATTCAGAGATGATAAGACGCACGATAGATGAGCTAGAGAAGCGATTGCTCGAGTCCAATGTTAATGGAGAAGCTGATGCTGACCTCGAAGAAAGCGCACAGAAACGTAGTTTCAACGATTACAAAGAGTCCGGTGATGTCATTAACAAAACGGAGCCGACAGAGGGATCTGCTGGCAGTATAAAAGCGAGAGACGAAACAGAAGAAACGTTACTGAAATTGGGTGCTGGTGCTATGAATCTTTCAGTCTTTGATAGAATATTGGGACGTTTAAATGACAAAGTAAATGACACTGGGAATGATCACGTCACTCTGTAACAAACCAATCCTATTATTTAGAAAGCGACTTTTACAGAGAAAGATTTCGCTTTTAGGGCCATTTGAAGGTAATCGGCGAGCGGTCATCTTGCTACTCGACTGAGCAATCAACACGGTTCAAAATAACCTCTTTTCGCAGTGTTATTCTTTCGAAACATGCCAGCGAGCGCATGACTTTTCTACAACGGCGCATCAACGTCGACGCAACGCAATCGGGCACATGACGTTTATACGTCTCATCAACGACGACGTTGATGCGACGTTGCATAAACGTCATGTGCCCGCTCATAAAAAAACATATCTATTTTAAGGAACCAATCTTGTCAAAATGTATTTTCCTAACGGCCTGAATACATTATGACGGTTGTTTAACGCTTAGCATGCTGGGTAAAAATTTCAGCAGACGACATATTTGATATACTTTCTGATTTTTTGCCACAAAAGTGGGAGATAATTTGCTTAAAATGTCAAATCCCTTCTGGGGAAAAATAAGAAAATTTACCAATTTGTCATCTCCTGAATAAGCCCAAAGAGTGATAAGATTTCAAAAAACGTCGTTGTTTTCGCCGAAGCCATTTCCCTGTGTAGCAGGTCATTGATGCTACATTAGATTTTCAATTGGAAGTAGATTCACTCTTAGCACGCGGGGTAAAAATTGCAGCAGACGACATTTTGAAATATTTTTCTCAGCAAATAGACTTTGACATTTCAAGCAAATTGTCTCCTAAGGGGACAATTCGCATGAAATGTCTAGGCCTATATTCTGAGGAAAATAACCTACCAAGGCCTGTATTTTTAGGAAAAAAAAGGCAATTACCATCGGTTTTGTCGTCTGCTTAACCTGCCCATAGAGTGTTAAAGGTAAAATATTGAAATATTGTATGCGGAGGTATTCAGTGTTACTTCAGAAAATGTGCATTTCAAATGTACACTGCATATTCTGTTATATAATGAAATTAAAAATGTTTATTGAATTAAAATGGAAATATTCGCCCTCGATCATACGGCTGTGACGCACTCACAAGCTTTAAAGCACCATTTGCCATATGAACCCGTGTCGAAAGGTTAACATTTGAGCCGCCTCATGACAAAACCAACAAAATGTCATGTTTGAGCAGCGAAAACTCAGACCAGCCTGTGCATCTGCCCAATCTGATCAAAGTTTTTTTTGTTTTTTGTTGTTTTTTTTTTGTCCGCGTGAAGAAAGCTTGGGTCCTTAGCTACCCATTCAGCGCACAGCGAAGACTCTGATCAGACTGGGCAGACGCTCAGGCTGATCTGAGTCTTCGGAGGGCGTACAGTCATTTTTTTTTAGTTCTGTCATGAGGCGGGTCAATTTAAGTTGAATGGGTACACTTTCAGGGGAGGCATGTCCCTCAAAATTGTTTGCCTTCCTTCAGAAAAAAAGGGTCTAATCTAACAGGAAAGAATTTGCTCCCCCCCCCCCCCCCCCCCCCCCTTGGGAGCTAATTCTTTCCTTTCAGAGTAGACACCTTTTCAGAAGGGAAGTTGTGTGAAAGAATGCAAACAGGAAGTGACAAAAGTTGTCCCCCTTGTCAAAATGGCAGAAGATCTACCAAGTGTACCCAGTCATCTGAAATTCAGTAACCTATAATGAAATCTCAATGATTCGAATAACGATTACTCGTTTGCCTTAGGTGATTCGAACTCGTTTTTCAATTCCTGCGAAATTCTTTCGAAATTTCAAGAAAGCAAACATTTAGAGAATTTTTGTTATTTTATCATGAAATTGTATGTTGTATGTACCCATTAGAATCGCCTCATCAAGGCGATTCTAATGAGTACACACCACATATCATTGTTGTATAGAAGACCAAAAAGACTTCTCTAACTTATCACCATTTGTTTCCTGGTCTGGCGCCATGATTAACCATCAATGGCTCGAACTACCATTGTCACGAATAAATTTTCATGGTCCCAAAAATGTTCGAGCCATTGAGGTTTTAGTATATAATTACTCTTACTCTTCTGAAATGGACGGGAATGACAGGGATATTAGCTATGGGAGACATACAACGTTGTAACGACGTTACTGACTTCATGACTACATCGTTGTTGCCAAAACAATGTTGTATGCTTGCTGGTGACCCTTTCACACTATAGGGATCAAACATGGTTTTTCATGCATTAACATTAGCCAGGTCCCATGGGAAGTGTTGAAAACCGAGGCCGAAGGCCGCGGTTTTCAACACATCCCAAGGGACCTGGCGAATGTTAATGCATTGAAAAACCATGTTCGATCGCTATTATTGCATAAAAACTGAAAACATTTGCTACATTTCGCGTTATTTCTTGCACTATTTTGTTTTGATTTTTCACCGATGTCTCGCGAACGTAATTTCCATTGACATTATTTGTTCCTCATCTCTCCTTCTTATGGTGCCTTGGGAGGATTGTGCTTCGTAACATCACGAAAACATATCTATATAATTTTGACCCCCTTAAACCCCACTTTTATATAGTAAAACTGGGGTTTACAGGGGTATACATTATTTTTATATCTCTGCTCAAAAACATAGATTGCGGGTTCTAACGAGTACCCACAATCTATGTTTTTGAGCAGAAATAAGAAAATAATGCATACCCCTGTAAACTCCAGTTTTACTATATAAAAGTGGGGTTTAAGGGGGTCAATATTGTATAGGTATGTTTTCGTGATGAATTACAAATATTTGTTCGGTCCCCATAGTGGTCCTCTACCTCATCTGTGAAACATCACAGCGAAACACATATAATAAAACACACTGTGAAGAAATCAAGCAAAGGCTCAATGGCAATCTGATCCAGAACACAAGAAAACCACAGGACCACGATGGGCCACTCTTCTAATGAGCACTACCACCAATTTAAGGTTTTTTATGGAAAAAAAAAATAAGAAAACAAATTTGTGGTTGGAAAGATAAATTCTTTCTATACGTATTGATCGGGTGTACATATATAGTAAACTATGTATTAATGTTTGTTAGTACGTATGCAGTAAAACATTGTTTGGACCAAACGTGTCTTATAGTTACTGAAATATTCGCCATTGTGTGTACATTTGAGTCCATTTCCTTCCCCGTGCAAAACTACTGTCAGAAAGCCTAACACTTACTCGTACATTTAGTACATCAGTCTTGGCATTTATACTTCATCCAGCAGAAATGTTACATACTCAAACGCAAAATTTAAGAAATTGTGCATTCATTACTTGTTGATTTTCTGAAAATAAAAGGATGGAGTATTATCATGTGTGATAGTATTTTTAGCTTATTCCCAGTCAGCATTCTACGTAAATCTATATCGGGCCGTCATCGGGCCGTCAAGGTAGCTGACGGCCCGATGACGGCCCGATGTAGATTTACGTAGAATGCTAGCTGGGTTCTGCTACCTTTCTAACTAATACATTTATGTTATTGCTTTGAATTTCTGTCAAATTCAAACTTGCGGTGCGTCAATGTGCAGCAGGGGTCAAAATTAAAATATACAAATAGCCAACAATAGCACAGCGAGGTTAAGGCGTGCCGTTAACAATTTACGTGATCTACCCAACGCCAAGCCTTACAGACGGAATGGAATATTGTTCCTGCACACGTTATTCAACGTTACGTATTTTAGAAGTTATTAGACAAAATGACGGTCATACCAGACATTAACATCTTTTACATTAGTTTGCAACAAATAACACTGATTCCAAGCAAGGGAACAGTCCTTTGGCTACTTTTGTATTTTTTTTACCTCTGTTGCGCACTAAAGGGCTGTAAGTTTTACAGAAATTCCAAAATGATAATAAAATTATATTGGTTAGAAAGGTAATTGAATAAGGTAAAAAAATAATATCACACATGATAATATTCCGAAAATACACAAGTAAGGAGGGCACACTTTCTTTTGCGTTGGAATATATATATATATATATATATATATATATATATATATATATATATATATATATATATATATATATATATATATATATATATATATATATATAGGGAGAAATATGAAATACCACTGGGCTGAGTGAGGTTCGAGACATAACCACTGCAGTTTGTTGAAGTTTGTTTAATTCTTAAATTATAATAATATTTCCAATCTTCAGTATCCTGTGGATCCAGAGAGTTCCTTGTATATAATGAGTGCGCTAGCGCACCAAAAATATACCCTATCCGACGGGTCATTCAGAGAAATCAAGCATAATACTGTTCCATGAAACTTGTTTTTAACAAGCGTAGTGGTGCAGTGGTTATGTCTCCCGACTCTGAAGGGTAGCCGGCGTGGGTTCGAGCCTCACTCAGCCCAGTGGTATTTCATATTTCTCCCTATACACTTTTTTCTGAAGTACTTGCATCAGTAATGATCCTGGGCCGGAATTCTTCGTTGAAGTTTGTTTAAATCTTAAAATATATATATATATATATATATATATATATATATATATATATATATATATATATATATATATATATATATATATATATATATATATATATATATATATATATATATATACAATGGGCTACAACGTGAGAAAACGTACCTTCTGACATGTGCATCCAACGATGACTCAAATCAAACAGATTCTGTTCTCGCAGGCTGATCTGAACGCACATGTCCGAAGGTACGTTTTCTGACGTTACGGCTCATATATATATTGTTTACCTCTTTTTCATATATATATATTGTTTACCTCGTATTTACATGCACATGTACATTTCACTTCTATGCACCTCAAACTTACAAATAATGCACAACGCACGAAAAACGCCCTAATGTAATTCGCTAAGGCTGGCACAATTAATCGGATAATCGATTAATTGACCGATAAATTCAACAAAAATAATTATCGTTACAGATTTGCTAATAATCAATAATTATCGTTACAGATTTGCTAATAATCGATCATGTAATTTCTGTGCCTCTTACTTTACCATATTTACCCTTAGTATTCAGACACCTCGACTCCTTACCATACTTAATCTAAAATTTGAACAAGTACAACTTCCTACCCAATGTTGTGTCTAAAATAGCTGGATGAGTGGCAAGCAGTGTAGACCCAGATGAGACGATGTTCGCGGCGTCTCATCTGCGTCTACACTGTTTGCTCAGGCCTGTCAGATCAAATGCATCCAGTAAAGTACAACATATTGTAAGAGTCAGGCTCAGACAGATAGGTAAAATTATGACCAAATCTTAGTGGTTACTAATCGATTATCGATCGCAATAGCAGGACCGATAATCGATTAACTTTTCAGCTCTGGTTAGCCAGCCTTACAATTTGCGGACACTGCAAGCCCTGATGCGCGCAGGCTGATCAGGGCCTTCGTTGTCCGCTTAAAGACTCAATAGATATTGTGGTATATAAGGTCAAGATCAGACTGACAGATGCGTACGCTCATCTGAACATTCGCTGTTCGCATATGGCATATCAGTTATGAGTGGATTGCCAACCATGTATTCAGTTTGTTGCAAAACATTCATGTTATAACATGTCTTTTTTGTATCTAAAGTGATAATCGTTTTCAATCGTTCTGAAAAATCAGTATTACTAGCGATCCTTCTGGAGAACTTCAGACGATATGGCCTGATATATTCCTACAGTTTGGGCCCTGCTCGCGGCTCGCGTAGGTATCTGATGCAGAATATATTCTCTACAGCAGTAAGAACAAGACGAAATATTTAGACGTAAACGTCTAAGTACCGGTGCAAATTTTGTTCATATGGGACAAGGGTATACTAAAGTTTAATAAATTTTCAATGTAACGGGTAAAATCGAACAACAATGTGATTCTTTAACTTTCACTGCCACAGGCTATAATAATAGGCTTTTAAAAACCGCACAGACCCAGATGAGACGGCTCATATGAGCCGTCTCATCTGGATCTACGCTGTTTGACATTCAGTCTTTCAACTTTACGTATCAACTTTTTTTCAAGCGATAATTTGTGAAAAGAAAGAAAAGCAGACGGCAAATGTCGTCTGAAATTTGGCACCGAAAGAGTTAATGTTTGCTTTTATTAAGCTTTATGAAATTTCTTGATTGAAATGAAAATAAAATAGACATCAATCTGTTTATAACACACTTTGTAATGAGATTGTTTTTATATATTTGCCGGGATCGTCACAAATCGACGTCCCGGCATATAGAAAACGTCCTTAGTGAGCTAATCGAATAGTCAGTCTACCATATGTAAAAATCCAAAGCTATATTAAGAGACCGGCGCGTTTCGCGCGCGCCGGTCAGTGAAGCCTAACCTACATGATCGAGCCAAAAAAGAGAAGCAAAGAGATTACATGTTGATAAATGAGGTAGGGATGATAAATATGTTTGGATTTTGAAGAAAAGAAACGCACATTTTGTGCAACCATTGTTGCTGTCAACGTACACAAATGATATAGTTTGTATACATGAGTTATGTAGCAAAATGAGTTTTTGGTCTGTTTGTTGTTTTTTTTCCTGTATATGTCAATGGTAATCATTTTAAAATGGTTGTCTAAGGAAAAAATAACCGTTGTCCATGTGGACATGGATAAGAACTCTTAATAATAATAATAATAATAATAATAATAATAATAATAGTAATAACAAAAATAAATACCTTACTATATGCTCACACAACAAATATCGAGATCACCATGTACCAACACGCCTATATAATTTTGACCCCCTTAAACCCCACTTTTATATAGTAAAACTGGGGTTTACAGGGGTATACATTATTTTTCTTATTTCTGCTCAAAAACATATATTGTGGGTACTCGTTAGAACCGCCTCGCCGAGGCGGTTCTAACGAGTACCCACAATCTATGTTTTTAGCAGAAACATGAAAAATATAAGAATTTTCATCTGATTTTTTTTCCATTTTTTTGATGGTAAAATTTTCAGTGTATTTGAATAGGCTTGTTTTCGTAATGCATACTGTTTGATCAAGCCTGTCAGCCCGGGAACTTGGGATGGGTAGGGTATGTACCCTAGGGTAGGGTATGTACCCTACCCATCCCAAGTTCCCGGACAGACAGGCTTGATCAAACAGTACAGATCCAGAACAGAACACACCGTCTCATCAGGCCCACACTGTTTGTCATTTATTCAGCAGTTTTAACTCTTTCACTGTCACATGCGATAATAATAGGCTTTTACAAACAGCGTAGATCCTGTTGAGCCGTCTCATCAGGATCTACACTGTTTGACATTCGGTCTTTCAGCTTTACATATTAACTTCTTTCCTATCGATTGTTTGTTATAAAGAAAAAAAAAACTAAAAAAAGAAAACTAAAATAAAATTAAACAACAGAAAAACAGTCGACAAATGTAATCTGAAATTCGATACAGGAAGAATTAAACACAACATCAGATAGCTAAGTGGACTTGTTCAAATAATAACACTAATTCGTATGGCTAGACCAACTTTGCCTGTCGCTTTGACCTTTACATTTAACATTCATAAGGATAGATCCACTGTTCAATTCATGTCAAGCAGTCTTGCGTTCAACGTGAGGTAGCTATTCGCCCAATTTTACATCTAATACCTGCTTTCGCAGTAAACGTACACTTGCAAATATGACAGTCAAAAGGTCACAGCAACATGAGAATTTAGTCGGTGCGTACATTTTGCGTACTTGTTTTGAATATTTGGGATTGTCACTGTTGGCGACTGACATTTAACTTTTTAACAAATTTCCAAGAAGTTGTCTCTTGGTGCGAAAACATATTTATTGTTGCGAAAACTTGATAGTCTCGATTTTCGTCCTACGTCATAGGGTCATCAGCCCGCTTTATGACCTAGAAGAAATCAACGCCCGTCTATCGGGTGCAAATATTCGATTAATGCTGCTAACTTACGACTGTAAATAACCCATTTTCGGCAATTTTGCCGGTAACAACTGGGCCTCGCCATGCGAAAACGTGTCTGGGCGCATAAAGGGACAGTGAAACCCAAGATCAGACTGCGCTTTCACGCAGTCTGATCAAGGCCTTCACTGTCCGTTAACAATCATTGGCTTTTACAAAGTGTTTGAACTGAGAGCAAAGGCTCGGATGGTACTTTGCGCATGCGCAGGATTATCTAAATCTGCGCACTTTTAGCATGTTCTAGGGCACTGTTTCGTTTAATGTGGCCCTTATGCAAATGCTGTGTGATCTACACTGATATACGAGTCTGAACATAATTTGTCAGCACTAAATGCTGATTTTTCTGTTATTTACAGTCATCTGTTGACCGCAAATTTGTCCGTTTTTTTTTTTTTTTTTGGCTATTTACAGTCATCTATCACCAGGAAATGGGTCGGGTGTTTTGCTATTGACAGTCATCTGTCACTAGCAAATTTGCTATTTACAGTCATCTGTTACCAGGTTTTCACCATTTATAGTCATCTGTCACTAGCAAATTTACCGAATATTTGCTCCTAACAAACGTCTGTCAGCAGCAAATTTCCTAATTTTTGGCTGTTGACATTAACCAAGGGAAAGAGCTAACAAGGCATGACAGACAGAACACAGGCCACAAACCAAAGGAAAGCAGAGCAACCAGCTCAAATTTATTAATCGCCTTGGTCAAATTTATGGATTTTTTTCACTGCATGGCAAGAGGTACCCAGAGCCGTCCGTTTGAAACGACATTACGGAAACACGCCTATTCAAATATATTGAAATTTTTACAACCAGAAAAGGAAAATATTTTGACAAAAAATTCAGATATTTTTCAAATTTCTGTTCATAATATAGATTGTGGGCACTCGTTGGGGTTTACAGGGGTATACATTATTTTTCTTACTTCTGTTAAAAAGCATAGATTGTGGGTACACGTTAGAACCGCCTCGCCGAGGCGGTTCTAACGAATACCCACAATCTATGAGCAGAAATATGAAAATATCAGAATTTTTATTGTCTGAAAACTTTCAGTTTTTGGTGTTGAAATTTTCAATTTACTCGTATTTATATAAGCGTGTTTACGTAATTTACTTAAATCTATATCGGACCGATATCGGATTTAAGTAGAATGCTAGAGGGTTGATGACTTCGGGCAAAGTCAAGAGAACAGAGGAGAAATGTAACCCATTTATGCCGTGTGGACTCTGCTATCGCACTCTTTGGATCGATCTATTTCCAGTAAAAGGGGTGTTTGGTAAGTTATCATAACTACCTAGTTTTATAGAAATTCATGTAATTAATGCAAACAGTGTAGACCATGATCAGTCGCGCTGTGTGGCGTTTGACCTAGGTCTACACTATTTGCCAATGTCCCTTTTATTGGATGCTAGGCATAAATGAGTTAATTTAGTGAATAATCGAATTACTCTACTCGCGTGAAATAAATACATTCTAAAAGGAAAGACCCTTGAGAGCAATAAACACAGTCACAAAACTGAAAACAGCAGGTCAATGTGTCAAGTTTGCTGGACCAGTTTCGGCCAGTTAGGCTTCAGCAGTGACCCTCATTAATTTTCAAAACTCCAGGATTTGTTAAATGATATTCTAACACTCCTCGCCTATATAGCCAATGGTTAAACTCAGTGATATATTATGCAATAAATCACTGGGCGGAAACGCGCGACGCTATCTGCCGCCTTTCCGACGTCATTTCGACACGCTGCTGACGTCAGTCTTAGTTTCTACGACGCTAGACTGTGTAACGTCGTCTTTCTCACTTCCGCTACGTAAGAAATGCATGTAAACGTCAGGTTTCAGTCAAAACTTTTGGCGGGATTTCTTTATTCGATGGCGGAAAGTTTGAAAAATCTAAAGGATACAATTACCTTTTCGTCGTTTTCTATGTGTTAGAATCGAAATAGATCAGCTCTTGTGCGTGATTTGTTGAGTAATAAATCACAGTTTGTCGGTCAGTTGTAAGAAGATAAATCACTCGCGCTCCGCGCTCGTGATTTGATCTACTTTACAACTGACCTCTAAACAGTGATTTATTACTCAATAAATCACTGCTAGAGCTGATCTATTTCTTAAACAAAGGACCAACAATATAGAGTATACTATAGTGAAGTACGGGTAGACGTTTTACGGCCACCTCACAACACTAACTCCAGCTTTATTGAAAACCAGTTTCCATGTCAGTGCTGTTAAAGTGATCTAGATTTATCTTATTCCGTTTTACAGGTAAAAATATAACCTTGTTCAGTGACCTAGCTATGCGTTCTGGTTTCAATATTCTATTGGCGAATCATAAGCCTCAGGTCACTGGACAAGGTTATATTTTGATTTGTACGCTCTCATTTATTGAATAAAATTACAGATCAAAACACAATGGCATATAACATGGACGGATCGGAATTTCGGGATTCAGTTAGAAGTACAAATATCAAATATGTGATTATTGTCATATCAATCTGGAGCGAGTTGCCTGAGGGCGAGTTTGAAATAAGAATTGTCTCAGGTCAAGGAATGCCAGATTTGACTGATGGATTTGTATCTAACCTTTAGTAGATTATTCAATCAATATCTCAAAGGTCGATCCAGCTAGCATTCTTCTTAAATCTATGTCGGACCGTTATAGGCCTGACAGCATTGCTGTCGGGTCGATAACGGCCGAACAGATTTAAATACAATGTCAGCTGAGTCTGCATTTGCAGATTTATATAAAATATGATTGCAGTTGCAGCTATAGCACATTTGCTAGAGTATAAAAACTTATTTAAAGGCTATATAAACAAAGTAACAGTGTCTAGGAAATATTTAGCGCAAAACATCCACAAATGGAACCGTGTTCTATTTTACTCATAGAAGCGTTTGGTGGTGGATCACATAAACAATTGGTTGATCTACTCTCTGCAGAATTTCGGTCAGACCTTTTCACGCTCCCTGGTAAGAAATGGCACTGGAAAGCCAGGACATCGGCCCTGTATTTTAGTCAAGTTGTGCCACAAAAGGAGTCATACAGGTAATACATGACATAGGAGCATCTGATAAGACACTTTTTTCAACTGAAAAATACTGTCATTTTCTTATTTCTCCATGAAAATGTACATTGTGGTGCTCATTAGAAGCGCCTCGCCGAGGGCGCTTCTAATTTAATGAGTACCCACAACACGTTTTCATGGAGAAATAATAAAAAAAATATGCGGATACCCTCTTCTTATCTGCAACTATGCCTAATCCTTTCTTCTTCAACTTTTGAGTATAAAACAGAACTTATTATTTATCCTTTTTGTCGCGCCTGCTTTAGCAGGGTGACTTGGGCGTGCAAGTTTCCATCCGTCAACATTTACCCTGGGTGTCTTCTGGGCGCAACTCCTCTTACAGTTTTGTACTTCTCATTTTGATTAAAATTTGAAACTTTGCATGTGTTTTCTTCATGGTATTACTATGAGGCTGTGCATGTGGTTTGGATATAATTGTTAGATTATTTTTTGTCACTTTTTCCACATTGTGAACTTAGTCACTTTTCACCTCAATATATAGACAGTGGGTACCTCTTGTGAGCCCAAAGCCTCTTGCAGTTTTGTACCGATTATTTTGAAATTTTTCATGTGTTTTCTTCATGGTATGAGGATGTGCATATGGTTTGGGTATAATTGTTAGAAAATGTTTTGTCACTTTTTTCACATTGTGAACTTAGTCATTTTTCACCCTCAATGTATAGACAGTGAGTACCTCTTATGAGCGCAACTCCTCTTACAGTTTTGAACCGATCGTTTTGAAACTTTGCATATGTTTTCTTCATGGTATGAGGATGTGCATGTGGTTTGGATATAATTGTTAAATCATTTTTTGTTACTTTTTCTATATTGTGAACTTAGTCATTTTTCACCCTTTTTATATAAACAGTTGGTACCTCTTGTGAGCGCAACTCCTCTTACAGTTTTGTACTGATTATTATGAAACTTTGCTTGTGTTTTCTTCTTGGTATGAGAATATGCATGTGATTTGGATATAATTGTTAGATTATTTTTTTTTACTTTTTTCCACATTGTGAACCCTGAATATATAGACAGTGGGTACCTCGTGAGCACAACTCCTCATACAATTTTATACCAATCGTTTTGAAACTTTGTACATGTTTTCTCCATAGTCTAAAGATAATCCTGCTTTAATTTTAGTTACTTTTTTTCTACTTTTTGAACTTTGTCATTTTCTGACCAGATGTATAGACAGGGGGTACCTTGTGATTTCAACTTCTCATGCAATTTTAAACTGGTCTTTTAGAAACTTTGCACGTTTTCTCCCGGGTCTGCGGAAGTGCACATGGTTTGGATATTATTTTTAAATTTATTTTTGTCACTTTTTCCACTTTAACTTTTTCTTACCTCAGATTTTATGAAAATGTACAAACTGTGGGTACTTTTCGAGCCTAACTTCTCATGCATCATATGAGAAAATGCATATGCTTTCGATGAAATTCCTATATAATAATTTCTCTTCCTGGGGGTGTGGGGGTAGGGGAGGGGAGGTGGGGGGTGAGGGCAGGTGCGACATCAACTTCATCAAAGTTTGATCTGTTTATTTTTTTTCCTAGCTCTATCTATAGCTATTTATTCCACATTCTGACTTTCTGTCCTGTATTCCATTGATTCTGGAATTAGTAAAATTTAATATTTGTCTGTTTGTAAATGATTATAAGTTTACATTTACTTAGGGTCTGTGTTTAATATATTTGTGCTGTGCTGATGTTAGTTTTTTACAATATGTTAGCTGGTTACTCATGGACAAAGTATTGTGCTATGTACAGCATAACTTCAGTTGCATGTTTGTGATATTAATGCCTACCTGTTTGGCAAAAGTATTAATGCGCGTTAAGGTAACTCATAAGTCTCACTGTGACCGGCTCAAAAATTGAAAAAAGACAATGGAACTGAATGACAACTACAGTAAATAAATTGTTTTCTTCCTTTTCATCGTATATTTGATCTTATTTATCTTGAAAAAGGATATCAGATGAAAAGAACTATTTATAAGTTCACAGGGGCTACTCTGATATTTTTCTGCTGCACAGACTCATTCTATTTTTTGGCAGTGAAAATTTCGATTATTGTTATTGGGCAGGTTTTTGTCTTCACTTCCATATGTGTGAGTCCCTTCATATTTCTTCATTTCACACATTCCACCTCTGCAGTGGGCCTGTATCTCCCTTGAAACGTAGTCACTGTAATATACTTTTACAAAAAGCACATAACTTCAGATAAGAGGGGAATCCACATTGTATTTTTTTTTTTTTTTTTTTTTGTATGGAAAAAAGTGCCTTAGGCCAAATAAAAAAATATGAGTGTTTGGGGTAACCCTACCTAATTTTCTTGGTGAAACTTAGAAATGTTTTTCATGTTTTCTCTAACATTCGGACAAGGAGAGCTAAGCAAACAGTGTAGACCCCTAAAGGAGCAGTTTGATCAGGGTCTACACTGTTTGCCATTCTATCAGTACTTTTAGAAACATTAAAGGATAATCAAACAGACTTGGTAAAAATTTATGTGAATTATGTGCGAAGTCCGAATATATTTGGTAATTATGATATTATTCTTATATAAAAAAAAATCTCTACCTATCCTACCTATTCTTTTTTTTTTTTTTTTTTTTTTTCTAACATGTTACCCTAAACACATAATTTCTTATTTGATCTTATCTGGATCTATGATTACTTCAGACTTTTCTTTTATTTATTTATTTATTTTTTTTTTTATCAGTTTTCTTCACTGTTTTCACTGCAAATCTAAAATGTCCCGAATAGACAGCTTAGTATTTCATTTCTTACAGCTTGCCTATTAAAATAAAAATGAGAAAAATATGTTGCTAAACATAAGAAATTTCCGATTAATTGACTATGAAAATTCTTTCTGATCACCAGTCACATGAGGCAAAAGTGACTGTTGATCGAATATAATCGATTATCGGGACAACACTTCCTGTCAGTGCTTGCCAGGAACATATATTAGGTCCGCTGTTCACAGTGTATCCTTACGTTCAGACTACGGTCAACCTTAATGAAACACATATTGAATTATGATATTAGAGTTTAGAAAAGGCAGATCGCTGTGACTTATATGTGTCTGTACATCCGCAGCAAATGACCTGAAATATTGAGGTGTATGTGTTGATAAAGTTTCATATGCATGACTCCAGATAAGGCACTTTTTCAAACAAAATTGTTGTTCTTTTTATTATCATAAAAACATATGGCATGGGTACTTATTAGAAGCGCCTTGCGAGGCGCTAGATATGGATAGCAATGCTTAAATTTACCCGCTAACACTTATCGTTGCTACTATAGACTGGCTACAGTCTTCTTTGACTTAATATTGTTCTCGGTATCCTGTTTGATAATCCACTAAAATAAAAATAAAAAAAAATATCATGACTATAAAGTCATGATTTATAGTCATGATATTATTTTGGTTTTATTTTAGAGGATTATTAAACAGGATTAAAAGAAAAACATATTTAGCCATTAGAGACTGGAGCCAGTCTATTGCTACTGCAACGCTCACTGTTACCCGCGAACACTAATTGTCGCAACTGCAACGCTTAGTGTAAACGGGTGACAGTAAGCGTTCGTTTTGTCAATACATTGTGCAATACCAACGCACAGTGTTAGCTTGCCAGTTTCGGTCTTCATTGTTTCACTTGTTCGCTTCATTTTCTTCAAGTTCCTGTATCATTGGAAAGCATCCCTAGAGGAACCATTACACATTGATGATAGTGCATTGTGATACTGTGGCTGACCAAGTAACCCAGTTACGTGTGTAATTCTACAGTGACCTCGCAGACTATCTGGTCGATATTGGATCCATTATGCATGTACTTGCTCATCACGAAAACATGTATATATAATGTTGACACCCTTAAACCCCAATTTTATATAGTAAAACTGGGGTTTACAAGGGTATACTTTATTTTTCTTATTTTTGCTCGAAAAAAACAAAAAAAAACAAAACAAAACAAAAAAACGCGCGCACACACACACTAACATCACGATCTTCCTTTGGGAAAGGACAAGATTCCCGTAGTGTGACTGGTCGGTGAGAAAACACATTGACATTGCCTAATTATAGTGGACACCAGAAAAAGTTTTCAGACAAGACTTTGTTTTGTTTTGCAATAAAGCAAGTTCAGTTCTTACCCACAACGAAAGTTTTGATGTAAAAATTACAGCATTTATCCAAAACTATCGCAGATTGTCTGGCGCTGGAGATTAATGATGAAATATTTTCTACGGCCATTCTCTTCCTTGCGCTGATTCGAGAAGGGTAGTTTTCAGTTACTGGCGAAAATATGTGCATACCTGCTGGGTTACCACTCAGAGGACGAAACCTGTCCAGGAAAAGAGCGGTTAGGTAAAGTGTTCGGCTCGACATGACCTTAATTATAGTGTTGACTTGGCCGTTAAACTAATAAGCAACCAACCAACAGGCACTGGAAGCCTATCCTTCTGTTGTTTTTTTTTTTTTTTTTTTTTCAGAGTTTTGTTTGCAAGTTCGGTACTTAACCTAGCAGAGTTAGCTGCCCTCCGACCAGATATTGGAAAGTTGTGGAAGGTCCTCTACTTTCATGAAAATCAGCTAGTTTATCCAGTGAGGAAGCATCAGGATAGAGATTTCCAGTATGGCTACAATCAGATCCTATCCTGGTAAAGACAGGTTCTTTTGAAATTCCTCTCCTTTGGTACTGTTTCTGCACTTTCCTAAAAGATCCGGTGTCGGACCTTTAGCCAGCGAGTCTAGAGGTCCGGTACCGAAAAGGAAGAGAGTAGAGATCCGGTACTGGACAGTTAGCCTTTAAGGCTGGATGTCCGGTACCGGACTTCAGCCAGCGGCTCTAGACTGGCTGGCTAAACCTCTGGTAGCGGACGTCTAGCCTGGAATGCTGAAGGTCCGGTACCGGACTTGTCCTTCCTAAAAATAGTAAAATTCAAACAGAATGTTTGTACGCTTTAAAAGGATTGGATACACTTGGTAGATTTACTGCCATTCTAAAGAAGGAATGAGGATCTTTGACTACTTGTCTGCCTTCCTGAGCAACAAACTCGCTATGAAAAGGGGTTTACTCTAAAAGGAAATAATTTGCTCCCACCAGGGAGCAAATTATTTCCTTTTAGCGTAAACCTCTTTTCAGAAGGGAAGCAAAACAATTTTGATGGAGTTACTTCCCCTGAAAGTGTAGCCATTCTTCTTTAACGAGTCTCAGCGTGAGATAATGTACCCTCTGACATATGGCCAAGAGAAGACTTATTTCGTCATATGCTTTGGAAGGAGCTTAGAGCCTAGTAGAATGCCAAGGCAAAAAAGTTTCTTCAAATTAAGAAGATTCTGAACAGACAGTGTGGTAGCTTTGGCTTATTGAGCCATCGCTTGGTGCACATTATAATCTGTATTTTCTTACCACTGCTCCCGTTTGGGTGCAAATACAGTGGAACCTCGATAATTCAAAGGGACCAAACAGTTTTATTTGAATTATTGAGACTTTGAATAATTGAGGGTTAAAATGCATACATATATTACATTTGGGATTTCAAAATGATTTTGAATTATTGAGAATTTTGAATTATTTGAGTTTGAATTATTGAGGTTTTACTGTACCTGTTCTAAACTTTGAACAAGTACGTTTGACAAACTGGTTAATGTATCTATAAGGTGCGGGTGCTGACTGAATGACTAAAAGTGTAGACCCATCAAACTACTCCACTAAGAGCAGTTTGATCTAGGACTACATACTTTACTAAGGCAGGTCTGGTCAAATATTTAGGATATATGCAATAATTGTTCATTTTTGAAAAAAATCAGTCGATAGTTCAGAAAATGAAAGGTCTATCTCTGGTGATGTGTCTACTGGGTAAGTAGCTAGCAGTGAAGACCCTGATCAGTTCTACGGCGTCTAATCGGGTTCTACACTATTCGCTAAGGCTCTGTCATAGCTCCAACTATAGCTTTTTTCTACCGAAAAGTGGTGGCAATTTTCCCCATGAAAACATTTGTTGTGTTACTCATTAGCAGCGCCTCGCTGACGCGCTTTTAATGAGTACCCACAACATATACATGTGTTGTGGGTACTCATTAGAAGCGCGTCATGTTTATATTGAGAAATAAGAGAAACTATTAGTAGGTTTTTTTGTTTTTTTTTGACAAATATTTGGAGCTATGCTCTCTGTCCGATTTCTCAAGGTCCATTTTCATTTTTTCAGTTTGGTCGCAGATAGAGTGGTCTTCAATTCACAATATAACATGGAGTCATTTTTGTCATCAGTCAACACTTTTCTGAAACTCATCCCAGATAATCGACCTAAAGGTATTCCAGAACTTATACGACCCAAGTGTTGTGTGGTGAATTTCCCCATGTCTTACCCGAACCTAACAAAATCCCCGGACTGTTTATGTAAAGCTGAAGTGAAGAAGTACGATGAGGACAGTGAATTTGACAAAGCAACTGTTTCTACTTCATTCCAAGACACTTCTGAAAGAGACAATAAGGCAACACTTCTAGGTTCTGGTGGGATTGTTTTATCAGAAGGAAGTAAAATAACTCAAACTAATGAGCATAAAGGGCATTGTAATAAAACAGGTTTAAACAAGGAATATGAGAAACATGGTATTCAGTCGGAACTTGCTACAAGTGAAGGACATTCATGTACAAGAGAATCGGACTGCAGTAGGGAAAAGAGAAAGAAAACGCACACAGAATCAAATGGAAATTTAGGTATAGATCCAACATGGAAATCGCCAGATAGCAGCAGCATGCAGACAGCTGAAACGTCTACATTTTGCTCACATAATACTTTTACAGAAATCCGTGATTTTGTCGAAAGAGATAATAGCAAAACAGAAAGTATTCCTGTAAGAGTAGCGTGTGATCGTGAGTCTGATGATAAGAAACCTTTACACATCGTCTGGCCACATCGTTGGTAAGTACTGGCGCATATTTTGATTTATTATACTGCCATTGGATGGATATCGCTGCTGGTTGATTTTCGGGTCGGGTCCCCATGGTTTCGATTCGCTCAATAATCGGTGTTTGGTGCTGGTGACGACACTTCGGTTCTGGCACAGCAACAGCGGTACTGATTTGAAATGAAGCTAATGCTATTTATGTTGTGAAAGTTTCTAAAATGTTGGAAAGCTAAGATGGTCTGCTCACAGGCGAGTTTATTCTTATCAGAGTTTAGTCTTCCTAAACCCATTAAAGACTAAAGACCCCTAAACGGGTAACTGGCAAACAGTGCAGACCCAGATCAGACGCCGCAGAACACGGCGTCTGATCAGAGTCTCCACTGTTTGCAAATATTTTAACCATTTTTCTTCAGAAATATCTACATCATATAGCCCTATATTCCTAAAATCGAAAATGGACTCTTGCAATATATAGTGTGGGAGAGTTTATTCAGTCTTTAATGGACTAATTTAGTAAATTTGGCTTACCCCGTACTCCACTGTTGTGTAGTTAAGATTTTCATGTCCTTTGAGCCCATTCCGGAAGTTTTGAAAATTCATACGAGGGTCACCGGTGAGATCTAATTGGCCGACACTTGCTAGTCTGGTACCGAAAAGAAGCCACCTTAGCTATTTTCAATTTTGTGAGTGTGGTCATTGCTTTCAAGGGTCATTCCTTGTAGAATCTATTCACTAGCTAGTGCTTATTGAGTTGAGCATTTCATACCTGATTTATGCGATTGTCTTGTCAGACAGTCGATTGGAGCTGCCTGTCTTATTTGTCCTCCGACGTTAGCCGAGGGGTGGGGAGGGGGGGAGGGGGGGTTCATCCGTCCGTCCCAGATTCCGTCCGTCCGTAGACACATTGAGATGGGTAGCTTGTGGACGCAACTCCTCTTACAGTTTTTAACCGATCTTTTCGAAACTCTGCAGGTGTTTTAATCATGGTCTGAAGACGTGCATGTGGTTTTGGGGTTATCCTCCCCTTATTTTTTTTTTTTTCAACTTTTTCCACTTTTTCGACTTAGTTTTTTCCAGGTCCAATTACAATTAGAATAGATACCTTGTGGGCGAAACTCCTCCAAGAGTTTTTCACCGATCATTTTGAAACTATGCATACTTGTTCTACATGGTCTGTAGATATGCTTGTGGTTTTGGGGTTATCCTTCTAATATTTTTATTAACTTTTTCTACTTTTTGGACTTAATTTTTTTCCAGGTTCGATTACTATTACAATAGATACACTGTGGACGCAACTCCTCCTGGAGTTTTCCACCAATCATTTTGAAACTATGCATACATGTTCTGCACGGTCCGAAAATGTGCTCATGGTTTTATGGTTATCCGCCTGTTATTTTTATCTACTTTTCCGACTTACTTTTTTTCAAAGTCCGATTGGTATTAGAATATATATCTTGTGGGCGCAACTCCTCCTAGACTTTTCTTCTGATCATTTGGAAACTATGCATACTTGTTGTCCCCGCGATGTTAGTCGAAGTGGACTATTAGAATGGGTTTGTTCCGTCCGTCTGTCTATCCGTCCTTCCGTCCGTAGACATAATGAGATGGGTAGCTTGTGGACGCAACTCCTCTTACAGTTTTAACCGTTTTTTTAACTGCAGTTGTATTGTCATGGTCTGAAGATGTGCATGTGGTTTTGGGATTATCCTCCCATTATTTTTTTTATCAACTTTTTTCACTTTTTTGATTTAGTTTTTTTTTTTTTTCAGGTTCGATTACTATTAGAATAGATAGCTTGTGAATGCAACTCCTCCTAGAGGTTTCCGCCAATCATTTTGAAACTATGCGTACTTATTCTACATAGTCTGTAGATGTACGTATGGTTTTGGGGTCATCCTCCTTATATTTTTACCACAATTTTTTACTTTTTTTGACTTAGTTTTTCCAGGTCTGATTAGTATTAGAATAGATAGGATCACACGACCTACTGAAATACTGCCGGAATACCAGTGAAAAATACAGGAATACCTGTGAAAGACACCTAGTGAAGACACCGATACTGGATTTAATTAATTAAGCTATATTATATCAACATATAGAAAAAGGGAAAGTATTGTAACTGAAATAATTTGCATGCAGTCTTTGAAGTGTTGTCTTGGAAAACAATTATCTACACGGTTTGCTCAGGTCTGTCTGTCCTAACAATTAATAGATTTACTCGGAGGACAGTCTTAAAAAGCCAAGAGGCCATAGATCCTCATGCGAACAACGAAGACTGATTAGACTACGCGCATGCGCAGACTGATCTAAGTCTTCACTGGTCGCACAGGTCTTATTATCCTAAAATGTTTCCAGATGTCCATGTCCCCTGTCCCCCCAAACTAGTTTTATTCCCTTGTTCTCTGCGGCGTCTGTTTGCATAGGCCTATCTGTCCCAATACTTAGGTATTATTTTTTAAAACATGCCAGTTTCGTATGCATTCCTGACAAGACATCACGAAAACGTGCCCATATAATTTTGACCCCCTTAAACCCCACTTTTATATAGTAATACTGGGGTTTATAGGGGTATACATTATTTTTCTTATTTCTGCTCAAAAACATAGATTGTGGGTTCTCGTTAGAGCCGGTTCGCCGAGGCGGTTCTAACGAGTACCCACAATCTATGTTTTGAGCAGAAATATGAAAAATATCAGAATTTTTTTTATCTGAAAATTTTCATTTTTTGGTGGGAAAATTTTCAGTATATTTGAATAGGCGTGTTTTCGTAATGAAAAGGCTCTATAATTTAACGAACATTCTCTCTAAGCCGTTACGAGCACACACGAATTTTCGAGAATTTTTTCTTCGTGCGGGGCAAGAGAATGTGACCTTTTCATTTTCTGGGTATTTCATTTATACAGTAGAACTTCAGTGGCTCGAACCCCGATGGCTCGTTTACCATGGATGAGTCGAACACGTCCTTGAGTCCGCAGGGATTTCCTCTAAATACGATATACGGATAATTTAGGGATATTTTCTTCTTTTATCTTGCAGATGTATCGAGGCGATTCTAATGAGTGCACACAGCATACATTTATAATATAGAACACCGAAAAGATATCCCACAATTTATCTCCATTATGCCTCCTGGTATGGCACTAATAGTAACCCTCCGTGGTTCGAACTACCGCTGCCTCGAACAAATTTTCATGGTCCCAAAAGGGTTCGAGCCATTGAAGTTCGACTGTATTTTTTAATCTATACTGGAAATAAGAATGTCCCAGAATTGCGTGTCGTCGACCTGTGGCGTATCTGAGCAGATCCATGAGAATCTGCATAGGGATTACTAAATAGGTCCTGTAGGACTTAGAAACATTAATAGCCATTTTGATGCGCAGACTGTTATCTCGCATATTAATCGCTAAGCTACTATTTTGCTTGCCGCTGCTTGTCGCTTTTCAAAAGAAAACGGTAAACATTATCTATATTTACCTATCTCTTCATACAGCTTACATCATGAACAGTGTATTATGCACCACAATATCACGGCGTATCAGTGGTCCCAGTGACGAAGCCCGAAAACATTGAAATGAATATATATATATATATATATATATATATATATATATATATATATATATATATATATATATATATATATATATATATATATATATATATATATATATATATATATATATATATATATATATTTAATTTAAGATTTAAACAAACTTCAACAAAGAATTCTGGCCCAGGATCAATACTGATGCAAGTAATTCAGAAAAAAGTGTATAGAAAGTGTATCGACTCTCCTGATAGACATAGCTGGAGATCTGGTGTGAGATCTGCCATGCGTGCAGCAAGCCAGCTATCTGGAAGGGGGCACACTGATGTGGATGTTGCCTCTGTACCTGCACGTTAATCAAAAATCCGATTATGATGATATATGAAGAAATATGAAATACCGCTGGGCGTAGTGAGGCTCGAACTCACGCCGGCTACGACGGCAGCGCCTAGCCTTTCAGAGAGTTCCTTGTATATAATGAGTGCGCTAGCGCACCAAAAATATACCCTATCCGATGGGCCATTCAGAGAAATCAAGCATAATACTGTTCCTTGAAACTTGTTTTTAACAAGCGTTGTGGTACAGTGGTTATGTCTCCTGACTCTGAAAGGCTAGGCGCTGCCGTCGTAACCGGCGTGGGTTCGAGCCTCACTCAGCCCAGTGGTATTTCATATTTCTTCATATTGTAAATGATTTGTAATACAGTGTTAATATATTACCTTTTACAGCCCTACTCGCAATTGCAGCTGACAACTGTTTCGTGTATTTTTTACTATTATTTTCAAAGAAAAATAAGGTTTGGCATTTCGGACGATTCATATGAAATGTCAATCCTTTTATTTTTACAGATTTAATAATATGAAGAGGGCAAGCGCATTTAGCTATTGGACCTTTTGTGGAGATTTGATCATGAAATAATATTTTCTACAGTCATTCTGTCCCTTCCGCTGATTCAAGAAGGATAGTTGTTAGTTTCTGGTGAAAGAATGTGCACAGTACTGGTTATCCGCTTAGAGGACTAAGCCTACCCAATAAAAATGTGGTTAGGCAAAATGGCCGCGCTCGTCATGACCCCATTGGGTTGACTGGGTCGTAAAACCTCAAAACAAACAAACAAATATACCCTCACCGATCTGAGCCTGAGTTTTTATTACCGATCATTTTGAAACTATGCATACTGGTTCTACATGGTCTGTAGATGTGCATGTGGTTTTTTGGGTTAACCTCCCACTATTTTTCGACTTATTTTTTTGGGGGTTTTTGTTTTCCACTTTTTCGACTTAGTTTTATTCCTGGTCCAATTAATATTAGATACCTTGTGGGCGTAACTCCTCCGATCATATTGAAACTATGCATACTTCTTCTACATTGTCTGAAGATGTGCGTGTGGTTTTGTGCTTGTCCTCCTATTACTTTTATTAACTTTATCTACTTTTTCAACTTAATTTTTTTCCAGGTCTGAAAAGTATTAGAATAAATACTTTGTGTGCGCAACTCCTCCTACAGTTCATTTTGAAACTATGCGATCTTGTTCTGAATATGTGCATGCGGCTTTTGGGTTATCCTCCCATTATTTTTTTTTAAAAACTTATCCCACTTTTTGACTTGGTTTTGTAAGTGTTACAGGATGATATGGGTAGCTTGTGGGTGTAAATCCTTTTACAGTTTTATACTAAACTTTTTGAAACGTTTCAGGTGTTTTTATCATGGTCTCAAGGTGTGCATGTTTTTGGATATAATCCTTAAGTTATTAGCTCACCTGAGCACGAAATGCTCATGGTGAACTATTGTGGTCAGTCAATGTCCGTCGTGCGTCGTCCGTCGTGCGGGGTCAACAATTGCTTTAAAAGCCTACTCCTCCTACTTCCCTGGGCCAATTGACTCGATACTTGGTAGGAAGCATCACATTACGAAAACACGCCTATTCAAATATATAGAACATTTCACCTCCAAAAACTGAAAATTTTCAGATAAAAAAACTCTGATATTTTTCATATTTCTGCTCAAAACATAGATTGTGGGTACCCGTTAGAACCGCCTCCGCGAGGCGGTTCTAACGAGTACCCACAATCTATGTTTTAAGCAGAAATAAGAAAAATAATGCATACCCCTGTAAACCCCAGTATTACCTAATAAAAGTGGGGTTTAAAGGGGTCAAAATTATATAGGCGTGTTTTCGTGTTGAGGGTGTTTTTTAGATCAAAAATAGCTAAAACATTCCGATCGGAAATCCAAGATGGCCGCAATGGCCGCCATGTTGAAAATCTATTTGTCGCTTCTTCTCCTGAACCGAAAGGCCAGTTGACTCCAAACTTGCTAGGCAGCATCGGGGTGACTTTTAGATCAAAAATAGCCAAAATCGTGCCGATCGGAAATCCAAGCTGGCCGCCATGGCGGCCATCTTGAAAATCTAATTTTCGCTTCTTCTCTTGAACCGATAGGCCAGTTGACTCCAAACTTGCTAGGAAGCATCGGGGTGACTTGTAGATCAAAAATAGCCAAAATCGTGCCGATCGGAAATCCAAGATGGCCGCCATGGCGGCCATCTTGAAAATCTATTTTTCGCTTCTCTTGAACCGAAAGGCCAATTGACTCCAAACTTGCTAGGAAGCATCGGGGTGACTTGTAGATCAAAATAGCTAAAATCGTGCCGATCGGAAATCCAAGATGGCCGCCATGGCCGCCACCTTGAAAATCTATTTTTCGCTTCTTCTCCTGAACCGAAAGGCCAATTGACTCCAAACTTGCTAGGAAGCATCGGGTTGACTTGTAGATCAAACATAGCTAAAATCGTGCCGATCGGAAATCCAAGATGGCTGCCTTGGCGGCCATCTTGATAATCTATTTTTCGCTTCTTCTCCTGTACTGAAAGGCCAATTGACTCACTTGCTAGGCAGCATTGGGGTGACTTGTAGATCAAAAATAGCCAAAATCGTGCCGATCGGAAATCCAGGATGGCCGCCATGGCAGCCATCTTGAAATCTATTTTTTGCTTCTTTGCCTGAACCGAAAGGCCAATTGACTCCAAACTTGCTAGGAAGCATCGGGGTGACTTGTTTAAGCAACCGTCATGAATCGTGCTCAAAATGTTTGTCTTGGTGATTTCTAGGTCAAGTTCGAAACTGGGGCACCTGGGGTCAGAAACTAGGTCACCTGACCAAATCAGCGGAAAACCTTGTTATCACCCTAGCGGTCACATTTTTCAAGCAATCATCATGAATCTTGCTCAAAATATTTGTCTTGATGATTTTTAGGTCAGGTTCGAAACTGGGTCACTTGGGGTCAAAAAACTAGGTCACCTGGCCAAATCAGCTAAAACCTTGTTAACACTCTAGCGGTCACATTTTTGAAGCAGTCATCATGAATCTTGCTTAAAATGTTTTGTCTTGATGAGTTCTAGGTCAAATATGAAACTGGGTCACTTGGGGTCAAAAACTAGGTCACCGGGCCAAATCAGCAGAAAACTTGTTAACACTCTAGCTGTTACATTTTTAAGCAGTCATCATGAATCTTGCTCAAAATGTTTGTCTTGATGAGTTCTAAATCAAATCCGAAACTGGGTCACTTGGGATAAGAAAACTAGGTCACCAGGCCAAATCAGCAGAAAATTTTGTTAACACTCTAGTGGTAACATTTTTGAAGCAATCATCACGAATCTTGCACAAAATTTTTGTCTTGATGATTTCTAGGTCACGTTCGAAACTGGGTCACATGGGGTCATAAACTAGGTCACCAGGCCAAATCAGCAGAAACTGTTAACACTCCAGAGGTCACATTTTTTATGATTATCATAAATATTGCTCAAAATGTTCGTCTTGATGTTTTCTAGGTTTAGTTTAAAACTGGGTCACTTGATATCAGAAACTAGGTCACCTGGCCAAATCAAAGGAAAACCTTGTTGATGCTCTAGAGGTCACATTTTGAAGTGATCATCATGAATCTTGCTCAAAATGTTTGTCTTGATTTCAAGGTGATGTATATTTTTCTATCCAGTGACGTTCTTAAGTTTTTCCGTTTAGGTCAGTTTCTCAGTAATTATTGGTCCTACAGAGTGATATTTGGTACTTGTGAAGTGTTTGTGTTTAGGTCAGTTTCTCATTAACTATTGCTCCTACAGCCAGTGATACTTAGTGCATGCATACATCTTAGCATGGCCACTTGAGTGCAGTCATCCATATTTAACCTTGACCTTTATTTCACAGTCCATTAGACATGCTTACCTTACTTGTTAATATAATAATTTTGAATGTTGATCAGAATGTTTGCCTTGAACAGTTCTAGATCAGGTTCTCAAAGTGCTATGATGCTCAGGTGAGCGTTACAGGGCCATCATGGCCCTCTTGTTTTTTTGTTTTTTTTTGTTTTTTTTTTTTTGTTGTTTTTTTTTTTTTCTTCTTCATTTTTTTCTGCTTTTTCCCCCTTTTCCAGGCCTCATTACTACCAGAATACAAAACTTGTGTGTGCAACTTCAACAGTTTTCCAACGAGTATTATGAAATTATGCAGGCTTATTCCACATGCTCTGAAGATGTGCATTTGCTCTTGGGATTATCCTTCCTTTATTGTTTACCAATTACTTCCATTTTATTTCTGGTTTTATTGTCCCCGGACATTACTTGAAGGATCTGTTAAAATGAGACGGTTCTAACGAGTACCCACAATCATTATTTTTGATCAAAAATAAGAAAAATAATGTATACCTCTGTATACCACAGTTTTACTTATAAAAGTGGGATTTAAGGGGGTCAAAATTATACAGGCATGTTTTTGTAATGGGGCATCTCCTTATTGATTCTGCTGTTGCTGTGTTTCGTGGATCATGGCGGTTGATGTGTGCTTGGTTGGGGATGAGCAGTGGTTGGCAATATTGTTGAAGGTCAGACGCTTAATAAGAAATTAGATAAATGGTACTGAAATGCTGTTATTAAAGGCTCTTGATAATGACATGCAATGTGGATTTGCGATTCATGGAAGAAAGGTAAACAATACTGACAAACAGTTGTTGAAGGTTAAAGGATCTTAACAACATGTATTGCGTTTGTGAAATCCTCAGAAATAAGATAAACCCAGCAGGCACATAACGTTGAAACAATGTCTTTTGATATAGGGATCACCCATGATTTTTCATGCATTAACATTTGCCGGGTCCCGAGGAAGCTGTTTAAACACGAGGCCGCTAGGCCGGGTGTTCAAATATCTTTCGAGGGACCCGGCAAATGTTATTGCAATGAAATAACCATGGACGATCGTTGTTCTTGCATAACTTACGATTCCAACGGCAAATTGTGACGAAAACGCCCCAAACCTCCATATAAACTCTATATAAACTCTTCAAATGCGACGGCAAACCAACATGGCGGCTAGTTCAGAATGTTGTTTACAATGACCCCATTTGCGCAATGACCCTCTGACGTCATCATAAATTCTAAAATACTACGTTCAGGGCGATAACGTTACGTCGCTCAACATAACGTAAACAAAAATTCAAAATCCATGTTCGAACAGCACGTGAATTTCATGATTTGAACATGGGTTTCTTTGTTTGAACACGGCTTCTGGTCCGTTCAAGAATAGCTTCAAACAGCTATGTTCATTGGATTTTATGCAAAAACACTGATTAAACGTAATGACGACGTTGGATCGACGTTGTATCAACGTTTTGTGCTCGCCGGGAAAAGTATTGATGTGCTGTATTGATGGTTTAAGGTTGCTAGCAGCTATATGCACTATGTTAATGCCATCATTGAAAGCAAGCCAAACATCCCTGATGTACATGTATTGAAATAGAAAGGCGCTTAATAGTGACATATTACTTGTCTGGTTGTTCTGTGATAGCCTTTTCCAGAGACTAGATTGTCTTCTACTCTTAGAGCACGCACCGGCACAGTGGCTCAGTGGTAGAGCGTCCGCTTTGTGATCGGGAGGTTGCGGGTTCGATCCCCGGCCGGGTTATACCAAAGACTTTAACCCTTCTCTTGCTGAGCATGACATGCCCTGTCTTGGCAAACAGTGTAGATCCAGATCAGTTGGCTTCTGAAGAAGCCAACTGATCTGGATCTGCACTGTTTGTCATTAAGTGTGTGAATTTCTATCAAAAACCCAGATCAAGTAATCTGATTGGGCGTGGCATCTTAATTTATTCAGCAGGACAAGGGTTAAAAATGGTACTAGCTGCTCTTTCGCTTGGCGCTCAGCATTAAGAAAGTAGAGCTAGAATTGGTCAGCTCAGTGTCAGTATAATGTGACTGGGTGGAATATCATGTATCATGTCAAAGTGTCTGGGGCGTGATATTTCAGTGAGGCAGCACTCTAAAAGTGAGCATTGAGCTCCCTGCCACATCCAGACACCGTCGCGATATGACTGAAAGATTGTTGAAAGCGACGTTAAGCCCAAATCTTAGAGCACGTCCTTCTACTTTTAAACCTGTCTGGTTGATCTTTTGTAGAACGTTCTCTGCATAGCACCTGTCATATACCATAGCTGAGGGTTGTGTCAAGAATCGATCGTCTGTTTTTGATTGCTTTCAGGGAGCACGACAAAGGACCCCAGGCTTTCTTCAATATTTTATTCCAGCTGAAAAACGCAGGACTGGAGTTCCATTTGTCAGTTCTTGGTGAGCAGTTTACTGAAGTTCCAGGTATGTGTAAAATATAAGACATGGAACGATAGCATTTATATTGGTCAAACTGCTGTGAATCAAGATGTCAGGTAAAATCATATAAAAATGCCCTTGGAAACAAAGAACACATAAAGGAACGAAAATTCTATCATAACATTGAAAAAACGACCAGCTTCCCTTTAAAGGTTTGCTAGGGCCAGTGTTTATGTAAGCAGAGTTATTCTTAATTATAGACAAGGCAGAGCCCGCAGTATAATGTATTGGGAGTTAGTGAAGATTTTATTTTTCTGCAACATTGGATCAGTATCTACAGTCTCACATGATCCTTATGCGTGTATACACCGCCACTGACGCTGTGTCAAATCGGACACTTTACCATGTAAACCATGATAGCCTGTACTTTAGAACAGTATGACCAGGGCTTTACGGTAATCCTTGCCTTTTTACCTTTACCACTCCCTGGGCTAATACAGCAAACGACAAATTGATCTTGAATCTTATTTCCCTAGAAAACAAATATTCTTTGATGTTTCATGCAAATTGTCTCCTAGTTCTTATTTGCCCAGAAAATAAGCTTTGACATTTCCTGCAAATTTAATTTTTACAGGAAATAGGCTCCTTAGGAGACAATTTCATAGCTACAGATAAGAGGGGGTGACCACATAATATTTTTCTTATTTCTCGACGAAAACATATGTTGTGGGTACTCATTAGAAGCGCCTCGCCGAGGCGCTTCTAATGAGTACCCACAACATATGTTTTCGTTGACAAATAAGAAAGATATCAGCATTTTTCGGATGAAAAAAGCGTCTTATCTGTTGCTATGCAATTTGTATGAAATGTCAAAAACTTAACCTATTTTATGTGAAAAATAAGAAACAAAATACTTAAAATGTCTGCCGAAAGGTTAACTCAGTATGCAGAGCATTAAATGGACTTGATGCACTTGAAAGATTTCCTGCCATTTTAAAATGTGACTGTTGTGGCGTTGTGTTTGCTTTTCTGCAGATTAAGCTCCGTTTTGAAAGGTGTCTTCTCTTAAAGGAAGGAATTTGCTCCAATTGGGATTAGAAATTTAGACATCACGAAAACATGCCTATATAATATTGACCCCCTTTAACCCCAATTTTTTATAGTAAAACTGGGGTTTGCAAGGGTTTACTGCATTTTTTCTTATTTCTGCTAAAAATCATAGATTGTGATCAGCGAGGCGGTTCTAACGAGTGCCCACAGTCTATGTTTTGAGCAGAAATATTAAAAAAATATCAGACTTTTATCTGAAAACTTTCAGTTTTTGGTGGTAAAATATTCAATATATTTGAATAGACGTGTTTTCATAATGGTAGATTCTCTTTAAGAAGGAAAGCAAACATAGTTCTGACAGAGTTGCCTGTCAGTCCCCTAATAAAATATTTAGACCGGCTAGAATTTAAGCGGACAGATTACATACTACATACCAAGTCCAAAAATATAAGTAAAGATACCCAGGAAACGCAGTACTCACGAAACGTGGCCTTCTCGAGTCAATATAAAAAGCTTGAACTGTCATGAATAATATTTTAGTTACTTTGGAACTTATGCATTACAGCCAATTACTATTACATTTTCAATTATCCGATCCATCATTTTGGATCATTTGCACTGGAATGTAATAAATGACATTACAGTTCTTTTGTATTTTATAATTTCTGCTGTAAATACAAGTTATAATGCCTTGAAGGAAACATTTCCTCCTAGAGCAAAGAACTATTTCCTTCAGAAGGCCACCATTACGAAAACACGCCTATTCAAATATATAGAAAATTTCACCTCCAAAAACTGAAAAATTTCAGATGAAATGCTCTGATATTTTTCATATTTCTGCTCAAAACATAGATTGTGGGTACTCGTTAGAACCTCTCGGCGAGGCGGTTCTGGTTCTAACGAGTACCCACAATCTATGTTTTTGGGCAGAAGTAAGAAAAACAATGTATACCCCTGTAAACCCCCAGTTTTACCGTATAAAAGTGGGGTTTACGGGGGTCAAAATTTTATAGGTATGATTTCGTGATGTATGCCGCCGCGCGACGAGTGTAGATGATGTAACGTTGCAAAACGTACTGGTGTCATTCGAAAACGTCAGAAGAGCATAAAACAGATCTGAAGGAAAAAAAACATTTTTATCATACGTAATATATGTTTAAACACCTTGATTTTTTAAAAACAGGAAATAATTCCCTCAAGTCTTGGAAATCGTATAGTCAAACGGATGCTAATGCACTCGATTGTTTATCGGATTTGCAAATATCTCGGGAAATATTTTCAAGTATTTTAAACTCAGGATGCATCAACTTCTATGTACTGGATTACAGCTTAAGTATAATTAGAATTTCAATTACTCAATCCTTGCAGAAAATACTGCTATTTTTCTTTTTTCTCAATGAAAACATATGCTATGAGTATTCATTTGAAGCGCCTCGGCGATCCACAACAGACATCTTCATGGAGAAATAAACAAAATATTTATCTGGATACGTTTTGAATCTAGAGCTATGCTTGCAATCTGCCAGATGCACTTCTGAGCTCGAATATGGGTATAGTAGTATTCTCATTGCAGTCTATAGATGCCTTTTAATGTCACTTAAACGTACAATGTACTAGTAAACGATCTTGAAGTTTCCATCAAAGCGCCTTTCTTTTGCATACACTTATCTTATTGCATAGAAGTCACCCTAGAAATGCCACAATCACAATGCATGTCACTTTGCCTGATAAATTAAGATTGAAACCTGTTTCACACGTAGCTGCATGTTAAGCGAGTAGCGGCGTAGCCAGAAAGGAATTATTTTTGCACACACTCAGGCAAATCTTGAAAACTATGCCTAGAATCGCTTCGAAAATAGGGGCTACTCTTAAAGGAAAGAAGTTGCTCGTTTAGGGTAAAGAAGCACAATATTTTATGTTAATGCCACTTTATCATAAATATTTTTCTTGCGCGTCCGTAATGTGACTAATGAGCGCTTTACCTTTGATCACGAATAATGTCACTTTGCCTGACAATTTAAGATTGAAACCTGTTTCATACGTGAATGCATCTTAAGAAATACATAATTTTGCATTGCAGGATAACTTAAGTTAGGGTCGTTCCTTCTTGAACATTACTAATAACCGGTCCAGGTTTCCAAATGACTAGTTTTGGGAAAAGGCATACTCTGTCAATGTGTGCCTGTTCGTGTATTTTACAGATATATTTGAAGAAGCAAAGAAACGTCTCAGCTCTAATATACGTCATTGGGGTTATCAAAATACAAAGAAAGAATACTTTGAAACTTTGCAGCAAGCTGACTGTGTAGTTTCTACAGCTTTACACGAATTCTTTGGTGTAGCAATGTAAGTTATGTTTATATTTTATTACGACTGAATAGCATATGTATATACTGCAATTCGAGGGTTGAGCACAAGACTGTAGTAACTCAAAAATATTTTTGAAACCCTTGTTTAGGGGCAACTTTGACCCCTTTGTAAACAATGCAAATTTAGGTGCCATTGCTCATACGAGCAATGGCACCTAAATTTCCATTTTTTACAGTAAGAAATGTTGTAATCTTCATAACGCCTTCATGGTGAGGAGATTAAGTATTGGGAAAAACAACCATCTGACTTGCTACAGTCTTGCGCTCAACCCTCGAATTGTATATCTCTCACATCAACACTAGTACTGCTCATTGGCATATTTTGCTCTAGCAGTTACAGGGAGCGTAGAATATACACGTACATATACTATGGAGATAAATCTTATAAGATCTCAGTATTATATTAAAACAGTTTACACGGACATTTATAAATGGAACACCTCTTTAAAAAGTAGGATTAATTTTCTCTGGGTAGCAAGAAAGCTACCTTTCTCTGTAATAGTATGCATTGTCCACAAGGAAGACAACTTTTGTGACTTCCTGTTCGCTTTCCTTTACACCAATCCCCTTCGGGCGTCTAAAAAAATTGTCTTTTCTATAAGGAAAGACTTTGCTACCTGGACGCCCCCTCTGGGAGCAGTCTTAAAGTCTTTCCTTGTTGAGTAGTTAACCACCCGGAAAGTGTATCTGTTCTGACATATACTTTTTTCTTAACACAAAGCATGGGACATATCTCCAGATAAGGCGGGTTTTTTGTTTATATATATTTTCTTATTTCTCCTCAAAACATGTTGTAGTACTCATTACATTACGAAAACACGCCTATTCAAATATACTGAAAATTTTACCACCAAAAAATAAAAATTTTCAGATAAAAAATCTGCACAAAAACATAGATTGTGGGTACTCGTTAGAACCGCCTCGCCGAGGCGGCTCTAACGAGTACCCACAATCTATGTTTTTGTGCAGAAATAAGAAAAATAATGTATACCCCTGTAAACCCCAGTTTTACTATATGAAAGTGGGGTTTAAGGGGGTCCTAATTATATAGGCATGTTTTCGTGATGAGAAGCGCCTCACTGATGTCCACAACATACGTTTTCGAGAAGAAATAAAAAAACAAAAACAAACAGTTTTCCTGATATTATGAGATAAATATGAGAAGGAAAGGGATATTTTAAAATTCACGAAGCGGTTCCTGAAATGACTGCTAACAGCGAGTTTAAACTTTGCTTTTTGTCTGCGACGAAGCAAATGAATGCCATCTAATTTCTGAATTTCCCTATTCCACATCGTGAATTAGGAACTTACCCTAGACAAGAACAACGTTTTTGTTGATGTGTGTTTACAAAACAAAGAAATAATTTGGTTAAGATTTGTGTTTATTATGACCAGCAGCGGACAAGGGGTGAAGCGAAACTTAGCATAGGAGAATCAGAGAATATCCAAAACTAGAAGCTGTTCGCAAATCTGTTAACATTAATACACTAAACATGACTGACAGCAAACACCATTTAAAACTTTCCTAATGTTCCAAAGGAAATTATGCTTGATATATATATTCAAATCGATTCGAGTTGAATAAGGCGGCCAAGCCTAATTGTTTCTGTGAAAAGGTGTGAAAACCCTCTCTTTCTTTATAAGGGTGTAGATGAACGGAATATGACTCTCCAATACATTTATCGGTAACCGTTACCTAAGAGTTGACGAATTGCAATCCGGGTAAATCAAGAACAAAAATCAGTACTCGCCGACAACTGGCGTAAAATTACACAAAAAAGTGTATTTAAATTTAAATTAAAAGTGTTTACAATGAGAAACGATACTTGTAAATTACCCCAAAACATGCCCAATTGCCTCCGCTTTTCAGTCACATAATTTTTATTTCGGAAACCCTTGCCACTTTGAAAGAGTGTTACCGACAAATCCTCTACTAGATTTTGGTCAAGATTTGACATTTTATCGCTTTTTAAACTGCATTTTTGGCAATAAAATATTGTCGAATAATAAAAACATTACGTTCAGAACACAATTTGATGATGTTTTAGCAGCAATGCTGTTGAAAAATATTTTCACCCGATTTTTATACTTTTCGAGTTTTACCGCTGAAAAAAAAAAACTGTTTTATATGCTTACAATCGAACTTCAGTAGCTCGAACATCTTTGGGACCATATAACTTTGTTCGAGATATGGGTAGTTCGAGCCACTGAGGGTTATTCATGGCGCCAGGTCAGGAAGCAAATAGCGATAATTTAGGGAAATCTTTTCAATTTTCTACACAATAATTGTATGTTGTGTGTACTGATTAGAATCGCCTCATCGAGGCGATTCTAATGAGTACACACAACATACAGTTACCTGATAAAGTAAGAAAATTTCCCTAACTATTTGTTTTCTTGAGCTAGCGGAAGGATTTCGTAGGGACTCAAAATCGAGTTCGAATTAGCCATGGTAAACGAGCAATCGGTGTTCGAGCTATTGAGGTTCGACTGTATTTACTATACGCAGCGCCAATGATTAAACTCTAATATGGGACAGAACACATAACCCTACAACAAGCAAATACTATGACCGCGAAACACAGCCTCCTCGAGGCATCTAAAAAAAGAGACGAGGACCAACAATTACAAGACACAATGGCACAGTTGCAACAGACATACAAGCAAAGAAGATCCTTAACAGAAGAATTATCTTGGAACAATCAGCAGACACAATAGTGGGGTGGCTTAAACTTTACATGATCGCAGCCTCATTTTTAAAACGTATAAGTGAAGATATCACAGCCTTTCTTGCACATCAGATAAGGGAATCCTGGATTTAACCCTGGGATAGATTTTTTTATCCTACCCAGGTAATCCTACCCAGGGTAAGATATGCACTTCCTGTATTGGATGTCACGTAGGTCATCGTTAAAGTTTATGACACTGAACGTAATGACGCCATTAAACGCAACAGTAATTTCATCACAATATGGCGGACGTCAGCAATCGAAGTGACTGCATTATTAAAAAGTCTACGTTCAGAAATGAAAGGTGTGCAAGAAAAAGAATCTATCATGGGTGTGAGGGGTAGTAGATAGAAAATTTCGCCCCCCGCGATAACAGTCTGGCATCACGAGGAAACCGTCGTGATGCCAGACAGTGATCCTCAGGGCGGATTTTTCTATTTACCCCTCACACCAATGATAGTTCCTTATCTTCCAAGGCACGAAAACAAGGAGAGATGGTATACTAATATGAACCGTCATCACGAAAACATACCTATATAATTATGACCCCCTTAAACCTCACTTTCATATAGTAAAATTGGGGTTTACAGGGGTATACATTATTTTTCTTATTTCTGCTTAAGAACATAGATTGTGGGTACTCAATAGAACCGACTCGGCGAGGCGGTTCTAACGAGTACCCACAATCTATGTTTTGAGCAGAAATATGAAAAATATCGGAATTTTTTATCTGAAAACTTTCAGTTTTTGGTGGTGAAATTTTCAATATATTTGAATAGGCGTGTTTTCGTAATGTGGACGCACAAAGAAGAACTGCAACAGAGAAACTGCACAGTTACAATGAAATCAAAGCACTGACAGCACTGGTGGGTCGATCATCTCTGAGTGTATCTTAGCTTTCCGGATAGCGTGAAGAAGCATTTTGTGGTATCATTTGGTATTCACAGAGCAGCCAACGAAAACTGATGAGCTCTGATTCTTCATTAGTTTTATTGTTGTTTCAGGTTAGAGGCAGTTTTCTGCGGTTGTTATCCGCTGTGTCCAAACAGACTTGTGTATCCTGAAATATTTCCAAGTAAGATGTCAAACAGATTTTCTTTTCTTAACATCCTGTACATGTGATTTCATGGCAAGGTCTTTATGTATCCCCGCCTCAGGTGAGGAGGACATATTGTTTTTGATGCAGATCCCGTTGGCGTCGGCGTTGGCGTCACACTTTCTTGTCGGCACCATATCTTGTGAGCCAGTGGTTGGATTCTTACCAAATTTGAATGAATATATAATTGGGACATAAAGAAATGATTAGATTTCGGTGACTTTGACCTAATTTTCAAGGTCACAGCAGGAGAGAAAAGCTGAAAATTCTGTGACACTTTCTTGTCTGCACAATATCTTGTGAACCATTAGTTGGATTCTTACCAAATTTTCATGAATATATAATTGAGACATAACAAATAACTGATTACTTTGGTGACCTTGACCTAATTTTCAACTGATATTGGCTTACAGTTGGGCAAGGCCTGCTATCCTTGTAGTGGGTAAGGGTAGAGGGGGAATGTTTTTATTTCTTCTGTTTCTTCACTTTCATTCCTGTTCCTTTCTTCCCTGTCCCTCTCTTTCATCTCCTCTACTCTCTCTTCTATCTCTTTTCTCCCTTTCTCTGGGAGACGACACAAAATGACCCTTAAGGGTTGACGTGTCGTTAAACCCCAACACAGTCAATCAATCAATCAAGGTCACAGCAGTGCGAAACTGAAAATCCACGGTTGGGAGACATCTGTTTTCTCTGAAAACTGTTGATGATAGGTTTCTTATTTATATCCAGAATGTGTTGCTTTTATCATTTGGGTAATGTTTTAACCCTTAAAGTGCCAATCTCATTCGCAGCAGACGACATTTTGATTTTGCTTTATTTTTTCAAAGAAACTAAGTTGACAGTTCTTGTGACTTGCCTGCTTGGCGACTTATTTTCTCTGAAAAATAAAACAAAATTGAATGTCGTCCGCTACGAATTTTGCATGGCGCTTTAAGGGTTAAATATGGGGATCTTGCTTAAGTGTTTGTCGTGCGGTATCTGGCAGTACTCTGCTCCGCGACAAAAATGCTTGACCTGACTGCATATGTTACAGGCCAAACTTTAAAAAGCAAGTTATAAGTTCACTGGGTTGAACTGTATTCTTTGTTTTCAGACAGAATGAGTAAGCATATCATTACGAAAACACGCCTATTCAAATACACTGAAAATTTTACCACCAAAAAATGGCAACTTTTCAGATAAAAAAACTCTGATATTTTTCATATTTCTGCTCAAAACATAGATTGTGGGTACTCGTTAGAACCGCCTCGTCGAGGCGGTTCTAACGAGTACCCACAATCTATGTTTTTGAGCAGAAATAACAAAAATAATGTATACCCCTGAAAACCCCAGTTTTACTATATAAAAATGGGGTTTAAGGGGGTCAAAATTATATAGGTATGTTTTCGTGATGAGTTCACTGGGTTGAACTGTATTCTTTGTTTTCAGACAATGCGTAAGCATATCAACATGTTAACAAAAACTGTCAAAACTCTTTTCCCCATAAATACAGTCGCAGCCGCACCTGTCGATATAATATATACATTATATATTGATTGATATTACTTCAGTAACATGATCTTACGCTCTGTAGCATATCAAGTGGTGTTCTTAGATTGAATGAAATATCGGGTTAGCACGAGACGCGCAGTAGATCACTTTACTGCAAACTTACACTTAGGCCATACCAAATTAATTTGTAGATTCTCATCCAAAATTTATGAAAAATTGGGGTGGGTGGAACATTTTTATTTTTTATTTTTTATTTTTCAGCAGGCTTTGACAAGCAATCCAGTGTTGGAAGATGAATTGACTAGACCATGAAATTGCATTGTTTAATGTAATAAAATTATAAACCATTGATTTATTAGTTTTATTCAATTCAGAAACAAAAAAAGGTGTAAAGATGTTGACTAGAAACTGATGACTAGTAGGCTGTATTCAAAAATGAACGCCAAACCAATCTTTGACGATCTCTGCTCCTTTACGAATTCGAACAACCACGAACATATTTGCCGATTGCCGGTGGTTTTCTATCAGTATATCGCCGAATACGGTAAACTTTTGCTAGATTTCACACACCAAAAAATTCAGGATTTTATTCCGGAAATTGATCAGGTAAACAACAGGTAGATGCTCGATATCGGATATTGTACGTAGAATTAAGCGTCACAGCGACGCGGATGACTCTGCCGGACGAAATATTCGCACCGAAATAATTCGGCTATTTTTTTTTTTTTTTTTTCGTGAAATAAAAAAAAATCGGGCGGGCAGTTTTGACCACGGGCGGGCGGGGATGAGAATCTACAAATTAATTTGGTATGGCCTTAGCGCTACCCACAACAGTTGCAGTTGACAATCTTATCCTTAGCACCCTGGGTAAAATTTTCAGCAGACGACATTTTGAAATATTTTCTTTTTTCCCCCAAAAACAAGATTTGACAGTTCATGCAAGTTGTCTCTGTTGGCGACAATTTGCATGAATATCAATGCCTGTTTCCTTGGAAAAAGTATCATTTTGTCGTCTGCTGAATTATACCAGAGCATGGTAATGGTTATTTCTGTTTATTCTTAAGAGAAAGTAAGGCTGGACAGACGATTCATAGAAGATGTAAAGCTTTACTTTTCTCGAAAGACAAACACGTCTGCTACGATTTTGAATTTCTGTCTAACGACCGCTTGAAACAGTTGACAACGGGGCGAGGTTAAACGCCTACGCTTCTGTGTCATGATGTCAAGGAAAACAAGCCTCATTTGGGAGAGTGAATAATCGAAACTTAATTGACCCCGCATTTTGGATCGGATTGTAAGACACTTGACAGCTTGAAAGTGGTATCAACGATGGGTATATAATTAATGTTCTAATTAGTTAAACATGACGCCTACTGTGTGGTGCTAGATATTAAATGAAAATAAAGGGTGGGTTTGGGATCATGTAGATCATCCAATAGCAAATGCGAAATGCCAAACAAAGCAAAAGTATTGAAAGCAATGCAAATAGCATATTCAATACAAATAGGCGACCAATGCCAACACTGGCCAAAGTTTAAGTATATATGCAAATAAACTAGGAAAATGATTGCTCTTTATTGGAAATGGACTATTCCCAAGGATTAAGGTAGAAGAGTCCATTTGGCGCATATGGATTAATTATGCCCCCTCACCCCCGCCCACTCCCCCCCCCCCCTCCCACACACACACCCCCTACAAAAGGGGGTGGGGACATTGTTTTTGGGACGGATCCCGTTGGCGTCAGTGTCGGCATCGGCATAACTTGAATACCCTTTGAAATATTTATTTTGATGAAACTTGGTAGAAATCAGGACGAGATGACGTGTCGCATACAAGATTGACAACTCTGGCTTTCTTACTTTTTGAGTTATAACCCTTTATTTGAAAAAAAAAAGATTTCGTGTCTGCTCTGTAACTCCAATACGCTTCAGAATATTTCGATTGTACTTGATAGAAATGTAGAATACAATGAGAGGACGTGTCACATACAAGAATGACAACTCTGCCTTTCTTACTTTTGGCGTTATCTCCCTTTCTTATATTTGACAGTGATACCATTGATTTCATGTCCGCCCTATAAGTCAAAGATCCTTTGGAATATTTTTATGATTCTTGGTAGAAATGTAGAACAGGACCAGATGACGTGTCGCGTAAAAGAATGTCAACTCTGCCTTTCTTACTGTTGGCGTTATCTCCCTTTGTTATATCTGCCAGTGATTATCCATTGGTTTCGTGTCTGCTCTGCAAGTCAAAGACCCTTTGGAATATTTTTATAATACTTGGTAGAAATGTAGAACAAGATCAGACGACATGTTGCGTACAAGAGTGACAACTCTGGCTTTCTTACTTTTGGAGTTATCTTCCTTTTTTTGTTTGAAATAGATTTCTTGTCTGCTCTGCAACTGGAATACCCTTCAGAATATTTTGATTGTACCTGGTAAAAATATAGAATAGGACAAGATGATGCGTCTCCTACAAGAATGACAACTCAGCCTTTTCTACTTTTGCCCATATCTCCCTTTGTTATATTTGACAGTGATTATGGATTGATTTCGTGTGCACTCTATAACTCAAATACCCTTTTGAATATTTTGATAGTACTTTGTAGAAAGGTAGAACAGGACGAGGTGACGTGTTGTGTATAAGAATGACAACTCTGCCTTTCTTACTTTCAGCATTATCTCCCTTTGTTATATTTGACTGATTATGCTTTGCGCTCTGTAAGTCCAATACCCTTCATAACATTTTGATGATACTTGGTAGAAATGCAGAACAAGAGGAGACAACACACCACAATCAAGTGACAACTCATTCTTTCTTTCTTTTGGAGTTATCTCCCTTTGTTTTGTTTTTTAAATTGATTTCGTGTCAGCTCTGTAATTCGAATGACCTTCAGAATATTTTATGGTATTTGGTAGAAATATAGAACAGGACTTGATGACATGTCAGGTAAAAGAATGACATCTCTGCCTTTCTTACTTTTGGCATTATCTCCCTTTGTTATATTTGACAGTAATTATGTGTTGATTTCGTGTCCGCTATGTAAGTCAAACACCCTTTGGAATATTTTGGTGATACTTGGTAGTAATGAAGAACAGGACCAGAGACATGTCACATACAAGAACGACAACTTTGGCTTTTTGTTACTTTTGGAGTTATCTCCCCTTCTTGTGTTTGAATTTAATTTCTTGTCTCTGCTCTGTAGCACGAATACCTTACGGAATATTTTGATGATACTTGGTAGAAATGTAAAACAGGATGAGATGAGGTGTTGCGTACAAGAATGACAACTCTGGGGGGATTTGGAGGGGGGACATTTGTTATTTTTCTAAAAAACCTTTTCTAGCTGTGATTGCATTATTTACAGGGGAATACCTCTATAATACAGACAACCAATTATACAAAAGATTACGAGATTTCTGCCAGAGACCCTGGGCGTGTCGAAATCATAAGATACAGGTAATAACGATAAACTATTTAATACATGGCAGCCAAAAGATTAAAGACTGTCACTCCCAGCTTTTTCAACAGATGGCAAATTGATGATTTTGTTTCTTAGTTTTCCCAGATTATAGACCAGGGTAATTAAGGTATAGAATACAGCTCAGAAAGTATTTAATGAAACTACCCAGTCAAACCGTTAAGAGTCATGTCGAGCCATTCAGTTTACCAAACCACCCTTTTCCTGGGCAGGCTTAGACTTCTAAGTGGCTAACCAGTATTTGTGAACATTCTTTGGCCAGAAACTGACAAATGCCCTTCTTGAATCAGTGGAATGGAGGGAATGACCACAGAAAATATTTCATGACCAATCTCCACAAAAGAAAGGGATCAAAACCGTGACCTCTTGATCAGCAGTCAGACGCGCATCCGACTGAGCCACCGAGGCCGGTACTAACATTTGAGAACCAAGAATTATGCCCAGGGTGTAAAATACCCATAACTCTCCGGTCACATCAGAGTTATCTCAGCATTCCACTTGTACAGATGGCCTCCGTGGCTCAGTTGGATGCACCATTCTTTCGTGGAGATTGATCATGAAATATTTTCTACGGTCATTCTTTCCCTTCCTCTGATTCAAGAAGGGCAGTTGTCAGTTTCTGGCGAAAGAATGTGCACAATACTGGTTAACCGCTTAGAGGACTAAGCCTGCCCAGTAAACGTGTGGTTAGGTAAACTGACCGCGCTCGACATGACCCCATTGGGTTGACTGGGCCGTAAAACCTCAACACAAACAAAACTTGTTCAGATATTTCTATTTTTTCTGAAGAAAGACAAAATACTGTTTAATCTACTGAAAAGCTGGGCAAACCATGATTTTGCTTGCCGATTCCAGAATTAGATGGGGTGATTTTATCAACCATAAAGTAATGAGTATCCACGTGTTTTCAAGGAAAAGTAATAACCTTGGTTTTCTTCGCCTATAGTAATCAAAGTTTAGCTGAAATATTTAAAATATGTTAAGATTCATTTAATCTAAATAAAAAGCATAAGAACAGATTATTCCCTCTTACCAAAAGTAATTGGATTTTAGATAACTTGACATGTTTTAAAGTTTTGTCAGTTTATGAATGATTAATAAACAATGATAAAAACCGAGGAAGGTACCTTCGTGGAGGGATAACAATGGCGGTTGTGACATCAGCCTGTTTGTCTTATACCTTAAGACAGATTCATAGCTCCAGATTAAATGGGGATAGCCAAACAATATAATTAAAAATATGTTTCCTTGGAGAAATCAGCTAAATACCAGAGCTTTACTGTTGAAAAGGTGACTTATCTGGAGCTCTGCAGATAATGTACATCTGGAGCTCTGCAGATCAGGTACTTTTTCTTCTTAAATGAATAGTATCATAGCAACAGATAAGGCACTTATTTCATCCGAAACATGCTGATATCTTTCTTATTTCTTGACGAAAACGTATGTCGTGGGTACTCATTAGAAGCACCTCCCTGAGGCGCTTCTATTGAGTACCCACAACATGTTTTCGTCAAGAAATAAGAAAAATATTATGTGGATACGCCCTCTTATCTGTAGCTATGAGTATTGCTATTTTTCAAGTGTCTTGCCAAGACACCTCTAATGAAATGCCCGAGTGGTTAGCACTTCCGACTTAGAATCACGAGGTCCCAGTGAATCCCTCTGGAATTGAAATTCAGTTATGATTCTGGATATTTCTTCTTTTTTTGTTTCAGGTGGATGTTCACCAGTATTCATGGGACAATCTAAAGATGGACTTCAAGAAACTGCTAGAATCAGATAAAACCTGAAGCAGTTTGCACAAAGATTTCAGCAGATTGGGCATATAGTATATTTTAGAGCTCTGACGGTTGTCACAGAGCAGATCTTCGATTGTGTTGGACTTGTAGTTTTGCTACTGACCGTTCTAAAGCATTCTTCTGTTGCAGTTCTTCTTTGTTTGTGCATCTATGCTCGGACCAATCAATACCAATCAGTATTGATGGGTCCGAGATCTATGGTTTCATATGTGGTGTTTGTGTTGTCCTTTTTTTGAGGCCTCAGGAGGGCTGTGTTTCATGATAGTGGCATTTTTCGGGTATCTTCACTTATATTTTTGTGAATCATATTGTGAAAAGATTATAAGGTTCTACATAGTGTGGTTTTGTGGCCGTTTCAGTAATTGCACAAAGTGTGAGACTGAAACTCACTACCACAAGATATAGAGGCAGGTATTCATGCTACAAGGTGCTCCTTAACCAGACACTAAAAATCTAAAGTATTGCTGAATAGATTCTAATTGCTTCTATAACTTTTTTTTCTTGAAGCAAAATAAAGAGTACACTGACGTAAAAAATTTGATGTGATTTTACCAAACTGACAAAACAATCACGAAAGAGGAACAATTACTTTCAGGAGAGACAACTTTGACAAAATTGTTTTTTCCACTTCTGAAAAGGGGTCTACTCTATTAGGAAAGAGTTGGCTCCCATCGGGACTGGATGAACCAGGTGAATTTTCCTCCATGTTTTACAAAGTAGACAACTTTTATAACTTCCTGCTTGGTCCTCTGCACATGAAGCCCCTTCTGAGAAGGGGTCTACTCTAAAAGCAAAGAATTAGCTCCCGATGGATGCAAATTCTCTGTTTAAACACATTTTTTGAAGTTACCTCTCCTGTAAGTATATCAGTTCCCTTATAAAGTTTTTGTAAAGGTCCATTTCACAACTTGCTGGTGAGACATAATGACAAACAGAAGCCTGATTGGGTACATTGGTCACGTATGCTGAGGAAAGTCTGTCCGTGTAATAGCCTGACCTGGCTGTTCTCTGATTACTTAAAGTTTTGTGCAGGTCCATTTCACAACCTGCTTATGTGTCAAAAAGGTGCTGACATAATGACAAACAGCAGCTAGATAGGGTACATTGTAGGCTGAGGCACGGTTGTCCATTTTGTTAAATAGTGGCATGTCACTTCCAGTCCTATATTGATCTTGATCACCCAGGCACTTTACGCACTGTGCAAAAAACACAGGTAAATCCCTGTATCATCCTATGCACTTCGGTAACATTTTATATCGCCATATCTTAAAAACTATTGCAGCTTTTTCATTGAAATTTTCAGCATTTATTTGAAATGATCTTCTCTGGACAAGTGAATATTTAGACAAGATCACACATTTGAAAGGAGATGCCATTGATGGAAATGTCAAGCTGTTTAGCATTTTCAATGAGGCCTGGCAGTGTTTTTTACCTAGTAGATAAATGGAAACAACATTTGGCTCCATTGCAAGACAAGACACCCGGATTACTCAGCAAAAGAATGTTATTAAGAGCCTGACCTGGCTGTTCGTTGATTGTTTTACCCATTTATGCCTACCTTCCCATAAAAGGGACATTTGCAAACAGTGTAGACCCAGATCAGATGCTGTAGAATGTCTGATCAGGGTCTACACTGTTTACATTAAATACAGGAATATCTAAATAAAACATGGTAATACTAAAAATAACAGGACATCCCTTTTTATTGGAATTGGACCGGCCCAAAGAGTTAAGGTAGAAGAGTCCATTCTGCATAAATAGGTTAATAAGCTATTCTCTCTGAAAATTTAGGGTACATTACTTCTAAGGCAAGGCAGTTTTAAACAAGAAGTGAATGGACATACAGATGGCTGGACAACGTGAAAATAGTATCCTCCACCCTCCCCCCCCCCCCCCCCCCCCCCCCCCCCACCAACACATACAGTTTGTTGGTTATGGGGACGAAGCAGAAACTTGAAAATATATTTTCAATTTTCTGTATTGTCCCCCACACTGGCCCCCTCACCCCACCCCTTCACCCGCATCCCACATTATATGGTGTTTACTCTAAATATTGGCATGCTATGACTCCATAAGTCCATTTTACCACTTGTTGACAAGTCAACAAACTTCTAGGAGTGTCAACAATGTAGACCTTGATCAGATGCTTCATATTGCATCATCTGATCTCAACCTACACTGTTAGCTTAAGTCTGCCTACACTGTTAGCTCAAGTCTGCCTACACTGTTAGCTCAAGTCTGCCTACACTGTTAGCTCAAGTCTGCCTACACTGTTAGCTCAAGTCTGCTCTTCCAATTACTTGGGGTTACTACAGAAAAAAAACAACAGAATTATGTATTTGTCCTGGCTCCAGCAAGTAGTGTAAAAAGGTTAACTGAACATGCTCTACATTACACTAATGGTATGACAGGGCTGTAAAACCTCAACTCAGTCAAATAAGAAACGGACTGTATTTTCATTTTATTCTAACAACTAGCATTCGCCTTCTAACAATAATTAACAAGGAAAGTCATTCACCAATCATATTAAATCAGATGAATGCATCAGTTATCTACCAGTCCACAAATGGAACTAGTAATGTGTCCAAAGGACACGGATGCCCCCGTCTGAAAAACTTAAACACAAATTGAAAATGCCTGAAAAACTTAAACGCAAATTGCTCACCCCATCTCAGACGCGGGCGGAGACGGACAGGGGTAACAGTATATGCCCTTTCCACCATTCTTCGAATGGCGGGCCCATAAAAAGCCTCTGCAAACAACAGGCAGCAGATGACATTTTTTTGTATTTTTCAGAGAAGATAAGGCTTGACATATCATGTCTAGTAGACCATTCACATAAAATGCCTAGTCTTATTTTCTCTGAAAAATAATATAAAAATTGGATATCTTCTGCTACTATTCTACATTTAAAGGCTGATAACGGAGCTAACTTTGATATAACAAAAATCACTTGAGCTTCACTTTTGTTTCAAACTGATTTTCCCAGACTATTGTTTTGATAATTGTTTTGATAATTATATTATCCATAAAATTAATTAAAATAAGTGTTCTGATATTCTACGTTTCACAAACATCATTTATGCATAAACTTAGGTTCTGAAAAATCTGCACACTCACTGTGTAAGAAATATACATACATATCATAAAACTACAAATATACCAAAAAACTTTTAAAGTAATTAGATTATATTCACTGTTTATTGAGAACATTTTTGCCTCCCTTGACTAACTTGGCTACATAGTCTAGTTAGAAAACTACCTACTTAGACAATATTTTCTACTATAATGCATGTACTTTATCGAACAGTCCTCAGGCACATTTTATAGCAAACTAGGGACAGCTCATTTCATTTGAAAATAGCATTTTCAGACAACAAAAAATAAGATTATATCAAAATTAGCTCTGGTATCAACCTTTAAGGGTTAAATCCATTTGCCAGATTTTGACAGAAATACTGACAGTTCATGTTGGGATTTCTGCATCGTCTGTCGTAACTCCAGATAAGGCAATTTTTCAATGGAAAAAATTTTGATAATTTATTTATTTCTCCAGAAAACACAAGATGTGGGACTTGTTAGAAACATATCACTAAGGCGCTCCTAATGAGTACCCACAACATATGTTTTCATGGAGTAATAAGAAACAAGAGGGCCAAGATGGCCCTGTATCCCTCGCCTGAGTACCAGACAAGTGACCCCTGGGCCATTTTTTACCCTAGGGCTGTAATTTCGAAATACTTTTTCAAGATGGTCACTTCCAGACTTCCAATAAAGTTTCCAGTCAGTTGGCCTTTCTGCTCAAGTGAGCTAAATATCTCCCCCCCCCCCCCCCCCCCCCCCCCCCACCCCCTTTATCTGAAGCAATGTTCTGTAGTCTTAATCATTTTACATGTATAAATATTAAATACATCATAACAAAATAGGACAATTATCAACCAATACCATATTTCGAGGGTTGAGCGCAAGACTGGCGTAAGTCAGATGGTTGTTTTTCCCCAAACCTAATCTCCTCACCATGAAGGCGTTATGAAGATTACAACATTTCTTTCTGTAAACAATGAAAATTTAGGTGCCATTGCTCATATGAGCAATGGCACCTAAATTTGCATTGTTTACAAAGGGGTCCAAGTTGCCCCTAAACAAGGGTTTCAAAAATATGTTTTGAGTTACTATAGTTTTGCGCTCAACCCTGGATTTACCATATGTATAAGGACAGACAGGTCTGAGCAAACAGTTTAGACCTAGATGAGATCACAGAACGTGGCATCTCATCAGGGTCTACTCTATTTGCCACTCATTCAGCAGTGTTTTGACAAAACATTGGTTTGTAAATTGTACTTGTTCAAATTTCAGAACAAGTATGGTAAGGAGTTGAGGTGTCCAAATACTTAGGGTAAATACTATAGTAACAAAAATAAAATCATGGCATAGCATGATATCCCACAACTAGAAAGCTGTCTGAAATCCGAAATTTCAATAACCACGGAAATATTTTACTGCATATCAGGGGTTGTAACTCTGGTCAGAAACAACACATACATATTTGCTGTCTTCCTACGAATCCTGGCAAAAGTGGTTATTAACCCACTGACGATTGAATGAACCCCCACCCCCACACACACTACATATATATATATATATATATATATATATATATATATATATATATATATATATATATATATATAGGGGGGAAGGGAATATGAAATACCACTGGGTTGAGTGAGGTTCGAACCCACGCCGGCTACGACGGCAGCGCCTAGCCCTTCAGTGTCAGGAGACATAACCACTGCACCACTACGCTTGTTAAAAAACAAGTTTCATGGAACAGTATTATGCCTGATTTCTCTGAATGACCCATCGGATAGGGTATATTTTTGGTGCGCTAATGCACTCATTATATACAAGGAACTCTCTGGATCCATAGGATACTGAAGCTTTAAAATATTATTATAACTTAAGATTTAAATAAACTTAAATATACCCTATCCGACAGGTCATTCAGAGAAATCAAGCATAATACTGTTTTTTAACAAGCGTAGTGGTGCAGTGGTTATGCCTCCTGACTCTGAAGGGCTAGGTGCTGCCGTCATAGCCGGCGTGGGTTCGAACCTCACTCAACCCAGTGGTATTTCATATTTCCCCCTATAGACTTTTTTCTGAAGTACTTGCATCAGTAATGATCCTGGGCGGAATTCTTTGTTGAAGTTTGTTTAAATCTTAAATTATATATATATATATATATATATATATATATATATATATATATATATATATATATAATATATATATATATATATTGGCCATATTTGGATTTACAGTTGTCAGGCTATGTGATTTAGATATTCCTAGAGCAATGGCTAAACTATTTGCAAATAGTAGAGACCCTGATCAGATACCGCATTCTGCAGCATCTGACCTGGGTCTGCATTGTTTGCAAGCTATCCTTTTTGGGGTCTCCAGACTACAATGGGTTTAGCCATTACAGCACATGAATTTCACATTCAAGTTATGCCTTGGAAATCACTTTTTCAACATTTATCGATGGCCACAACACTGCATAATTATCTAAATTTGCCATCAACAATCCCAGCTTCCCAATACCAGTGCACATATAAGATTTCAAATGATACAAGATTGAATGAATTCTCATTATATTTGTCACATTTGGGCTCCTTTTTGTATGAGACTGCTGCTGATTAATAAGGGGTGTGAATCTCTGGATTTTGAGAAAAACAAGAGTGAACTTAAGTTGTTTAAACGCCTGCAAGGTACTCATTTAAATTTTTTATAGACATATGACTCTGGATGAAAGAGAGACATATGGTAACTGCATATATGGAGAAAACGAGAGAGGATTGTAAGCTGTTTAAACGTCTGCATGGTGTAAGTTTTTATAGACATATAAATGGCTCTGGATGAGAGAAAGACATAGCTGCGTATATATATAGATTCATACATTTTAAAAGAAAATAAAACAACGCAAATATCTGTTTTCAACAAGATGAAATGGTGATGTTAATATGCAACAACAGATAAATAACACTAGATATGACTGCCTTATATCTGAAATGTTAATGACTACCAATGTAGACTTTTAAACCCCCTGGTGTTTTATTGTACTGACTGTTCTAAGGCAGTGGTCCCGATGTTAGTCTTACTCTTTGTTGCTTTGTGGTTCATTCTGCAGGGGGATTTGTTTTAAGTCTTGCCTTGTGTTATTTTGTTCTTGTGTTTTTCAGTCCTTTTGGCATTGCGATTACCTCGCTTGAGGAAGAGAGAGCTAATCTTAGTGCTTTCCGTACCTTTGTTTGATTTGCTCGTGTTTGGTTTTGTCTGTTTCCTCTTCCTCTTGGTCTAGGAAAGGCTACGGCTTGTGAATGTGGCACTCCCTGGACTTTTCTCTTGCCTCTTTTAGAGGAACATCCCCTTTTCTTCCTTGTTAACCAGTTACAGGGGCGTAGCCAGGACCTTTATGAAGATGAAGCCTGCTAATAGAATCTCTGAAATTTTTGCCTAGGCACAGCATTTCCTACAAGATTGCATGTGCGCCCAGCAAAGACGGATCAGCCTCAGCATACACACATTCACAGCAGAAGCTCTGTCATTCGTCTAAAGAAGCTTGGATGTTTGCTAATCGGTGTAAAGCAATAAATGATCGGCCTGCGCAAATGTGCAGGCTTATCGGAGTCATTGATTAGCGGACACATGGTCTTTTAGAAAACGCCGTGTCCTGGTCCATTTGATGTCATCTGAAAAAGTTTTAGGTGAAAATAAGGTTAAATTGCCTTTATATTGAAGCCTGGGCTTCATAGCTTCCGCCTGGCTACATGCCTGAGTTATATGGTAGATGGTGAATAAAATATATTAAAAAAAAAAAAAAAAAAAAAAAAGATTTCAATTGATCCCAGCAACCTAAGTTACTGCATGGAAATGAAATAACGGCATACGAGGGTCCTGCAAAAAGTTTTGTCACTGGGTTCGGATTACTTCAGTGCTACATTTTATCAAACATATTTTTATTACAAACCTTCAAAGTATTCCCCCTTTACTGAAACACATTTTTGTAACCTTTTTACCCAGTCGCGAAAAGCAGATAAATAGTCTTCTTTTGGTATCTGTTGGAGACACTGATAAATAGCGCTGCCAAGAGAACTTCTAGATGTATACTTATTTCCAGAAAGCACTTTCTTAAGCCTTGGAAATAAAAAGAAGTAACAGGGACTCAGGTTAGGTGAATAAGGTGGATGGTTTAAAACTTTCACTTTTTCAGAAGCCAAAAAAGACTTAACAACCTCACACTTATGAGAGGAGGCATTGTCATGTAAAAGGTGGACTCCTGACCATCCTTTGCTTGGTCATTTCTTATTGTAAAACTCTTTCACTTTCTTCAGTACAGAATTCTTGTAGAATCGGCCAGTGACTGTATGACCAGATGGACAAGGCACTTGAACGACTGGCCCACTTGAATTAAAGAAAACTGCGTACAGCATCTTTTTCGAACTTATGGTTCTCTTGGCAATACATGGGCGTTTTTGATCTTTTCGCTTCCATTGCTTATTATCAGCCCTTCTTTGTGGCTCAAACATGTGCACCCAGGTTTCATCACCTGTTAGCAAGTTAGAAATAGCCTGACTATTATAGCATTTGTATGTTTTCAAAAGTTTCCGAGCACATTTAAGGCGTTGTGTCTTTTGCTCCTCAGTGACCAAATGAGGTACCCACCTAGCGCAAACCCTTCTCAGGTCCAAACGCTTTTTCAGAATTATTTGCACAATGCCTTCTGATATGCCAGTACAACTAGCTATATCTTTGACAGACAATCCTGTTCAACCACAATCTTTACAGCAGCGATGTTAGCCTTGGTAACAGAGATTTCAGGCCTTCTAGGATGGGTAACATCTTCAACAGAAAATTTCTGAGCTTTAAAGGCTTTAACCCACCTAAAAACTGTGTGCATTGAAATGGTCTGAGGTCCATATGATCCACACAATTCATTAAATATCTGCTTTGAATCTATATTAAGCCTAATGCGGCATTAAATATAGCTAAGAATTTCAGTCTTCAGTCTTCCATGTTCCAATGTAACAAGTAAATTGGTCAGTGTAGCTGACTGCATCTATTTCAATTTGAAATAACTCCGTCAATTGGAAAGCAATTTGCACGAAATAAACGGGTATCGTTAGCTATTCAATACACCATTCAAGTGCAGTGAAGCATTTTAAAATAAACCTGGGATGAAACCCAGGAAGCCTATTAGTGACAGAACTTTTTGCACATCCCTCGTATGCTGGAAGGACACACAGACGTCCATCATGAAAACATAATACTTCAGAACTATTTTGGTGCAAGAGTATTAACCCCTTCAGCCTGACTGACTAAAACCTATGACCGAAACCGTTATTTGCATCAGTGGGGAAGTCCAAATTCAAGAATGGAAAAGTCCACTTCAGAAACTCGGAGATAAAAGGGTTCAAATCATAATTACATATGTTCCCTCTTCTGCAGCCTTAATTACTTCTGCGGGTAGAGAGTAGCTCTCATACATTAAGGCCCAAATAAACCAAATCATACAGAAAAAAAAATGGAATGAAAAATTATCTTATTAGTATTTTGATCAAAACAGTAATTTAACCCTTAGCCTGCTGAACCCAGATATACTCTGTTTTGAAAACAGTGCAGATCCAAGTCAGTTGCCGACTGATCTGGATCGGCACTGTTTGTCATTCAGTATGTGAATTTATATCAACAATCTGGATTAAGTAATCTGATTGGCTACCAATTAGAAATGGGTGTTGCATCTTAATTTATTCAGCATGACAAGGGTTAACTCTATTTCTTCATTTTTTTTTTTTTTCTGGTGACAGTCAGAAAATCACCAAACTTTTTTTGAATGGCATTTTTTAACTTTGCACTATTATTGGATGCCATATTCTATGACATCATAAGTGAACAGTATGTATTCAATTACTTAGCAATAATTGATTAGTATAAATATAGATAGAATTTCACTGAAGTTTATGTCTTGCATGCCTACTAAAATGTGAAAACAAGCACCAGAAGAGTGAGATATATCATCTTTGTTCAGCTCAGTGCGATAAAACAATCAGTGGAGCAAAATTAATTGTAAAGTTTTACACTTTGTAGACTTCCACTTAGGGTGGTCTCTAGGGTGGACATTAGGGAGGATGTAAATACATGGATGGATGGAAACTTGCATGCCTGAGTCGCCCATGCTAATGTAGGGGCAAAATTATAATGCAATAATAAATACAGAAAAGAATTATTTTTAAATGTAGCTACAGGACCTATAATTGTGTAAATAATGTCTCTAAATAAGATTATAACAGAAAAAAAAGGAACGGAAACAAAAATCTAAATACTATATACAAAGAGTTCTCTGGTATATTTGCAACCAAACATGCCAAACATGTAACTGTTTTCAGAACCTGCCTTTCTCTACGTTTGTCTAAGATAGATTTTTTAAATAAAAATTTGGATTTAAAAACTTATCCCAAAAATACAAATAGAACAAAGAAATAATTTGAGGTAAAGCTGTCGGTTCTTTGCTGCTGTAATATTTTTAACCTTTACCACTCTCTTAGCTAATTCAGTAGACGACAAACTGATATTTTTCTTGTTTTTACCAGAAAATATGATTTGACATTCATGCAAACTGTCTCCATTGGAGATAATTTGAATGGAATGTTAAATCCTGTTTTCTGGGAAATATAAGAAAGTTATTTCAACATGTCGTCTGCTGAAAATTTTACCCAGTGCTTAGCGTTAAAATGGTAGTGCATCAATGGTAAAATAACAAGGTCACTACATCACAAAAACACGTCTATATAATTTTGACCCCCTTGAACCCCACTTTTATATAGTAAAACTGGAGTTTACAGGGGGGCAGTTCTAACGAGTACCCACAATCTATGTTTTGAGCAGAAATATGAAAAATATCAGGATTTTTTATCTGAAAAAATTCCTTTTCTGGTTGTAAAATTTTCACTATATTTGAATAGGCGTGTTTTCATAATGAACAGATAAAATGCGCCCCTGTAATAACTAATACTAAATGTTCCAAGTTGTGTGTCAACCTGATATGTCACCGTTATTTTGGTTGACCTTGAATTGTGACCACTAGATGTCTACCGCCTGTAAAGAGAGAGAAAATGTCATAAAATATGGTACAATTCAACCTAATGTATAACTTGACAAGAAAGCACAAAGTGATTTTCAGATTGGAAACTGAAACCCCCTAGATGACAGATTTAGTGCATTTTCTTAAGGGCTATTTTTGGTTGACCTTGAATTGTGACTACTAGATATGTGGCTCCTATATATATATATAGAGAGAGAGAGAGAGAGAGAGAGAGAGAGAGAGATTATGAATAATAAGTACACTCTTTTAAGAGAAGACAGATGTTTTCACACTGGTTTTGCCGTTTAAGTGCACTACTGCTGAAATCTGAAAGGCTGAGTCAAGCATAAACCTTAATGCTTCGATTCGACAGGTTTAGTCCAGCATATACCCTGAAAAGTAGGTCATCAAAACATTATCAGTTATTCACCTAGTCCCAATGATACAGCTGTGCAAATTTGATTAGAATCCACTTACTGGTTCATGAGATACTGTGAACAAGTTTCAGTCAAACAATGACCTTGAAAATTAGGTATGTTCACCAGATACATTGTTAAATGGCAAAAGTATTGGCACTTACCGCCATGATTTCTGTGTTCGCACAACCATAACCCTTGCCATGTGCCACAGTTTAGCCTGCCATCTGTGATTGGTATAGATACACTGCTACCAATAAACATGGCTTTTATGTGAGCAGGCTGCAAAAGAAGTAGATACAGTCGACTCTCGTTATCTCGAACTCGCTTATCTCGAATAACCGCTTATCTCGAATAACCGCTTATCTCGAAGTGAAAATATGGTCCCTGCCTAAACATGAAAATCTAACAACAGGTAAAAAATATTGTGGAAAAGAGGAGAAATTGCTCCTAAGGAGCAATTTTTCTCCTCTTTTCCACAATATTTTCAATATATCTCTAGCTTCAAGAGTCCAATTCATATATATTTGTTAAATGTGGTTGTTCGATTTATTTCATCCTCAATTCTGCAAATCTGATATGTCGAGGTACGGATATCTCGAAGTATTTCAGAGAGTCCCTTGGAATTCGAGATAACGAGAGTCGACTGTATATTTATACAGTAAAACTTCAGTGACTCGTACACCCATATCTCATTTACCATGGCTGATTGGAACTCCATTTTGAATCCCTAGAAAATTCTTACCATCGCTCAACACAACAAATTATTAGGGATAAATCCGAGAAATTTTCTGATTTTACCATTAGATGCTGAGGCAAATATAATGACTACACTCAACATACCATTATTTTTTAGAAGTTTGAAAAAACGTCCCTAAATTATCACCATTTGCCTGCTGGTCTATGATTATCCCTCAGTGGCTAGAACTAGCCTAGTATAGAACAAATTTCCATGCATCACGAAAACATACCTATATAACTCTGACACCTTAAACCCCACTTTTATATAGTAAAACTGGGATTTACAGGGGTATACATTATTTTTCTTATTTCTGCTCAAAAACATAGATTGTGGGTACTCGTTAGAACCGCCTTGCCGAGGTAGTTCTAACGAGTACCCACAACTATGTTTTGAGAAGAAATATAAAAAAAAAACATCAGATTTTTTTTTATCTGAAAATTTTCATTTTTTTGGTGGTAAAATTTTCAGTATATTTGAATAGGCTTGTTTTCCTAATCGAAGGTTGAAAAGTCATCCCTAAATTATTCCCATTTGCCAACTGACTTGGTGCTATAATTATCACTCAGTGGCTAGAACAAATTGTCCCAATGAAGCTTGAACCATTCACAGGCCTCCTAGTGGCCCACTTTGAAAATATAGGTTTTTATATAGGTTCTTCTTACTCAAAATATAGGATATTTACAGGTTTTCCAATAAAAAATATGTTAAAAAAAGGTTCTTCCAAACTCATATAAAGATTTAAAACTGAGAAGAAAAAATACTTGATGAATTTTTGCGCCACAATTATTCAGATAAAGTTGATCTGAATTTTACAAAGTCCAAGCGAGCGAAGCGAGCGTGGAAAAAAATACAATTTCTTGACAGTTTTCATCATTTTTTGGGACTAAAAAGTAAAAATAGTAGGGCATTTTGAAGAAAAGTTAGGGCTGAGTCGCGAGAAGGTTCAAAAAGTGAAAAATATAGGTTTTTTCATGAAAATACAGGCTTTTTACAGGTTTTATGAACAAAATAAAGGTTTTATAGGTTTGACACAAAATTATAGGTTATTATAGGTTTTATAGGTTTCACTAGGAGGCCTGCATTCATGTTTGACTATATTACTTTATGAAAAATATATGCGAATATATCAAGAAAATGCCATACTCATGAACCACAGCCTTCCCAAAGACATAAATACTATAATGTCTCATACCTGCTGATGTTTGTGCCAGGATTACTTTATTTTCTTTTTCGCTCTTGGAGATCCTTCAGATCTCTCCTTTTGCAGACATTACTTATCCAGTAGTATTTTTACCTTATCTAACAATTGTTTTTAAGTCGTCAGTAATCACAACAACAGCAAACTTAAGATACCGGTAACCCTTGTCCTGCTGAATAAATTAAGATGCCACACCCTCTTTTAATTTTCAGCCAATCAGATTACTCGATCCAGATTATTGCTTTAAATTCAAATACTTAATGGCAAACAGTGCAGATCAAGATCAGTTGGCTTCTTCAGAAGCCAACTGATCTGGATCTACACTGTTTGCAAAGGTAGGGTATATCTGGGTTCAGCAGGACAAGGGTTAAAACCAGCTTGACAGGATCCAGTTGTAAGATATTTAAGCTGCAGTCAGAGAAGATATCTTTGAACATGCACCTTGCAAAGATTCAGATCAGTCTGCACAAATGCACATGATCAGAATCATCACTGGGTACACCAGGGATGCAAAGCAGAATGATCAGACTGCACCTATGCACAAGGCTGATCTGACCCTTCATTGGGCACACATGGCAAAGGTAACATCACGAAAACATACCTATATAATACTGACCCCCTTAAACCCCACTTTTATATAGTAAAACTGGGGTTTACAGGGGTATACATTATTTTTCTTATTTCTGCCCAGAAACATAGATTGTGGGTACTCGTTAGAACCGCCTCGCTGAGGCGGTTCTAACAAGTACCCACAATCTGTGTTTTGACCAGAAGTTTGAGGAATATCCGAATTTTTATCAGAAAATTTTCATTTTTTGGTGGTTAAACTGTTCAGTATATTTGAATAGGCGTGTTTTCGTAATGATTGTCCCATGTTGAGGCTCATTAAATTACATGGATACTTCATTTTAACACTTAACTCTTTGCATGCTGAATACTCTGCATGCTTTTTTGTCATCTGTGGAATTTTTTTTCAAATTAACTTTTCAAAAAAAAAAAAAAAACTTTCAAGAACACCATCAGAGTGTCAAACAGTTTGGATCCAGACCAGGCCCGATTTGGGTCCAGATTGTTTGCAAAGGTTATCAGCAGACAACAAAAGTGGCCATTAGCAGGGAAAGAATTGACATGCCATGACAATGTACGTCATATTCATATTCACAGGTTTTTTCCGAGCTATTGTAAAACATGGAAATATCTCCCTTAAAACATTTATCAAAATGTAGTCAAATGGTGTTTTGATCAATCAAAGTCTTTCTTGCATCTTTGTGTAACCTGTTAGGGTAAACCATTATAGTGGAAGATTCATTTATAAATTATTTACTAAATGTAAACTATGCATAACATTTCTGTAAATAAAAATGTTAAAATATAATACCCTGCCATTATCGTGTCACAGGCAGATAACTCTGTCAAACACTGACGAAATTTGCCCATAAGCAATCCCAAACCAAATTGCCTTCATATCAATGCATGTACCAAGTCTGGTTAAAATCCCTCAACATTTACTCAAGTTATTGTCCGGAACACGAAAATATGAGTGTGTCTCAGGCAGATAACTCCATCAAAATTTGACCAAACCAGATCTCCACAATATCAATGCACATACCAAAAAAAGGTAAGAGAAAAGTCCAGGTAGTGCCACAATCACAAACCACAGCACTTCCCAAATACTAAGAGGAAGAGGAAACCGACAAAACCAAACAAGTACAAATTGAACAAATGTACGAAAAGCACTAAGATTAACTCTCTCTTCCCCAAGCAAGGTAATTGCAATGCTAAAAGTTTGGTGAAAATCCATTGATGTTTACCCAAGTTATCATCCGGAAACGAAAATATGGGCATGTCTCGGGCAGGAAACTCCATAAAAAATTGACGAAATTTGCCCGTTAGCAATCCCAAACCAGATCTCCATAATATCAATACACAAACCAAGTTTGAAGAAAATCTATTGGATGTTTACACAAGTTATCAACCGGAAACGAAAAACGGACGGAGGGACAGGCACACAGACGTCCAACGTGAAACCATAATAGCCCGCCCCTATCGTGTGGCTGAGTATCAAAAACATAATAAGCAATTTCATAATCTCCTTACATCAAATTGACTAAAATTGTGTGTGTATGTATGTGTGTCTGTGTGTCACTTCACTACAGCTTGTGTTAGTGTCATAATGTCTCCCCATACTTCCATTACGAGAACACACCTATTTAAATATATAGAAAATTTCACCTCCAGAAAATGAAAATTTTCTGATAAAAAAACTCTGATATTTTTCATATAACTGCTCAAAACATAGATTGTGGGTACTCATTAGAACCGCCTCAGCAAGGCGGTTCTAACGAGTACCCACAATCTATGTTTTTGAGCAGAAATATTAAAAATAATGTATACCCCTGTAAACCCCAGTTTTACTATATAAAAGTGGGGTTTAAGGAGGTCAAAATTATATAGATATGTTTTCGTGATGTTTATAGTGTATTTATATTTTCTTGTCTTTTGTGAGCACTGAAACCATTTCGGAATTTACATAAAATGTTCAGATCCTTTGCAAACAGTGCAGATCCAAATGAGATGGCTCGTACTATGCCATCTCATCAGGATTTACACTATTTGCCATTCTGTTACTGATTTTTTGCCAATTAATGACCTCTTATTTTGGATAAATGGGTCAAGTTTACTTTAAGTCCCACTATATCTAATTCTATAGAAAGCAATATCTCTTTCAACCCTACAAAGACCAATACAGACGCCTATGCAAACAGTGCAGATCCAGAACAGACGGCTCCTAACAATCTGTCTCATCAGGAGCTACACTGTTTGCCATTCTGTTATTGATTTTTGACTGACATCCCTATTTACAACAATGAATGGGTCCAAAATTCAGAAATGAAAAAGTCCACTTCAGAAACTCTGGGGTAAAATGGTTAAAAGGTAATTGACTTACCATGTCATCTGGACCTTCACAAGTATGTTGGAATGGTGTACTCTGGAAGAAATATATAAAACAATGAACACAATTTTCTTGCCTACAAATATTAACAAGAATTCCGCGGAAGGCGTCATCGCACCTGCTGGGGCAAAAAGTCACAGGAGCCACAATCAGAATGTGGTTATTAAATAAGTTAATTTCATTCTTAGCAGTGCTTAGTTGGAAAACTGGGTTGAAAAAAATGTAGACAAAGTGCCTAGTGGGGCACATATATTCCAGGCCAGTGCCATTCCCTCTAATGGCTATATCTTCAGCACTGACTTTTCATATTATACAGCCCAATGATAATGGAACTTCGATGTAAAATGTGTAAAAGTCACTGGAGCATGAAATATAGGTCAAGGACATGGGCAAAGGTACTTGCTAATTCAGTACATCAAAGAGAAGCACTATGCAAGGTATGGTGGTTGTAGGCCTTATAGTTGAGGAGTTATCAAACATCAACGTAAAATGTGTCAAATATAGGTCAAGGTCACCGGGTCAAGGTACCTGCCAAACCAGTGCAATGAGGTAAAGCACTATGCAAGGTTTAGTGGTTGTAGGTCTTATATTTGAGGAGATACCGAAAATCAACATAAAATGTGTCAAAGTCACTGGAGTGCAAAATATAGGTCAAGGCCACCAGGTCAAGGTACCTGCCTAGTCAGAACATTGAGAAGAAGCACTATATAAGATTTGGTGGCTGAAGGCCTTACAGTTGAGGACATATGGAAGGGCGAGGTAAAAGGTGTAAAAGTCAATGGAGCGCGAAATATAGGTCAAGGTCACCCAGTCAAGGTACCTGCGGAGTCTGTACATTGAGGAGAAGCACTACACGGTTTGATGGGTTGTAGGCCTTATAGTTGAGGAGATATTGAATGTCGACGTAAAATGTGTAAAAGGCACTGAAGCGCAAAATATAGGTCAAGGTCACCGGGTCTAGATACCTGCCAAGTCAGTACATATAGGAGAGGCACTATGCAAGGTTTGGTGGCTTGAGGTCTTACACTTGAGGAGATCTGGAACGTTGACGTAAATTATGTCAAAGTCACTGCAGCCAAAATATAGGTCAAGGTCACCAGGTCAAGGTATATGAGGAGCCAGTACACTGAGAAGAAGCACTTTGCAAGGTTTGATGGTTAAAGGCTTTATAGTTGAGGAGATATCAAACGTCGATGCAAAATATGTCAAAGTCACTGGAGCGCAAAATATAGGTCAAGGTCACTGGGTCAAGGTACCTGCCAAGTCAGTACATCTAGGAGAAGCACTATGCAAGATTTGGTAGTTGTATGCCTTATAGTTGAGAAGATCCGGAACGTCAACGTAAATTATGTCAAAGTCAATGGAGCGCAAAATATAGGTCAAGGTCACTGGGTCAATGTACCTGCCAAGTCTGGAGGTCAGGGAGATGTGTCATGCAAGATATGATGGTTGTTGTAGAATTGTAGTTGATTAGAATACTAACTTTGATGTAAATGTCGAACTTCGACATAACAGAACTGTTAACAGACAGACAGACGGACGAACGGACAGACAAATGGAAAAGCGGGCACCTATGTCGCAAAGTCAGGAGGTCGGGGAGATGTTTCATACAAGGTTTGATGGTTGTTTAGTCTTGTAGTTGATTAGAATACTAACTTTGACATAAATGTCGAACTTCGACATAACAGAACTGTTAAGAGACGGACAGACAGGCGGACAAACGGACAGATAAATGGAAAAGCGGGTACCTATGTCGCAAAGTCTGGAGGTCAGGGAGATGTTTCATGCAAGGTTTGATGGTTGTTTAGTCTTGTAGGAGATTAGAATACTAACTTTGACATAAATGTCGAACTTTGACATAAATGTTGACAGACGAACGGACAAACGAACGGAAAAGCGGACACCTATTCCCCAAAGTCAGGTGGTCAGGGAGATGCTCCACGCAAGGTTTGATGGTTGTTTTGTCTTGTTGTTGATTAGAACACTAACTTTGACATAAATGTCGAACTTCGACATAAATGTTGACAGACGGACGGACGGACGGAAAATCGGACGCCTATATCGCACCCTGCTACAAGCAGGTGCAATAAAAACACGAACTTCAACCAAAACTAAGCAAATAAATACATTAGTTGATGTTTTATCCCTTAAAACGTCAAGAAAACCTGAATTTGAAAATGTCATCGGTTTATGTCGTCTGCTGAATATTCTTGCAAACTTTTCAAACCTATTTTTGCATACAGGCAAACAGTATGGACCCAGATCAGATTAGGAGCAGTCTGATCTGGGTCCACACTGCAGAAATGACTTTTAAAATCACAAGCAGATGTCAAAGCAGACGACAATTGTTGTGATGGGCAGTTTAAGGGTTAAAGGCTCACACACAAACATAGGACTTGACAAAATGATGTTTTTAGCACAAGTCCTTTTGGACGTCTGAGAATTGCATTGCAATAGGTTCTAGATGTGTTTGGACAAATGGGATGGGTGTAATGCATTCGACCTCCTCGGACTGTTATTATCTAAGGAGACAACAAGTTGTCTCTAGACATTACTCACGATAGACTGTGCAGTGTTGCAATGAAATAAAATCTATAAAAGTTGCTCTTGGAACAAAAAGAGAAGTACCGTCTCGGTTTTAATTAGATTTCATGCAAAAGAAATGAAGTTTGCAGGGCTGAATATGCACCCCCACCCAAGCACCAGTTTTAGCAGCTCCCATGTTCCTCAATATGCCTTATTACTATATACATGTATTGATATAATATTGATTTGGGACATACATTACGAAAACATGCCTATTCAAATACACGTATATCGAAATTTTAACAAACAAAGATAAAGAAATTATAAAAAATTCTGATAATTTTCATATTTCTGCTCAAAACATAGATTGTGGGTACTCATTAGAACCGCCTCGCCAAGGCAGTTCTAATGAGTACCTATAATCTATGTTTTTTACGCAAAATAAGAAAAATAATGTATACCCCTGTAAACCCCAGTTTTATTATATAAAAGTGGGGTTTACGGGGGTCAAAATTATATAGGCATGTTTTCGTGATGAATAGCATCAATTACCAGGGCCCAGTTGTTCAAAGCATCGTTAGCTTAACGAGCTCGTTAAGGGTCATTTTGTTAACTGTTTTAGCGGACTCAATATTCAATATTCTGAAATTTTTTGCTGAAAAATGTGAGTAGCTTTTGCACTGCAAAAGCTACTCATATTTTTTCAGCAAAAAATTTCAGCATATTTGCGTATCAATCGATGTAAATTTTAACGAATCGTTAACTAACGACGTCGTTAGCTTTGAACAACTGGGCCCAGAGGATTAGAGTACAGACTGCCAAGGCTTAAAATATACATGTACATGAGACGGTACATGCAATGATTGTAGGTAAAAATGCCAGAGTAAAAAATGCCATACGAGAAATTGCCAGAGGCTAAATTGCCAGAGGTTAAATTGCCAGAGGCTACTTGGAAAAAATGCCATAGGTAATAATGTCATAGAAAAAAAATGCCATAGATATATACTTTCATAAGGCAAAAATGAAAGTTTAATATGGAATCTGAATATTTTTCAGAAGGGAAAAGTTTTATTTGTTATTGCAAAGAATGTTAAAAAGTATTTATGTATCACTGAAAAATAAACTTCATTATAAATAAATTCTAAATAAATTTAAATTGTGAGTTTTAAACAAGCTACAATGTAGACCAAGCTCAGAAACGGCAGACTGTGACGTCTGATCAGGACAAACACTCTTTGTCACTCATCCAGCTGATTTTAAACACAGCACCAGGTTTCACAATGGACTTCTTCAAAGGACAATGTGCATTAAGAATGCCTAAAATTTGCTGAAAAAATCAACATCTGTTAATCACTTGGCTTTCCCTGTAATCATCTAGTGGTATGATTGTAGTTTACATTTTAGGTTCTCTTTTTTCTGAATGGCTCCTTTCTGAGCTAAAAATAGACATTAAAGTTTGGGAAATAGCATCTTCAGCATTTTTAACAACTTGCAACTCCTGACCAGTATAGGGCACACCTGAATATCAAAAACATATTGAAATATGTTACAGTTTGTGATAAGATCTACACTTTATATATCAATATTTTTTGGTATTCTTGAGTGTTCTTTACCAGCCAAGTGTTGAAATTTGCCAGAAATGTCAAAATTGGCATTTTTTTTTTTTTTTTTTTTTTTTGCTCATTTTATCAAATGTGAGCCCTAATATATCCTTATCTAGACATAATAACCCCAGATCGAAACCTTATCCTGACACTTAAGTCATTCCTAAACACAGAAACACAAGTATTTTGATTCTGGCACATCTTTCATTATTGACCATTTTTTCATGCTTTAGCAATGTAAAAGAGTCGAACCTCGTTATCTCGAACTCGCTTATCTCGAATCACCGCTTATCTCGAAGTGAAAATCTGGTCCCTGTTTTAACACAGAGAGCTACCAAACGGCAACAAAATATTGTGGAAAAGAGGAGAAATTGCTCCTAAGGAGCAATTTCTCCTCTTTTCCACAATATTTTCAATATATCTCTAACTTAGGAGTCAAATTACATATTCATTCTGTTTAAGGTGGTTGTTCGATTAATTGTTTTCCTCTGTTCCGCAAATCTGATATGTCGAAGTACGGATATGCCGAAGTGTTTCATAGAGTCCCTTGGAGTTCGAGATAACGAGAGTCGACTGTATTTCAATTCATTTTTGATGACAGGCTTGGATAAAGGTACAAAATATGTAGTGATATATGAAGTCAAAATTGGGCAAAAAAATGGGAGTTAATGCACATACATTGTACTCTTGTTGCATCGTTTCACCTTTTCCCATGATGCTGTCATACTGTGTTACATGAGAGACAAATAAAGAACTAAACTTGTATAAATAGTTTTTATCTCTGGCATTTTTATCTATGGCATTATTTCCTCTGACATTTTTGCATATGGCATTTTTACCTAAGGCATTTTTACCGCACACCACATGCAATATCTTTTGGTACATACTGAAGAGCTTATGGATTCCTTCCCTTCTTGATGCATGATTTACTGGTGTCATTTCAGATATATGTTCTTCATCAAATTTGCAATTACTTGAAAAAATACTAAATGGGTCAAGCCATGCAAAAATGTGTCGTTGGGATATGTGAACGGCAAAAGCCTAAATCAGCCTGCGCATCCACACAGTCTAATCAGGACCTTCACTGTCCGCTAACAGAATCATTGGATGGTACAGAATATATGGAAAGAAAAGGCCCAGATGATACTCTGTGCATGCACAGGATGATCTGAATCTGCACATTCTGTGCATGTTCAAAGGCACCTTTTTGCTAAACCTGGCCCAACTGTAATTTGGCTTATATACCTTCTCAAAATCCTGAGGACAAAAGATCAATACTTTTGTATTAGTGAAGCATGAGATAATGTAACTGACATACCTCTGGAATTAATTTGTTTAGCATCATCTCTGTATCTACCCTGTAAACAGAGCAAGAAGTTCTTCTATTAATACCAATTCAATACAAGCTATAAAGATGGCCCTTGGCAAATTGCTAAGCAAGGTTTCAATTGTTGTAATTTGTAATATATATAACTGTTTATAATTTGTAATACAGTTGTAATTTGTAATGCGTAAGAGGTCCTAATGATGTTAAAATACACAAATTTGAACCAAAAAGATTGAAAAATAAATTGGGTTGTTCTAGTGTTGTATGTTCTTGATGGGGCCTTATGACCACTTGCTATGGGACTTTTGTTGTGTTTTTATACGCCCGTTTGAAAAACGGGACGTATTATGTTATGGGGTATGGCATCCGTCCGTCCATAAACTTTTTCGTTTCCGGCTAACTCCTCCTACAGTTTAAATCTGATCAAGCTGAAACTTGGTATATAGTTAGACCATAATGTGGCGCAGCGCATATTGTTTCGGGGTTACAGTCCACCAAACGTTTGCAGAGTTATGCCCCTTAGAAAATTTCTGTAAACTTTTCATTTCCGGTTAAATCCTCCTACATTTTACATCCAATTAAGCTGAAACTTCATATATAGTTAGCTGATGATGTGGAGCAGCACATCTTGTTTCGGGGTTACAGTCCACCAAATATTAGCAGAGTTATGCCCCTTTGAAAATTTCAGTTGACTTTTCGTTTCTGGCTAACTCCTCCTACAGTTTACACCCGAACAAGCTGAAACTTGATTTGTAGTTAGACCATGATGTGGAGCAGCGCATATTGTTTCAAGGTTACAGTCCACCAAATATCAGCAGAGTTATACCCCTTTGAAGATTTCTATTAATTTTTCGTTTCTGGCTAAATCCTCCTACAGTTTACATCCAATCAAGCTGAAACTTCATGTACAGTTAGACCATGATGTGGTGCAGCGCATATTGTTTCGCGGTTACAGTCCACCAAATATTGGCACAGTTATGCCCCTTTGAAAATTTCAGTTGACTTTTTGTTTCCGGTTAAATCCATCTACAGTTTACATCCTGTCAAGCTGAAATTTTATTTGTAGTTAGACCATGATGTGGAGTAGCGCATATTGTTTCAAGGTTACAGTCCACCAAATATTAGCAGAGTTAAACCCTGTTGAAAATTTCTATTAATTTTTTGTTTCCGGCTAAATCCTTCGATAGTTTACATCCAATCAAGCTGAAACTTCATAAATAGTTCCATGATGATGTGGAGCAGCATATATTATTTCTAGGTTACAGTACACCAAATATTTGCAGATTTATGCCCCTTTGAAAGTTTTTGTAAACTTTTCGCAGCATATTGTTTAGAGGTAATAGTGAGCAAATTTTATTTTATAATAGGTATATTTTTTGCAAATAACTAAAGTTTTGGTCATATGGGCAAGATATTGATTTTTTTTTTTTTCTTCTTTTATTAGATTTGCAAGGAAAGGTTGCCATTATTAAAAAATCTTTATGAATACATAATTCTTTTTGGATTTTTTTTTTTTTAATACTCTTCTGATTTGGCTCCCTTGAAGAACTAAAATAAAATCAGTATTAAACAAGTTAAAGGTTTACCAAAAACATTTCTTGCAGCATTTTTTTTTGGGGGTGGGGGGGGGGGGGTTGTTTATTTTTGTTTTGTTATTGTTTGGTCCGATATTGAAGTATAGGCAAAACAAATCAGCCAAAGGCTCATATGAGCTTATAATATAGTCATGTTTCTGTGGTGTGTACTCCATCACAAAGCACTTCTCCCTAGAAGCAGCAAACTTCTCCTTATTTTCCCAGGAGGGAGAAGTCACTTCTTCCTTAATTCCTGGGCCAGCTTGGTTGCTTAGGTTACAGCTCACCAAATATCAGCCGGCATATCTGTTCTTCCAAAGAGTAAAATATCATTTCACTCTTTGCAACAGAATTCCATATAAAGACAAGTACTTAACAGAGGACTTATTACAGAGAAGACCATAATAAGTTATGAAGCAGCAAGCTTACTAGATCATAGTAAACTGTTCTTCCAAATATTTATGTTGAATGGACATATTCTAATTTTTAAATAAATTTGCCTCCCTTTTAAAAAGAGATGACTCTTTTAAAGAAACATCCCATGTGAGACAATTCTTTCCTTTAAGTAGGCCCATTTGAGAGTGGTTCATACAGAGGTAAAGCAAATTTTTTTCTTCTGAATTCCAGCTTAGAGGATACATCAATTCACAACGTCTCCATTAAGAGATCATACTGCAGCATTTCACTGGATAATCTTTTTAACCTCCAGTTGAGACTTTTTCAACCAAAAAGTGTAAGTATAGATATGTTCTTACTTCTTCATAAAAACAATAATAAAAGTGCCTCATTGAGGCCATTCTAATGAGTACCAACAATATATGTTTTCATAGAGAAATAAGACAATATTTTCCTGGATATTCCTCTTATTTGAAGCTAGGATCATTGACTAAATCTCTGTAAATCTTGTAAACATTATGATAACACACCTATTCAAATATATAGAAAATTTCACCTCCAAAAACTGAAAATTTTCAGATAAAAAACTCTGATATTTTTCATATTTCTGCTCAAAACATAGATTGTGGGTACTCGTTAGAACTGCCTCGACGAGGCAGTTCTGACGCGTACCCACAATCTGTGTTTATGAGCAGAAATAAGAAAAATAATTTATACCCCTGTAAACCCCAGTTTTACTATATAAAAATAGGGTTTAATGGGGTCAAAATTATATAGGCATGTTTTCGTGATGAACCACCAGACCACTGACTTTTATCTTCTTAAAACTGATATATGCTAATCTATATTTGAACTAATATAGCAATGTTATCAAAAGCCTGAAAAAAAAGACATTTTGTTTGGAAAGAGACAAAGCCCCAGATAAGAAACATTTCTCACATCGAAAAGTTGACGAAAACATATGTTGAGAGTACTCATTAGAAGTGCCTCACCAGGGAAGATACCGACTCTTATCAGGAACTTTGTTCTGAAATGTGGTCAATTTTACCATAATCCTATTTTCTTTGGGATTTCTGTGAAACATGAAAATACAGTTAGATAACATACCTTACAGATGAGTCCCAGTTCTGAAACAAAAAAAAAAAAAAAAAAAATGTTGAGCCTCACCGAGCGAAAGTGTACCTTTCATTCATGTGCAGATGGGCAGTCTGATCTGGGCCTTTGCAGTTGGCAATGGAAGCACTGAATACTATAGAATGTTTCAAGGGAGAGCAAATGCCCAGATGAGACTTTGCGCATTGTGTTTGATGCAGCCCAGTTATTGTCACCTTCTCTTGCTAAACATGACATGCCCTGTCTTGGCAAACAGTGTAGATCCAGATATATCCAGGGATATGCATTATCAGACTGATTTTCCCTATTTTTCATTTTTTTTCAAACAAGCATTTCAATTTGTTTTGTTTCTAGCAACCTTTCTAATGTATAAATCTTTCTTAATGTCCTTAACCCTTGTCCTGCTGAATAAATTAAGATGCCACACACACTTCTAATTTTCAGCCAATCAGATTGCTTGATCTGGATTGTTGCTATAAATTCACATGCTTTATGGCAAACAGTGCAGATCCAGGTTGTTTTCTTCAGAAGCCAACTGATCTGGATCTACACTGTTTGCAAAGGCAGGGTATATCCAGGTTTAGCAGGACAAGGGTTAATAACCAAATCTTCCTCATTACTTATATTATATGGTGAAAATGCCATGGCTTACATATTTTGATGAGGGTTATCAAAAGATAATTTAGTGTTTACATCTCTTTCAACATTTTTTTAAGTCAAATCAAGATGACAAAGGGGTGATAATGAAAGGTTCTGTGCACAGTTATAAATTTACTCCGCTTGTAGCAGAATTTGAACCTGGGAGCTTGTGATCCAAAGTCAGACGCCCTGCTTGGGCACCTAGGTGTTTCAAGAAGTGTATCAAGGTATTTTTTTCCTAATTCTCAAACAAAAAAAAAATAAAAAAAACAACACAATATAAGCACTGGGTACTCATTAGAACTACCCTTGGAGGCATTTTAAATGAGTATCATAGTTCCAGATAAGGCACTTTTTTTTCCATCCAAAAGTACTGGGCCCGGTTGTCCAAAGCATTGTTAGCTTAACGAGCTCGTTAAGGGCCATTTCGTTTTAGCGGATTCAATACACAATATTCTGATATTTTTTGCTGAAAAAATGTGAGTAGCTTTTGCACTGCACTGCAAAAGCTACTCACATTTTTTCAGCAAAAAATTTCAGCATATTTGTGTATCGCTTGATGTAAATTTTAACGAATCGTTAACTAACGACATCGTTAGCTTTGAACAACTGGGCCCTGATATTTCTCTTTTTCCTCCACTAAAACATGTTGTGGGTGCTCATTAGAAAAGCCTCGCTGAGGCTTATTATGAGTACACACAACATATGTTCTTGCGGTGAAATAATAAAAATATTATATGGATACCCCCTCTTATCCGGAGCGATGAGTACTCATAACACATTTTTTGCCCAGAAATGAGATTTTTTTTTTGTTGTTGTTGTTGAAAGCATTATCTACTGAAACCATTTCACAGGTGTTTAACTTAAGGCAAGAAAAACTGTATGTAGTCATTAGGTGATAGCACACAGATAAAATATCTCTTATGATAACCTGACAATAGTTGTGGAGAATTAGGCTCTTAAGTCATCAGGATTAATATCAGTGGAAGTATATTTATCAACACTGAATCAATACATGCTGTTTCTTAGTTGTTCCCTGTTCTATTTTATAAAACCACCTTACAATTCATTCTGACTTGAAAATAAATACAATACAGACATATGTTACCAACCTCATTCATTGATATACTGGCAGAAGTGTGCTTGACTGAAAATAAAACGACACAATTATTAGACTGAAATTCAAATCAACATACCCATAAACACAAAGGTTAATCCACACCAGATATGTTTCCCTATTTTGGAAAACAGGGAAACAGGCTTTTTAACCTTTACCATTCTCTGGGCTAATTCAGCAGAGGACAAATTGGTATTTTTTTCTAATTTCTCCCAAAAAAGCAAGGTTTGAAATTTCATGCGAATTGTCTCCTAGTGGGGCTGACATTTCATGCAAATGTATTCTTGTTGTTTTTCTTTTGTTTTTTTGTTCAGAAATCAGGGCTTGACATTTCATGTAAATTAGGAAACAATTTGCATGAAATTTCAATCCCGTTAGGCGACAATTTGCATGAAATTTCAATCCTGTTGTCTGGGAAAATTATGAAAAATATTTCAAGATGTTATCTGCTGAATATTTAAACAATTACATCTGTAATGTTATGTCACTACCTGGAATTTTTAAAATTCCTACTGAGAAGTCTATTTTTCTCCTTCAACTTTAACCCTTGCCATGCTGAATAAATTAAAGGTGGCTGACGGAGCTAATATCGATATAACCTTATTTTTTGTTGTCTAAAAATACAATTTCCAAAAGAAATTAAACTACCCCTAGTTTGTTATAAAATGCTTCTAAGGACTGTGCAATAAAGAATTATAGGAGAAAATATCGCCTAAATATGTACTTTCTAACTAGGCTACATAGCCAAGTTAGGTCAAGGGAGGTAATAATTTTATAAATTAAATAGTGATTGCACTCTAGTTACTTTAAAAGTTTTCTGGAATATGTATATTTTTATGTGTTTTTATGATAAGAAAGTATATTTCTTTCACAATGAGTGTGCAGATTCTTCAAAAGCTCACCAAGAGCTTAATTTAGTTTCGGGAAACTTGGTGTATCAGAACATTCATTCTATTTAATTTTACGAACATTATAAATATCGAAACAACACTCTGGAAAACTCAGAAACAAAAGTGGGGCTTCTGTGATTTTTGTCATATCAAAATTAGATCAATCAGCAACCATTAAGATGCCATGTGCAATTCTAATTGTCAGCCAATCAGATTACTTGATCCAGGTTACTGATACAAATTCACATACTTAATCAAAAACAGTGCAGATCTAGATCATTTGGCTTCTTCAGAAGCCAACTGATCTGGATCTATACTGTTTGCAATGACAGGGCATATCTGGGTTCAGCAGGACTAGGGTTAATATATACATATATAATGTATTCAGCTTCTTCAGTTTTAATAAAAATTCACAGACATTCCCAATCAGAAAAGGGAAATGCAAATCCTTCTTTATGTTAGTTCTGAATTTTAATCATTTTCCTACTGTAAGTCTATGAACTATTTGATTTTAATGATGCTGATTAAATAGGCCAAACAGTATTCAAAAAAAAAAAAAAAAAAAAAAAGAAAAAGAAAAGAAAACGAACAGCATCGAAGAAACCCAGACCACCCAATGATTATTAATGCTAATTTGGTTTAAACTAGGTTATAAAAGTTACAGTCACTAAACAAACAGCACACAGTACAATGGATCACATACATGGTTCTCCTTGCTGAGAAGCCAATTTATGGCATTGGGTGGGGAATGGACATGCAATTTGTTTTACCATATTTGGACAAAGCAAAAACAATGTACAATCTTAAGCAAACTGAGGTCAGATAACTCCTTTAATTTGATTGGGATTGCAGTGTTTGCCAGTATTTGAAACCGAATGCATAATTATTCCACACAATCATTATTCCTTTGTTGCTTGTTTGTTTGCTTGTGTTGAGGTTTTTAGGCACAGTCAACCCAATGGGGTCATGTCGAGCACGGTCAGTTTACCTAACCACACTTTTACTAGGCAGGCTTAGATCTTTAAGCATTTAACCAGTTTCGTGCACATTCTTTTGTCAGAAACTGACAACAGCCCTTCTTGAAACAGTGGGAGAGAATGACCATTGAATATATTTCATGATCAATCTCCATTTTGTTTCTTGTTTTGACTGGGGTATACACATATTGTGGGATTATAACATTATGTAATAAAAGCATTGCAGACACTGCATGATGTCCCCTCACTTCAGGGTAACAAAACATGTAGAGAAGATGGCTGTGTTTGATGTGGTACTTAATAAATTGTAAGCCACCATTAGAACTTGAAGACACATCATGCTTGAACAATCTCTAAAGAACTATAACTATCAAAATTTGGTGTACTGTAACCTCGAAACAATATGAGCTGCATCTTCACACAGTCTAACTGTCCACCATGTTTCAACCTGATCGGATGAAAGCTGCACGAGGAGTTATCCATAAACAAAGTCATCTGAAAAAAACTTTAAAAAATGTAATAACTCCATCAAAATTTGGTGTACAATACCTCAAAACAATATGCACTGTACCACCTCATGGTCTAACTGTCCATCAAGTTTCAATGTGATCCAATGAAAACTGTAGGATGACTTATCCGAAAACAGAGTCAAGTCTGAAAAATCTTTAAAAAGGGTAATAACTCTATCAAAATTTGGTGTACCATAACCTCAAAACAGTATGTACTATATCACCTCATGGTTAACTGTCTACCAAGTTTCAAAGCAGTTTCAATGTGATCCAATGAAAACTGTTGGTAGAGTTACTCGTATCTGGAAAGGAGGAAACAAAGTCAAGTCTGAAAAGTCTTTAGAAAGTTTAATAACTCTATCAAAATTTGGTGTACCATAACCTCAAAACCGTATGAGCTGTACAATCTCATGGTCTAACTGCCCATCAAGTTCAATGTGACCAAACGAAAACTGTAGAAGGAGTTATCTGGAAAAGAAGTGAGGACAAAAAAAAATTTATAAAAAGTTTAATAAATCTAGTATCAAAATTTGGTGTATCACAACATCTAAACAGTATGTGCTGTTCCATGTCAAGGTCTTACCGTACACCAAGTTTCAATGTGACCAGATGAAAACTGTAAGAGGAGTTATCTAGAAAAGAAGTGCAAATGGATGAATGGACAGACACCTGAGGGTATGTATACCATAATACCATGCCACTATCATGTGACAGGGTATAAAAATTCCGGAACACACTGAAACACTTGAACACACTGGTAATTACCTGAACACACTTTAAAATTTTTTATTTCATATTATTAAAGTTTGTTTTTATAACTTAATTACTGTATGTTTGTGTGTAGGATGTTGTTAATAATAAATCTGATCTTACCATACAATGAATTAACCTTATTCCAGTGTTTTATAAAAATGTGTTCAGATCCCTTTATATGATAATGTCTATATAATGTGTAATGCCAAGACATTGTTCACTCTCATCATTATTATTCACTTAGGAGGTTTAATACAAGCTAACACCCATTATTATAAAATTAATCACTATCGTAATACTTATTAAGGATTCAAATAACTTTTTTGTGATTGAAGTAACTGCGTGATTTATAACTTTCTAGAGTCATCATGACAAAAATTTACAGGATCACACTGCCATATAATAATATTAATTATTTTATGCTTAACTGAGCCAAGGTTTATAAAGTATGTTCACGGGTTACAAATGGTCAAAATAAGACACAGAATATATAAATGGACAGTATATTCACTTCCCATATCCCGCTCCCCCCACCCCCCCCCCCCCCGCCACTCCCCCACCAAAAAAAAAACACAACTATTTATTAAATTTATTAAGCAAAAAAACAAAAACTTTTTTCAGTGTGTTCCAGTTATTACCAGTTTGCTCCGGTGTTTCGGTGTGTTCTGGTATTTCTACGAACCCATATAAAAATATGAACAAGAAAGAACATCAAACAAAAAAAAAGTAACTTTGTTAGTTTTATTAACCCTTTCATCCCTGCATACCAATTCAAAAACCTTTGCAAAGAGTAGTGAACTGTCTAATCAGGACATGCGCTGTTTGTAATTCTGTTTTTTTTGTTTGTTTTTTTTCGTATCGTCCTGTCATGTATTTTGACGCACATCTAATTTGACGCGCTTACATATTTCTTCCTATTCTTGGACTTGCAGAAACTTTTTTGTAATGCCTCATCGTTATTGGGGTAGAGCAACATAAGAGGGTCACATCCAGGTGTTTAAGTAGAAATTCTAGGATCTTCTTGGAAAATTACAACCATGTAACCTTAAATGGTCAACATTTTGAAAGAAATGCTTAAAGCACATTTTTCCTTTGAATTGAAGCTCAAAATTTTTAAGATGTATCAGCTACATCTGAATCAAACATGCTTGTCTGTTACAGTGTCACCTGATGCATTTATTCACAAGTATGATATATGGTTGAAATGCTATTGCATACACAATATTACTTTTCAAAAAAACTTAAGGTCTTATATGAAAATATTTTGCAATTGGAAGAAGAGAAATTCATAAAGTTATTTTCTGTATATTTGTTTGATGCTAATCATGAATAATTTGAAGAAAAATATTTTTGCTGACAATAAATAATCTATTTAGAACATATTTTATTAAAGCATGTGACGAATTTGTACAGCAAGCAGGAGAAACAAGCACTTCAGCTGCCCTACCCCTTTAAACTGAGACATGAAAATTGTGGCGATTTGCAAAATGAGATCAGATTTTTAAAATATATACAGGTGTCATTCAACAGTGATTCTTGTCATTTTATTTTGTTCTAACAGACAAATGATGCTGCCTGAACATGGTCCTGGTATTATTGTAAAACTTAAATTACTATCTTGCAAGAAAAATAGCAGCCTATTAGATGCGTCATTTCATATGAGTGTAAACCAAAATGACAATCACCATGGTGGTCCTATTTCACTTGGAATTTTTATGAAGGCAGTTGATGCAAACTTACACAAAACAAATGTACTGGGAGTTGTCTGTGAATTTAATGACATGTCAAATAATGCTTAAGTGCGTCAAAACCCATGAGTCTAGACTATTTATTTTATCAGTGGACGTATTCAAATTCACGAATGGAAGCCGAGAATGGAAGCTTCTACTCTAGAAACTCAGGGATGAAAGGGTTAATGGAACAAAATATTTTCATTTAAAAGAAAACGCCAAACAAAAAATGTCTTTCCGAGATGACTAGTTTGTTGTCAGCTTTGCCACGAAAACTAATGATATTTTGTGATAGCAAGTTTTCTGCACCATACTTACTGAATACATGAGCGATGCCAACTTTGATTGACTTTATCTCTGGAACTTTTGACAAAAACTCGTCTGATATAAGATGACATCCCCTCCTCTTCGCTGAAATAGTAATTTCTTTCTGGAACCAAGCCATTAGCAGTTTGACAGTTACTCGCATTACTATTCATACGATAGTCGTGCCAAGAATTCTTATCAGAAGAATTACCGTGCCTTGCGAATCATGTTAGGAAATGGTACCCGCAGGACTCATCCGTGATCTACGCGTTTCATTTTCAGCATGTTAAAGGTTAAAATCGGGCATAAAACAGAATACAAAAAAAAAAAAAAAAAAAAAGAATCACAGAAACTTTTACATCTATCTATACTAAATAGGAATGGATACACATTCAGGAGAGGCAACGCTGTTAAAAATTGTTGCCTTCCTTCCCTTTGGAAAATGGGACGACTCTAAAAGGAATGAATTTGCTGGAGCAAATATTTTCTGATAGAATTATCTCATACAATCTTTACAGATAAAGTTAGGTATATTGGAAGGCAAACAGGAAGATACAAAAGTTGTCTCATTTGCCCTAAATGGCGGAAAATCAGCTCAGTGTAAGTGAAGCAAGAAAACAAGAAAACCACAAACAGGACCACGATGGACATGATACTTATTTGTTAATTCATATATTAAAAGGCTTGGTTTTTACCGGAAGTGTCTAAATACAGTAAAGTAGCGTAAAGAGGCATAAAGTTGTGTAAATTAGCGTAAAATAGCATAAAATGACATAATTGTGTACGCCATTGCATATCTAATGAAGACGTTATTCTATTTGTATCACCCATTCAAGCATGGTTGGGAAGGCGATACGGGGACGCGTGGGTGGGGGGGGGGGGGGGGGCGGGGGCGGGAAAGTGGGTGGAGTGGGGTCAGCGAGCCTGGTAATATTGGTTGATGCGGTTATCAAATATATTTACTAAATATGCTATAGTCATCATCATCATCGTCGTCATCAACAACATGTTCGTGTTGCCTTAATATGAACCTTCATTTACTTCTGCTATGCAGATAAATTGTTCCCATATCTCTTATTGTATTCATATACCATATTTCCAAAGGAAACTTTACATCCGGAGTCTATTTGTCATTTAAGGGTTGTCTGGTGAACTTTCTAGTCATATTTGATTTTTTTTTTATAGAAATGTATTGTGCAAAAAAAAAAAAAAAAAAAAAGGCGTTGGCACTGGTCAGACGCCGCGCTCTGTGGCGTCGGATCTGAGTCTACACTGTTTGTTTAGCGTGACGGAAAAACTATGTATGTATTCTGTTACGTTTAACAATCAATAAATCATTGTTTATCCAAAGAAATTGGAACAATCTACAAACATCAAATGAGCAAGAGAATGCTTGCTAAAAGAAAAAAAAAAAAAAAAAAAAAAAAAAAAAAACTAACACCACGATTCTTAATCATCTTGAAAACCCTCACTGGAAAATGAAAATCAAGCGACATAATCCAATCTGCTTGCGTGACTGCTATCCGCCCGGAGTTACCTTGCTTAGTCAATCAACTGATACAGAAGCCATTAGTATTGATTACATGCTCGGTAGTTTTCCGCCGTTTTTGTGGCTCTTTCTGATCATCTTCTTTCTTTTTTTTTCAGTCACTGGGCTGCATTACGAAAACACGCCTATTCAAATATATAGAAAATTTCACCTCCAAAAACTGATTTTTTTTTTCAAATAAAAAACTCTGATATTTTTCATATTTCTGCTCAAAACATAGTCGTTCAAGAGATGACAGTTAATGAAACAATATGCAAGGATATTGCATTAAAACTTCAAGCAACATATGTTTTGGATATTTGTTAGAATCGCCTCATTGAGGCGATTCTAACAAATATCAAAACATATGTTCTATGGGAAATTAGATGAAACAAGGTCTTTCTTACATATCATTCTGTCCATTAAGGATTCTTTACAACAGCAAATTCGTTATAATGGCAACATCTCTGTGAACAAATGCAGTCGTTGTAACGAGGGCTCACTGCAATGACGAAAACCTTTAAAAATCAGACGCCCCGTAAATTGTAGAAAAAGGACCTGTTAAAAGAAAAGATTGAGGTAAAAGTGTCCTCTAGATATTAATGCGTTACATTACTTTTAGTTTAGGAGCTAAAAACCTATACATACGAGGGATGTTCGAAATGAATTGCTTATTTCTATCTGGAGACTTCAAATTTCAAGTTAGCCCAAAAGTACTCATTTCATGCCCTTGAAGTACTCCCCGTGGCTAGAAATGCAAAGTTTCAGCCGATGTATCCACTTCTTGAAGGCGTCACGGTACGCTGATTTGGGCACAGTAATAAGGTACTGATGAATGGCAGATCCAAGTGCCTGTCGGGACTGGTATTTCCGCCCAGCAAGGAATGCTTTCAATTTCGGAAACAAAAAGAAATCACATGGGGCAAGGTCTGGGGAATACGGGGGGTGAGGCAAAACAGTTACTTTTTCTTTCTTCAAAAACGCCGTAACTATTGCGAAGGTATGAGCTGGGGCATTGTCATGTAGAAGACGGACATGTTTAAAACCAGTGGCAGGGCGTCGTTTCTAATAATACTTTTTCAGTTTCTTCCGTACTACGTCTTTGTAGTACTTTCCGGTGATGCTTTTGCCCTTTTTCACTGGCACTTTTATTGCGACTCCTTCGCCAGAGAAGAAGATTGCATACAAAACCTTCTTTGTACTCAAAGAACGTTTGGCAATTTTTGGGCGTTTGCTGTGTTAAGTGGCCCAGATCTTATTGCTAACCTTTCTGACGGGCTCAAAATAATGGACCCAGGTTTCATCATCTGTGACGACATTGGCAAACTGCTTTTTGTCATATTTTGGAAACATTTGAAGCAGCTTTTTGGCCACTTTAACCCGTTGCCTCTTTTGCTCGTCAGTCAACAGATGTGGCACCCATCTAGCAGAAATCTTTCTGACTTTCAAATGCTTCTTCAAAATAAGGTGAACCGTTGATAGTGATATGCCTACCTTTCGTGCAATATCACGATCTGTAAATCTGGCATCTCCTTCAATGATTTCCTTTATTTTGGAAACGATTTCTTTACGAGATGCAGATTTTGGCCTACCTGATTTCGGTGCATTTTTGATGGACTCTACACCAGACTCAAATTTCTTTTTCCACCGCCGAACTGTGTCATAAGACACACAAGAAGGCCCAAAAGCAGTAGAAATTTCAGTCATCAGCTTCTTCAAAGAACAACCAAGTTTTGAGCGAGCTTTGATGTAAGCCCGTATTTCATCTTTTTTATCGACGCTTCTACCAACCATTTTTATTGCAGTTGTTAATGACTGCGTGTATTCAAATGGCAAATTTTATGTCTTACACAGTCTAACATGTACATTTATACACCATTGTGTAGATATTGAATAACCCTATACAGTTATCGTGCCCCACGTGGATATCGAGCTAGAGGACGATAAGCAATTCATTTCGAACATCCCTCGTAAGTAGGCTGGATCCGGGTTTTAGTAAGTTTCACATGCCTTGTTCAATCATTGTACGTATCGGTCAATGTCTTCCGGGTTTAAAGACAAGTATAATGTTAATTGATTTCTAAACCAGGAAGATTCGTGATTGATGCATTTCCCGGATATCTTCATTCATCATATAGTAGCCAAAAGTCCCAACATTCAGGATGATATATCTCGCGACGTGGTTGGTCTGCATGCATGAAAATGTGATAAATCAGTTATACCATGGTTCTGCGCATGTGCGTGCGATAATATATGCGCACGTACCAAGGAGTAACTAAGACATATTTTTTCGATACGTTCAAATGAACAACACTTGCGTACCTCGCATCACTGCATATTGCATTGCGGCTCACAAACTAAGCATTGTCGCCTGCTGGTTTAGTTTCTTTGGCGTGTCACAAGGTTTAAGCCGCCTCCTTCTCCTAACCCTGCAGTTTGACTATGTAAGTTGTTCTTAAGCGGCATTTCCGTTGCAGCCCCTCTTCGTTAGTTCATTCTCTTTGTTTGTCCGTCCTATTTCCGATGAAGTGCGGCTTTGTACTGTCATTTCATGTAATTAAACTGCACTGTTCATTTGGAAGGCTGTATTACATGACTGACCATTCCGGGATACCTCCATATTTAACTCACTTATGCCTCGCGTTCTGCAAAAGCGACATTGGCAAATAATGTAGACCCAGATCAGACACCCATTACGAAAACACGCCTATTCAAATACAATGTATATAGAAAATTTCATCACCAAAACCTGGAAGTTTTCAGATAAAAATTCTGATATTTTTCATTATTCTCAAAACATAGGTTGTGGGTACTCGTTAGAACCGCCTCGCCGGGCTAGGCGGTTCTAACGAGTACCCACAAGCTATGTTTTCAAGCAGGAATAAGAAAAATAATGTATACCCCTGTAAACCCCAGTTCTACTATATAAAAGTAGGGTTTAAGGGGATCAAAATTATATAGGTATGTTTTCGTCATGCACAGAAAGCGGCGTCTGATCATTTAATACACATTGCATTAAATGCAGGAATTTCTATAAAATATTGTAATAATATAAACGAACCAGACACCCCTTCTATTGGAAATAGATCGGTTCAATGGTGAAAATAGAATAAATAGAATAATTCGGCATAAATGGGTTAATTTCGCTTCCGAAGGATCCATCTTTTCAGTATCTATAGCTCTGACAGATGTAAAACATTCGTTTTGTAAATGTAGATATTATTGATGGATGGTAATTAACCCTTTCAATCCTGAGTTTCTGAAATAGACTCTTCGATCTCTGCATTAGGACACGTCTATTGTTGCCAAAAGGGTGACTGTTGCGAGTAAAGAACAGAATCATTTTGGCAAACAGTGTAGATCCAGATGAGATGGCTCATTATGAGCCATCTCATCTGGATCTACACTGATTGCAAAAGTAGGCCTATCTGTCTTGGTGCACATTACTGAAAGAGTTAAGAGGGGGCTGAATACATTTGATAATGATTCCGCCATTGTTACAAAGGAGCACTGTTTGCTTTCCTGCACAATAAGCTCTTTCTGAAAGGGGTCTAATCTAAAAGGAAAGGATTTGCTCCAAAAGGGAGCTTTGTTTTTGCTTTTACAGTAAACCCCTTTCCAGAAGGGATACAAAACAATTGGGACAGTTGTATCCCCTGAAACGTCGTTTGAGACGTTTGTAACAATATTTCAGTCATATCACGCCAACGTTTGGTTGTGACAGAGCTCTTTGAACAATACTCACTTTTTTGTGACCAAAACTTTTTATATGGGACGATTGATTTACATATCGCCTTTAAATACGGGAAATTTGTGGGCTAGATTTTCTTGTGTCGTGTTCTCTTAACGTCACTTTCAGCTATTATTCTTTCGTAGAAATTGATCATGAAATATTTCTACCGTCATTCTCTCCCTTCCGCTGATTCAAGAAGGGCAGTTGTCAGTTTCTGAAAGAATGTGCACAATACTGGTTAACCGCTTGGAGGACTAAGCCTGCCCAGTAAAAGTGTGGTTTGGTAAACTAACCGCGCTCGACATGACCCAAATGGGTTGACTGGGCCGTAAAACCTCAACAGTAACAAACACTTTCAGCTGTTACTCACTTTGCTATCTATTTCTCTCTGTTTGTGTTTTGTTTGTCTGGATTTTGCTTGCTTCTATGTGAGCCGAACATTTGGTTTCTCATAGTATGGACCTCGGGTGAAAATTTAACGGCTGTAAAATCGATTTAACCCCAGCCGCAATAATTTTTACTACTAACCGTTCTAAGACGGTTTCGTTCTTTATTCGGCGTCTCTAGTTGTTTGCTGGGAGGCTTTTTTTTTTTTTTTTTTTTTTTTTTTTTTTTTCGTGTTTTGTTTTATTTGTGTCTTATTGTTGTGTTTGATGGCTCCTGTTTAGCCTGTTATCATCTCGTTGGGAAAGAGGGAGCCACTTGCTTTGCTTTTCTTTGGTTTGTAGCTTGTATACTATCGTGTTTTTTATTTATTTATTTATTTATTTTTTGTTTATTTATTTATTTTTTGTTTGTTTGTTTGTTTATTTAACTCTTCCTCTTGGTGTCATTGATAGGCCATGTTCTAAGACTGTAGCTCTTTCTTGACGTCTTTACTATTTTTTCTAGTCAAACAGAAGCCGCTTACTATTCTTGGGGCACCTGACGTCACCTTCAAGCGCTGAAGGTTCGATGTGCCTGAGTTATCTTACGTTATGTTAACGTACCAAAGTAAAGTGTGTACTTCCACACCCACGCTCTAGATAAGGCACTTTTAAACCCCTAAACTGCCCATCACAACAATTGTCGTCTGCTCTGTCATCTGCTTGTGATTTTAAAAGTCGTTTTTGCAAACAGTGTGGACCCAAATCAGACTGCTCCTCTAGGAGCACTCTGATCAGGGTCCACACTGTTTGCCGGTATGCAAAAATACGTTTGAAACGTTTGCAAGAATATTCAGCAGACGACATAAACAGACGACATTTTCAGATGCAGGTTTTCTTGACATTTTAAGGGTTAAAATAAAACTATTTTGTCTTATTTCTACATGAAAATATACGTTATGGTCACTCATTTGAAGCGCCTCTCAAAGTGTTGCTAATGGGTATCCATAACATATGTTTTCCTTGAGAAATAGGACAATATATTGATCCGGACATACCTCTTATCTACAGCTATGTAAAACATGCTAGCTGTTTCTGCTATATGATATAGAGAATAGGAGAAAAGTACGTTCAGACATACTTATGTGATATAAAAGATTGTCAGAAACAAAAAAAAAAAACAAAAAAAACAACAAAAAAAAAAACTTAAAATCAGGTTTAAAATCAGGTACGGTTTCCACCAAAATGGGGTATACATATCTCAACTTATTAGATTCGCCAGAGCTTCTTCAAATCTTAATGACTTTAACTATCGTAATAAAGCCCTTACTGCCAAACTTCTTAGGCAGGGCTATCGTTATTTTAAACTTCGTAAGGCGTTTTCGAAATTTTATCGCAGACACAGTGCCTTGTTAGAAAAATATAGCGTCAGTCTGAAAACACTTCTGCAACAAGGTATATCGGAACCAGAATTTTACGGTGACTTAGTGTACAGATTTAGAAAAATGGTAGGTAAATCTAACTTTTCGGAGCAATTCAGAAAACTTATTAACCGTTATAAAAGAATTGGCTATAGCCTGGATATTATGCGGCAGACTGCATGCCTAGTTGTCAACCCAGTCATTGTTGATGGTTATGCTTCACTCTTTAATTGCACGACGGTGGTTCGGGCCTCAGACCCAATGACGGCCTCTTCGTAAAACTTTAACCAGTGGGTTGGGGCTTGACGATATGTCTTTGGCTTGGCCCGCCGTGGTTCAGCTATTGGTTTTCATTTACTCTGGCATACAGTAGAATTAGCCATGAGTACTCCTCTTTGTTTATTATAGTGATTAATTTGATTTTTGTGTTTTCGCATTGATGCATTGACTGAGTTGGGAGCCTTTATGCGAACCGAATATTTATGTGTTTCTGTATTAAGAGTAGCATCGGGACCCAGGGTGAAGTTAACTAGCTGTAAAAGTGCTTTAAACCCCCGGTGGTTTACTCTACTGACCGTTCAAAGGCGGTGGTCCCGGTGTTAGTCTTACTCTTTGTTGCTTTGTGGTTTATTCTACGGGGCGATTTGTTGTATGTCATTCCATGTGTCATTTTGTTCTTGTGTTTTTAGTCCTTTTAGTATTGCGATTACCTCGCTTGGGGGAAGAGAGAGCTAATCTTAGTGCTTTTCGTACGTTTGTTCGATTTGTGCTTGTTTGGATTTGTCGGTTTCCTCTTCCTCTTGGGGTCTGGGAAGGGCTGCTGTTTGTGATTGTGGCACTCCCTGGACTTTTCTCTCACCTTTTTTTCTTTTAAAACCCGAAACTTTCTGAACACTAGCCTAATAATGTATATCCCTGCACATAAATTTGTTTACACAATATATTATGGGCGAACAGGGCCGGGTCTATATGGCATATACTTGTTAACTGAATGTTAAAGAAAATTAAGGTCTGTAGAATTCTCAGAGGAGATCAATGTTGAGGTCAAAAAGAAGTGCAAAAATATAAGTTAAGATAACCAGGAGATGGCACAATCACGAAGCACAACCCTGCCGAGGAGAGATGACAAACGCCACATATGAAACCACAGACGCACAAAAAAGAGCTGCAACTGAGGGATCGCCTTGGAACGGTCAATAGCAAAACTAGTAGAGGACTTAAATTGCTTTTAATCGCACGAAACCTCACCCTTAATTTTGATGCAGCTCCAAATTACAAACATACATTCGGTCCACATAATTCCTCTACCTCATCTGCGAAACATCACAGTGCAAGTCTGCGGAGATCACAAAATAATTAAATGCAGAAGTCAAAGAGAAGTTCAAGACTAGAGATCACAAAATAAGTCAATCCAGAGGTCAAATAGAAGTTCAGGCATGCAAAGATCAAAGAGGAGTTAACTGCGGAGGTCAAAGAGATGTTAAAGTCTGCAGAGATCACAGGGGCGTGCAATGCAGAGGCCAAAGAGATCCAAGATGACCGTCATAATTATATATGATAGAGACTTTAAAGAACTTCTTCTCCTAACTGCAAGCCGACCGGCAGAAGCATATTAGGAAAATACAATCGACTCTCGTTATCTCGAATTCCAAGGGACTCTCTGAAATACTTCGAGATATCCGTACCTCGACATATAGGATTTGCAGAATTGAGGAAAAACTAATTCGATTAACCACATTCAACAAATATATGTGTAATTGGACTCTTGAAGTTAGAGATATATTGAAAATATTGTGGAAAAGAGGAGAAATTGCTCCTTAGGAGCAATTTCTCCTCTTTTCCACAATATTTTTTACATGTTGTTAGATTTTCATGTTTAGGCAGGGACCAGATTTTCACTTTCATGTTTAGGCAGGGACCAGATTTTCACTTCGAGATAAGCGGTTATTCGAGATAAGCGAGTTCGAGATAACGGGAGTCAACTGTATTAGGAACTGATTTTCCAAGATGACCGCCACAGTAAACACAGTAAACATAAATTACATGATAAATGGAACATCCATTTCATTTTTTCCGTAAACGTTTGTGAACTTAAAATAAAGTAGCCGCTATGACGATAAATGGTAAAAACGTTTTTAAAACCTTCTCCGTAACTATAAAACCGACTTCAGGTTGCACCCAGAGCATTCATCTGTAAGATCTTTCAACTGTCTAAAACATGTGTGAAACTGTTAAGAAGGCCGCCATTACTAAATATGATAAAACAAACAACCACTTTAAATAAATTACATGTTCATCGAAACTGCCTGGCTGACTAATCTCAGAATGAAATACGACCTTATGATACATGCAAACGCATAGACCCTGATTAGCCCGCGTTCCTGCACAGTCTGATCAGGGTCCAAAACAGCCGACGTGTCTGGGCCAGACTAGCTAGTTTCGGCGAATAAAGCCTCATCAGTGACCCTCATATATATTTTTTTAAAAGTTCTTAATGGGTTCAGTGAAGCCCATACATTATGTCGGATGCCAGTGTAATCCCTGATCAGACTGCGCGGATGTGCGGTATTCGTTGGTCGCATCACAAAAACACGCCTATATAATATTGACCCCCTTAAACCCCACTTTTATATAGTAAAACGGGGGTTTACAGGGGTATACATTATTTTTCTTATTTCTGCTCAAAAACATAGATTGTGGGTACTCGTTAGAACCGCCTCGCCGAGGCGGTTCTAACGAGTACCCACAATCTATGTTTTGAGCAGAAATAGGAAAAATATCAGGGTTTTTTATCTGAAAATTTTCAGTTTTTGGACGTGAAATTTTCTATATACTTGAATAGGCGTGTTTTCGTAATGGCATATGTCATAAGGTCGATTTCTATTCGGAGGATCTAAACTTTTGATGATCCTGACAAGTCTGGTCAAGTAATTACAATAACAATTTCCGTAATGTTTACAGAGATCGGGACTTCAATACAACGACCGGGAAAAATTCCTGACTAGAGATACGTTCAAAAATGGTCGGGATCTTCACCGTTCATATACTGTTATGGTGTACTTTTTCTGGTTCGCGGTCAGACATGGGAGGGGAGTCTTAAAAAAAAGAAAAGTGTCACAGTTTTAAAAGTAGCAGTAATTCATTTCCTAATCTATTCACAAAGTAAGATAAAAATGATAAATACGTCCTATTAAGTCACAAACAGACAAATATTTTGTTATGTGTACTTGAAAGTTCATGCAGGCGAATAAACTTCCTTACGTACTGCGCAGCGACTTCTCCTTTAGTAAACATCATTTCAAAAGAGTTGTTTACCAAATGAGTTTTTCTGCATTACTTTAAACATCCATAAATATGCGTTATTTGACTTTTTATCGTATAAGAAACTGTTCGCGTTATAATATGTTTAAAACTGGTCACTACAATTCTGGCTGTTGTTGGTATCTTGAACGTGAACTTTGTGTAGATCTACTGATCTTATGAACCGCGCCATAGGAATATGTGTCTTCGCGGTATATGCGGACATCGAAGGCCCTGATCAGACTGCGCATATGCGCAGTCTGATCAGGTCCTTCGCTGTCCGCTTACAAAATTATTGGATACTGTAGAATATAGTTCTAGATAGAGGGTATCCGGTAAATATGTTCTTATTTCAGCTTGAAAACATATGTTGCGGTTAGTCATTAGAATCGCCTCTGTAATGCGCTTCTGATGGGTACCAGCAACATTTGCTTTCATGAAAAAGTAAGAAAAATATCAATGTGTTTGGCTGAAAAAAAAGCGTTATCTAGAGCGATGGTAAAATGCGTTTACGTAAAGCAAAGGCCCTGACAAGACTTTGGCTGGCTAATCACGAAAATACGCATATATAATTTGGCCCTCTTAAATCCCACTTTTATATAGTAAAACTGGGGTGTACAGGGGTACTTAATATTTTTCTCGTTTTGCTAAAAACATAGATTGTTGGCTCTCGTTAGAACCGCCTCACCGAGGCGGTTCTAACGAGTACCAACAATCTATAGTTTGAGCAAAAATAGGAGAAATATCAGACTTTTTTTCTGAAAATTTTCTTTTTTTGGATGTAAAATTTTCAATATATTTGAATAGGCGTATTTTCGTAATGTAATCAGAATCTTTATAATTCGCGTATGCCCGGAACATTTTTTTCTTACGGCACGGTTAATTTTATTTAGGATAATTCTCGGTGTCGGTACAGTGAGTATCATCTAAAAACTGAGACTGCCTTTGACAATATGGAGAACAGAACGAATTCCGTTCCGACTTTGGAAGAACTAAACGCCGAAGAAGCGAAAGTTTATGTTGGAGGGATTGTGTTTGTCTCAATTCTCATGGTGTTGGGCATTATTGGAAACTTGCACGTGATTTTTGTGTACGGATTCAGGATGAAACCATCAAACCATAGGATTTTTATTCTTTGCTTGGGTATGCTTGACTTGACCACCTGTTGTGTTGGAATGCCATTCGTTTTGGTTGACCTACAGAAACCGTTCACGTTTTTCATGGTTTCGGCGTGCAAAGTTCTTAGGTTTATTAATTATTACATGTGTACTGCCTCGGCTTGGACCCTGCTTGTTATTGCTGTTGATCGCTACAGGAAAATCTGTGTGCCACTTGGCAAACAGATGTCCATGACCGTTGCTAAGGTAATGTGTGGAGTTGTGATGGGAGTGTCATTATTGACGTCTTGGCCAGCTCCTGTGTTATACGGCCATGCTACTGTTAAAACAAGAGTAGAGAATATTACAGGTGTACGTTGTTTCACGGACGACAAGTACACGGACACAAAATACCAGGCTTATTTTAACGCCGTGCTAATTATTATTGTGTTTGTTGTACTTATCATACTTTCAGTGCTGTATACTATAATTGGTCGAACTATTTTGATGCACAAGACTTTCAAAACTGACGTTCAAAGCGGCGTACACAGCGGTAGTTCTGAAGATGCCAAAGCTGCAAGTTCTTCTGGTACAGTCGAAACACCGATTACTTCCGACGATGATACTGATGCCTTTTCTCGGAAAGAAAAATCCAAAGAACGTTTGAAACCAAAACTTGTAAATACGAAGTTATTCTTTATACCAAACAAAACGCAAAAAAGCTACGTTGTCAATCCGAGCAAAGATACCAAGTCAAAAACACACGACAGAAGTAAGGCGATGACATTTATGTTATTTTTAATTACAGCGTTTTTCTTCATCAGTTATGTTCCACACTTGATTTTGAAGACTGTTGCCTTTCTCAATCCGGATTTTGTTCCAGGTATGACATATGCAGGAAAAGTGGCATACAATACATTCGTGTGGTGTTTCTTTATTAACAATATGGCGAACCCTGTTATTTATGGATGGTGTGACAGACGATTCCGAAAGGAAATCAGAAACGGTTATGCTAAATTACTGCAATTGTGCACAAGACGTTAGAAGAATGAACTAATCATGAATGTGTACACCAATACCTTGCTTTACTGATGGATAATCAAACTCTTCAATGTCTCGAACACCAATGTCTCGTTTACCGTGACTGATTCGACTCGAACTCGTTTTTGTGTGTCTAGAAAAAAATACTTCCGATAGCTCTAAAAATGTTTAGGAATATTTTAGGGAAATGCTTATCATGAAAATGTATGTTGTGCGTACTCGTTAGAATCGCCTCATCGAGGCGATTCTAATATGTACACACAACATACCATTATTTTATAGACGATCCAAAAGACATCCCTAAATTATCCCAAATTGCCTCTTGACCTGGTGCTATGATTAATCCTCAGTGGCTCGAACTACCCATGTCTAGAACAAATTTCCGTCGTCTCAAAGATGTTCTAGCCATTGGAGTTCGACTGCACGTTGTTTATCCACTTCACGCATGAACTTCCGAAGCGGACTCTTCCATCCTTGAACACGGACAGATCTTCCTTTATAAACAGGGAGACCCATAAAAACAAGTACAACAAGAAACAAACAATGCAATGCCAATAAGACAGCTCTTCTGGATATATTCTCTTTGCACAGCTATATATTTTACCTGTATATCTGAAAGGGGTAATTAACTGGCTTAGATTTTCAGTTTTATATTATAGTTCAAACCCAGCTAGCATTCTACGTAAATCTACATCGGGCCGTCATCGGCCCGTCAGCTACACTGACGGGCCGATGACGGCCCGATATAGATTGACGTAGAATGCTGACTGGGAAGAATGTCGTGCATAGATATTTGAAAGAGTAGTGCATGCTTTCGTAATTGGATATTTTTTATGATTAGAGAGCAAAATAAAAAGCTAAAAGGTTGCCTTTGGAAACAAAGAACACATAAAAGAGGTTTTATCAAGTCTTCATATGCCACAAAGTAGTTCGCGAGGAGGCTGCATACGACCCCTAGCACCACTTAAGCACAAAGACTGCTTAAGGTGAATGAATACACTTGGTTGATTCTAAGTCATTTAGTACAAGGAAGACAACTTTTGTAACTGTTTCTTTTCTACCCACCATTGCCCTTTGAAAGGGGGCAAATGCAAATGCCCTTCCCCTCCTCCCCACCCTCTCCACGTCCCTCCCCTAAAAATATATCCATTCCCAATACAAATTAAATTCATTGTTGTCTGTCATTCACCATTATTTGAAGCACGTCCAAGTTTTAAATGCTTTACAAATCTGTTTTACATTTTCCGTTGTAGTTTTAGAAAAGAAAACAAAAATATTATGTTATTAATGTGTTTAAAAAAAATAAATACATTTTCTTTGATCGGAAATTTGTCAAAATGATTTTTGACTCGTTCTAAAAAGGAAAAAAAAAATGCTCCACGGGGTGCAAATAATATCCCCTTTGCAGGAAAGCAAACAAGACTCCAGTCTGTTAAGACACTTACATGATTAATTGCCCTCACATTACGAAAACACGCCTATTCAAATACATAGAAAATTTCACCTTCTCAGATAAAAATTTCACCACCTCAGATAAAAAATACTCATATATTTTTCATATTTTTGCTCAAAACATAGATTGTGGGTACTCGTTAGAACCGCATCACCGAGGCGGTTCTAACGAGTACCCACAATATATGTTTTGAGCAGAAATTAGTACACAAAAAAGTAGACCCCCTTTTAGAGGGGGTTGATATGCAGGAAAGCAAACAGGAAGTAATGATGGATGTCTCCCTTGTGGAAAATGGCGGAACATCTATCAAGTGTATCTAGTCCCCTTAAAATTCCACTGTGCAACTATTTGTACTTGGAACTGTATCAGCAGGATTAAGGGCAGAAACTGGTGCCTCAACAATCCTGCTGTTGACTGTTCCAAAGCCGTGTTTCTATTGCTGTTATCTTTATTCGTTTTCATCCTTTTATCCATAAAGTGGTGTTTTAGTATCATTTTAATGACATTCAGACCTATCACTTGCCATAGAAGGGCTTTGGTCCGCGTCTGTGGCCTTTCTTTGGGTTCTCTCCCCTATCTTTCATGTTTTTGTCATAGGTAATAAAATGCGCATTATTGTACATCTCTTGAACTTTCGCAGATTACGATTCCTTCCGTTAATGCCTTAATTACAACTTAAAGAAAATTTCAGACTGTGTCTCCCAAGGTTCGTATCATTGTTATTAAAATTACATTCATAAACAATATTCATTTGCCTGTCATTCATCACGAAAACATACCTATATAATTTTGACCCCCTTAAACCCCACTTTTATATAGTAAAACTGGGGTTTACAGGGGTATACATTATTTTTCTTATTTCTGCCCAAAACCATAGATTGTGGGTACTCGTTAGAACCGCCTCCTCGAGGCGGTTCTAACGAGTACCCACAATCTATGTTTTGAGCAACAATATGAAAAATATCAAGCTTTTTGTCTGAAATTTTTCAGTTTTTGGAGGTGAAATTTTCAATATATTTGAATAGGCGTGTTTTCGTAATGATGACTGTATAAATGTATAAAGGCGACGCTAGTTTTTATCCAGGGAAATGAACTCAATAAACTGTACAAACAGCTTTCGCTCAGATTTTACGAATTTGTATAGTTGCTGCTATGTGACAACATAATATGTTGATTTTTTTTTTTTTTTTTTTTTTTTTTTTACATTTTGTGTCAGCAATAACGCAAAATAAAACAAAATGAAAGAAACCTCTACATTTCGTTTCAGCACCAACGCAAAATATAGAAAATTTGCTTTTTCTACAGTTCGCTTCGATATGGCCGAAAGTGACGCGAAATGTAGAAATAAAGAAATTTTAAATGGTTCTTTCATTAGGTATCTGGTTGTATTATGTCTCCCGCTCCTGGAGATATATTGCTTTTACCACTGTTGTCTGTCTATCTCTCCGTCTGTCCGTAGTAAAATGTTGTCCACTCCATAACTTAGAAGACGTTTAAGATATTGTATGCGTCAGAAAGCATTTTCATATAATACATATCAAAAGGTTCCTCTCGGAGGGGTCAGTGGTAAGGCGATTCTAACAAATAGTGAGGCGATTCTAATAAATATCTAAAACATATGTTCTGTAAGGAAATAAGAATAAAACAAGACCCTTCGAACATATCAATCTGCTCATTAAGTATTCTATACAACAGCAAATTCATTTTAATGGCAATGTCTTTGGAAACAAATGCTGTCGTTGTAACGAAGGTTCACTGTATAGGGATTTTAATGTTTATTGAGTTATTTGAAAGTAAAATGCAATGTAATACATTATCGTACCTACCGATACAAAATATAGTAACTTCTACGTGTTGCTTTGACTCTAACGTAAAATACAAATTCTGCTACACATCACGAAAACACGCCTATATAATTTTGACCCCCTTAAACCCTACTTTTATATAGTAAAATTGGGGTTCACAGGGGTATACATTATTTTTCATATTTCTGCTCAAAACATAGATTTTGGGTGCTCGTTAGAACCGCCTCGCCGAGGCGGTTCTAACGAGTACCCACAATCTATGTTTTGAGCAGAAATACAAAGAATATCAGAATTTTTTATCTGAAAATTTTCAATTTTTGGAGGTGAACTTTTCTATATATTTGAATAGGCGTGTTTTCGTAATGATTATTCGTTGACATCAGAGCCGAATGTAGACATTTGTTTTATTTTGCGTTGTAACAACGCTTTGTACAGATATTGACCAATGATTTTTTTAAAACCCAAAATGCGCATTATGTTCTTTATTGTGTAAAGTAAAGTTTTAAACAATATCAGTTTTCTTGTCGTTTGTTCAAGACAACTGGATAAGCTTTCATGGAGTAAAGTATGTCTTTTGTTTGTTTGTTTGTTTGTGTTGAGGTTTTACGGCCCAGTCAACCCAATGGGGTCATGTCGAGCGCGGTCAGTTTTCCTAACCACACGTTTACTGGGCAGGCTTAGTCCTCTAAGCGGTTAACCAGTATTGTGCACATTCTTTCGCCAGAAACTGACAACTGCCCTTCTTGAATCAGCGGAAGGGAGAGAATGACCGTAGAAAATATTTCATGATCAATCTCCACGAAAGAATGTGCCGACCTCGGCGGGGGTTGAACCCGCGACCTCCTGGTCTCCAGTCGGACGGCGCATCCAACTGAGCCACCGAGGCCGGCGAGTAAAGTATGTCAACGGGAAACTTTGTTTTCTGCTGACCGTTCCAGGGCGGTTCCTATGTTGTAGTTTTTTCGTTTGTTTTGTCATTATTTGTTTCTCATCTCTCCTTCTTTTGGTGCCTCAGGAAGGCTGTGCTTCGTGGTTGTGGTATTTCCTGGGTATCTGCACTAATATTCTGGCTCCCTTTTGAAAAGGGGCCTTCTCTTAAAGAAAAGAATTTGCTCCCCTTGGGAAAGGGGAGCAAATTCTTTTATTTTAGAGTGAGATCCCTTTACAGAAGTGGATTGGTGTGGCGAAACGCAAGAAGGAAGTCACAAAAACTGTCCCTCTTGTGAAATATGGTTCGAAAATGTACCTAGTGCAATAAATTTCCCTTAATATAGGTATAGCTGTATAATAAATAGGCAACGCAATAAATAACCGACAGAAGTCGTTTTTGTTTGAGAACTTATACGATAGTGCTGTCAAATTTGTGATCTTGACCTATTGGTTATTTTACATATCAGTCATCAATACCTTCCTGGTTTTAACTTTACTAATCATTCTCGACTAATTCAGCAGACAACAAATTGGTGATATATATATTTTTTTTCTCTCAGGAACAAATGGCTATGACATTTCTTGCTATTTTTCTCCTTACGAGACAATATGCATGAAATATCAAGGCCTGTTTTCTGGGAAAATAAGCAAAATGTTTCAAAACGTCGTCTGCTGGATTTTTTTATCCAGCATGCTAAGCGTTAAAAGTCAATACTCTTACTGATTTCTAAACTAGGAAGACATGCTCAGATGAACGGTACTGCAGTGCTTGAGCATTGATATATAACAATATTGTTAAAAGACATAAAATAAGATGTGTCGCAGACATTATTCTTATCACTGAGAGGAGACTGGGACCAATAAAACCTAGTATACTGTCAATAAACGATATACAGGTAGGGGCCCTAACGGAAAATTTACTACAGCGGGCCGTTATCGGCTTATTTATTTGATCCGTAGGTGAAATCATATATTAAAAATATTTATTAACTTTCAGAAAGCCTCTTTACCACCCCTTAATGGTATCTCATAATCCCCTCCCAGCTAGCATTATTTATAAATCTACAGCGGGCCGTTCTTGGCCCGTCAGCTACCCTGACGGGCCGATAACGGCCCGCTATAGATTTATGTAAAATGCTTACTGGGCTTTTTCTGTCATTCCTTTGATCTCACTTGCATAGTGCCTATGTAGGGGGAATGAAATCATTAGTGAGTGGTACCACTTTTGAGTCTCATTTAAGCGTTAGTCGTAAATGAATGCTTGGATGAAAACGGTATGGATCGGGGTAGTGGTGGTGGGGGATGGGGGGGGGGGGGTGGGGAGGGGGGGAGGGTAACTCGGAAAAAAATTGGGTGGGGGTGTGCCGCTGGAACTTTGAATACACCCCCTATTCATATAATTTCCAGACTGACAAAACATACGTTTTCATATAATTTGCATGTAAACAGATACCCTATTCATATAATGGAAGACTATTAGTAAATACTAGTAGATCCAAAACAGACAACCTAGTTGGGAATTATATGCAAAACATATGTGCATTTTGCCTCTTGTTTTGATTCTGTATGTAGTCAGGCAAGTTGTCTGCCAAATTTGGAAATCAATGGGCTATTGATGTATCGCTGCTTTAGAAATGGGGGCTATTGATATAATTTAGTGCTAAAATTGATACTTTATCATATAATCTCAGGCTTGAAAAGTATACCTATTCCAGCGGCACATCCCTGAACTGCTCCATGTAGGAAGTGACCTCACCCCACGAGCGGTATGCCAGTGATGGTGGGTACACACTGTTCTGTATCTTAACCTTTACCACACTCTGGGCATTTTCACCAGACAACAAACTGATGATATTTTTTCTTATTTTTCCCAGTAAACAGGATTTGACATTTCATGCAAATCGTCTCCTGAGGAGACAATTTCCATGAAATATCAAATCCTGTTTTCTGGGAAAAATAAGAAAAATATTTAAAAATGTCGTTTGCTGATAATTTTACCCAGAGTGCTAAGTGTTAAATATTCGCGTTGCAGTACCGTATTCATCATAAATATTCAGTCAGACAAGCCTGAGTAAACAATGTAGACCGGAATCAGTCGCCGCAGAACGCGACGTATGATCAGGGTCTACATTGTTTGCCATTCATCCAGCAGTTTTTAGACACATCAACTGATAGTCAAATGGAATTTATTGTCTATCTTTTAGGACAAGCATGATAAGGACTTTTAAGACGTATCCCAATATTTTGGGTATATACGATATGTTCAATAGTATCATATATATTTGTTGCTTTCCGGTTCGAATTAACCCCCGGTTTGTAGCAGCGATATTCTAAAATAGATTTTGTTATTTTTTAGAGAAAATAAGACTTGACATTTCATGTCAGTCGTCATATAGGCATAGGCAAGCCTTGTCATTACGAAAACACACCTATTCAAATATATAGACAATTTTACCTCCAAAAACCTAAACTTTTCAGATAAAAAACTCTAATATTTTTCATATTTCTGCTCAAAATATAGATTGTGGGTACTCGTTAGAACCGCCTCGGCGAGGCGGTTCTAACGAGTACCACAATCAATATTTTGAACAGAAATAAGAAAAATAATGCATACCCCTGTAAACCCCAGTTTTACTATATAAAAGTGGGGTTTAAGGGGGTCAAAATTTTTATAGGCGTGTTTTCGTGATGTTTTCTCCGAAAAGTAAAAACGAAATATTTTAAAGTTTCATCTGCTGTAGTTGTGATTGGCGCTTCAAGCAAGCCCTTATTTTATCAGAAGAATAAAAATATTTCAAAGTGTCGCATGCATCGTTTAATTCCTGGATATGTTCATTCAGTTAAGGATGTTGTCAAGTAGTTCTCATACTATGGTCGAGTACTTCTGAATAACTCGTGTGCAAACATCATATAGGACAGTGGACTTCAGTATGCACTAAGATGGGACTCGTCTCTTCCACTTGTGTACTTATAACAAATGAATACAGCACTTTAAGTGAAAGTGGTACGTAAATTTGCATATTTGACTTCCGTTTACTATTTGGATTTATGTTTTACCCTTATCTTCACTTATATTTTTTCATGTTTACTTTGCTCGCTTATAACAAATGCAACAGCCGATATTTTGATTTGTTTGGTATTTTTCAGAGACAAGAAGGCTTGACACTCTATGTAAATCGTCTGCTAGGCAGACGCTTCACATGATATACCAAGCCTTATTTTCCACTACGGAAACACGCTTATTCAAATTATATAGAAAATTTCACCTCCAAAAACTGAAAAATTTTCAGATGAAAAACTCTGATATTTTTCATATTTCTGTTCAAAACATAGATTGTGGGTACTCGTTAGAACCGCCTCGGTGAGGCGGTTCTAACGAGTACCCACAATCTATGTTTTTGAGCAGAAATAAGAAAAATAATGTATACCCCTGTATACGCCAGTTTTTCTATATAAAAGTGGGGTTAAAGGGGGTCAAAATAACATAGGTATGTTTTCGTGATGCTTTGTAAAGTAATAATAAAAACTTGTCGTCTACCACAATTTTGATTAGTGCTTTAAGGTTAAAAGAGCTGAATATTATTGACATTTCTAAATTAAATTGAGAAACGATGAAGCCTTGGCAGACTCTCGGGTGGGGGGAGGGGGGACGGGGGGTAACTTCCTCTATATGGCATAGTACGGATGTGTCTGTCGAATAGCCCCCTTTTTCAGCGCTGCCAGGTTTATGATTGGCCCCCTTTTTTCAACAAAAAGTATATGAATGGCCCGATTTTTCTAGATTCCTATGTGAAAGGCCCCATTTTTCTGACATCCACATATTTTTCGCTCAGAGATTTTTCGAGGCTGCTTATCCTCTTGGTATTACATGAACTGACTGTGATATTGTGAAATAACCAGCAAAAAAAGGGTACAAAAAATCAAAGGGCAGTATATGAATATAGGTCAACATTTTGGATGATCAAGTATATGAATGGGTCCGTTTTTTTCGAAGGCCAGGTATATGAATGGGGTAGGTTTTGAAATTCTGGCTCGCACACCCGTACTCAAATTACCTCTAAATTACACCCACACCGCCCCCACCCCCCCCCCCCCCCGCCCCCACGAGGGCAGAGTATATATATAATTTCAAAATAAGAATGTCCTCGACTACAATTTAGCTTAGTGATTTAAGGGTTAAAATTAACATTCTCATTGACGAAACGATCAAGTTTAACCTTTTCCACTCCCTTGGCTAATTCAGCAGACGACAAATTGGTGAAATTTTTTCTTAATTTTTCAGAAAACAGGATTTGACATTTCATGCAAATTGTTTCAATTCGAGCAATGTTCATGAAACATCAAAACCATTTTTCTGTGAAGAAAAGTTTTTAAAAAATCACCAAATTGTGGTCTGCTGAATTAGCAAAGAGTGAAAAAGTTTAGATCGGATTACCTGATGAACATATAATAAAACACGTGACAAGAGAGGTGTACATGCTACACCACACATATCACTGTAAACAGCCGCCTCGTTTGACCGCACAGGATGTTTGTAACTGTTGAAAATTTATCCTGTAACCGATTGTTTTTTGCAACTTTATAACTATTAATTGCATCTTCAAGGGCCTTGCAAAACGTGTTGTCATTGTTGTTGGATTTCTGGTGCAGCGTTTTGTTTTAAAAACATTGCCAACCGTCAACGTATCTCATCTTTACCGAAACTTGCAATACAAAAACAGCAGTCTAGATCGCTGCCAAAATAACTTCTATTTCTTCTCAGAAAGCATTTTCTTAAACATTGGAAATATAGAATCACGAAGCACAGCTTTCCCAAAGCACCAAAAGAAGGAGAAGTGAGGAACAAACAATGACAAAACGAATGCCGCATATGAAACCGCCGACGCACAAAGAAAAACTGCAGCAACCGAACCTCCTTGAAACGGTCAGTAGGAAACCTACTGGGGTGTGGTGTGGATGTCGGGGTAGGGGCTTAAACCAGTTTTACTCGCGCGAAACCTCACCCTTAATTCTGATGCAGCTCTAAATTACAAATACATGTTCGGCCCGCATAGTGTTCCTCTACCTCATCTGTGAAACACATATAATCAAACACACTGTGATAAAACAAAGCAAAGGGCTCAATGGCGATTTCAAGCCAGAAAGCAAGAAAATCACGAATAGGATTACGGTAGGCCCAGTCACAAACACTGTTATTCAAGCGAGAACCATCTGATAAGATTAAGGAGGGAGCTTTTATCTAATCTGGGTTCCGATCCACCGTCGTGCAATTAAAGAGGAAAGCAGGTTTATCAACCATAATTAGGTTAACAACCATGCATACAGTTTGCCGCAGGATATCCATATTATTATTTATCTTTTTGTAGCGAGTGTCAGCCTTTTTTTAAACTGTTCCGAAATATCAGTTCTACCGCATGGTCTCAAGTCAAATAAGGCGGGTGGTTTACAACATGCACGGTTTAAGAGCCAAGAAAGACTAAACCCGGGTGCATTTTAGACGCTGATTTTTTCCTTTTCCTTACTGAGCAAATGAGGTATTCACCTATCAAAAACATTTCTCAGGTGCAAACGCTTCCTCCGAATGTGTTAGTACTACTGGATATATCTTTCACTAACAATCTGGCATCCTGTCTCTCCACTGCCTTTACAGCGAGGTGTGTACTTTGGTAACAGAGGTTTTAGGACTATCAATGCGCGTGTTGCCTTTGACAGCCAATTTCCTAACTTTAAAAGCTTTAACTCATTTAAATCTTGTGCGCATAGAAATGGACTAAGCCATACAGTTCATCTAATATCTGCTTTACGTCTATATCAAATTTAATGCGGTATTTTATATAGGCACATATTTCTGTTGTTTTCGTCCATGTTACCAAGTGACTTGTAAAATGGCCATTATATATATTTCAAACTCATATATATCTCATATATATCTCGTTCATTTGAAAATTAATTTGTACGAAATAAACAGACATCTTTATTTGTTAAATCCAGGACTGAAGAGCAATGAGACATTTTAAGATGGGATAAAACTGCGGAATCCCATTAGTGGTAAAACTTTTTGAATGGCCCTGGTATACTAACATTACTGGTGAGATAATCAACGGAGAGTCAACACAGTCTGATGAGATCAAGTTTCATTCTAAGACTGACTGTATGGCAAAATGGGGTATGAAAGTGGGCTTGCTCCAACACTGGAAGAATTAAACGCTGAAGAGGCAAAAGTTTATGTTGGAGGGATTGTGTTTGTCTCAATTCTCATGGTGATAGGTATTATTGGAAATTTGCACGTTCTGTTTGTCTACGGATTTAGGATGAAACAATCAAACCACAGGGTTTTTATTCTTTGTTTGGGTATGCTTGACTTGACGACCTGTTGTGTTGGAATGCTATTCGTTTTGGTTGACCTACAGAAACCATTCACGTTCTACATGGTATCGGCGTGCAAGGTTCTGAGGTTTATCAATTATTTCATGTGCACTGCCTCTGGTTGGATTCTGCTTGTTATTGCTGTTGATCGCTACAGAAAAATATGTGTACCACTCGGAAAACAGATGTCCTTGACCGTTGCTAGGGTAATGTGCGGAGTTGCGATGGGAGTATCACTACTGACTTCTTGGCCGGCTCCTGTGTTGTATGGCCATTCTACCGTTGAAACAAGAGTAAAGAACATTACAGGTGTTCGTTGCTACACAGCTGATAAATTCAAGGACACCAAATATCAAACATATGTAAATGGTATACTAATTTCCATCACATCTGTCGCGTTTTGTATACTTGCAGTGTTATATACGACAATCGGACGTAATATTTTAAAGCAAAAGACATTTAAATCTGGCGTTAAAAGTGACATTCACAGTGGTTGCAGTGAAGCAGCCGAAATGATAAGTACTTCGGACGATTGTGTCATTGATATACCTCGTAAAAAGAGTTCGAATGTTTTGTCTAAATTAAAACTTAAATTCAAAAACCCATTTCCTTCGCCAGCTAATACGCAAGCTGCCTACACCATTAGTCCAGCCATAGACTATAGAAGGAAGCTCCTTTCAAATGGCAGGAGGATGACTTTCATGTTCTTTATGATAACTGTATTTTTCTTTGTCAGTTTTGTTCCACATTTGATTTTGAAAATCATCGCTTTTGTCAATCCCGAGTTTATTACAGGCATGACATTTGCCGGAAAAGTGGCTTACAATACATTCGTGTGGTGTTTCTTTATTAACAATATGGCAAACCCGATTATTTATGGATGGTGTGACAGGCGGTTCCGGAAGGAAATCAGAAACGGTTATGCTAAATTATTGTCATATTTCATCAGACATTAGAAGAATATACTAACGATGGGTGACGTACGCAGTGCTACCGCGATGCCAGCAAGTACTTCCGGTACAGGTTAAACGTCGGTTCTTTTCGGCCCAGTTGAAACATCGGTTACCTCCGACGATGATACCATGATACCGATGACATTTCTCGAAAACACCGTGGAAAAGAAAGCAGCATTCGCAGTCGAAACTAGAATTTACTAAGTTATTCTTTCTACCAAAAATTAAGCAAAGAATGTATGTTGCCGGTCCGAGCAAAGAGAGCAAGAGCAAAAGCAAGTCCATAAAACACGACAGAAGTAAAACAATGACATTTATGTTATTTATGATAACAGTATTTTTCTCAGAGGCTAGCAAGGCTCAACAATCTGATCCCAGATAGCATTCTACTTAAATTCATATCGGACCATTATCGGCCCGAAAGGATTCCTGTCGAGCAAATAACGGTCCAATATGAATTTAAGTAGAAGGTCAGCTGGTATTACTCTTTGTTAATTCATTCAGTGTTTATTTTATTTAAATATATATTAGACCGTTATCGGCCCAAAAGAAATGCTGTCGGGCCGATAATGGTCCAATATAGATTTAAGAAGAATGCTAGCTGGGAATATTCTTTGTTAATTCATACAGTGGTGCACGTAAATTCCAGTCTCTCGGTTGTTTAAATAGTTCCTTGTTTTTGTTTTTTTTTTGTTTTTTTTTTTTTGTTTTTTTTTTTGTTTGTTTTTTTGTTGTTGTTTTTTTTATTATTGTTTTTTTTTTTTTTTTTTTTTTTTTTTTTTTTTTTTTTTTCGTGTGTAAGAAACTTTATTGTGGTAACGTAAGGTAAGCAAAAAGAATATGAAAATATAGAAATTAACTTTATTCATTGACGTTTACATCTGAATGATTCCCAGTGCCTAGAATAAATGTTAAAATTCGGAGATTTCTAAACATGTTCTGGAATGAAAAGCAAAACACACGCACGTACGCACGCACGCACGCACGCACACACACACAGAGACACACACAACAGCAACAACCTCAAAATGACATCACATTGAAACATATATAATCAGAAGCTTTGTAATGAAACAAACTAAAAGGCTCAATGGCGATCTGAAGCCAGAATACATGAAAAACACAAATAGAACCACCATACGCATGTACAGTCAAACCTGTATTAAGCAAGCACCTATGGGAAAGTCCAAAAGTGGTTGCTTAAGACAGGTGCTTGCTTACTACAGGTTGACTTCCACATAGTTTAAATGGATATGAAAACTGGCCTTTTAATACAGGAGACTGTTTAATACAGGTGGCCTTTAGGACAGGCTCCATTATATGTCACAAAGACCCTTATCATGTTCCGCGACATCAAGCGTAATGTAAATGTGAATTGGTTATAATCAATTTTTAAGCCACTAACGATCACAAACGGTTATTTAAACTTGTAAAAAATCAACAATTTCTATCACTGCTTAGAAAAACAAGCGCTTTTTATGACACAGATCTCCACAACTATGTGCATACACTATGAACCACAGAAGGTTCTGTTATACTTTCTCGTAATGCTGAAATAATGTTTGTTACACGTGCATTGTCATCCTATGAATTTTTCATGGTCAAAGGGAGATAATCTAAACTATTACAAAGATGCCCGCTGTGATCTATGATGCTTACACAGATTTTGTGTTAGAAGTACTTCTTCAAGGTGATTCTAGCAAGTACCTACACTATTGATTTTTGAGTGATAATGACAAAATAATTTACGCCTATGTCGATCCTACTTTTCTCTAGTGCGGTTTGCTAAGGTGTTCATTACATGGACTTGTTAACATGATCTAGTACATAGTGTGCTCAAAACAGATAAAATCACATTTTTTTTTTTTTTTTTTTTTTTGTAAGTGAAATAAAATGACAGCATTGTAGTTTGCAGGATGCTCTCTAGCATTGGCTAAAGTGGACCGCGCTTTTCCCAGATATCAGAACGGGCTAAATAATCAACAAAATCTGCACTATGCAGAAGTACGGGGAGCGTTTTAACCCATTAAAGACCAAATAAATTCGTCCACACTATATATTGGAAGAGTCCATTTTCGATTTTAGGTATGTCAGGATATTTTATAAAGATATTCCTAAAGAAAAATGGTTGAACTTTTTGCAAACAGTGGAGACGTTATCCTTTGTAACAATTACCATATGAAAGCATGAAAATCGAAAATGCCTACACATAATTTGAAACCATTTTAATAATATTGATCAATGTACAAAGTAATCGAAAACTGAAAAATAGGAATTAAACTAGATCCACCCGCCCACTCTATTTTTTCTTCTAAAATCTGGATGAAAATCAATCAAATTCCTCTGGCCTGACGGCATTCGCACCAAAGAAGGTCTCCCTCGCCTTCAGTGAGGGTAGGGGAGGATTGGGGAACATACAAAATTACAAGAAAAGGGCTGACGATTGGGCTATGTATCACAGATGTATTTTAACAGCCCGTTACCAGTGATAAAGACTTGGGAGTAATTTTCCATGAAACGTTAGCCTTTTATCTCAATGAAAGTGTCTACAGCTAATAGGAATCTTGAAGTTATATTTAAATTATTTTCTTACTTCAATGGAGCAATTTTCTAAGCCTCTACAAGACTTTGGTAAGATCCACCTTGAATACTCGACACGTTTAGTCACCTGATCTGACAGACTAAAACGGGCGTGGGGGGGGGGGGGGGTGGAGGGGGGAAGAGAGAAAGACGGGAGGGGCAAAATAGCTCTGTATATATCGCTCACCTGAGTACAAGACAAGTTTCGGGTCAATTGGTCCTTCGGTTCAAAATAAATAGATTTTCAAGATGGCGGCTGAGACAGCCATCTTGAATTTCTGATCGGAACAGTTTAACTATTTTTACTTTACAAATCACCACAATACTTCCTACAAGTCAGTTGGCCTTTTGGTTCAGGAGAAGTTTAAAATAGATTTGCAAGATTGCAGCCATCTTGGATTTCTGATCGAAATGATTTTAGCTGTTTTGATCTACAAGTCGCCCAGATACTTCCTACCAAGTTTCGAGTCAATTGGCTTTTAGGTTCAGGAGAAGAAGTTCGAAATAGATTTTCAAGATGGCGGACATCTTGAAGTTCTGATCTGAACTCTGTTTTTATCTACAAGTTACCTAGATACTTTCTACCAAGTCCCGAGTCAATTGGCCTTTCCGTTCAAGAGAAATTCCTAATACATTTTCAAGATGTTGGCGGTGGCGGCCATGTTGGATTTACGATGAGAACAATTTTAATTATTTTTGATCTACAAGTCACAACCATATTTCCTATCCAAGTTCGAGTCAATACGCCTTTCAGCTCAGGCGAAGAAGTTCAAAATAAGTTTTCAAAATGACGGCCGTGGCGGCCATTTTGGATTTCTCATCGGAATGATGATAGCCATTTTTCATCTACAAGTCACACGATACTGCTGATCAAGTTTCGAATCATTAGGCCTTCCTGTTCAGGATGAGTTCAAAACAGATTTTCAAAATGGCGGCCATCTTGGATTTCTGATCGGAAGTCAGCCATTTTTGTTCTATTTCGTGCTCATGTGAGCTAAAAAGACAGTATACTTCTTAAAAACGTCCAGAGAAGGTCTGTCCGAATGGTCATCACCACTATCAGGATTCTGTGTTTGTGCGTTGTTTGCCTCCATGCGAGTCTAGCATTATAATTATTATATTTTTTTATAGAACTCTTGAACCTAACACTTGTCCTGCTGAATAAATTAAGATGCCACTCCCACTTCTAATTTTCAGCCAATCAGATAAATTGATCCAGTTTGTTGATACAAATTCACATAGTGTGTACCAAACAGTGCAGATCCAGATCAGTTGGCTTCTTTAGAAGCCAACTGATCTGAATCTACACTGTTTTCAAAGGCAGGGTATATCCGCGTTCAGCAGCGCAAGGGCTAAAGTGATGATTTGGCACCAGCGAAATCGCCGGTAGATATTACTACTGACCGTTATAAGGAAGTCGTTCTGATGTTGTTTGTTCTTCGTTTGGCCTTTTGGCTGCTCGCTGCGGGACTTTTTTTCATGTTTTGGTCTGTTCGTTGTCTTTAGTGTGTTTAGAGGATCCTGTCTAGCATTGTGATCACCTTGTTGGGGAAAAGGAGCTGGTTGCTTTGCCTTTCTTTGGTTTTTTGTTAGTATACTGCCTCTCAGTTTGTTTGTTCTTCCTCTTGGTATCATTGTTAGGCTACGTTCTGTGATTGTTGCTCTTCCTGGACATCTTTATACTATTTTTTTCTGTTATATATATATATATATATATATATATATATATATATATATATATATATATATATATATATATATATATATATATATTATCCAAGTAAAGTTTAATGAATTGTTATATGGTATTTATACTATTATAAAATGTGACATCTAACAGCCTGTGAAATTTCAGTTAGTCTCTCGTTTTTGAACTGGATCAAAAATGAAATGATTTTTTTTATCGTATCTCTGAATAAATGTATACATTAGGTGCCACATTTTACAATTGTATTAATACCGCATATCAATTTATTAAACCTTTCTTTGATAATAAAACTTATCCAAAAGGTTATCTCCCTTGTACGTACGAGTATCTGTGCAAGTCTTATGTCATCCATACGCCTTCTATAAAATGTTTTAATTTGTCTACTGGACAATGGGTTAGCTTTTGACAGCAAGTCGACCTCGAAGAATGAGTTATTGCGTGTTGTAAAACTGGTGGATAATCTGAGAAGTACATCAAGACTCAAGAACTCTTAAACGTGCGAAGTGTCCCATAGTGACATAATTACCTCTTAAACGTATAACATAGTCACTAAACGGTTTCGACGACACTGTGTCGCGACGAGGTTAAAGGATCTTATTGCATAAATGCCTATGCGAGACCCTGTTGGATACCATGCTCGAGCAACACGAATATCCATTACTGACGCATGTACGCGTGCGGTTTAAGCAGTTTTAAATTTTAAAAAGACATTCCAGGCCTAACGTGATTTTCGGGATGTAATGTCAGCGAAACCCTAGTAACATTACGTTGATGCCCTAAAGATTAAAATTCTAAGATCAATGGACGTCGCACCTAGTTTCACGCAAAAACTCTTCTCCACTTTTCTTCTTAGATACGCAATTTTTCTTTATGATTTTTGTAGGTTTGGATAAATATCGTCAGTCAATAATGCAATAACAACGATCAAACATTTGTTAGTGTTGTTCTTTGGCAAGTGCAGAAACCCTCAGCCTTTGGGTCGGTTATCAACACCTTCCACTAGCGACTGCTAATATAAGAAAAACCCCGAATGGTTATGTCGCGACTGCTAGGGACTAAACACGTGTGCAGCCAAGCGTAAAAGTAGATCAAGGTCAATAACGGTCGATGGCAGTGGGCAGTGTGCATCATGGCAAATGCGTCTATGAAGTTTCATAAGCCTAGAAGCCTTCGTGTTTGAGAAACAAGAATTAACATTGTTGAAGCACAGCCCTGGCATAAGGCAAGTCTACTGTTCAGATATTTTATGTAATGTCCCAACAGTTACACTGGAGCTGATCACACACGAACAGAAGTCTGGGAAACAACAAAAGACTGAGAATGAGAATTGAGAATGTTAATGTCTTTTACTTTTAAATTTTATTCATTTCAACAAAACATACAGATTGGAACACGCGGTTAGTGTGCCCACTCCTGGAAATAAGCCAGGAATTTTATCTGGGTGCGTCAAGCGAAAAAATGCCTCTGAACATGCGCAATGTCGTATACGCAATGTCATCCGGGCCTTTGCTCTCCATTCATTCTGCAGTATCCAACGTTTCTGTTAATGGACAGTGAAAGCCCAGATCAGCCTGCGCGGTAGCGCAGGCTGATCTGGGCCTTCACTGTCCGCATATGGCCGCAGACATGTTTTCGCATGACGCATCCCAATTAGTTATTACCATATTCTGTTTGATCCGGAAAACAAGAAGTTACCTTACAATAGCCAAGCCCCAGACTAACCAACACTTCCAGCCTTGAGACAGTTACCCCAGGGGCTGGCATCAATGAAAGGTTCCTTCATGTGAATGGATGCACTTTCAGGGGAGAAACATTTCCGATTTTCTGTTTGCTTACCAGCACACCCTTCTGAAATGGGGTCTACTCTAAAAGGAAAAACATTTGCTCCGCATGTGAGCAAATTTTCCTTTTAGAGAAACCCTTCTGAAGACCAAAAATAGAACAAAGTAGTCTCCAGTTTAACCCATTTAAGCCAAGCGTCCCATAAAAGGGACACTGGAAAACAGTGTCGACACAGATCAGACGCTGCAGAATGCGGCGTCTGATCAGGGTATACACTGTTTGCATTAAATCATTACAAACATGATAATGATAAAAACTAACCAGGCACCCCTTATACAGGAAATGAACTTTCCCAAAGAGTTAAGGTGGAAGATACCACTCGGCATATACGGGTTAAAAAAATGGCCGAACATCTGCAAAGTATGTCCAGTACCATTACCTTGGCCTTAATAGGACTTTGTACAAGGGAGATAACTTGTGACTTCTTGTTTAATAGGACTTTGTACAAGGGAGATAACTTGTGACTTCTTGTTTACATTCCTGTACACCAATCCCCTTCTGAAAAAGGGTCCACTCTAAAAGGTAGGAATTTGCTCCCACGGGGAGCAAATTCTTATCTTTTAGAGATCTCTTTTCAGAAGGGGACCAAAAAACATTTTGAAAGAGTTGCCTCCCATGAAAGTGAATCAATTTCCCTAAAGAGGTATGTAAACAGTAAGGATCTCGAACAGCGTCTGCATCTGTGCAAGTCCAATGTCATCCACATATGTCTAATTTATGTAGGGGAATAGCAAGCATAGAGACCTTTTGTTCTTTGCTAGTCTATACAAGAAAATGGACAATGAAAAGTGAAGGTCATGTAGGCTTACCTGGACCTTTCCTGTTCTAACAAGTACATAGGCAACTTTCCTAGGGCGCCGATCCATATTTTATCAAACACACTTTCAGATATGTACATATATGGCCTAATGAGAGAAGTTCTGGATAACTGTTTCCCCATGTGGAGAGGATGTTCAGGAGGAGTATTTGGTGTTAATTCCAGAATAATGTTTATTATTTTTCCATAAAACATGTTGTGGGTACTCATTAGAAGTGCCTCGCAGAAGCACTTCTAATGAGTTTCCACAACATGTTTTTATGGAGAATTGGAGACAGTTTTTATGCAGAACTGCAGATAATTATCCTAACCTTAAATAGTCCTCTTTCAGAAGCCATTTACTCATATGTGGACAGAAAAAAAAATCGCATGTCTACAAAACAATTAATATGACCAAAATTTGGCTTGCTTTAATTTTTCTTCTTTTTGTGTTGACTAAAATGGAATGAGTTTTGCCAGATAACTGACCTTTTCATATATGCAACCATCAAATAAATAAACAGGAGAAATAGTAACATGCATCCACTTCCATCAACTGCTGTAAGTACAGTTGGCCCTCTATACCACCCAACAATGAGGTCTGATATCAAAAGTATCAACCAAACCTTTAAAACCAGAGATTTAAAAAAAAAAAATCACTCCATTTGCAAAAATCTCAAAGCCTCTATGGCCCGTGCCATGTGAAAACATATTCACACATATGCTGACAGTGAAGACAGACAGCAGTCTGATCAGGACCTTCACTGTCTGCTTATAGAATTATTACTGGGTACTGCAGAACATAAAGAATAGTAAAATTCCTGATCAGACTATCCAGAGGACTTGTTAAGGAGGAGAATCAGGTGATAATTCAGGGATAATTTTTCTTATTTCTCCATAAAAACATATGTTGTGGGTACTCATTAGAAGCGCCTCGCTGAGGCGCTTCTAATGAGTACCCACAACATATGTTTTCATGGAAAACTGGAGAAAATTATCATCAAATACTCCTCCTTATCAAGTCTCCTGCTATATATCTCTGCTGGCAAGTCTGGACCTGAATTATGTGCATTTACCTCAAAGACACCTTTTTTGTCATGTCATGCCTCATATGTATTAAGCATCAGGATGTCAGATGTCAATGTCTTCATTTACCGTATTGACCCTATATATTGGGACAACTTTGATCCTTATCATACCTGTAAAGAAGTCAATTTTACTTCCTGTTTGTGTGTCTAAAAACTGCTGGATGACAAGCAAATTGTTTGTTTGTGTTGAGGTTTTACGGCCCAGTCAACCCAATGGGGTCATGTCGAGCGCGGTCAGTTTACCTAACCACACGTTTACTGGGCAGGCTTAGTCCTCTAAGCGGTTAACCAGTATTGTGCACATTCTTTCGCCAGAAACACAAGCAAATTGTTAATGAACACAAAATACTTGAGGTGCGGATGGCATCACGGTGAAATGCTAAAATTTCCCACTGCCACCGGCAGGTAGAGGCATAAAAATATTACAATAAAAGTTCTAAAATTCCAAACACCTTCTTCCACACCTTTTTGGCCTAAATTTTGCTTTTTATGCAGTTGAAATGTTTCTTCATACTTGGTGGAATGACAAAGAGTGTAAACCCTGATCAGACTGCTCCTTCAAAAGCAGTCAGATTTTGATCTGTGCTGTTTGCACATGCCATTTTCAGATGTCTGATCTGGGTCTGCACTGTTTGCATATATGTTATTTTGTCAGTAGTTTTGGTGCACAGAATTAAAGGACATTTACCATACATTTTTACAGACTTCTGGCACAAATTTTTCTCTTATTGTCAGGACTAATATTCTTGAAATTACATGTACTAAAATTATAAAGTGACAAGAGCTAAATAAAGCAAAGCAAAGCATCATTCTCTGTCTAAGAATCCTTCACCACCACTTATGCAATCACTTTGAAAATACATGTACAATATGTGAAGAATGCATCGTAGGTCTAGATAAGAGTGGGTATCAGGTAAATAATTTTCTTATTTCTTGATGAAAACATACATTGTGGGTACTCATTAGAAGCACCTCACCAAGGCGCTTCTAATGAGTACCCACAACATATGTTTATGTCGTGAAATAAGAAAAATATAAATACTTTTTGGTTGAAAAAATGCCTTATCAAGAGCTATGATGCATTCAAGCATACATACATTGTAGCAAATAATATATTCATAGCTCTACAATAGGTACTTTTTTCTTTAACCCGAAAAGTATTGACAGTTTTCTCATTTCTCCACAAAATCATATGTTGTGGGTACTCATTAAAGTGCCCCAGCAATATTCTTTTATGAAAAAAAAATAAAATAAAAGCGCTGCAAGCACCTGACCATGCCCCACCACTGCACTTACATCAAGCAAGTGCCATAACTCTGTCAAAAAGTGAAATGTGTTCTACATGTTATGTTCCTTTACATTTTGGCAAGGCTTCAAGAAAATCTCTGAAACCGTTTTCAAATTATAGAAAGGGCACACATATATGACTTGGATCACAATTGACAATTTTAGGTATGCCAGGCTATGTGATTTAGATATTCTTAGAAAAAAATGGTTGAACTATTTGCAAACAGTGGAGATGCTGATCAGACGCTGCATTCTGCGGCATCTGATCTGGATCTGCACTGATTGCCAATTACCCTTTTAGGGGTCTCCAGACTACAAGGGGTTAAGATTTTATCCACATCTTCTCAGGCAGTACTTCAATGAAAAGCCAAGCTCTACATTCAGGGGAAGTAAGACAGTAATACTACATTCAGGGGAAGTAAGACAGTAATATTTTAAATACAGTTAAATTCAGACTAATTGCCCCACTGTGTGCTTATATTTTTAAAAGCATTACAAAAAAAGCTTGAAGTAAAATATCCACTTCTTAGGGCAAACTTTATAGAAAGATAAGCAAAGGACTTCATGAGGGGAATATTTAATGATGCTTACATGATATTTCTTCTGATTTTCTTTATAAAAGTATATTTTGCTGGTACTCATTTTAATGCTTAGCACTCTGGGTAAAATTTTCAGCAGACGACATTTTGAAATATTTTTCTTATTTTTCTCAGAAAACAGGATATGACATTTCATGCAAATTGTCTCCAAAGGAGACAATTTGCATGAAATGTCAAATCCTGTTTTCTGGGAAAAATATGAAAAATATCATCAATTTGTCGTCTGCTGAAAATGCCCAGAGTGGTAAAGGTTAACAGCCTTGACTTGTTGCAATTCAAATATGTACCAACAACATATGCTTTTATAAAGTAGATAAACATACACATGCTCCATTGATTTTGCATTTGGGAGTCTTGAATTTATCACTGTCAGGAAGTTTGCATCAGAATGGGAAATTTGATTGCGCCAACGCAGGGAAAAAGGGACCTACTAAATGTCTGTGAACAGTAAACGCTCTGACAAGACTGCTTATGTGCAGGCTTGCCTGAGCCTTTGCTGGTTGCCTGTGTGATAAGTATCCTCTTCCCGTGTGCTGGCTCAATATGTTTATTAATAATTACATCACTTTTTCCGAACATACTTCTGTATTTGTATAAAACATATAAACATAACAACATATAAATAACACTCACATGACTGTGATGATAGTATTTACAATGGATCTGTGAGTTAATACATGACATCTCTGTACAAAATACCAAAATAACAATCTTCTATACAAAACAATTCTTACAACTTAAATATACAACTTAAAAATAGTCAATGATACAAGACCAAGACTTTGATCAAGCTATGCATCCTTGCAGTTTTATCAGGGTCTTCTTCGCTACAGATACTGAGGAATATCCACATAATAGTCTTCTTATTTCTTGACAAAAACATATGTTGTTGGTCCTAACCCTTCTCTAGCTAAACACGACATGCCCTGTCTTAGCAAACAGTGTAGATCCAGATCATCTGGCTTCTGAAGAAGCCAAATGATCTGGATCTACACTGTTTGTCATTAAATATGTGAATTTCTATCAAAAACCCAGATCAAGTAATCTGATTGGCTGGAAATTAGAAGTTGGTGTGGCATCTTAATTTATTCAGCAAGGCAAGGTTTAAATCTTGAAGAAAATATATAGTGTTGGTACACATAAGAAACACCTTGATGAGGTGTTTTTAATGAGTACCTATAACATGTGCTTTCATCAAGAAATAAGAAAAATATCAATACTTTTTGATTAAAAAAAAGTGCCTTATCTGGAGCTAAGGTCTTCAATGCTTACCTACAGTGATGATGAGTTCATATTTAACAACGCGTCAACCCTTGAGGGTCATTTGTGTCAAAAGGGTGTTCTTACCTACAGACTCTTTGTGCCAAGATTCTGTAAATAAAACATTACAGACCTCTCTAATACTGCAAAGATGCACAACTAACTTAGTAAGCTTATGATCCTCTTCAAGTACAATGTTCAAATGTAAGTCAATTGAGTACTTTAAGGGCCGAGCCATGCAAAAATGTGTCTTCCGGCAAGTGGACTGTGACAGCCCAGATTAGACTGTGCTGACGCAGTCTGTTCTGGGCCTTCCTATACACTAGCAGACTCACTGAATACTACAGAATGTATCAATACAGAACAAAAGCCCAGATGAGACTCTGCTCATGTGGAGGTTGAACAGAATATGCAGGTTTGAAGACATTTTTTCCCTTCAAGTGGCCCCCTATAAAGACTTTCTCTGGACACAGAACTACAAATTACCATAAAAGCGCTGTACAAGTGTAACTGTCAGAAACCTATGTATTATATACATGTACTCTTTTTTTTTTACCTTTTCCAATAGCGAAGCTCTATATCAGCTTACATTATGGAAAATGTTCTAAAATTTTGAACACCAAATTTTCTGACAAAATGGCATGTGCAAACTGTGTAGACCCAGATCAGAGGAGCAGTCTGATCAGGGTCTACACTGTTTGCCATTCCGCTAAATATTTAAAAAAAAACAACAAACAAACAAAAAAACTGCAGAAAAAGCAAAATTTAGGTCATAATAGTATGGAATAAAATGTTCGAAATTTTAGGTCGTTTACCATACGCATATTACTGGCCAAGATGTTATACATCCACCTCCATCATTGTACACACTTGGAATAAAGAATATATGTCTAGGAGTCACAGCTCCAGATAAGGAACACGTTTTTCGATCAAAAAAGTGGTAGTATTTTTCACCATGAAAACAAGTTGTGGTTACTCAATAGAAACGCCTTGCCGAGGCACTTTTAATGGGTATTACAACATGTGTTTTCGTGGAGAAATAAGAAAAACTATTAAATGTAAGTGCTAGCCACTATTTCTGGAGCTACCAGGAGATACTGATGTGTCTCAACCAGTTACATGTCTATCGCTGCGCTAACAGAAACAGTTGTCTGTAAGCTGCCAATCAATCTTAATTCCAAAGATGGGCAAAAGTGGTTGCACTGGTCTCAGCAGTGGTCAGCCTGTTGCAAATGACATCAGTCCCCAAGAGGACGCATCATGGTACATTGTCTGCTTTACTCATAGATCTCAATGCTTTTTTTCAATCCAAAAGTATTGATATTGTTTTTATTTCTCCACAAAAACATATTTGTGGGTACTCATTGGAAGTGCCTCAGCAAGGCACTTCTAATGAGTACCCACAACATATGTTGTCCTGGAGAAATAAGAAAAATATTTATCTGATACCCACTCTTATCTAGACCTCTGTTTTCTGTAGCTTTGGAAGAAACAATGAAAAGGAGACTTTAACCCATTTTGGTCTGGAGACCCCCAAAAGGTTAACTGGCAAACAGAGCAGACCCAGATCAGATGCTGCAGAATGCAGCATCTGATCTGGATCTACTGTTTGCATTAACTGCAGGAATTTTCTAAAGTAATAAACAAGTAAGTGTTTTCAGAAAAGGGAAAACATACATCCCCCCATCCCCACTTTGAATTTACAGTTTTTCTACTGCTGCCTTGAAAATAAAATCAAGATCACCAAAATTTGATCAGCTCTTTGTTATGTCCCAATTAAATACCCATGAAAATTTGGTAACAATCCAACTGCTGGTTCACAAATAATGCACAGATAAGAAAGTGTGACGCCGACGCCAACAGGATCTGCACCAAAATCAATATTTCCACCGCCACTTATAAATCCTAACCAAACACCCTGTTATTGGAAATGTACTAGTATAAAGAATTGTGGTAGAACAGTCCACTTGATGTAAATGGGTTAATGGGACCTTACAAGAAAATATTTGCCTTTCTTCTTACTGAAGGCTACTTACCCTGAATTTTAGCCTCTTTTTTTTTTTTGCCTTCACAGTTACTCTTAATGGCAAGACCTTGCTTCCATTAGCCTGGCATCTTAAGGTTTGCTCACTGCCCTTTTCACATGTTGAACAGGTTGTTCCATGCCAATGGTGTCTTAAGAGAAACTGATACACTTTTGTTTTGTGTCCCCTTTTGAAAAGGGATCTACTCTCAAAGTAAAAATAAAGCTTTTACTCCCCTGACCACCACAAACAGATGCACAAGCTGATGTACACAATTGCAGTTTGCTTGATGTGTGCAGGCGGGGGCTTCCTGAGACAGAAATTACACTGGTCCAATTCTATCTTTACCAATAATTTGCCGTGTCAGTTAAAAACAAGACATAAGCTGGTTTTGAACAAGACCCAGAATATCAGTGTATTGTTTAACCATATTCCCATTATGCAAACACGATGAAAGACATAATCAGAGCACATCATGCTGCTGTTGAAATACTCATAGAATCAGTCAATAATAACAGATTTCAACTAATAATTACGGATCGGATGCAGGATTTTTTTATTTGTGGGTTTCAGATTGAACAAGAGAATTTCTACTTGATCAATTTATCCAAAATATGATCAATTTGTCTAAAATTTTCAAGATAATGGAATTATTTGGACTTGATGGGCATCCCACTCCAGCCCCAAGATCCACCACTGTAATACACAGGTCTACACGCTACTGTAATACACAGGTCTACATAAAGGGCGCTATTTTTTTTTTGAGCACCAAAACATACTTTGTTGACAACAGATTTGCAGTTGCATCTGCAAGGAAATTGCACTGAGCACCCACAGTCATGGAGTATCCAGATATTCTCTTTATTTCTCCATGAAAACAATTGTTAACCCTTGTCCTGCTGAACCCGGATATACCCTGTTTTGCAAACAGTGTAGATCCAGATCAGTTGGCTTCTCTTCAGAAGCCAACTGATCTGGATCTGCACTGTTTCCCATCAAGTATGTGAATTTATAGCAACAATCAAGATCAAGCAATCTGATTGGCTAAAAAATTAGAAGTGGGCATGGCTTCTTAATTTATTCAGCAAGACAAGGGTTAAGGATAATCAGAAGTGCCCCAGCGAGACAATTCTAATGAGTTTAAACTGCTTTTTTCAGGAAGTAATAAGAAAACATTAATATCCTTTTAATACTTTTAGGCTAAAACAACACACTTCATCAAAAGCTATGCTCCAAAGAAGCTCTGGTGCTAAATTAACAAAACTATTGTAAAAGTACAGCCTAAGTTACCACTTATTTTGACTTATGTAATTTTGTTAGCATTATCAGCAAATGCAATACATTCCTCACTCCAGATAAGCACTCCATGTTCAGATGAATATTTTCTTTTTTCTCTCCAAAAAGTATGCTGTGATATTCCATATTAATCCTTAAACTGCTATGCAAAATTTCAGCAGACAACATTCTTATTTTCTGTATCATTTTTTCAGAGAAAATAAGACTTGGCATTTCATGTGAATCATCTGCTATGCAGATGATTCAAATGAAATGTCAAGTCTTATATTCTCTGAAAAATACAAAAATATATTACAATATTGTCCGCTGCAGTTGTGATTAGCACTTTAAGCATTAAAGCACATCTGTTTTGAGACAACTGATTCCGATGCCACGTTATAATAGAAGAAATAAACAAGAGAAACTTCTTTCCATCACAACTCCCCGTATCCTGGAGTCCCGTCTTCTGCCTTCTCAGCACCACAAGTTTTTCGACAGTTGTTCGTCATATTCTTGTCTCACATTTAGCTTAGTTTTATTGATTGATATCTTCAGTGTCTGCTAGTCACTGTTATACTTCTGTCTGACAGTAAAGTTCTTTCAATGCTTTTAATTCTTCAATTAATGTTTTATTTTGATTTTCTAATACTGCAACACGATTTTCCAAGCACTTCACATAGTCTTTTTTCTTTCGTCGACATTCTTTTGCAGCTTCTCTATAGAGGAAACAAAACAAATTATGGTGTATTCATGGGCCTTGAAACATAGAGTCCTTTCATAATAAGGAGAGGATCTCACATGAGTGGTCACTTCATATGAAATTTATGAAATGAGCCTAAGGCGAGTTTTATATACAGTCGACTCTCGTTATCTCGACCTCGCTTATCTCGAATAACCGCTTATCTCGAAGTGAAAATCTGGTCACTGCTTAAAAATAAAAATCTAAAAACAGGTAACAAAATATTGTGGAAAAGAGGAGAAATTGCTCCAACATATGGACGTACAGTGGTGATACTATGTGTCCCCCCCCCCCCCACTCACCTACACACCCACTGAAAATGGCAGGGGCAAAACAAATGTCTATGTCTTTTTTCTTATTTGCTCATGAAAACAACTGTCATGTGTACTCACTAGAAGCACCTCACCATGGGGCAGCTAATGAGTACCCATGATATATGTCTTCATGAGCAAATATGAAAAATATACCAAACTATGAAAAGCATTTACAATGTGTACATTAACAATCCAAAGCCAGACCTTACCACACTCTGAGAATATGTAATATTCCAATCAAATCCATGGAAATCAACTGTCAGAAGCTACTGTACAGAAACCTAAAACAGACCCTGGGACATCAAAAATGGCCATACATTTATATTAACTGACAAAATGTGTTCATTAACCATGTTAAACAAGGTTTTCTCAAAAACAATACAAGCATACAATATGCAGTGTCAAACCCGTTTAGGAAATTATAGCTTATTGCAAGGATGCAAATTTTCAGATGACTACACAAACATATAAATATTCAATGGATATGCAGGCAATGGAAACCATACCAATCTACCATTATAATGTATTAGAACAAAGTAACCCTGATCCTGCTGGTCCAAGATATGCCCCACCTCTGCAAACAGTCCAGGACAGTTGGCTAACTGATCCGGATCTCCACTGTTTGTCATTCAGCTTGTGAATTTGTACCAACAAACTGGATCAAGTAATCTGATTGGCTGACAATTAGAAGTGGGTGTGGCATCCAGTGCTCCCATTCAATTTTCAAAATGGGGGGTTGGTACCCTCTGTATCGGAAACCTTGGGTATGAACTGAAAATTTTGGGCTATAACTCCTGGCAATACAATAAAACAATGACCTGTATATTTTTTTTAAATAATTTATCAGCATCATATTTTTGGTAGGGCTCGTGGAAATGTCTGTACAAATAGATTGTGGAGTAATACAATCCTAGTATCAAGTATGCTGGCTTTTACCCTGCTGTCTACCATATAAAAGTAAACTAATCAATAAACCTGGTATCAGGCATTTAGCAATGCGTAAACAAAATTGATTCTATTAATGGAACAAATATCAGAAATGCTTATAAAACTTTAATATGAAAATAAAACAAAAACAAAACAAAGCTAAATGAAAACTTATACTGATAAATCAAAATGACGGTCAAAGCAATTAATTACAACACCTTGTATTTTATTTTAAAAAAAAAACAACAAAAAAAACAACATGCTAATTCACATCCTCCGCAAAAAGATCATGCATGATTTTTTTGTTTTTGGCGTGAATCACAGGCAATTATGTGTGAATGGGAACACTGGCATCCTAATCTATTCAGCATGACAAGGGTTAAACACTTGACCTACAAGGACATGTTTCCTACAGAACTATGACATCATACCGAGTGACATACCTATTTTTCAGGAGCCGTAATTCTCTCTTTCTGGCTGCCTCCTCGCTTAGTTGCTGAGGACTTGAGATTGCCGCATTCCCTGTTGTTGCCATGACAACTCCCTGAGGCAGGGAACCAGCTGTAGCTATCTGATAGGCTTGCATTGTACCTGTGCTACCAACTAAATGAAGAAAAGAAAATCGCAATTCAACTGAACTTTTTATCTTTTTTTTTTTTTTTTTTTAAATAAAATTTTGGCAATATCTTTTTAAATAAGAATTTTTATAAAAACAATCTGCCAACATCTTCAAAAGGTTCAACAGACATAATTTGAGTAAACTTACTGTACACTGATAGAGATTTTCAATAATATAGCATTCTGTTGTATTAAAGAGACTGATTGACACCCATGTGGATAGCCAATCACTGCTTAATGTGTGCAAAGTCATTGCTTTTTATAGGCATTCAGTCAACCTTGGCTTTCATTTCATAAATGGTTCAGGGCATTACGTAGATGAGTAGAGAAGTTAGTTGCTTTCTGTTTTGTCTTTCAAGAAAAGTGATCATCAAGAGGTAGTTACTGATTTGTTATAATTTTAGGACAAATATGGTATTAAAGGAGTTATGGTGTTCCAGTATTTAGGGTAAATACAATAATTCTATTCTCAGAGGACTTGTTAAGGAGGCATATTTGGTGATAATTATGGGATAATTTTTCTTATTTCTCCATTAAAACATATGTTGTGGGTACTCATTAGAAGCGCCTCGGCGAGGCGCTTCTAATGAGTACCCACAACATATATTTTTATGGAGATATGGAGAAAATTATCCCAGAATTATCATCAAATACTCCTCCTTAACAAATCCTCTGACTCTCTTTACCAGGTATATAATACTGTTGTCCGTCTGGTCCTTGCGCGTACTGTACAATAGTTGCTCCTGCTGATGCAGCACTGGCCGTTGTTGTTGATGGATTTGCGTTTGTCATAGTAAGGGTCTGAAGACCCTGTGCTATCGGGGAACCGTCTTGGTTTACACTGATCTGTATAGTACCTGCTGGAACGACTGTAACAGTTAACAGATTGCAAAGTAAGCAAAGAAATCGAGGAACTTACATGTACATGAAAGCTCAATTCATACGCTATTTATTAACCTTTACCACTCTCTGAGCTAATTCAGTAGACTAGTTGAGAATATTTTTCTCATTTTGCACAGAAAATAGGCTTTGACATTCCATACACCTAAAGCCGATTTTCTGGGGAAAATTAGAAAAATATTTCCTGTTTGTTTTTTCTTTTTGTTGTTGTTGTTTTTGTTGTTGTTGTTTTTTTTCAAAGTATTTACCCATCATGCAGAGTGCAAAACAGTAATTTATATCTTTTGTGAGCCTTAGCAAGCAAAATACTGAAATTAGTGGATAAATCTAACAAATAGCATACGAAAGAAACAAAAAATGTAAGATTCTATTTACCACATGACCTAAACAATTGGCTTTATACCAGTACATATATGTATTTTTCACTTGCAATATGACCTAATGGATGTTAGTAAACAACACTCTGTAATGGATGAAATCCTGTAATGCTACATGCTGTAAAGGAAAAGTGGCTCAAAGCCTTCAGCCGTTAGGGCTACAGCATATGAAAAGTTGGGAGCCAAATCCTCTCCTTTCACTGTCTTTAACCTTCCCTCCGAAGAGTATCTAATGTATTTATTGCTGGGTGAACAGAGATTGTTTGAGTCACAGGACTCAAACCTGCAACCTTCAGTACTACAGTCAAATGCTTTAACCACTCAGTATGGCACCTACCCTGTAACCAAGTGTTATTACACAGTCAGATACAAAAACCTTCATTAGAGATGAGCACATTAATTCTCAAAAAAAAAAAAAAAAAAAAAAAAAATCAAGCTTGTTGCATTTGATTTCAATATTTTGCATAAATTTACAATTATCTCAAACATTTCTAAAACAGAAAAGTCAGTATAATATGAGTATATAGCAAGGTTGGGCGGTAAATTCCACCCCCGGTATTTACCAGTGGTATTTACCGATATTTACCTAAAGTGGCAAATACGGGCAAATACTGGTCAACTGAACTTTTTCACTTTGAAATAACAATAGAAATCTTAACCAAGTTGACTTAAAATAATACATAATCAAACTTTAACCCATAGTAGACTGAATGAATTCACCCACACTATATATTGGAAGATTCTAATTTCAATTTTAGGTATGTCAGGCTATGCTATTCAGATATTCCTAGAGAAAAATCGTTGAACTATTTGCAAACAGTGGAGACCCTAATCAGACGCCTTGTTCTGAGACGTCGGATCTGGGTCTGCACTGTTTGCTAATTACCCTTTTAGGGGTCGCCATATTACAATGGGTTTAGCCTCAAATGCACTTTGTGCACAAGAATAATAAAACGACTGACTACCTGTTGCAGTAGAGTATTGTATGGCACCACTTGTAGAATCCTGGGATTCACCGTCTTGACTCTGGCTACTGTTAGATTCCTCGTCAATCTTTGTTACTGAGACAGGTGATGATAATTCATTCAATATTTTTCTACAAAAAAGATAGCAATGCATTCTAGTGCAAAACAGTTTGTCAGCTAAATATAAGGACATTAAGAAACTTGAAGAAGAGGCTTCCAGACATTAAACAAATGCTATAAAAAGAATGTAATAACACTTGTACATGTAGCCCTTTTTGCTTTCACCTAGATCTTTTAACCCTTGTCATGCTGAATAAATTAAGATGCCACACCGAGTTCTAATTTCTAGCCAATCAAATTACTTGATCCGGATGAAATTCACATATTTAATGAAAACAGTGTAGATCCAGATCAGTTGGCTTCTCCAGAAGCCAACTGATCTGGAGCTACACTGTTTGCTAAGACAGGGCATATCGTGATCAGCAAGAGAAGGGTTAATAAGGTTCTTACATATGAAATCTGGTTATAAATATTTGGTGGGCTTTATACACAGCTGCTGATAAGTAAGGGTATCCATATAAAGATTTCTCTTCTAATATATACCAATGATGGTCCCATGGCATAGTATGTTCTTTGTAGTATCAGTAGTTTTAGGTTGGAAAAAAAGTGCCCTACCTGGAGCCATGTTCAGAGCTCTAGAGACTAGATAAGAGGGAGTAAAGGGTATTTCAGCACTGAATTTTTGAAAATCAGCATTGAAATTGGAACTGAGGGGGTAAAAATACTCAGAGGAATTTTGGACCAGCATTGAAATCAAATTTAGGGGGTAAAGTTTTTCAGTGAACTTTACGTCTTTTAATATGAAGCAATTTCCCTCACATTGAATCTGCTGCGAGCAGGAGCAGTACACTAGATCAGAAAGGGATTCAAAGACAAATGCAATACTAGGTGTTTCTTTTTCCTTCTCTCTTTTTTTTTTTTTCAGGGAAAATAAAGCTTGGCATTTCATGAGAAATTCACATGAAATTCCAAGCTTTATTTTCTCTTAATAAAAGCACCGCAAGCATAATACCCCGCCATAGCAATTATTTGTTTATGTATTAAAGTTATAGTTGCGAAAATGTCTGGAAAGAAAATGACGGAGGGACAGATAACAATCCTAAACCAGATCTTGATAATATCAATGGACAGATAACAATCCTAAAGCAGATCTTGATAAGATCAATGCATATAGTAAGTTTGGTTAAAAGGCCTTGTTATTTACTCAAGTTATCATCCAGAAATGAAAATATGGACGTGTCTCAGGCAGATAACTCCGTAAAAATTTGATGAAATTTGCCTATTAGCAATTCCAAACCTGATCTCCTTACTGTCAATACATATAGCAAGTTTGGTTAAAATCCCTTGTTATTTACTAAAGTTATCATCCGGAAATGAAAATATGGGCGTGTCTCGGGCAGATAACTCTGTAAAAATTTGACGAAATTTGCCCATTAGCAATCCCAAACCAGATCTCCTTAATGTCAATGCAAATAGCAAGTTTGATGAAAATCTCTTATTTACTCAAGTTGTCATCCGGAAACGAAAATATGGGTGTGTCTCGGGCAGATAACTGCGTAAAAATTTGACGAAATTTGCCCATTAGCAATCCCAAACCAGATCTCCTTAATGTCAATGCATACAGCAAGTTTGGTGAAAATCCCTTGTTATTTCCTCAAGTTATAGTCTGGAAACAAAAATATGAGCGTGTCTCCGGCAGATAACTCTGTCAAAAATTGACGAAATTTGGCCATTAGCAATCCCAAACCAGACCTCCACAATATCAATGCACATACCAAGTTTGGTGAAAATCCATTGATGTTTACTCAAGTTATCATCTGGAAACGAAAAAGGGGCGGACGGACGAACAGACAGGACGGACGGACTCACGGACGACCAACGTGAAACCATACCTTGCCACTATTGTGTGGCGGGGTATAGAAAGAATTTTCTATGCTGCACTCAAGCTTGGCACTTTAATAGTTAAGCATTGCAAACGGGCAATTAAGCATTAAGCTTTAAAGCAGGGGGTAAAATACTTTTTGTACCAAAACCTTATCGAGTGCCTTGAACTTAGCTCTAAATACCTGCAAAGTTCTGACTTCTTGATAACCAGATCTCGATTCTGCATTCCAGTGAGCATTTTAGGTGGTATATAATATGACTCCAAGACAGATCTGTTAGTGGAAGCTCCGATACGTATACATATACAACATATATGAATACACGTCAGTGTTAGAAATTAACTTTTTTTATAAGTAGCAAGTAGTTGCTACCTGGTCTGAAAGTAGGTAGCAAAATGCATCTTCATGGCAGCAAAAGATGTTGCCCCCGTGTCATGGGTTAAACCTTCACAAGCTAAGCATATTTAGCAGACAGCATTTTCAAAGTATTTTTCTACTTCAGCAAAAATCAGAATTGACATACATGTGAACTGTCTGCTTAGCAGACAATTCACATGAAACAACAAGCCTAATTTGCACTGAGGACATTCACAACACAAAAGTTGATAGTGTTCAGGGCACTATACCAGGTAGCAACTTTTTGCTACCAACAGTTTTACCAGGTAGCAAACTGAATTTTCAGGTAGAAAATTTGCTACTAGCTACTGTTAATTTCGAACCCTGACACGTATATCTTGACCAGTGTGGTTTTTTATAACATTCCACATATTTAATGACAAACAGAAGCCAACTGATCTGGATCAACACTGTTTGCTAAGACAGGACATGTCATGTTTAGCAAGAGAAGGTTTAAATATATTTTACAATTGGAACACCACATATTATATACATGTAAGACCCCTTGTAAATCATGAAAAAACTGGTTGGCAAAATCCATCAGAACAACTTATTTAATTCATGACAAAGTGCATCAAATTTCTCCCAATATAACATACTGTCCTGACATACTAGATCTATACATACCTAGATCCTAATCCTTAAAGGTGCACAGCTCAAGAAAAGAGGGAGGATTTTCTTAAATTTCTCCAAGAAAACTCACCAGAAGCACCACAATATATAATTTCATGGAGAAGAAATATAGATACATGAAAATACATATATTTGGTCGGAGCTATGTAGCAGCTGTGACTATCTCAACCACATGGCACTCACCTATATGATGGCCTTCTGGATAAAATTTCTCTTCTTTTCTTGCCTTCAGACTCGTCAGACAGATCTTCATCTACCTGGGCTACTCTTACAACCTGGATTGTGGGCACTCCCTGCCCGGTAGTCTGTATCACAGAATTATGACCTGTTGTCTGTATTAGTGACTGATTGTTCTGCTGTATAACTGACTGTACTTGAACAGACTGATTTGGCATCTGAACCTGTACAACTGACAGGGGAGCTTGAGACTCTAAATCAGAGTTCGTTCCTTCTGACATTCTTGCTTTGACTCAGTCTCAAAGCCTGAAAATCAAAAATTTATATGAACAGCATGGGGAAATTTACTACGGTAAATGTCCTAAAATTTCAAACACTTTATTCCATAGTTTGTTTTTTTGTTTTTAATTAAAGTTTGCTTTTTTTATGAATTTGTCTCTTAAAATGCTTAGTTTAATGGCAAACAGTGAAGACCCTGATCACTGATCAGACCGCTCCTTCAGTCTGATCTGGGTCTGCACTTTTTGCATACGAAATTTTGTCAGAAACTTTGGTGTTCGAAATTTAAGGAAATTTACCGTACACAATTAATCTAAATACTCAGACACTTTAACCAGTTACAGATAAGACCTCTTTTTCAAATTAAAAGACCTGATATTTTTTCTTTTTTCTGCATGAAAACATGTGTTGTGTGTGCTTATTAGAAGCACTTTGGTGAGGCACTTCTAATGAGTATCCACAACATATCTTTTCATGCAGAAATACCGGTAAGAAAAATATGATTAAGTGGATGGATACCCACTTTCACCTGGAGCTCTCCCCTTACCATATTTGTCCTAAAATAAGAACAGGTCATTCTCTTCTGTCTGTTGACATCTGATGTACCTAAAAACTGCTGCATAAGTGGCAAACATTTTAGACCAAGTAGTGTTGCCACTGATAATTGATTATAATCGATCATCAGTCACTTTTGCCTCTTGTGTCTGATGATGGGAAGGATTTTTATAGTCGACTTATTGGAAAGTTCTATTTTTAGAAACATATTATTCTCATGTTTTATTTTTTGATATAGGCAAGTTATAAAGAAGTGAAATTCAAAGCTTGTCTATTTGGGTGATTCTAGATTTGTGGTCATCTCATTTGTGGTCATCTGTTTGCCATTCATCCAGAAATTTTTAGACATAATATAGGGTATTAAATTGTACTTGTTCAAATTTTAGAACAAGTATGGTAAGTAGTCAAGGTGTGGAAATGTCAAAGTCAGAGTGAAAGTTCAGCCATTGCAAGTTGACAATTAATGACAACAGTAACAGTAGCTCGAAGAAAAGAAGAAAGTAAAGATATAAATTGTCTTTCTTGTTGCTCTGCACTGTGTCCTTAAGAAATGTCACTCAGGCCCTATTTTTGCTGAACATTTCAAAATGTTGACTGCTGAACTTTGTTAACCCAGCAAAGTAACTGCGGCGGGGGGGGGGGGGGGGGGGGGGATCAGACCCTATTTTTTGTGAAAAACATTTCTACCATGTTCGTACATGCCATTTTATCAGACACTTTGATGTACGAAATGTTAGGACACTTACCAAAACAATATGCATTACTTCTGTAAGCCTGACAAAAAGTTTGGACTATCAGAGTAAAACTGGATTTTTTTTTATACTTTGTAGGAAATTTTCTCCATCCTACGTGCTCCATACTGTGCAGGAGTGATGCTTTGACAACAGACAAGGTCAAAGAACAGAAGTCAGCCTTTTCATTAAGTTTTGAAGTAGGAGGCTAAAATCTGTAAGAAGAGCAGATGCTAAAGAGATTTGCAAAAGATCACTTTCTATATAAGGCTACTGAATCAAGACGATAACCCTTTTCTACGAAGTGCTTCACGACCTAGTAGACATCCAGGCAGCTGAGAATTTGACACCTTCCCGATGGGAAACCAACCAGAAAATGGGAACAGACCAGAAGCTAAAATTCCAAGAAATACAGACAGTTCTCAGTCTTCACAAAATCTTTTCTACTGATGCAGGACAGCTGTCAGGCAGACTGTAATCTTTTGCAGGACAGATAAGTATCTGACTGAAGGCATATTTGTTGTCAGAATATTTTCTTTGCTAAGATTCACAGTATATTTGTCAGACAGACTAAAAGTTTTTGCAAGACAAAATGAAAAAATGCCAGATTTGTCAGACAGTCCTGCACTTTTCGCAAAGACTGAGTTCTCTACATCAACAGATTACTTCAAATTTTGTTGTTTTTTTTTTCCCTGGAAGTTACCCGTGGAATTCTCTTCCACCCAGTGTTGCTGAGGCCCCTTTCTCAGTAGCTTTCAAGAACCCGACCCCCCTCAATCTAATTTTTGTTGAGGGCCCAGTTTGCTACTAACTTGCCAAGACAGGAGCTTTGCTGTCGGGCACATAAGTGGTCTGGTACCGCCATGGAAGGTAGAATGGCCTTGTCTTGGTGAGCCAAAAGCTTCCAGGGTGACTTTTATCCTTCTTTCATTTTACTGGTATGTCTTACTTTATTTATATTACCAGTGTAGATTTTTATCCAATGTAGCATTAGTCTTATTTATGTAACTCATAGTCTCCTTTTGTCTCTATCTAACTATATTCTCTCTGTTTTCATCTTCTAGTGCAACCAATACTAAGTCAACTCCTGGAGTAACAGTCAATTTTTGACAGATCAAGGTAATGATGTAGATATAGTGATCACCAGTCCTATAATAATGCCAATGCCTGCAAGTCCATTGATTTGTAGATCATTGTACCTTATAACTTGTACAGTTTTGGACATGAAGCCACTGCCCCTATGATAGTCAGTGCACTGTGATCCAGATGATTTACTAAAGCATCAAAGTTATCACCTGTAAAATTCTGTTCAAGGTAGTTTTTTTCACCTGTAAAATTATACAGCTTTTTGTTTAACCCATAAAATTTAGTCGGGAAACCCCCATGTGTAATTGGCATAACAGCAGACCTATCAAATGCCACTTCTGTGCCTGAAGATTACCATATTTACGCTAAGTATTGGCACAAACGTATAACTATACCTTTACATTATCTTTTACTTTTACATCAACTTTTTTCCTTCTTGCAAGATGCCTCTGCACAAACTGATGTAAAATAATAGACAGACAGATCTTAGAAAACAGTGCAGACCCTGCTTAGACTACGCTGTGTCTACAATGCACTTTAGCATTGTTTCAGTTTTTTTTTTTTTTTTCACAGGTCAGTAGGCTTTTTGTTAAAATTTTAGAACAAGTTTATGTTGTCACAATATTTTCTTTTCATTTCTGCATTCCGTCAGAACCTCGGTCAGAACAGGAAATAATGTCCCTGAGAGTGACGAGAAATTTGACCTACTTTTAAGAAAAAAAATCTGACAAACACATATCGCAGCAGAATTGCAACTCATCACTTACACTGACTGTGAACATGATCATACCCAAAAACAAAGTTACGTAACACTAACCCGCTATAATGTGGGAATCCCAAAGCTCTTCCATTTTATTTCGACTGGAAAACCCCTCTGTAAGAAACGAATGAATGGAGTCGGCGATCACGGCAAGTGCTTTTCAAGTTGTGGTCCGATGAAAATGATCTTCTTTTATAATTTTCGGTATCTTTTATTGTTCTTAGCACTGTCTGTATACTGTCATCCTTGATAACTGCTTTTGACAAAAGAGTACCTACCAATTACGCTTTTTTCGTCACCAACTTTGCCACCAATTAGAGTGTACAATCTTTCAGATACGTAGTCGCCACGTCAAACGACGACCATCAGCGTCATACATTTATCAACAAGGCCGCTTTACCACAGAAATTGTATATTCTTACACCATCTCCGAAAGAACTCCAAACTTGATTGGCTGGTTTAATAGAATGACGTCATCCCAATATTTATGTTTCGAACTACTTTTTCAAGGTGTAACTTAACATTAAATCAATGGAAGGATTTTTTACACTATTTATTTTCTTGCAACTTCACATTAATACACCATATTATAAAATAGCTAAAATTCATATAACTTTAACATTCTTTAGCGCAAATAATTCTCAATATCCTTAATAATACATGGATTATTTTTATAATGCAGTTATTTTTCGATTGATTTAAGTTGTAATTTGGTCGATTCAGGAAGGCGAAGGCTCAAAAGGGGGAGTTTCGATACAGAGGTCATCAACGGGTCATGTCATGAAAGAAAAAAAAAGTGAAAAAGTGCAATGGAAAACTGGGAAAAAAAAAGAATATCATTTTTAAAGTTGACAGTAAGGAAATTGAACGTGGGGATATTTATACCATGCTATAATTTATTCATAGTTGAGATACTGTAATATATTTATTTATTAATATTTACGACATTGGCTTGTATTGAAAATTTCGATTTCTTACTTTTCTGGACGGAAACGTTTTGATAAAACGTACCTCGCTTTTCCCAAACCACTGTATTTTTTTCTGTTACATGAGTTCGAATTTATTTTCTCTTCTTCTTTTATTCTTTTCCAAATGTCGATATTTACTTTTTTGTTTGATTGTATACCCATTTTTTTTTAAAGATTAGTGGGTGGGAAGAGTTAAAAAAAAAATAAATAAATAAAAAATAAACTTGGAAAAGTTTCGTATATATAATTAAGGTATATCAGCCATACCCCAAAAAATATCTGCAGATATTAGCATACCCAAACAATATTCCCCTTGCTTTCTTTTTATAAAGTGTGTTTTTCATTTATTTTTCCTATGTTATGATAGTATTTAATTACCTTAAACTGTTTCCAACCATCACGAAAACACGCCTATATAATTTTGACCCCCTTAAACCCCACTTTTGTATAGTAAAACTGGGGTTTACAGGGGTATACATTATTTTTCTTATCTCTGCTCAAAAACATAGATTGTGGCTACTCGTTAGAACCGCCTCACCGAGGCGGTTCTAACGAGTACCCACAATCTATGTTTTGAGCAGAAATAAGAAAAATATCAGAGATTTTTATCTGAAAATTTTCAGTTTTCCGAGGTAAAATTTTCTATATATTTGAATAGGGGTGTTTTCGTAATGAGTAGCTTGATTCTTTAATTCCTCCTCGTGGAAGAGCGTTTTACAAGTACATAATATAGTAAATACTTGAACAGAATATACAAGTAGAAAAGAACGAACAAAATGATTAAACATAGATACATACATACATGTTTGTATTGAGGTTTTACGGCCCAGTCAACCCAATGGGGTCATGTCGAGCGCGGTCAGTTTACCTAACCACACGTTTACTGGGCAGGCTTAGTTCTCTAAACGGTTAACCAGTATTGTGCACATTCTTTCGCCAGAAACTGACAACTGCCCTTCTTGAATCAGCGGAAGGGAGAGAATGACCGTAGAAAATATTTCATGATCAATCTCCATGAAAGAATGTTGTCGACCTCGGCGGGGGTTGAACCCGCGACCTCCTGGTCTCCAGTCGGACGGCGCATACATGTGCACCCAAACACATGCACACATATTGTCATCATTCATTTACATGTGCACACAAACACATGTCTACATAATATTAATGTCATCATGGTCAAAGAACTACAGTGCGGCCTAGGGATTCGCATGAATGTACGAGTAGCAAGGTAAAAAATATATGAAAAAAAAAAAAAAAAATTATATGTCGGTCTGCGTCAACATGCAAAATTGAACAAGGCCTTTTCCTGTCCGTCGACGAATGAAAAAGCATTACTCGGTTTTACAACTCGCACTAACGATCGATAGCCTACGTTATGTTAGAATAAAGAAAGAAACTCTTTCACTGTGGGCTTTTCCATCTCCACCAGACCAGAGTTTGATGACATATCAATCCTGGTTCGGCTCTGATGAACATAGCGCTCTCAGAGAAGAACCAGAGCAGACACCTCACCACCCATGCACACTGACACCCAGCATGTCACGCATCATCATTATACACTCTTACAACCTCTTACCAAAACGAATTGCAAGGGGATGCAAGTGAATAATGTTTTCTTTAATGGCATTGAACTGATGCACAGCACTGAAGAATAGAGCTGTTAAAACTAAATTTAAACAACTATCAGTTCAACAGAAGTCCCAGCCCCGATTCTTATAATACCCCAAAAATACCGAGAATTTTGACAGACCCCAAAAAATAGTCAGTTTTGAAAGTGACCACAGAAAAATACCAGCAAATGACCAATTCCCAAAAAACTAGCCACTTTTTCCCCCAAACCCCACAAAAATAGTAAAATTCAAAATTATAAACCAAAAAAAATAGTCCTAGCCTATGTAGTAGACCTGTAAAATTCAGAGTACCCCCACCCCCCTTCCAACACACACACATACACACACACACACACACACACCCTGGGAGGATGAACCTGTAGCGATATACATTGCGCGCGCCTGTGTAATTGGAAAAAGTCTTCTTTCTATATTTATTAGCAAAAGACCCTTTTCTCAATCGTTATTTCCCATAATTCCCGAGCGGAAAATTTCCGGAAATGTATCGAGATCGAGGCTGGCGGTGTAATGCGAAAATAAACGACACTCGCTACCACCTGTGACAAATTCAGAATTCTCGGGACGCAGAATCCGGGACACATAAATCCGGGTCCGGATTCCTAAAATTTCGCAAAGCCGAGTCCGCCGGACGCATGTTTTTCCCGTGGGACTACTACTACTTACGATTGGATTTGACTGATGTCCGCCACTTGTTATTCTTACCGTCGGTAGCATCTTAAAAGAATAATCCGCCACGTGTTTTTCTCACCTGCGACAGTACCGTTAGCTACTTGCCGAGCGGATCGTTAACTGGTTGAGCAATTAAAGCATGCACTGACACTGTTATGCACCCCTTCCCTCATTGTGTATTGCCTCTACCGACCGACTGATTAATCGAGATGCACGCGCGGGTGTCATGTCTTTTATCCTCTGAGGCTGGCGTTTTTGTTTTTTTGTTGTTGTTGTTGTTGTTGTTTTCTTTCTTTTTTTTTTTCGTTGTTGTTTTGTTTTTTTAACTCATCTTTTTTTTTCTGTTTCAAAATTTTCGGATGTCGAATTTTTGTCACTGACTTCAGAGACGCACATTCACCGTTTTCTGCTGAAAGACGACAAGCACCCAAGCAAAATAGTACCTTGTCCGTTTGCGAGATCTGCGCATCAAACGGTTATTCCTGCTGTTCTACGTACCACCGAATCTGTCCCGTAAAACCTGTGTAGAGTCTCATGTTATGGGATGCTCAGATGCACCCCAAACGACGATACACTGAACTGTTCGCGTTTCTAATATGTTAAATTTTTCTATAGCTCTCGCATGAAAAAAAAAAAAAAAAAAAAAAGCGTGCTCATAACGGTAGCGCGCGCTGTAATGGCAACGTCCGATGACAGCGTGGCGGGGAAACCGTTTTGGGAGAAAAACGAACTATTACCATATTGGATTGTAGAGCGTTTTCTTGTCGGAAATGCATATAAAACAGACACATATTAAAAACACAACTAAATTGCCAACTTTTTCCGCGAATAAAAGCAGTAGTAGATTGAAACGTCAGCAAGTAAAAAAAAAAAAAAAAAAAAAACAAGTCCAGGATATTTTTTTCGTTGCGTATATTGATCACAGCACATGTAAACATTGAAATGATGTTTTCCGGGAAGCTCAACAGAGGTGGTCAAGATCAGTATGCGCGGATATATTTCATATACAAGTTTGCGATAGCATATAAGAGAGCTTAAATCAGTTTTGATTAAAATATGTTTCACTTAAAATCCATAACACTCAAGATCACTTAATACAGACTGCAACGGTTTTCTTTGGGGTGCGGTACTGAATTTAACTGAAAAGCAATGTAGAGGAGAGTCATGAAGAAGAAATCATGCTTATTACACGGAAATTTCCACAAATCTTCTATTGTGTACTTTGTCACGGTCTGTTATCTGTGATACACCGCAAGCCTCGTTCTGGATTAACGAGATTATGCGTGGATTAGCAAGAGCGGTAAAATTCGCGATTGTGTAGGATACAGTGAACTAATTATTTTTCCCATAGAGCTCCATAGTAATTCCACCCTTTTTGGTGGTTAAGGGTTCATTTCAGAGTATGGCTGGGCTTCTAAATTTTGTTTTAATTCAAAGACCAGGTTTAGCACAGCAAAATAAACAAGGAAAAAATACCACCATCACCAGCACTTTCTTGGACTTTCTGGAAGCTGAATGTAGCAACCCCTCAGTTGGCAGGTATAAAAAATTGAAACTTTGCAATTTTACCACTTCTTCTTTTGGCTCCAGCAAAGACACAGAGAAACATTTATTTCTTTGAAACAATCAGAAAATTACACAAAAACGTTTTTTTTTCTTCAAATTAGAATGATGAGATTTAATTCATCTTTATTATTAACCAATCACAGGTCGCCTTACACAAAATAACTACCCCGGGTTTCCCTAGACTTTTTTGCACCAATCAGCAGTCCTGTCACAATTTGTTCTCTGTGCCCTGAAACTGGTCTTAATAATGTGTGTGTGTGTGTGTGTGTGTGCGTGTGTGTGTGTATGTGTGTGTGTTGGCGGGGTGGGGGGGTTGGTTAAATGCTTACTTTGGTGTGGTTTTGTTTTGACCTAATTTTTGCCTAGTATTTTATTACTTTTTATCTTATAAAAATCCGTTTTTTTTGTTCGCCCATCTCAGTGATGTACTCTTGCAAAATCGGTATGAAACACACACACACACACACACACACACACACACACACACACACACACACACACACACACACACAAAAGTAGGGTCAAGGTCGCCATGTAAAACCCAATCAACTCTTCCACACACCCCGCCAACCGTCCCCATTGACGTGTTCATGCAAAAAACGTAACCTATTTATTGTCTAAGCCCATAGGGTACAGACACTACCACGTCTATGTGTGTACCCTACCGATGATTACAGTAGCTTTGGAAATCCCGACAAACCTCATCGTTTAATCTGTGCATAATCAGAACTCCAGATAAGGCACTTTTTTAACAGAAAAGTTGATATTTTTTTCTCATTATCAAAAAAACAAAACAAAAAACATATAGTGCAGTACTCATTAGAAACGTCTCGTCGTAGCGCTTCTTATGCTTACCCACGGCGTATATGTTTTCGCTAACTCGTTTTTTACGCGCAAGCCTTAGAACACTAGTGAATTATTTCTCCGTAATCGATCAAAACAACCAAAAAAATTCTTTATTACATTTTCATTCATGTTTTACCTTTAGATTTTCACATTCAGCTGTTATGATTTGCTACCAAAATAGTTCCAGTCTGTGCATGAATTTCAAGAGACGTGGTTTATTTTGAAAATCAGTCGCCATCTTGTTTTCACCTTAATGCAAAAATCATCCCGTGCTTGAAATAAAGACACAAAAATGTCAAGAAAGTTGAACTGGATTATCAAGAAAACTATACTTTATATTTGTGTTGGAGGCATTTCCTCAAAAAAACGCCAAATGGACAAGAAAATTGCAGTCTGATTCCCATGATTTCATGATTTTATCAAATTTTCCCCGAAACGTCAACTATTGTTATTGTTGTTACGAACAACGTCAGCAAAGACGCCTAGCAATTAAGTCGTCAAAACGTTCGAAATGAAATAATTCACTCGGTGAATTATAGAGTATAATTCACTTATAAATCTCAGTAAATCACTGCTGAAAATGTAATAAAAACAACTATCAGTTCAACAGAAGGTTCTAACCCTGATTCTTACAATACCTCCCAAAATATCGAGAATATTAATAGACCCCCAAAAAAGTTTTGATAGTGACCCCCAAAAGATATATGCAAATGGCCAATCGATCGATCCTCCCCCAACCATCCCCACCCCGAAAAAAAAAGTCACCCCCACCCCCCCACACACACAGAAAGTAGTAAAATTCAAAATTCTAAACCCCAAAACATAGTCCTAGCATTGTGTAGCAGGCAAAATTCAGAATACCTCCCCCCTCCCCCCCACAAACACACACACATACCACCCTCTGGGGCAACAACATGTTCTGGCAAGGGTTATGCTATTATGCTGACCCATCTGAATGAATACCTTAAAAAACAGAATTATTTAATATAAGCGGTTCAAAATTTCTGACGGGGTCGATTTGATCAAATTACCAAACTTTCTTATTTTATATATTCGGACATATAGGCCAGAGCAAAAGCTAAGGTGCGGATCAAACGCCGCAGAGCCGATGGGTCCGAGATCAGCCATACCCCAAAAAATATCCGGTATTTCAGCAATACTCCAAAAATTTCTGCAGATATTAGCATTACACCCCACCCTCCACCAACCCAAGGCGCCTAACAAATACAATGTATATATATTTCCCGTGCTTTCTTTACATAAAAGTGTTGTTTTCAATTATTTTACCTGTATAATGATTGTATTAGACATATACTAGTAAGTGCTTTAAACAGTATCCAACAGAAGCTCCGTTTTTACGTTAATGACAACAGAAGCTCCGTTTTTACATTAATGACATAGAAAACTGATGCACAGCAGAAAATGAGCTGATAAAACTAAATAAAAACAACTATAAGTTCAACAGAAGGTTCTAACCCCAATTTTTACAATGACCCCCCCCCCCCACACACACACACAAAATAAATAAATAAATAAAATACCGAGACTTTTGACTGACCCCAAAAGTAGTCAATTCTGAAAGGGACCCCCCCACCCCCACCCTCCCCCACCAAAAAAAAAAAATACCTGCAAATAGCCAATATCGCACCGCCCCTCCCCGACTCCCCGCGAAAAAAAAATGATAGCCACTTTTTCCCAAAACCCCCAAAAATAGTAAAATTCAAAATTCCGAACCCAAAGAAATAGTCCCAGCCTATGTATCAGCCCCCCTCCACCCGCCCCACAACACACATACACCACCCCGGATTGTCTTGTATAAATCATGCACAGCCCATGTAGACTTTTCACCCTACGTACTACTATCCATCTGGAATTAGGTTATAATAATAATAATAATAATAATAATAATAATAATAAAAATAATAATACTAATAAATAATAACAATAAATGTATTGATGTAAGGAATTTATACCATTCAAAGCATGAATTAATGATGTCACATCCGGTTTCATTTTAGTAGACGTGGAATCGATAGGTAGGAAATTTAATGAATGTTCCGAAATTATGCGCTGTTAGCACCAATTGTGCTTAAATATACTTTGGCAAATTATTTGCAAATGAAACCAATGCACTTTCTTTATCATTAAATTAGTAGTTGACTTTTAAAACGCAGTTGAAATCTTGACTGCATGCTAAAATTGTGGGTGGGGCTACTGTTTAGAGCTGTCAAACCGCTACAGATTCCCGTATTTGATGAGTTCGTTTATAAATATTTCTGATTAGGTAAGAGACTAATCCAAGTCTTTTTTAACGTTTAAGTGACTTGGTTTTTAATTTGATGTGTGCGGGAGTAACTAAGCTAACCAAGCTTGCGAGGATTGGATGGTGTACGTGTAAGGCCAACTGTGCTTTTAACATCTTTCAGAAAGTCATTATTTGCTTGGTGCTTTACACAGAAGAACATTTGCAAACTTTGGTGTTTTGTCGTGTCTGTGGACAAAAATGTTTATACTATTCATTGTTTTTTAAAATATCAAATATTTTCACTTATCATGCTTATTCCCATAGTGAAAATGAATGCAAATTATGCAGAAATCTGTAGGGTAGGTAGCAGACAGGCAGATGTTCAACATTCTACTTGTTTAATTTTTCTGAAATTCTCACAATATTGTGAAACATCAATGATTCAAAATTCAGCACAGAAAAGAAAAAAATAATTTTCTTTGAGAAAAATAAAAAATCCCTTTACTAAATTACTATAAAGTAGAAATTGCGTAGGTGGCCAATTTTTGGCTGTAAATTTAATTTAATGGTAACTATTTGAGAACAAAACCCAGAAACAGAAAAATCAAATGATTTCTGATAAGATATGGTCAATCAGAACAATTTATTTTCATCTAAAATAGTGCCAAACAAAACATCTTTCCCAGTGATGTCGAAAGGACAGTAAGGGCTTGCTGTACTTGCCGCATGTGGGGAAAGGGAACTTGTTAGCCCATGTTAGTATTTCTTCTTTTTCTGGACTCATTCTCCTTTCCTTACCATTCCCTCTTCTTCTTGCTCTTTTGTCGTTTTACTCCCTTTCGTAGTGAAACAACACAAAACAAAGGTTGATATCATTAAACAAGAACTCAAAAAATGCATTTAACCTGTACTCTAATTCAAATGTTTACCTAATCCTAAACATAGGCTAACTGTAGCCTAATTCTGCCTAACTTAACCATGAACTTAACCCTGAATGTTATGGACACATACAAAACAACTACAGGGTTAAGGACCATTTGAAAATTGAAAGGCTCAAAAGTACCTTTGAACATGTGCAAAATGTGCAGATTCAGATCATTCTGCATATGCGGGAAGTATCATCTGGGCCTTTTCTCTTCATTCATACATTCTGTAGTATCCAATGATTTTGTTAATAGTGGACAATGAAGGCCCAGATCAGACTGCACAAATGATCACTGTGTGTTGCAAAACTAGAAAATTTAACGGTGTAAGTATTCAGTTGTCGTGATTACTACCATATTTTTGTGAGAGACAGAATTTTAGTGAAGCTCAGTGAAATTTCCACTGTTCAATCTAGTTCAGTGAAGTTTTTGCCTCACTTAGTTCTGATAATGCAAGATTAAACAGATTATCGTCAGATTATCATTATACTGATGTACAGTGTCGTGGGAATTGCCCTGATCAGTTCAAACATGCAATACACATCATCATTATTATACCCACCACAGTTACATATCTATTTATTCACATGTGTACATTTTGTATGTTCATTTGTCTTTCCGTTGCAGAAGTAGACATCTGTGTAAGTTTTTAAGACTATATTATAAAGGCCTATTGATGGATTTAGTTTATGTTCTTCCAGTTGCTACATGTAGTTCCCACATTTTCTTAGGATATACACTATACATATAAGTTACCTGAAGTGGGAGGCGCTAGCCTAGGGTTTACATGACCCACAGGTCACACACGACCTCTGTATAACACTATCTCTGGGATCCAAAGCAAAAACCATGTTAGGTAACGGTGTTGTAACCAAACAAAAATGTAAGGCTGGTTAATCAGAGCTGAAAAGATAATCGATTATCAGTCCTGTAATTGTGACCGATAATCAGTTAGTAATAACTAAAGATATGGTCATAATTTTACCTGTCTGTCTGAGCATGACTCTTACTATATGTTATACTTTAGTATGTATTTGGTCAGACATGCCTGCGTGAACAGTGTAGACCCAGATGAGATGCTACATTTGCAGCATCTCATCTGAGTCTACACTGTTTGTCGCTCATCCAGCTACTTTTAGACACAACATTGGTAAGTAAATTGTTTTCGTTCAAAATTTAGATAAAGTATGGTAAGGAATTTAGGTGTCTGAATAATAAGGGTAAATACGGTTAAGCAACAGACACAGAAATCAAATGATCGATTTTTAGCAAATATGTAACGACAATCATTTTTGTGGAAATTATAGATCAATTAATCCATTATTCGATTAATTGTGCCAGCCTTACAAAAATATAAAGATTATATAGAAAAAGGACCATAAATTGTCGTTTTTCTATAATTATTATCTCTACAGTTTTGTTTGGATAGAACACTTTTTGGATCCGCTTTAAAACAGTCTTATATCGGAAGCCGTCATATAATGAAACCTCTTATAAGCAGGTTCCAGTGTACAGTAAAACCTGTGTAAGACAGCCACCTTTGAAACTGACCTTAATGGTTGATGTGGAAAGATGGTGGTCTTATAAAGGTACATGTCATGTAATTTTGCTAGCAAAATTACATGACATGTACCTTTATAAGACAGACAACTTTTTCCACATCAACCACTATTTAAAGTCAGCCTTAAAGGTCTCTTACACAGGTTTTACTGTAGTTCTATTTTTGTACAATGAGTGAATTAATATTTTCAGATGTGTCTACAGAGGCATGGAGGCAACCCTTGTAACTGGAACAGATAACATCTTGATACCCTGATGAAGCATCTGTAGACTCTTTCAGCATTCCACACACCTTAACGTCTTATATGGGTTGATTAAAAATCAGTTCTGCCTGATCAAATACGGGTGACAAAATTTCTACTGTAATTCCATGGTATTGAACTTTGAGTTTGTTTCAGAATTAATAATATCAGCAGTTGTGAGGCTGAATTGTTGAAATATACCAATTCAAGAAGTTATGTGCAAACTAACATTCTAAACTCTACAAATTCCTCTCTTGTCTTAGCTTTTCAACAAGGGCTCACTGTCTGAGCTGAACAAAAAAAACTGACTTGGGAAACAAATATCTTGGAACCTAATCACTGCCGTTTTAAAACAGTTATTCACGATGGTTAGTCGTCTGAAACTACAGTACTGTAAGATAATTCTTGCTACCTCTCTTGTGTGGTTTCTTCTAGATGTCTTTCTTCTTATGTATTTTACCGACTGTGCCAACTCAAATCCAGACTGTTCCAAAGACATTGTAAAAAAGTCAGGTGGTGGTGGAGGTGGACTTCTTCAAAAGATTTTACCAAAAGGTAATATTTTCTATTTTCTTCCTAATTGACCTTAATAGTGTTGACTGGGCCATTAAACTCCAAACCAACCAATTTCTTCCTAATTACATAGCTCTAGATAAGAAGGGGGTATAGATCTACATCGGTAAATGTCCTAAAATTTTGTACGCTAAAGTTTCTTACAAACTGGCTTACACAAATAGTGCAGACTCAGAACAGACTGCTCCTTCAGGAGCAGTTTGATCAGGGTCTGCACTGTTCAACATTCCACATAGTACTCAAAGAAATAAATGTAATTAAAAAGCAAAATTCAGGCGCAATAAGTACAGAATAAAGCGATAGAACTTTTAGGAATGTACCGTATGCTCATTAGAAACGGTGTATAGGTTTTCGTGCAGAAATAAGACATAAAAATATTAGTTATTTCCAGCAGAAGTGCCTTATCTGAAGCTATGTAATTATTTACCAGAATACTATTTGTATACCCACAAATGATTACAGTTTTTTTAGTACCCTTTGCAGTGCATTACGAAAACACGCCTATTCAAATATATTGAAAATTTCACCTCCAAAAAACTGAATATTTTCAGATAAAAAACTAATATTTTTCATATTTCTGCTCAAAACATAGATTGTGGGTACTTGTTAGAACTGCCTTTCTGAGGCGGTTCTAATGAGTACCCACAATCTATGCTTTTGAGCAGAAATAAGAAAAATAATGTGTACCCCTCTATACCCCAGTTTTGCTATATAAAAGTGGGGTTTGAGGGGGTCAAAATTATATAGGCATGTTTTTGTGATGGTATATTTGTTGTAATACCAACGCTCCAGATAAGAGGGGGTATCAGAAAAATGTTTTTCTTATTTCTCTACAAAAATGTATGTTGTGGGTACTCATTAGAAGTGTATTATCGAGGCACTTCAAATGAGTACCCAAAACATATGTTCTCATGCAGTAATAAGAAAAATATTGACAATTTTTGGTTTGAAAAAAAAAATCGCCTTATCTGGAGTTATTAATTCGGTACCAAAATTACTATGATACGTATCATGATACTTGCCTCACGTCATGATACATAGCAAGATACTGTTTTCATGTAAAAGTCACAGCTTAAAAGTTCTTGATACCCTTGGAAAAAAAAAGTTCAAAACCCTCTCAGAGGTTCATTCTTGTGTAACAATGCATGTGTAAGATGTCTCTGTTTGTCATATAAGTGATCAGTGTATTTCAGTAACATTTTAGATCTTTGTAATGGTCTTCAGATATGTTAAAGCTGTCATTTTCTTTGTATACTAGCCCCACAATATAATATGAGTATCGTCAGAAAAAGTATCGCAACACAGTTTCAATGAATCATTTCGTCTCTAAAAATTACCCTACCCTAGCAGACTAGGTGCTTTTTTCATCCAAAAAGTATCTGTATTTTTGTGTTCCTACATGAAATAATGCATTGTGGGTGCAAAGATATCAAAGATAAAATTTTGATATTATTGTTAGCAGGATTTTGGGGCAGAGCATTTTGATTCAGCATGCCATATCTCACACTGTGAGATAAAATCTGGAAGGCAATTTTAAGACCTTTTTTCAACAGATTTTGTGAAGAATTAAACATAAATCGTACACTGTTGTGGTTTTCACAAGCTTCTTACATGAAAAAAAAAAAAAGACTAGACTATATCGGAGAAGCTCCAAAGTTGTATTTAAGTAGATCTCACAGAAGTTTGTGAAATCTCCCTGAAGATTTTGCCTTATCTTAGAGATTTAAGGCCACAGCTTATGGCATGTTTGCAATCTGTCCTCTTTTCTGGAGTGCTGATAACATGATAACTGGAATCTTGTGTTTTCTTTGATGTTATTGTTGGGACGAAAGGGACTAGTGACATGTTGTGTACTTTGTACACGTTCATGCATAATCTTTTCTCTTGTCTAGAGTGCTGATTATATATGAGCCAGCGCATGACAAAACCTACATATGATCTGTGTGACCAGCGAAGACTCAGATCAGGCTGGGGTGGTTGGGTTTGGCGAAAGTGTTGTGTATCTTACATCACTGATATTGGTTTACAGTTGGGCAAGGCCTGCTATCCTTGTAGCAGGTAAGGGTAGAGGGGGCATGTTTTTATTTCTTCTGTTTCTTCACTTTCATTCCTGTTCCTCTCTCTTCCCTGTCCCTCTCTTATATCTCGTCTACTTTCTCTTCTATCTTTTTTCTCCCTTTCTCTGGGAGATGACACAAAATGATCCACAAGGGTTAATGTGTCATTAAACCCCAACACAATCAATCAAAGACTCAGATCAGCCTGTCAATCCACCCAGTATATGGCAATGGTTCTTGTTTATCCCTCTTTAGATAGCCCAGAGGCTGCAGAAGGTACATGTGATCAGGGAAGACTCTGATCAGGCTGTGCAGATGCACAGGCTGATCTGAGTTTTTGCTGGTCGTGCAAGTCTTATTGTAGGTTTTGTCATGCGCTGTCTCATATAATATTACAAAATAACCCAAACATTCCATTTTATTTCATATTACTTTCCTAGGGTCCTTAGATACATATATATTGTAAAATGCATGTTAAGTGCTTTATTGCTTTGAATATACATAACAGCTATCCGCTTAACCCTTCTGTCCCTGAGTTTCTGAAGTCGACTCTTCCATCCTTGAATTTGGGCATGTCCACTGATGCAGAAAGGGTTTTCAGTCTAAAATCAAAAAACAGAATGGCAAACAGTGTACATAGGTCTAGATAAGGGAGGGTATCCTGTAAATATTTTTCTTATTTCTCCACGAAAACATGTTGTGGGTACTCATTAGAAGCACCTCGACGAGGTGCTTCTAATGAGTACCACAACATATGTTTTCGTGGAGAAATAAGCAAAAGAAATCAATACTTTTGGATTGAAAACAGTGCCTTAACTAGTGCTATGAGTGTAGATCCTGATGAGACAGCTCATTATAAGCCATCTCATCTGGATCTACATATGGACCATCTTATCAAGATCTACACTGTTTGCAGGTAGGTATCTGTTTTGATCTGCCTGGCTGAGTTTGCCTTAGCTAATGAAGATAGTTTTCATTTAATATTAATTAAATCTTCGTCAATTTTTTTACATGTAACAGGAAGATGGAATGATGGTAAAAGTAAACATTTTGCTCTTTTCATGCTCATAGCTGAAGATAATTAACCCTTGTCACGCTGAATAAATTAAGATGCCACACCCACTTCCAATTTTCAGCTTACTCGATCCAGGTTGTAGATATAAATTCACATACTCAGTGACAAACAGTGCAGATCCAGATCAGTTGGCTTCTTCAGAAGCCAACTGATCTGGATCTACACTGCTTGCAAAGGTAGGGTATGGCCGGGTTCAGCAGGACAAGGGTTAATCTGTAATTACCCTAAATATAAGGGACACCTTAATTCCTTACCATACTTGTCCTAAATTTTAAGCATGTCCATTTTACTACCCTTTTATGTGTCAAAAGTACAAGTGGATAAGTGGCAAACAGTGTAGACCCTGATCAGATGCCACATTTTGCAGCATCTGATCTGGGTCTACATTGTTTGCTCAGAGATAATTCTGTCCCAGTACTTAGCAGGGATCATCCTAGAGCTCTCAGACAGGGTGAAGTTTTATGACCATTTCAGGATTTCAGGGAGAAGTTTGGGTCAAATTTCTGTGTTCTCCTATATATTCTATACATTTTCACTTCTTCCTCTGCTCAAAGTAGGGAGAAGTCAGCCGGCTTAGGGAGACTGTTTCTCTCAAATCTTTTTTGTCCTTTAGGATGGTCCATGACTTAGAGTATATACCATTCTGTATTTATCCTACATACTTGGACAAACAGGCCTGAGCAAAAAGTGAAGACCAGATCAGATGCCGCAATATGTGGTATCTGTTCAGGGTCTGCACTGTTTGCCATTTGCCATCCATGAAGTAGTTTTTAGTCACATTCAACTTTGAGTGAAAAGGGATATTCAAATTTTAGGAAAAGTATGGTGAGGTGTTCAGCTGTCTGAATATTTATGTTAAATATGGTAGAAATGTGGTAATTTCTGTTAGTTTTTGCTTCAGACTGTACTTGGTACATACTGGTAATTGCCTCAGTATGATGGTTTTAGTGAGTATCCTGACAAAGGACTTGTCAAGGACAAGTATTTGATGATAATTCTTGGATGATTTTCTCAGTTTCTCCATGAAAATATGCATGTTTTTTTGTGGGTACTCATTAGAAGTACCTTGGTGAGGTGCTTCTAATGAGTACCCACACCATATATTTTTGTGGAGAAATAAGAAGCAATATCCCTGAATTATCACCAAATACTCCACGTGAGCAAGTCTTGTGAATTCCACAATAAATGAGAGATATCAAGCAAATCTGTGTCTTCAGGACAGGGAAGGCTTGAATCAGCCTGCATATCTGCCCAGTCGGGTCAGGGTAATCAGACTCATCTCACCACATACAGAATCACTGGATATAGTGCAGAATACACGCAAAGACATCAAAGGCCCTGATGAAACTGCAGAGGCCCTCCCAGGGAGGGGTAGGGGGGAGAGTACCTCTTCCCTTGTTCCCCTGAAATATTTCAGCATTTTCCCTTGTTCTCCAAAATCAAAATCTTAATTTTCTATGTTCCTTTCTCCCCAAAATTACATTTGTTCCCCTGTTCCCTTCATTTTTAGACATGTTCCCCTGAAATAAATGACATTATTCCCCTGTTCCCCATAACCCCTGGGAGGGCCTCATCACAATCTGAATCCGCATATTTTTAGTATACTTGATGCTACTCATATGTCCTGGTGCAAAAATTACAGAAAGTATTCCGTCATGGCTGCAGACAAGGGACTTATTTTTTTTTTTTTTTTCCAAAAAAATAATTTTTCTTATTTCTCCTAAAACTAATGTTGTGGGTACTCATTAGAAGCACCTTGGTGAGGTGCTTCTAATGAGTACCCACAACATATATTTTCATGGAAAAACGAGAAAAATACATATCTGGATACTTCCCTTGTCTTGGGCTATGCCAGTTTACCACATTATCTTGAGCTATGATTTTCTTCTAAAGTTAATTAATTTGTTTACTCACATCATGTTTCATGTTTGTTTATAATAACAGTTTACATGCATGTATAATGTTTTCAGTTCATTTTTTCAATGCAGAAGGAAAGAAGAAGTGAGGGGTATATGGGGTTTATACCATTTTTTTACCCCTCATCAAACTGTTGGTTGGAGGGTATACTTTTTTTCATGTTCGTCTGTCCATCCATTAGTTTTGGTAACCACTTCATATCTTGCCTGCAGGGGGTATCTAATAAGCAATGTTTATGGACACTTCATGTTAAAACGGCTTTAGATTTATAGGTTATATCATACCAACCCTAAAATACATGTATTTACAAACCATTTTGCTTCTAGTTCGTATGTCTACAAACCACTGGATAAGTGGCAAACAGAGTGTAGGCCCTGATCAGATGCCAGATTCTGTGACATCTGATCTTGGTCTACACTGTTTGCTCAGGCATAAGCCTAGGCCTGTCTGGCCCAATACTAAAAATATGGTACAATATGAACTAATAGTGATTTAACCCTTAAAGCGCCAAGAAAACCTGCGTCTGAAAATGTTGTCTGTTTATGTCATCTGCTGAATATTCTTGCAAACTTTTCAAACCTATTTTTGCATACAGGCAAACAGTGTGGACCCAGATCAGACTGCTCCTAAAGGAGCAGTCTGATCTGGGTCCACACTGTTTGCAGAAGTGACTTTTAAAATCACAAGCAGATGACAAAGCAGACGACAATAGTTGTGATTGGCGCTTTATGGGTTAAACCTAGTAAGAATTGAGCCAGCACATGACGAAATGGTACTTATCATATAGGTGACCAGCAAAGACTCAGGTGAGCTCACAACATAACATTGTCTGTTTATTTGTCATGTACATTGTTCTGTTTACCAGAACCTGAAGAGCCTCGTGCACCCCCAACAAAATATAAAATACCGGTACCTCCACCAGTCAACAATAAGGTCCCAGGTAATTCTGTTAGTTTTTTCTCCTGCTGAGCTCCAGATGCGCAGGCTTTGTGATATCTTTTCATATTTTCTTTGTACGTAACATATGGTTAACGTTTAGTATAAGCTCATTCGAATTGAGTGACTGAGACATTTCTGATGAGCTGTAACATAGAGAAATGTGAAAAAATATCATCATTTTGCCATAGAAATGTCTTATTCATAGCTCCAGATAAGTTGATATTAATTTTTGGTAAGAAATGTTGATACAGTCAAGTCCCATTATCTTGACTTCATTTATCTATAAAAAAAGCTTATCTTGAAGTGAAATTCTGGACCCTCTGATCAACATGGAAATCTAACAACGGGTAACAAAATATTGTGGAATTGAGGAGAAATTGCTCATAAGGAGCAATTTCTCCTTTTTTCCACAATATTTTCAATACATCTCTAACTTCAGAAGTCAGATTACATATTCATTTGTGAAATGTGGTTGTTCGATTTATTTTTTGCTCAGTTCTGCATATCTGATATGTTAAGGTGTGGACATCTCGGAGTATTTCAGAGAGTCCCTTGGACTTCAAAATAATGAGAGGCGACTGTATTCTGTTTACGAAAACATGCTGAGGGTGGTCATTAGAAGCACCTTACTTAGGCACTTCTAATGAGTACAGACAATCCTCTTCATACAGACACTCGATACAACGACAAATTTAGTTACAATGGCAGTGTGACTTCCATGAACCTTCGCTAATAAGTGGTAACAATTAGTCACAAATTATGCAAGACTATCCATCATGAAAAGATGCCTAGATATAATTTTGACCCCCTTATTAAAACACCACTTTATATTGTAAAACTGGGGTTTACAGGGGTATACATTGTTTTTTCTATTTCTGCTCAAATAAAGAGTGTGGGTACTTGTTAGAACTGCCTCACTGAGGCGGTTCTAACAAGTACCCACAATCTATGTTTTGGGCAGAAATATGAAAATATCAGAGTTTTTTATCTGAAATTTTTCAGATTTTGGAGGTGAAATTTTCTATATATTTGAATAGGCGTGTTTTCATACATGTAATGGTATTTAATACTTTAAAGAAAAATATGTTTTGGATATTTGTAAGAATTGCCTTAGAGATGCAGTTCTAACAAATATCCAAAATGTGTGTTCTGTGAGGAAATAAGAACAAAACAAGATCTTTCTTACATATCAATCTTCTCATTAAATATTCTTTACAACAGCAAATTCATTTAATATGGCAACGTCTTTGGGAACAAATGCTGTCATTGTAACGAGGTTTCACTGTACCACAACATATGTTTTCATGGAAAAATAAGGATAACATTTATCTGGATACCTCTTTTATCTAGAGTTATGCAACAAGGTATGTTTTTAGTGCAGTAATAAAAAAAAAAAAATCTGAATACAGCTTATATCTGGACCTGTGTAAAACATCTGCTGCTGTGACTGTAGACCTCATATATCTGACTGAATCGAAGTAGATAACTCTTAAAATACTGAGCTGATGTGCAAAAAAAAATATCTACATACATGTACATGTACCATAATTTACCTTAATCCTTGTCATGCTGAATAAATTAAGATGTCACACCCACTTTTAAATGTCAGCCAATCAGATTGCTTGATCCAGGTTGTTGATACAACTTCCCATACTGAATGACAAAAATTGCAGGTGGACAGATCTGGATCTACACTGTTTGCTTTAGTGGGGTATATCCTGAGTCAGCAGGATTAACTACTGCCCTGCTGAATAAATAAAGATGCCACACCCCCTGCTAATTTTCAGTCAGGCTAATTTTCAGCCAATCAGCCCATTAAAGATTATTAATAGTAACTAACAGTTGTCCTTCCATCTTGTCTAGCATATAGACTGTTTTAGAGCGGGCCCCCGTAGCCTAGTGGATAAGAGAGTTGACTCTTAATCCATTAGGTTTCTCATCGCTGTGGTTCGAGCCTCGCTCGGGTCATATGTGGGAAAGCCAAGTTCTGCTTACGGATGGTCAGGTGGTTTTTCTCCGGGTTCTCCGGTTTTCGCCCACCTTCGATGAACGATCGGCTCGATATAAGTGAAATATTCTTGAAAGGGCCGTAAAACCCAAATCAAAAAAAAAAAAAAAAAAAAAAGACTGTTTTAGAGAAAATAATGATATTAAAACATTTTCCAGGATATACATAAGTCCCTAGGGACAAGTGGTGACATTTTGATTTGTCAAGCCTTGAACAACACTGTTGCATGTACATGACATTATATAGGTATTTGTGTTCGCCATCTCATTTCAGTTTTAACCCATTGTAGTCTGGAGACCCCTAAAAGGGTTATTGGCAAACAGTGCAGACCCAGATCAGACACCACATGTCTGATCAGGGTCTCCACCTTTTGCAAATAGTTTAGCCATTTTTCTGTACGAATATCTGAATCTCAGACATATTTAAAATTGAAATTGAACTCTTCCAATATACAGTGCTTGCACTAACTGTCAAATTCAGGAAGTCCCAGGACTTCCTAATTCTAATATCTGGAAGTCCAGGTTTTGTTTGTTTGTGTTGAGGTTTTACGGCCCAGTCAACCCAATGGGGTCATGTCGAGCACAGTCAGTTTACCTAACCACGCGTTTACTGGGCAGGCTTTGTCCTCTAAGCGGTTAACCAGTATTGTGCACATTCTTTCGCCAGAAACTGACAACTGCCCTTCTTGAATCAGCGGAATGGAGAAAATGACCGTAGAAAATATTTCATGATCAATCTCCACGAAAGAATGTTGCCGACCTTGGCAGGGGTTGAACCCGCGACCTCCTGGTCTCCAGTCAGACGGTGCATCCAACTGAGCCACCGAGGCCGGCTGGAAGTCCAGGTAATCAAATTGTTTCTCTCACTTCCAAACATTTAACCTCCATATTCTTAAACTCTCATTTATGGAATAAAACTGCAATTTTTAAGCTAAACAACATAAAAATTCTTTCTAAATTCTTTCTATAAATGGTCAGATTTCTTTAAAACTTGGGAGTCCCAGATTTCCTGGCTCTGATTTTTGGAAGTCCCAGGGCAATTTTTGGGAGTCTCAGACTCCCAGACTTCTCCACGAAAGCACTGAATATATAGTGTGGGGAGTTCTTTCAGTCTACAATGGGTTAAAAGCTAGAAGGTTAGGTTCTTTATATTTCTTAACCCTTGTCCTGCTGAATAAATTAAGATGTCACGCCAACTTCTAATTTTCAGGCAATCAGATTACTTGATCCGGATAGTTGTTATAAATTGACATACTTAATGGTAAACAGTGCAGCTCTAGATCAGTTGGCTTCTTCAGAAGCCAACTGATCTGGATCTACACTGTTTGCAAAGGCAGGGTATATCTGGGTTCAGCAGTACAAGGGTTAATTTCCATAGCTCCAGATAAGACATGTTTTTTATTTGAAAATTATCAGAAGTAAGCTTATTTCTCCATGAAAAAATATGTTGTGGGTGCTTATTAGAAGCATATCACTAAGACACTTCTAATGAGTACCCACAACATGTTTTCATGGAAAATGAGAAAAAAAAAATAAATGGCTACTCTCTCTTATCCGCAGTATGGAACCTACCATATTTACCCTTAGTATTGGGACACCTTACTTACTTACCATACTTGTCCTAAGATTTATTTGAAATAGTTCATTCTACTACCTCTTGGTGTATTTAAAATATTGCTGTATGTACGGCAAACAGTGTAGACCCTGATCAGACACCACATTCTGCAGGGTCTGATCTAGGTCTAATTTTGTTTGTAAAGGTCTGTCTATTCCAATACTTAGGGTTATTATGGTACTGTTTCTTTTCTGTCTGTATTTTATTTGGTTCACAATAGGAGATAATGGGTCTGTAGGGCATTTTAGGATATTGTAAGCCCTGAGATCAGTCATTTCAATTTTAAAAGCTAGAAGGTTTTGTGGTTTACTTTTCTAACTTTCTAAATGCACTGAAACCTCTTTATAAGTAGGTTTTGGATATAGGAAGGTTTGTAGGTGGACCCCAAAAGAGTTGTCCCAAAACAAAAAATGTGTGGATTATGTAGAAAAATGACCATTTATGGTCATTTTTTATCGCACCTGCTTGTAGCAGGGTGCGATATAGGCGTCCGATTTTCCGTCCGTCCGTCCGTCCGTCCGTCCGTCCGTCCGTCCGTCCGTCCGTCCGTCTGTCAACATTTATGTCGAAGTTCGACATTTATGTCAAAGTTAGTATTCTAATCAACTACAAGACTAAACAACTATCAGACCTTGCGGGAAACATCTCCCTGACCTCCTGACTTTGCAACATAGGTATCCGGATTTCACTTAGTCTGTCCGTTCGTCCGTCTGTCTGTCAACATTTATGTCGAAGTTCGACATTTATGTCAAAGTTAGTATACTAATCAACTACAAGAGTAAACAACCATCAAACCTTGCATGAAACATCTCCCTGACCTCCAGACTTTGCGACATAGGTGCCTGCTTTTCCATTTGTCTGTCTGTTCGTCCGTCTGTCTGTCCGTCTGTTAACAGTTCTGTTATGTCGAAGTTCGACATTTATGTCAAAGTTAGTATTCTAATCAACTACAAGACTAAACAACCATCAAACCTTATATGAAACATCTCCCTGCCCTCCTGACTTTGCGACATAGGTGCCCGCTTTTCCATTCGTCTGTCCGTTCATCCGTCCGTCTGTCTGTTAACAGTTCTGTTATGTCGAAGTTCGACATTTACGTCAAAGTTAGTATTCTAATCAACTACAATTCTACGACAACCATCATACCTTGCATGACACATCTCCCTGACCTCCAGACTTGGCAGGTACATTGACCCAGTGACCTTGACCTATATTTTGCGCTCCATTGACTTCGACATAATTTACGTTGACGTTCCAGATCTTCTCAACTAGAAGGCATACAGCTACCAAATCTTGCATAGTGCTTCTCCTAGATGTACTGACTCGGCAGGTATCTTGACCCGGTGACCTTGACTTATATTTTGCGCTCCAGTGACTTTGAACATTTTGTGTCGACGTTCGATATCTCCTCAACTATAAGGTCTACAACCATCAAACCTTGCAAAGTGCTTCTTCTCAATGTACTGACTCAGCAGATACCTTGACCTGGTGACCTTGACCTATATTTTGGCTGCAGTGACTTTGATATAATTTACGTCAATGTTCCAGATCTCCTCAAGTGTAAGACCTCTAGCCACCAAACCTTGCATAGTGCTTCTCCTAGATGTACTGACTTGGCAGGTATCTTGACCCGGTGACCTTGACCTATATTTTGTGCTCCAGTGCCTTTTACACATTTTATGTCGACGTTCAATATCTCCTCAACTATAAGGCCTACAACCATCAAACCTCGCATAGTGCTTCTCCTCAATGTACGGACTCCACAGGTACCTTGACTGGGTGACCCTGACCTATATTTCGCGCTCCATTGACTTTTACACCTTTTACGTCGCCCTTCCATATGTCCTCAACTGTAAGGCCTTCAACCACCAAATCGTATATAGTGCTTCTTCTGGATGTACTGACTAGGCAGGTACCTTGACCTGGTGGCCTTGACCTATATTTTGCACTCCAGTGACTGACACATTTTATGTTGATGTTCGGTATCTCCTCAAATATAAGACCCACAACCACTAAACCTTGCATAGTGCTTCACCTCATTGCACTGGCTTGGCAGGTACCTTGACCCAGTGACCTTGACCTATATTTCAATATTTCACGCTCCAGTGACTTTTACACATTTTACGTGGACGTTCCATTATCATTGGGCTGTATAATACGAAAAGTCAGTGCTGAAGATATAGCCATTAGAGGGAATGGCACTGGCCTGGAATATATGTGCCCCACTAGGCACTTTGTCTTCATTTTTTTTCAACCCAGTTTTCCAACACACAAGAATGAAATAAACTTATTTAATAACCACATTCTGATTGTGGCTCCTGTGACTTTTGCGCCAGCAGGTGCGATGACGCCTTCCGCGGATTTCTTGTCTATTTAATCTATTCATTTTTGTTTGGATACAACACAGAAACAAAAAGGTATTGACGATATAAGAAAATGACCATTTTGGTCATTTTTCTTTATAATCTATACATTTTAGTTGTATACAGCAGTTTACTGTTTAGCTAACATGGCTTCTGCTTTGGATCCCAGTAATAGTGTTATATAGGGGTTGGGGTGTATGATTTTCAGACTGTATTTTACATTTGTATATGGTTCTAATACCATGTGATAATGTATTTTCTGTGCATTTGAGGATATTGACAGCCCAGATCACCATGTACATCCTTGTTTTTATGGAGATCTAGAGAAAATAATCCCAAATTATCATTAACCCTTGTCCTGCTGAATAAATTAAAGGGAAATGCAACCTTAAAAGGTATTGTGCTTAAAAGGTAAAGCACTTTACAAACAATGAATTTTGACACAGGTTTGATCAAAATTGGTGGAAAATTAAGTAAGTTATAGGCAATTGAATATTTTAACATTGGTGGAATGGGCGCCGCTGTTTTGAATATTTAATGAGGTTTCATAAAAATTAAAATTTGTTTCATAAAGGTAGTTATTTCATAAAGTTGGTTTATTTTGGGGAAAATGATTTCTTGTCACTAGAATTAAAAGATTATAAAAAACTGTAGCAAAATTATTCTTAAAAACCCTTTATAATTTGGTTTTGCATGTTTAATTTGGGCCTTGTGACGTCACAAAGCCTACAATATGGTGACATCCATTTTAAATGTATTCTAACCACCATAACTTCCTTATTTCTAGACCGATTTTGAAAACTCTTGCATCAAAATAAATGGCTTGTTAAGCACTTTACTCCAAGATATACTTACAACTTATATTGCGTTCCCCTTTAAGAAGCCACACCCATTTCTAATATCAGCCAATCAGATTACTTAAGGTTTTTGATATGGATTCACATACTTAATGGCAAACAGTGTAGATCAAGGTCAGTTGGCTTCTGAAGAAGCCAACTGATCTGGATCTACACTGTTTGCAAAGGCAAGGTATATCCGGGTTCAGCAGGACAAGGGTTAAATTCTACCTTAAAAACTCCTTTGACACGTTATATATGTACCATAATAATCCTAAGTATTGGGAGAGACAAGTCAGAGCAAACGGTTTAGACCCATATCAGAATGGATCCATTACATTTCAGACAAGTGATATTTAAACTCAGAATTTTTATTCACACTTCTACACCAAATTCACTAATTTGAGTCTCAGTAGCACAATTTATACGCTATCACATGCAGGTACTCCATGTTGTCACGTTCGCCATAGCTCTGAACAAACCCAACCGTTTGTATGAAACCTACAAAGCTTCAGTCAGTAGACAATACGTCTAAATATTTTGAAAATTGAGACAATTAGGAAGCAAAAATGATTGGAAAAAAAAAGGTGACAATTCATCAAAAAAAAACAAAAAAATCTTTATTGTCTTTTAGACATTTAGTGTGGTACCAGGGTAAATATTTAGACCAATTGTCGTACTTGACGAAGTATGAATCAGACGAAATGACCTGCACTCGATCAGAATGAGATGCCACAGAAAGCGGTTTCAAAGATCAGGGTCTACACTGTTTGCCTTTCATCCAACAAATTTAGATGTATCAACAGATAATAAAATCAACACATTGAAGGTTTAGAATAAATATGGTATTAAGTCTTGGTGTCCCAATGTTTAAGGTTGAGAATGAGAGACTACAGCAAGTAAAATATGATTTCTCCATAAAAGCTTGTTACGGTTTGCCATGTCTCATTAGTCCTCTTGTTGAGAGGAGTTTGAGAAGCCGAAGCCAAAATCATCTTTTAATAAAGAAATGAGGACATATCCACATTGTTTATATACAATACATAATCAATAACCCTGCCAAACCCTTCCTGCAATGTGGAAGTACCTAATAGAGCTTGTGCTTAATTAAAGTAATCCTTCGAGATGTGGAAGTAATTTTAAGCTCTGTCTGGTTAAAGCCTGATCGTCAGCTAGCTTGCGGTAATCAGGGTATCCACATAAAACATTTTCTTTTTCTGTGAAAAGATATCACAAACAGTAGCTCACCATAGGGCACATTACCGTATTCGACCTAATTACCGCACATACCCCTATAAGCGCACAGTCAGGAATTCCATAGCCTTCAGGTTACAGCCAGTGCAGTTTTTGTCTACTTCTTTATAAAGGCATATTTTGTGGGTACCCATTTGAATTGCATCGACGTCGATGCAATTCAAATGAGTACCCACAATATATGCCTTTATAAAGAAAATCACACACACACACACACGCACACAAACACACACACACACACACACACACACACAAAAAAAAAAAAAAAAAAAAAAAAAACAACATTGCATAAACACCAGTACTTTTAGTAGATGGATACATATTTTACTACAACTTTCCCCAGATATTTTGAAAAACCTAAGCGCACATTGCGGTAATTAGATCGAATACAGTATTTCATCTGAAAAGAAAACGGCAACATTTTTTCTTATTACTGTATGAAAACAGTTGTGGGTATAGAATAGAAAGCTGCTGAGGCGCTTCTATTAAAGGCTCCATATTCCTCAAAAATAGACATTTTTTGTCCAAGAAAGGTTTAATAAATTGATATATCATGGTATTAATACGATCATAAAATGCGGCATCTGACAGCCTGTACAAGTAAAATTTCAGTTAGTCTCTCGTTTTTTAAGGACATGTAGATCAGAATGAAATGAGTTTTATTGTATCTCTGAAGAAATGTTCGCAACATTAATTCTGAGATATGATAAAGATCATTTCATTTTTGATCTACATGTATTTCAAGAATGAGAGACTAACTGAAATTGTACAGGCTGTCAGCTGTCACATTTTATGATTGTATTAATACCATATATCAGTTTATTATTAACCCTTGTCCTGCTGAACCCGGATGTACCCTGTCTTTGCAAACAGTGGTGGTCCAGATCAGTTGGCTTCTGAAGAAGCCAACTGATCTGGATCTGCACTGTTTGCCATTAAGTATGTGAATCTATATCAACAACTTTGATCAAGTAATCTGATTAAATTAAAAATGGGTGTGGCTTCTTAATTAATTCAGCAGGACAAGGGTTAAGGAATATGGAGCCTTTAACTAATACTCATAACATTTTTTTTTTTATTGAGAAATAAAAAAAATATCAATACTGTTTGGTTAAAAAAAAAAGTGCATTAGCTGGAGCTGTGTTCATGGCAGTGATATGTTACACATAGGTCTAGATAAGAGTCGGTATCAGGTTAATAGTTTTCTTATTTCTCCGTGAAAACATATGTTGTGGGTGCTCATTAAAAGCGCCTCGGTGAGTACCCAAAACATATGTTTTCGTGGAGAAATAAGAAAAATATCAATACTTTTGGATTGAAAAAAAGCGCCTTAACTAGAGCTATGTATGTAGTATTAATCCTTTCACCCCCTTGTTTCTGACATGGACTCCTCCATCTCAGAATTTTGACACATCCATTGTTGCGAACAAGGGTATTAGTTAAAAATTAATAACAGAATGGCAAACAGTGTTACGAGCCGTCTCATCAGGATTTGCACTGTTTGCAAAGGTGTCTGTATTGGTCTGTAGGGATGAAAGGGTTAAATATGATTTTTCTTCTTTTCTTATAGATGTGATCTGAGATTTAGAGTTGTCTCTTTTCTCTCTGATAAATGTCATTAGAATTCGAGGTCTTTTCTTGACATTATATTAGATATATAGTGATAATTGTGGTGATACACTTTGTTGCCAAAAATTAGTCACCTTTTCACTTTTACCACTCTCTGGGCTAATTCAGCAGATGACAAATTGATGATATTTTTCTTATTATTACCAGGAAACAGGATACGACATTTCATGCAAATTGTCTCCATTGGAGACAATTTGCATGACATGTCAAATCCTGTTTTCTCAAAAAATAAGAAAAATATTTTCTATATATCGTCTGCTGAAAATTTTATCCAGAGTGCTAAGCATTAGAATTCTCATTGACTTCAATGCATGTCATGTTCAGACATCCTGGGCAAATAGTGTAGCCCCAATCAGATGCAGCAGGTGATGACTGACCAGGATCTACACCGTTTCCAATCATTCAGCATTTTTGAAGGGACATGAATATGTTATTATAAGTCAAATGGACTTGTTCAGATTTTAGGAAAAAGTATGGTAGAGTTATGATTTTCCAATGTTTAGGGTAAATATGATAATGTCAGAATTTCCTCTTTATTTGTCTGTGTGAGATGATTTTAAAATGACTTACCATATTTACCCTAAGTATTCAGACATCTTAACTCCTTACTTGTCCTGAAATTTGAAAAAAATGACTATCTGTTGACGAGTTTTAAATAGTCCTAGACGATTGGCACAGTGTAGAAGCATGATGAGATGCTGCATTCTGTGGTGTCTGATCTTGGTCTACACTGTATATCAGGCATGCCTGTCCCAGTATTTAGGGTTATTATGGTAGAATATTGAACATAAAGAAAATCAAAGTTCATAAAATTCATATCAGTTAGGCCAAAAAAAAAATAATCATTAGATTCTCAGGCCCCGCCGCATGTACCAAAAAGTCTGCGCATAAGCCTTTTTTTCCGTGTCCAATAAAAAAAAACACATCCGCGTCTGATACGGCATGCCGGTGCGTTGCGGTTTTTAAAATCCTAGTTTTAGATGCAACCGAAGCATACACGGTCACGTAAACGCTTATATTATTGATTTTTTCATTATAGCGAGTAAGCGTTTTAGCGCCATCATTGATCAAAATGGCTGCCGAAGCGCAAGTTGTGTAAACAAAACTTGTGTTTCCTTCGTTTTCAAAGCAGATGTCTCAAGTATCCACCCAGATTTCATCCGGGGCTACGGTGCATCTGTCCTGGAACATTATAGGCGGTTATGAAAAAGACTGCACAATTGCCGAGTTGTATAACGGCATAAAATCGGGATACGAAGTATCGACGTCTGGTCCTTCCCGGATGAATTATCAAACCACGATGAAAGTGCGTCGATCGGACGCTCCAAAATAGACACATTCGACAGAATTTCTGTCAACACATCCCTCTCTGAAGGTATATAAACCTTTGGTGGAAATTTAAACTGGAGCTGCACAAACTGATTGTATTACTTTACTTTACTTTACTAAACTTTAGCTGGTAGGGGACTATCCTTTATATTTAATAATAATAGGGACATATAAAAAAGTTATCCTCAGTACTTCTCCTTATCTTTAGCTATGTCTAGGTGTCCAAACATTAAGTATTTTTATGGTAATATTACTATAAAATGCATTTCATGAAACGAGTCCTTTTAAAGGGTTCATGTAATAAAAAAAAAGTTCCCTCGCCTGTTTCATGAGTAAAAAAAAAAAAAAAAAAAATTCCTGCCTGCCTCATCTGTTTTTGCCAAAAATGGCCTGAGAATCTAATAATTAATTTTTTTTGGCCTTATCAGTCTGGCACCAATGCTTGATGTAATTAACAGCCTAATGTTTGACTAACCTTAAGGGGAAAACATTTTAAAACTTATGATGCATTTGATATTTTAACCCTTGTCCTGCTGAACCGGGATATACCCTGCCATTGCAAACAGTGTAGATCCAGATCAGTTGGCTTCTGAAGAAGCCAACTGATCTGGATCTGCACTGTTTGTCATTAGGTATTTGAATTTGTATGAACAACTTGGATTAAGTAATCTGATTGGCTGAAAATTCGAAGTGGGCATGGCATCTTAATTTATTTAGCATGACAAGAGTTAAAACCATTTTCTTCTAAACTTGGAGCCCCTGCGTGAGGAGATAATCTTTGGATATTTACAGTACAGCTCAGGTAAAAGAACCAAAAAACTCTTTATTCCAAATATCGGCGTTTCACGAACTTGCCAAAAACACTCGGAATCAAACCGAGTAAACGTTATATTCGGCGGACACCACTCGCAAGTCCGCCGAATGTATGCGTTATGCGAAGTTATGCGAAGTTACTCCGAATGGTAATATTATACCCCGGAGGCAATATTTCTCGCGAAGCGATGCGAAATTCCTCGGAATAATTTGAATAAATACCTGTCCGATTTTTATATATTTATTTATTTATTTAATAAAGTTATTTAGATATTTCTTTAATAAAAATATTTTTAGTTATTTATATCTTTATTTTTCCATCATATAGTACAGTCTGCGTGAAGGTTACATCGTCCATGCTCATGCGGATGCGCAGGTTGATCTGAGTGTGCACTGATCACAAAGGTCTTATTGTCCCAAAAGTGTTTTCCAAATTTCCGCATTCCGATCCCCCAAAATTAGGTCCATTCCCTTGTTTCAACCAATGCTGCCTTGTTCCCTGAATATATTTGGGTGCTCCCTAGGTCCAAAGATAACGCCGGTAGCCCCCTTCATTGTTCGAGCACGTAACATGGGCCTCAACAAAGCTCCATATGAAAATATACCGGATTCTTTGGCTTAGTCTAGTCTGGCCACACAAGTGGGTCCGGCATGGTCATTTTTATTTAATGTGCCGCAGAAAACAAAACAAACACACAAAAATCACAAACAGAATCAAACATCTTCCCCCAATCGACGAATTACGTATTTATATTTGGTATTCCTGTAACGACCTTTTCCCATACAACAACCGCACGCGCTCAATGTAAATGACGTACTGTGGAAAAAGACCGGGAAATTCTCACTCGCGTGCAGCAATCGCACGTGTCACTATGAATTTACTTAAAGGGGCGCTTCTGCTATCAAAGAGGCATTGAATCAATAAGACAGCACATGTGAAAAGAGTGTCTGTCACACAAAAACACACTTTACGCACACGAGGCTAATGACAATTCAAACGAGTGAGTGAGTTTATTACGTCCTACTAACAGCTAGGTCATACGGAGATGTGGACCTTGGTTTAAAGTCCAGTATGAAAGGCTTGAGAAGCCTGGGATCGAACTCATGACCCCTGGGTGACAAGACGAGAAGCTTCACACTACACCACCGAGGCACAATTTCCCAATATTTCATACTGATAAATATCTAATAAAAGGGCTGCAGACATTTTCACCATGCCCCGCCACTGCACTTAAATCAAGCAAGTGCCATGACTCTGTTAATAAACTAATAACGTTTCAAGAAAATATCTCAAATAGTTTTCAAGTTACAGAGCGGACAAAAAAAAAAAAAAAAGAAAGAAAGAAAAGAAATATTACAGAAACCACTAAAATAGTTTCCGTTTTCAAAGGGCCATAACTCCAAAAGTAAGCTCTATCGTCAAAAGTATATGAAAGAAAAGAAGGGCCGTTATTAGTTTCTGCTGAAATGATTAACAGCTTATGAATAAGCCAACCCTGGAAAAGTGTGCGTGCTCGACAAGACCGAAATAGTGTAGACTGGGCCGTTAAACTGCAGTTCAAACCAAAATTACGTCGGTACTGAGTTCTCATGTCTGAAGTATGATTTACAATGTACTTTCACTGAATCGGACATAACGTACAATACTACAATGTACGTGCGACCAGCAAAGACTCAGGTCAGCCTCTGCATCGACCCACTTGGATAGCCCGAAGAAGGTGCATACTGTACGATCAGCGAAGGTGTGATCAGAATGTACTGTTGCAGTCGCACTGTTTATCCGGCTTTGGATAGCCCGGCTATCGGAGGTAAATACGATCAGTGAATGCTTTTATCAAAATGTGCGGTTGGCAGGTTGACACGAGTCTTCGCTCGTCGCACAGGACGTTTTGTTAAACCCAGAGATTGTAGAAGGTACATACGATTAGCGAAGGCTCAGATCAGACTACTGATGTGCAGGCTCAGAGTGTGTGGGCTGATCCGTTCTTCGTACAAGTTTTATTGTAGGTTTTGCCATGTACAGATCAATGCGCGATTTGTTTGTGCAAACCATAACGCCTAACACTCTGGGTAAAATTTTCAACTGACGACATTTTGAAACATTTTCTCATTCTTCCAAGAAAACAGGATTTGCATTTCATGCAAATTGTCTCCATTGCATGACTGTCAAACCCTGTTTTCTTGGTAATAAAAAAAAAAGATTTTTTTTTTTTTTTTTTTTGTCGTCTGCTGAATTAGCCCAGATAGTGGTAATTCGATACCCGCGAGCACCAAGTGTTATAACTTAAGATTGGTTTATAACCAGGAAAACTCTGCATAGAATGTCCGCGAGGGCATACAGGAAGACTGCCTAGAATGTCCGCGAGGGCATATGAAAATATTATGGACAAATGTCATTTTGAAGATTATTTCCCGCCGATGCTAGGTTTATACATGCGTCTCTTTTAGTCGTTTAATAAATTACGGCCTTGGTTTTGCATATCGCATGTTGAAGACACAAAAACAGAACACTTTAAATGGAAACAAAAGTTTTGAAGATTGCTCTATAAACCAATAAAGATAATGTTATTAATGTATATACTGTAAGAGAATAACATAACATAATAATCATTTGTACTCTGATAAATGCGGGGTAATGTCTTCACACCGCAGGTTTTTACTCTTTTAAGGGAGCTAACTGCAACTGACTATCAGAAGGGAGTTAACTGCAATTGCTTTACTAGTATGGACCATGCGAAATGGGATTGTGATGAATCGCGCCAGTAAAGAGGGGGGCATGCTTATACAATAAGCGGTTAACCAGTACACTGAACCCCATTCCGCCAGAAACTTGAAACTGCCAATCTTGAAGCAGTGGAAGGAGCGAATGACCGTAGCAAATACATGTGTTTCATGATAAGTGGGGATCGAATCGCGTTCGATTCCCGCCGGTTGCGATATCATTTTTCCAATAAAGTCAGTGCAAACAACTTCTACCTCGAAAGGAGACATGTCATATTTGCAAGAGGGTAAAAGAAAGCAAAAGAAAGAGCTTTCCAGAGAGAGAGAGAGAGAGAGAGAGAGAGAGAGAGAGAGAGAGAGAGAGAGTTCGCAAAACTTGTATGATTCTGGCGCGTCCATTTTAGGTACATCCGGCTATGAGATTTAGATATTCCTAGAGAAAACCGGCTAAACTGTTTTGCAAACAGTGAATACCCTGAACAGACGCTGCGTTCTATCATCTCAATAATATGACTTTAAGAATTTCTTTTATTTTATTTTTTGTTATTGTTGAAAGCTCAAGTCACCGTCATCATTAAGTGGTGATTTGAATGGACAGTCCTAATCCTGGTCCAGTCATAAACCGTCCAGTCCTCGATCCGAGCAGTGTAGATACATTCCAGCGTGTTCGTTTCTGTCTCCCTTGTCAAATGAAATGTATCCCTGCTTTAACCCTCGAAGCGCTTAGCATATTCAGCAGACGGCATTTTCATTTTCTTTTTCTTCTTATTTTCCTGTGTAAATTAAGCGTGGCGTAACATGTGAATCGTCTGCTAGACACACGATTCACATGAAATGTAACATGTGAATCGTCTGTTAGACAGACGATTCACATGAAATGTTCAGCCTTATTTTCACTGTAAAATACTAAAACAGTTAGATCGACATCTCCTCTAGAATTTTCAGCAGTGCTTCAGGGGTTCAAACTATTTTCTTGGCAGCCGCAGCACGTGCAAAGTGACACGGGAAAAATGGGCCAGCCTGGATAAAAGTGCTTGTCACATGAAAATGAATGTAGGATGATTCAGGCGACCACCACCCTTAATCCAAAACTAAAACTGGGCGATTAGAAATCATCCGAGGCTTTGGGCCAAATACGTCGCCGGCCTTGCGCATTGGGACTACCAGCTGTTGTTCAGCCATACCCTTTGATACTCCGCAGCTGAAACATAAAAAAATCAGTCGCAGAGTTGTTTGTCGGAAGCACTTTATGTAAGTGGATATTGCAGTCTGATCCTGCTGCCGCCAGCACTAGTTAACGAGGGTAAGTATCATAATCGCAGTTGTAACAATTTTTGTTTGATTATCGTCATGTGAGAGAATGATCTGAGTGGTCAAACTTACCTGTACAGAACAATCTGTCGCCACTCGCAAATACTCGCAAACACTCCGAATATCATGGGTACACTGAGGTCCGCTGAATGTCCTCGGAATATCGAGCGCATAACTTCGAGTAAATTTTTTTCACTCGGAATGGTTTACTCCAAACCACTCCGCGGAAAATCGCGGATTGTAAAATTGGTCCGCGAAATGAAAAAAAAAATTGGTTCTTTTACCTGAGCCGTACTGTACTCCTGGGAGAAGACTCAGATCAATGCACATCTTCCCTAAGTGACCAGGGCTCAGTTGTTCAAAACTAACAATGTCGTTAGTTAACGATTCGTTAAATTCGTTAAAATTTACATCAAGTGATACGCAAATATGCTGAAATGTTTTGCTGAAAAAATGTGAGTAGCTACTCACATTTTTTCAGTGAAATACACAATATTGTATATTGAATCTGCTAAAACAGTTAACAAAATGACCCTTAACAAGCTCGTTAAGCTAAAGACGCTTTGAACAACTGGGTCCTGAATCTTTGCTGGGTATTCTTTGCATAGCCAAAGATCCAAGGAGTATATATGCAGATTTTAAGGAGAAATACAGTTGACTCTCGTTATCTCGAATTCCAAGCGACTCTCTAAAATACTTCGAGATATCCGTACTTCAACATATCAGAATTGGCAGAATTGAGGAAAAAATAAATCGAAGAACCGCATTTTACAAATGTATACGTAATTGGACTCTTGGAGTTAGAGATATATTGAAAAAATTGTGGAAATGAGGAGAAATTGCTCCTTAGATAATATTTTCACAATATTTTGTTACCTGTTATTAGATTTTCATGTTTAGGCAGGTACCATATTTTCACTTCGAGATAAGCGATTATTTGAGATAAGCGAGGTCGAGATAACGAGAGTCAACTGTAGTCTGCGCATCTGCGAAGTCTGATAAGGGCCTTTGCTGTCCTCTAAAAGAATCAGGATACTGTAGAATGTTTCAGTGGAGAACAAATGCCTGGATGAGACTTTGTGCATTTGCAAGATGATGTTAAACGCCAAGAAAATGTCATCTGTTTATGTCGTCTGCTGAATATTCTTGCAATCTTTTTGAACCTATTTTTGCATACATGCAAACAGTGTGGACCCAGATCAGACTGCTCCTGAAGGAGCAGTCTGATCTGGGTCCACACTGTTTGCAGAAATGACTTATAAAATCACAAGCAGATGAGAAAGCAGACGACAATTGTTGTGATTGGCGCTTTAAGGGTTAATTTGCGCATGTTCAAAGGCACTGTTTTGCTTGACAGGGTCCAAATGAGAAGAATATCTAGATATGGTACCCACTTTTCAAATAGCAGTGTGTCAAGTTCTTAGAGGGTTTTCAGCTCACCTGAGCCGGAAGTGCTCAAGATGAGCTATTGTGGTCAGTCAATGTCCGTTGTCCATTGTGCGGCGTCAACAAATGCTTTAAAAGCCTACCCCTCCTACACCCATGGGCAAATTGACTCAAAACATTGGGGGTGACTTGTAAATCAAAAATAACTAAAATCGTTCCGATTGGAAATCCAAAATGGCCACCATGGCGGCCATCTTGAAAATCTATATTTCGCTTCTTCTCCTGAACTGAAAGGCCAACTGCCTCGAAACATGGTAGGGAGCATAGGGTGACTTGTAGATCAAAAATAGATTAAATCGTTCCAATTGGAAATCCGAGATGGCCACCATGGTGGTCAATTTGAAAATCTGTTTTTCACTTCTTCTGAACCGAAAGGCCAATTGAATCGAAACTTAGTAGGAAGTATCAGGATGACTTATGGATCAAAAAGAGCTAAAATCATTCCGATCAGAAATCCAAGATGGCCGCCATAATACGGCCATCTTGAAAATCTATTTTTCGTTTCTTCTCCGGAACCGAAAGGCTAATTGACTTGAAACTTGGTAGGAAGCATCGGGGTGACTTGTAGATCAAATATAGCTAAAATCATTCTGAATGGAAATCCAAGATGGCATGGTGGCCGTATTGAAAATCTATTTTTTTGCTTCTTCTCCTGAACCAAAAGGCCAATTATTGACTTGAAACTTGGTAGGAAGCATCGGGGTGACTTGTAGATCAAAAATAGCTTAAATTGTTCCAATTAGAAATCCAAGATGGCCGCCTATCTTGAAAATCTATTTTTAGCTTCTTCTCCTGAACCGAAAGGCTAATTGACTTGAAACTTGGTTGGAAGCATCAGGGTGACTTGTAGATCAAATGTAGCTAAAATCTTTCCAATCGGAAATCCAAGATGGCGGCCATGACTGCCGTCTTGAAAATCTATTTTTTGCTTCCTCTCCTGAACCAAAAGACCAACTGACTTGAAACTTGGTAGGAATCATCAGGAACTTGTAGATCAAAAATAGCTAAAATTGTTCCAATCAGAAATCCAAGCTGGCCGCCATGGCTGCCATCTCGAAAATCTATTTTTCACTTCTTTTCTTGAACCAAAAGGCCAGTTGACTCAAAACTTGGTAGGAAACATCGGGGTAACTTGTACGTCAAAAATAGTTAAAAGCGTTCGGATCAGAAATCCAAGATGGCTGCAAAATCTATTTTTCACTTCTTTTCCTGAACTGAAAGGCCAACTGACTTGATCCTGGATAGGAAGCTTTGGGGTGATTTGTAGATTAAAAATAGCATGGCATGGCAGCCATCTTAAAAATCTATTTATCGCTGCTTCTCCTGATCGGAAAGGCCAGTTGACTCAAACTTGGTAGGAAGCATAGGGGTGACTGGTAGATCAAAAATAACTAAACTTGTTCCGATTGGTATCCAAGATGGCTGCCATGATGGCCATCTTGAAAATCTATTTTTCACTTCTTCTCCTGAACCCAAAGGCCAGTTGACTTGAAACTTGGTAAGAATCATTGTGGTGACTTGTAGGTCAAAAATAGCTAAAATTGTTCCGATCAGAAATACAAGATGGCAGCCACAGTTGCCATCCTGAAAATCTGTTTTGAACTTCTCCTGAATAGAAAGGCCCATTGACTCAAAATTTGATAGGAAGCATGGGGGTGACTTGTAGATCAAAAATAGCTAAAATCATTCTGATTGGAAATCCAAGATGGTCGTCCTAGCAGCCATGTTGAAAATCTATTTTAAACTTTTTCTGCTTAACCAAAAGGGCAAATGATTCAAACTTCATTGGAAGTATAGAGGTTACTTGTATATCAACAGTAACTAATATCATTCTGATTGGAAATCCAAGAAAATCAATATTGAACTTCTTCTCTTGAACCAAAAGGCCAATTGACTCAGTCTGGTAATCAGGAGAGCGATACAGGGCCATCTTGGCCCTCTTGTTTCTAAAGTACTTTTTGCTATTATATTGGAATCCATTGTGGAAATATTTAAGTGAATAATGCATATGAATGACAACAAAAGGACCTTCAATACAACTTTGATGTATACTTGACAAAAGAATTCAGAGAAAAAAGAATACTTTGGTAAGATTTTTTTTCTTAAGTCAAAGTTGAAAATTCAACAAAGAAGATATCATTATTTCTTGCAGTTAGATATAATTTCATTTAACCCTTAAAGCACTGGGCAAAATTTATAGCAGATGTCATTCTAAATTTTTTCTTTACTTTTCAGAGAAAATTAGTTGAGATTTCATGTTAATCGTCTGCTTTGCAGATGATTCACATGAAATGTTAAGACATTTCCTATGAAAAGTTACAAAAATAAAAATAAAATTGTTGTTCATACAGTGATTGGAGCTTTGAGGGTTAAAGTATACCGGAATAAAATTCAAAAGATGTAAAGAAGTAATTGAACACAGAGCTCCAGATAAGAAAGGATATCAGTAAATGTTTTTCTCATTTCTTCACAAAAATATATGTTGTGGTACTCATTAGAAGCATCTCGGTGAGATGCTTCTTATGAGTACCCACAACATATGTTTTTATGGAGAAATAAGAAAAATATCAACAAATAAAATTGGTCAAAAAAAGTGCTTTATCTGGAATTATATATTTTAGGAAATACAATTATTTGTGAGAAGATCAATTAATATACAAAATGTTAGATGTCTTTGTGGAGGCTGTGATACAAAACCTTGACCTATGCTCAGCTGAAATGAAAATTTAAAATACCATTTTCACTCTAAGTATTGGGACAGGCAAGCCCGAGCAAACAGATCAGGTGCCACGTTCTTCAGTCTGCACTGTTCACCCGGCTCATCCAGCATTTTTAGACACATCATTGGTAGTTTTAAACATGACATATTCAAATTTTTGGTCCGCAGTGTTGGAAGGGAATATGGTGTGTCTATATTTTCGGTAAATACGGTTCAGAAATGTTTAATATATATAGTTTTGCTAATTTTGATCATACCTTGAGATTCATAGAAGTCACAGTAAATATTTCTTCATTTAGCACTTTAGTCTCTGACAATGTTAAAAGGATTTGGTGCTAGCAGGGTTTTTATACAGACTATTATTGGGGAAAACTGTGTAGACCAGTTTATTTTTGCAACAGCAAAATTCGGAATCTTTTGGAAGTGTGTGTTTATATGGATTTTCATTTTGGTGCATTTAAAATTTGAAAGTAGGTTTAAAATTATATGAACTTCAACGTCAGAAAATGTACCTTCTGAAGTGTGCCAGCAAAGATTCAGATCAGCCTGCGCATTTGCGCAGGCTGATCAGAATCTTCACTGGACACGTCTTTTGACAGCCAAGGGTGCAAAGTTTCTTCATATGGCAACAAAAACTCTGATCAAACTGTAGGTAAACTGACCGCGCTTGACATGACCCCATTTGGGTGACTGAGCTGGCCTCGGTGGTGCAGTTGGATGCGCCGTCCGACTGGAGACCAGGAGGTCGCGGGTTCAACCCCCGCCGAGGTCGGCAACATTCTTTCGTGGAGATTGATCATGAAATATTTTCTACGGTCTTTCTCTCCCTTCCGCTGATTCAAGAAGGGCAGTTGTCAGTTTCTGGCGAAAGAATGTGCACAATACTGGTTAACCGCTTAGAGGACTAAGCCTGCCCAGTAAACGTGTGGTTAGGTAAACTGAGCGCACTCGACATGACCCCATTGGGTTGACTGGGCCGTAAAACCTCAACACAAAGAAACAAACATTTGGGTGACTGGGCCGTAAAACCTCAACACAAACAAACTGATCAGACTGCATGGATGTGCAGGCTGATTTGAGTCTTCGCTGGGTGCACATATCAAAAGCATATGTTTTCTCATGTTTCGACTCATATAATAATTTATTACCCTAAATATTTGGACAGTGACTGTTGGTGTCACACCATAATACTTCATTGTATTTCTTCCAAAACATTTAAACATACTCATTTGGCTCCATTATGGGAACTCACTCAGTAACACCCCACCCAACCCCATTGCCCACCATATGCTTTATATGGTAAAATCCTGGAAATTGGACTCCATTAAAGGAAAAAAAATGTTTCCAAGGAGAGCAAATTCTTTCCTTTCAGTCTTTACGTCTGAGTAGACCCCTTTTCAGAAGGGAACAAAACCAACTGTGGCAGAGTTGAAATTTTCAGTTCCCATTAAGACACAGGAAAAATCGTGCGATGTTCAGAGATAGTTCACATGAAATCTCAGGCCTTATTTTCTCTAAAAAAAAAAAAAAAAGATCAGTTGCTAAGTGCCAACTGCTGTACTTGTGATTAGCACTTAGGATTAATCTGCTATGTAACTCCTCTCAGCTAGTGCTGCAACAGTAAACTGGCTCCCGTCTAACTGATAATATATGAATCAGCATAAAAACGATTTATATTTTACAAAAAAAATCCTATCTTTTGAATGTCCTTCTCTGAGAGGGTGGTCTGGTGGTGCGAAGGTGCTGTGTATCTTACAGCACTGGGGCGTCCAACTGATATTGGCTTACAGTTGGGCAAGGCCTGCTATCCTTGTAGTGGGTAAGGGTAGAGGGGGAATGTTTTTATTTCTTCTGTTTCTTCACTTTCTTTCCTGTTCCTCTTTCTTCCCTGTCCCTCTCTTTCATCTCCTCTACTCTCTCTTCTATCTCTTTTCTCCCTTTCTCTGGGAGACGACACAAAATGACCCTCAAGGGTTGACGTGTCGTTAAACCCCAACACAATCAATCTCTGATTTAGCTGTGAGTTTCTGACTAATAAGGGAGATGATATGTGTAGAAAAATGGTCAAGGAGGAGTATTTTACCTTTGTTAGATTAGAAATGTAAAACTCACAGCGTGGTGCCAGGCTACATCTACAGCTATGTCTTGAAATTTCCAGCTTTGCAGCTCACCATTAGTAATTGAGAGCAAATTCATTCCTTTTAGAGGATTAGCCTCTTTCTGAAGTGTCTTCACCAGGTGTGTAGGAAAGTAAACACAAATGCATAAAATTAAATGTTCCCTTCTAAAAATGGCAAAAAAAAAAAAAAAAAAAAAAAAATGTACCAAGTGCATCAAGCCCCTTTAATAAGTTGTTTTCTATTTTTTCAGGTGGCTTGTTGTTTCATTTCTCTTAAAAGATGTATATATCATAGAAAATTATGTATATTTTTTCATGTGTTTGTGTTGTAGGGTGTGAGGGGTTGGGAGTAAAAATTTAATATCACTGATTGGTTATGTGTTGATTTTCTCCTGTAGCAGGAAAAAGATTTCTAGTTATGACCTATTGCAAGTTATACATAGCTCAAGACAAGACACTTTTATCAGTTCAAAAATATGGCTGTTTTTCTTATTTCTGCACAAAAACATACATTGTGGTACACATTAAAAGTGGCTAGCCTCACTGAGGCACTATTAATGAGAACCCATAACATATGTTTTGGTGCAGAAATAAGAAAAATTTTTACCTGAGACCCTCTCCTATCTGGAGCTATGTGAATACATGTACACAGGTATTTCATATCATGTTAGATTCTGTTAGATATTATGTTAGATTTTATATTATGCTAGATTCTGACAATCATATGACATCATTATTCCAGAACATGGTACTTGTATAGCTCCTAGTTACAAAGAGCTTTTATTTAACATAAAGCTTCTCAATGATGATGATCAGGATGGTAAATAGAAAAAAAAAATGGGTTGAAATTTGAAAATGTGGGATGAAATAAGTCGAAAGGCATGTTTATTGTTACCATGATCATGATTCTGTTTCAGATTTTGTGGCCAGCTTTCCTGAGTAGAAATTATATAGCTGTCATTCTTTTTCCTACTCTTTTTTGTTTTTTTCATATTGTTAACCCTTGTCCTGCTGAGCCCGGATATACCCTGTTTTGCAAACAGTGTAGATCCAGATCAGTTGGCTTCTGAAGAAGCCAACTGATCTGGATTTGCACTGTTTGCCATCAAGTATGCAAATTTATAGCAACAATCTGGATCAAGTAATCTGATTGGCTGAAAATTTGAAAAGGGCGTGGCATCTTAATTTATTCAGCAGGACAAGGGTTAAATTGATTTATCTGGAAATTGACCCTTATCACTCTCTGGGCAAATTCAGCAGACAACAAATCGATGATATTTTTAGCTCGCCTGTACGAAGTACAAGGAGAGCTATTGTAGTCACCCCGGTCGTCCACGTTTGCGTTTGCGTTTGCGTTTGCGTTCCCGTTCCCGTCACACTGTGTTAAAGTTTTTCAAATGCTTATATCTCAACAGTCACTCCTCACAGAGGCATCAAATTTGGAACTTAGGTACCTTGGAGGGTCTTCTGAGATTCCAAGAGAATAAACCCCTGGGTTCATGCCCCTGGGTGGGGCTAGGGGTCAGAATCTAGGACACATTTGTAATACTGTGTTAAAGTTTTTCAAATTCTTATATCCTGACTTTCACTCCTCATAGAGCATTCATATTTAGAATTTGGGTACCTGGACGAGTCTTCTGAGATTCCAAAAGAACATACCCCTGGGTTCATACCTCAGGGTGGGCCTTGGGGTGGGGCTAGGGGTCAAAATCTAGGACACATTTGTAAAATCTTATATGCCTACAGGTTATAGACACAACTGGTTATACATCAGCTAACTATGTGACATCAGTTTAAGTGTAAGAGAGTGAAGGTCATGGTGACCTACATTTTACGGTCAAGGTCACCCAGATTTCACGGTCCAGTGATTTTGCCTTATATCTTGAATACTGTTTGTTGGATAAATGTCACACCTGGGATATTACTTCCATGTGACCCAATGAATGACCACTTACTATATCTAGGTCATTGTGACCTATATTTCATGGTTCAGTGATTTTGCCTTATATCTTGAATACTTTTTGTTGGTTAAATGTCACACCTGGGATATTACTTCCATGTGACCCAATGAATGACCACTTACTATATCTAGGTCATTGTGACCTATATTTCATGGTTCAGTGATTTTGCCTTATATCTTGAATACTATTTGTTGGATAAATGTCACACCTGGGATATTACTTCCATGTGACCCAATGAATGACCACTTACTATATCTAGGTCATTGTGACCTATATTTCATGGTTCAGTGATTTTGCCTTATATCTTGAATACTATTTGTTGGATAAATGTCACACCTGGGATATTAGTTCCATGTGACCCAATGAATGACCACTTACTATATCTAGGTCATTGTGACCTATATTTCATGGTTCAGTGATTTTGCCTTATATCTTGAATACTATTTGTTGGATAAATGTCACACCTGGGATATTACTTCCATGTGACCCAATGAATGACCACTTACTATATCTAGGTCATTGTGACCTATATTTCATGGTTCAGTGATTTTGCCTTATAGCTTGAATACTATTTGTTGGATAAATGTCACACCTGGGATATTAGTTCCTTGTGACCCGATTATTGACGTCAAAATATATCTCTGTTGGTGTGACCTATATTTCATGGTTCAGTGATTTTGCCATATCTTGAATACTATTTGTTGGATAAATGTCACACCTGGGATATTACTTCCATGTGACCCAATGAATGACCACTTACTATATCTAGGTCATTGTGACCTATATTTCATGGTTCAGTGATTTTGCCTTATATCTTGAATACTATTTGTTGGATAAATGTCACACCTGGGATATTAGTTCCTTGTGACCCGATTATTGACGTCAAAATATATCTCTGTTGGTGTGACCTATATTTCATGGTTCAGTGATTTTGCCATATCTTGAATACTATTTGTTGGATAAATGTCACACCTGGGATATTACTTCCATGTGACCCAATGAATGACCACTTACTATATCTAGGTCATTGTGACCTATATTTCATGGTTCAGTGATTTTGCCTTATATCTTGAATACTATTTGTTGGATAAATGTCACACCTGGGATATTAGTTCCTTGTGACCCGATTATTGACATCAAAATATATCTTTGTTGGTGTGACCTATATTTCATGGTTCAGCGATTTTGCCTTATATCTTGAATACTATTTGTTGGATAAATGTCACACCTGGGATTTTAGTTCCATGTGACCCAATGAATGACCACTTACTATATCTAGGTCATTGTGACCTATATTTCATGCTTCAGTGATTTTGCCTTTTATTTTTATTACTATTTCATGGAGAATTGTCATACCTGGATTATTATATCTAAGTGACAAAATGATTTACATACAAATACATCTAGGTCAGTGTGACCTATATTATATGGCTTAATGATAAAAATGTTACAATATAAAATGTACCCAGCAGGCGAGCTCGCTGTCCTCCGACAGCTCTTGTTCTTATGGTTATCAGAAAAAAAAAATGCTTTGTCTAAATCCTAAGGAGACAATTTGCATGAAATGCCAAAGCCTGTTTTCTGGAAAAAATCAGAAAAATATTTCTCTATTCTGCTGAAATTTTACCCAGCATGCTAAGTATTAAATGGTGCCCTATTAGTACTTCTGGTTTGTATATTTATTTATCTGTCTGTTTCAGTTTTGGATCCAATAAAGCAGAAAAATATTGAGCTGTCCAATAATACAGAAATATTAGGTCATGTCAAGTAAAAAGAGATATTATAGTTAGTAAAAATGAACAATGAATGCCCAATTCATCCTCAACAAATTTGACACAGTCTGATCCCAAATCATCCTCAACACATTTGACACAGTCTGATCCCAAATCATCCTCAACAAATTTGACACAGTCTGCTCTCTCCCTTCCAACTTCATGTACATACTGAATACCCATAACATAAGTTTTCATGAAAAATAAGAAACATTATGATTTATCTGATAGCCCCTTTCATCTGAAGCTCTAGAAATACACAAAATAACATAGCTTATCTGGATCTAGGTATTGCCTTTAAAAAAGCACCACCAAATAGGGAAAAAACTCTTTTACAGTTGATACAACCCATTTATGTAATACCTAGTTGTTTAGTTGTCAGAATGAAGTATAGATCTAATAAATTAAATACATATAAAGCTATTTGCAGGATCTGGAATACAGTAAATGTTCTAAAATGTAGTAATGCTGGCCTTAACCCATTTATGCCGAGTGGATTCTTCTACCTTAACTCTTTGAACCAGTCCGGATCCGTTTCCAGTAAAAAGGGTGTCTGGTTAGTTTTTATTGTTAACATGTTTTAATGAAATGCCTGTACTTAAATGCAAACAGTGTAGACCCTGATCAGATGTCACATTTTGCAGCGTCTGTGGGTCTTCAGTGTTTGCCAATGTCCCTTTTATGGGACACTGTGTCAGACTGGTGATAAGGTCGAGGTTTCGATTCTGGCTGGGTCCTGCAACATTCTTATGTAGAGATTTGTCATGAAATGTTTTCTGTGGTCATTCTCACCCTTCAGCTGATTCAAGACGGGCAGTTGGGAGTTCTGGCAAAAGAATGTGCACAAGTACTGGTTAACCACTTAGAGGACTTAAGCTTGCCCAGGAAAAAGTGTGGTGAGGTAAACTGGCCTTGTTCGACATGCCCCTAATGGGTTGACTAGGCTGTAAAACCTCAACACAAACAAAAATGTTTGTGCACAATTTTGTCTGACAAACTGGCATATGCAAACAGTGTAGACCTTGATCAGATTGCTCCTGAAAGAGCAGTCTGGTCAGTGTCTACACTGTTTGCAATTCTACTATTTCAAGAAACATGGCATAAAATGCAGAATTTAGGCAAAAACAGTATGGAATAAAGTATTCAAAATTTTAGGACATTCACGCTAATTGTCAAAAAGCATTTATATGTGGGAAAACAGCAGCAAACAGACTGTTCAACTAGACAGTAAAATTGAGATGTCAAATGGATAAATGTCATAGCTATAGATAAGCGGGTCATCGGGTGAATATTTTTCTTATTTCTGCATGAAAACATATGTTGTGGTACTCATTAGAAGCGCCTCACCAAGGCACTTCTAATGAGTACCCACGACATATGTTTTCGTGGAGAAATGAGAAAAATATTCATCTGAATACTCTCCTTATCTTGGGTTAATTGATTTGTGCATTATACCAGTCTGAGGGCTTCTGGAGAACTCGTAGAAAACTTCTGTCTGAATACAGCACACACTTCTACTTCAGAATGATGGGTATTGAAAGAAATAGTCTTATTCCATATCACATCAGAGCTTCAGTTAGATCAGATGGGTGTTCAAATAAATATTTTTGTCTTATTTCTGTATAAATATGCATGTTGTGGGTACTCATTAGAAGCATAATCACACCTACAACATGCAATTTTAACCCTTGTCCTGCTGAACCCAGTTATGCCCTGCCTTTGCAAACAGTGTAGATCCAGATCAGTTCGCTAAGCCAACTGATCTGGATCTGCACTGTTTGCATTCGGTATGTGAATTTATATCAACAATCTGGAAGTGGCATCTTAATTTATTCAGCAGGACAAGGGTTAAGAAGAAATAAGCAAAATATCTGTACTTTTTTGGTTATTAAAAAAAAACAAAAAACAAAAAACACCCTGTGTTAGAGCTAAGCTACATAAAATATGTGACATTCAGTAAGAATCATTCCATTCAGATGGTTCTATATCGAAGCCTGTCCATTGTTGCATCTCATCTGCGAATCTGAATAAAATCAGAAAAAATAGGGGAAATAATGGGTGGTGTAAGGGTATCCCTTTCGTAGACCCAGATCAGAAGAGAATGCAGCAAGATAAGGCTGTCAACAAAATTTTGTCCACACTTGAACTTAAATATCATCTTTAATTTCAGATCATAAGCTTTAAATTGCAAAAGTTTAGGGGTAATCAGACATACAATGCCATTTTGGTGAGAGCTAACAAAATATGTTGAACTTTAAAAAGGCTTATTCTACATATTATCAAATATTTTAACCCTTAAAGTGCCAAGAAAAATTTGTAGCAGACGACATTCAAAATTTTTTTTTTATTTTTCAGAGAAAACAAGTCTTGACGTTTCATGTGAATCATCTGCCAAGCAGACGATTCACAAGAAATGTCAAGACGTTTTCTCTGAAAAAATTAAAAAAAAAAAAAATTGTCGTCTGCTGCAGTTGTGATTGGCACTTTAAGGGTTAAAGTACTTTTCTTGTTTACATTTTTTTTTTTTTTTTTTCATTAACATAGAGGACAGAGGGTACAGATACAGTCTGTTTGCCAAGGTAATGTCCTGCCCTGCCCAGCTCAGCCCTCACAAACCCTGGTTATAAGTTAAAATTCTGTTGGTAGAGGTCCCATACTTATATAATTATGTAATCTACATTATCATATGTCCCATATGTGTGGCCATGGCCTGATACATATAACAATTAAATAATATGCAGTTGAAAGGTCGTTAACTATTCATCACTATGATCAGTAAAAGTAAGGCATGACAATTCATGCACTTCATTAGGAGTTAAGGACAGAGGGGTGCCAGGTAGAGCACTTTCTGCGCGGTCATTCAAGAATGAGGGCACCATGTGTCATGTGATATGCTAAGTATCATGACAATTGTTATAAAATATATACATGTATATATATATATATATATAATATTCCACAATAAATGCCTCAGACTATAATACACATAAAACTGACCTTTACACATTGATAACTTTTTTATTTTTTGTCTGATTTTCATGAAATTTTCAGCAAAATGTAGGGTTTTATGTCTGGAGTTGAAATAAGGCAGAGGGCAGCTTATGAAGGTCAGAGGGGTGGCAAGAGTGGCAGCCCACCCCTCTATATAGGGCTAGCTGGAGCACTGCTTCAGATGAGGCTTTACATTAAATGTCAAGTTTTAATTACCATAATAACCCTAAGTATTGGGACAGACAGACCAGACATTGCGGAATGCAGCATCTGATCGAAGTCTACACTGTATGCTATACTTAACCAGCACTTTTTAATTCATCATGAGGTAGTCCAGTGGGAAGGAATAAAGGTGTCTCATTATTTAAAGTAAAATTACAATGATATTGGAGACAAAAATAAGACAGTTGTCATGGTTGTTTAAAACCACAATTTGTAAGTTGTCTAGACAATGTAAATATTTTACCTTTACCATTCTATAGGCAAAATAACAGATGGCAAACTGATGATTTTTTTCTTATTTCCCAGAAAACAGGCTTTAGTTCAAACATACTTTATTGATATAAATTTACATACAGGAATACAGAACACATGGTTCTGATCAGTAACACTCTTATACAAAAGGATTCAAAAGTTTTAATCAAACAACTTTTTCAAATCTGTGCCTCTAATTACACTTCTATGAAGTACATTTGTAGACCAGAAGTATGCGAATTTCACAATTTACTAGAAAATTTGCATGAAATGTCAAAGTTTAAATTTCTGGAAAAAATAGGAAACATATTTAAAAATGTTGTCAGCTGAATTTTTTACATAGCGACAGATAAGAGGGGGTATCCACAGAATATTTTTCTTATTTCTCAACGAATACATATGTTGTGGGTACTCATTAGAAGCGCCCCGCCGAGGCACTTCTAATGAGTACCCACAACATATGTTTTTATTGAGAAATAAGAAAGATATCAGCATTTTTCAGATGAAAAAAGCACCTTATCTGTTGCTATGTTTTTATCTGACATGGTAAGCGTTTAATAAATCAAAACAACTTGACACCCACATTTTTCTCTATAAAAGAAAGTTGGTGAATTTCTACTCAGGGAGCAACAAACGGGATTTTACGAAGCGGTCATATGTTTAGGCCGAAAGTAGAAATCACGGTGGATAATCACTAGGTTTTATATGATAGGGCTCATCCAGTATTGTTTTGGTGAGATAATTGTTCATGTCTAGCCAAAATATTACCAAAACAATTTTGCATACAGTTAAGTGCAAATAACCGTCCCTGCCAAAGCATTGGATAATATTACCAACATTTTTTTTGTTTTGGTGAGGTATTTGTACTTCACTACATTCAAATCTCTTCAGTTCTAGATCTGAATAAAACGTTAATAATTCTGTTTCTTGGTCTCATCCAAAATTTCAAACAAACATGCCATGAGCCCCATTTTTGAAATCAAGTGATTACCCACTGTGGAAATGAAATGTGGATTAAATATGGCTGTTAAATTGACTGCATGCTTACTAACAGAGAATGTTTTTGTTTGTTTTTTTTTTTCTCTTGGGGGATATAAAATTCATTAGGGATCTGTATGTAATGTATAATCGAACATTGGTCAAATTTGTTACTATACATGTATTCAAAATTTGTTAAAAGCCTATGAATAAAAATAATTGTAAATTTTAATTAATCTGGGCCCAGTTGTTCAAAGCATCGTTAGCTTAACAAGGGTCATTTCGTTAACTGTTTTAGCGAATTCAATATACAATATTCTGAATTTTTTGCTGAAAAAAAGTGAGTAGCTTTTGCAGTGCAAAAGCTACTCACATTTTTTCAGCAAAAAATTTCAGCATATTTGCTTATCACTCGATGTAAATTTTAATGAATTGTTAACTAATGACATCGTTCGTTTTGAACAACTGGGCCCTGGAGTGAAAAAAAAAAATAAATTGTATAACAGATTGTAACAATGGGGTGATGTTGGATATGTGAACCTCACATAGCTACATGTAACTGTCAAACCTGTGTTAAAAAAGCCACCTGTATTAAGCAGTCACCTCTATTAAAAGGTATTATACATATATGCCTTAAAGAAGCATTCAGGTGACCTTCCTCGTTCGGATCATGAGGTTCTGGGTGTGAATCTTACTGGAGGAGGAATGGAGCTCATGACTATGGCATTTCATTGCACAGGGCCTTTCATTATCAGCCTTCTAGCATCTCCATATGACTTAGATAATGTTGAAAGGGATGTAAATCACCAACTTATCATCATCATCTAATAGTCTTATCACCTTCACCGCTCTCTGGGCTAATTCAGCAGATGACAAACTGGGCCCAGTAGTTCAAAGCGTCGTTAGTTTAACGAGCTCGTTAAGGGTCATTTCGTTAACTGTTTTAGCGGATTCAATATACAATATTCTGAAATTTTTTGCTGAAAAAATGTGAGTAGCTTTTGCATTGCAAAAGCTACTCACATTTTTTCAGCAAAAAATTTCAGCATATTTGCGTATCACTCAATGTAAATTTGAACGAATGGTTAACTAATGACATGGTTAGCTTTGAATAACTCGGCCCAGATGTTTTTCCCAGGAAATAGGCTTTGCGATTTCATGCTGATTGTTGCATGAAATCTCAAAGCCTATTTTCAAGGAAAAAAAAAAAAAAAATTCAGAATGTTGTCTGCTACAGTTATTACCCAGCATGCTAAGGGTTAAGAGAAAATATTTTCATATGCATTAGAACTCAAACAAGTATAAATTTACCTGGATTAAGCAATCATACAAAATAAGAAAATTACCTGCCACTGTCTCTGGACTAATGTATCCGAAGCTACACAGTGTTGATATAAATTCCAGCTTTGATGGAGAAACATCCCACCGGCCCAGGAGAGATGGGTAAGGCTGTGATAGTACCACCTGAAAGAGAAGCTGAATCCAAAGAGAAATTTAAAATCAACCAGTTCAACCTTGTTGCTAGTGAAATGATGTCATTGAATAGATCTCTGCCAGATTATAGAATTCCAGGGTAGGTATATCTCCAGGAAATGGAATACAGCCCTAAAGGCCACCTGTATTAATCAGCCACATGTATTGTATTTAACCCTTGTCCTGTTGAGCACATATATGACCTGCCTTTGCAAACAGTGTAAATCCAGATCAGTTGGCTTCTGAAAAAGCCAACTGATCTGGCTCTACACTGTTTGTTACTAAGTGTGAATTTGTGTCCATAGCCTGGATCAAAAAAGGTAAGAGAAAAATCCAGGGAGTGCCACAATCACAAGCCGCAGCCCTTCCCAGACTCCAAAAGAAAGAGGAAACAAAACCAAACAAGCGCAAATCAAACAAACCTCTGAAAAGCACTAAGATTAGCTCTCTCTTCCCCAAAATAAGGTAATTGCAGCGCTAAAAGGACTGAAAAGCACAAGAACAAAAAAAATCACAAGGCACTTAAGACTTAAAACAAATCGCCTTGTAGAACAAACCAGGAAGCAACAAAGAGTAAGACTAACACCGGAACCACGCCTTAGAACGGTCAGTACCAGGGGGTTTAAAGCACTTTTACAGTTGGCCAACTTCTCCCTGGGTCCCAATGCTACCCTTAATACAGTACTACATAAAAATAAAAATTCGGTTCACATAAAGGCTACAAACTCAGTCTGATTGGCTGAAAATTAGAAATGGGTGTGGCATCTTGATTTATTCAGCATTACAAGGGTTAAAGGCCACCTGTATAAATCAGTCACATGTATTTAAAGTCCAGGGCCCAGTTGTTCAAAACTTAACGAAGTTGTTAGCTAACATGATGTTAAAATTTCTATTTTGAAATATGGCAAATACATTAATATTTTTTGCTGAAAAAATGCAAGTAGGAATGCAAAAGCCACTCGCATTTTTTCAGCAAAAAATATCAATGTATTTGAAAATACCTTGGCTACAAAAGTTAATGAGTTTGTCATTAACAAGCTTGTTTGGCTAACAATGCTTTGAACAACTGGGCCCAGTTTTTCAGGTCCCATAAAGGAAAACTGTAAATTTACCTGGACCAAGTGAGCACCGGCCTTACGCATCTGATTTTTGGCCTTCCCTTTCTTAACCTATAAAGCGCCAGTCACAACAATTGTCGTCTGCTTTGTCTTCTGCTTGTGATTTTAAAAGTCATTTCTGCAAACAGTATGGACCCAGATCAGACTGCTCCTTAGGAGCAGTCTGATCTGGGTCCACACTGTATGCCGGTATGCAAAAAATAGCTTTGAGAAGTTTGCAAGAATATTCAGCAGACGACATAAACAGACGACATTTTCAGATGTAGTTTTTCTTGGCGCTTTAAGGGTTAACACAGGTTCAATTGATTTCAAATAGTAATCAAATGATAATTTTTGATGCAACAAAATATCGCAGCCTCTCTGGATAGGAAATGGCTGTATAGCAGAGTAACTTGTGTAGACTCAGATGATTTAATTGCATGGATTCAAGGTCTGATCAGTTTAATTGGTCACTAATTGCGTGTATTATGTATGAACCCTAATCATTCTTTTAGTGAACAGCATGGACCCTGGTCAGCCAAGCCAGATTGTGTAGACTGGATCAAAGTGCACCTAAAGGTGGCGTGTCAGTATGAACATTCACAGTAAACATGATTGCTTTTCATAACCTATCCTGCCCAGCAACAGACCTTATTGTGTCAAGGATATTCCAGTAATAGAAACCAAGTTAAGCCTGACAGAGGGTCCCGCAACAGTCTGTCATGGAGATTGATCATGAAATATCTTCTATGGTCATTCTCTCCTTTCCGCTTATTCAAGAAAGGCAGTTGTCAGTTTCTGGGGAAAGAATGCACTTTAGTACTGGTTAACGCCTTAGAGGACTAAACCTGTCCAGGAAAAAGGCTTCACATAGCCTTAACCCTTCTCTTGCTAAACACGACATGCCCTATCTTAGCAAACAGTGTAGAAGAAGCCAACTGATCTGGATCTGCACTGTTTGTCATTAGATATGTGAATTTCTATCAAAAACCTGGATCAAGTAATCTCAGGTTTGCTGGAAATTAGAAATGGGCATGGCATCTTAATTTATTCAGCATGACAAGGGTTAATAGTGTTGACTGGGCTGTGCCTTGGAGGACTAAACCTGTCCAGGAAAAAGGCTTCACATGACCTTAATACTGTTGACTGGGCTGTTAGTCAGCAAACCAACCAAAGCATAACAGACCATATTGTATCGGGTACAACTGGCTGCCTTCCCATAAAGCGGTATAGCCGGGGTATAGGGCTTGACATTTCACAGCATTTTTCACAATTATTGGATTTATTTTTCAGATGCAAAAATAAGAAATATCCACCCACCTCAGAGCTACCTGATACAAGTGTGGTGATTGTGTTCCACAACGAAGCTTGGTCCACGCTGCTTAGGACCGTACATAGTATAATAAATAGATCTCCAAGGGAATTGCTGCATGAAATTATTTTAGTAGATGATGCTAGTGAAAGAGGTAAAAATTTGTTAACCCTGGTCCTGCTGATCCTTGATATACCCTGCCTTGCAAACAGTGTAGATCCAGATCAGTTGGCTTCTGAAGAAGCCAACTGATCTGGATCTGCACTGTTTGTCATTAAGTATGTGAATTTGTATTAACAATCTGGATCGAATAACGGATTGTCTGAAAATTGGAAGTGGGTGTGGCATCTTAATTTATTCAGCATGACAAGGGTTAATTTCATATATGAGAGACAATAGGAGAAAACAAATGTTACATACTAGCAAAGAAGCGTTTATATGGCCGAGTGGGTAGCACCCCCGACTACGGATCATGAGGTCTTGGGTACTGGAGGCGGAATTTAGTTCATGACTTTACAGCGCTTTATTGCACTGAGCCTTTCATTATCACTCTTACATAACATTGCAATATGACTTAATGTTGAAAGGGACGTAAAACACTAAATCATCATCATCATCATTATCATCATCATCATCATCAGTACTTACTAGCAAAGACTCAGATCATAAGCTTGCACATTCACACAGTATAATCAGAGATTGCTGAGTGCTGTATCACCAGGATAGCCAACAAACTAACTCCTGGCTTCTTTATACAGACAATGAAGATTCTGATTTCAATCCAAAAGTATTGATATTTTTCTTATTTCTCAATGAAAACATGACTGTGGTTACTCAGAAGCGCCTGGCTGAAGTGCTTCTAATGAGTACCCACAACATATGTTTTCATGGAGAAATAAGAAAAATATTTACTGGATACCCACCCTTATCTAGACCTATGTTTAAAAACCATACATTATAGGTGAACAGCAGGATAAGGATTAATTATTTACTCTAAGTAAAGCACATTTTTAATTTTGTCCCAACTGCTTTAGCAAGCATAAGGATCACTTTCTGGCACTGGGGTTAGTGTTGGTGTCAGCGTCATCAATGTTAGCTCATTTCCCAAACACCAATGCTTCTAGGCAAATGAAAGTTCATACAAACATCGGCCATGATGCACCCAGGTCACTGTAGTCGACAATTACTGATCTTGACTTACTTTTGCATTCTTGGTTGAATAATGTTTAGTCTGTGCATTTAGTTCTATTTCGCAGTCACAACACAGCCATTCAGCAAGTTTCTTCTTATTACTCCATGGAAAGATAGTACCTATAATGTGGCTAACAGAAAGTACATTTTCACAGAGGACTTATTATGCAGGAGGAAATGGTGATAATTCTGGGATAATTTTCTCCAATTTTCCATAAAACATATGTTGTGGGTACTCATTAGAAGTGCCTCATCGAGGCACTTCTAATGAATACCCACAACATATGTTTTTTATGGAGAAATAAGAAAAATTATCCAAGAATTATCATCAAATACTTTTCTGGCGAAAAAATGTGCACAATACTGGTTAACCGCTTAGAGGACTAAGCCTGCCCAGTAAATGTGTGGTTAGGTAAACTGACCGCGCCCGACAGGACCCCATTGGGTTGCCTGGGCCGTAAAACCTCAACACAAACAAATCTTCCTTAACAAGTCCTCTGTTTACGTATTCATATATTTTCTTAATTTCACAATGGTCTACATACTAGGGATATCCAGATAAATATTTTTATTTCTCCACAAAAGTTTGTTTCGGGTATTTAAAAAATTGGTGTTATCTCAGCATGGCTAGGCCGTTCCAGTGAGTGCCATAATCCATAACGTGCAATTTTATAGAGAAATAAGAAAAATAACTGGCTTTCAGTTGAAGAAAACATCTTATTGGCAGCAGTGTAAAATATACATTTTCAGGTAAAACACATCATATTTACCCTAAATACAGTCAAACTTCAATGGCTCCAACATCATTCGGACCATGGAAATTTGTTCGAGATATGGGTAGTTTGAGCCACTGAGGGTTAATTATGGCGCAAGGTCAGGAAGCAAATAGTGATAAATTAGGGATTTTTTTTTATCTTCTATACAATAATTGTATGTTGAGTGTACTCATTAGAATTGCCTTAATGAGGCAATTCTAATGAATACACACAACATACAATTTCATGATAAAATCAGAACATTTACCTAAATATTTGTTTTCTGGACCTATCAGAAGAACTTCATAGGGACTCAAAAACGGGTTCGAATGATCCATGTTAAACAAGCCATCGGTGTTTGAGCTATTGGGGTTTTACTGTATTGGGACAGATAGGCTTTAGCAAACAGTGTAGACCCAAATCAGATGCCCAAAAATGTGGCATCTAATCAGGGTCTAAACTGTTTACCACTCACATAGTAGATTTTAAACATATCAGCACATACAATGTAATAAAATGGACTTGCTGAGATTTTAGGACATCTGATAAGGAATTAAAGTGTCAGGGATTATTTTGGACTAGATTTTGAGAGAGTTGCTCTTTTGTCTTTTTTTTTTTTGCCAAAAATCTCATTGAAATTTGCTAAATGGCAGGAAAAATCCCATAGCAAAATGTAATTTAGCTAAAAATTTTGCTCAAATTTCTCACTGAAAATTTTATAATTTCTCACCACATGAGATATTTTCTCCCTTGATATTCTGAGCCAGAATTATCCTGAAGTGTTCCAATATTTTGGGCAAATACTGTTAATTTTGTTTTTCTATATTTTCAGATGAGTTGGGTGAAAAGTTGGACCACTATATTGCTACATTAACTGTCCCTGTATATGTGATCAGGTCAACAGAAAGAACAGGTTTAATTAGAGCTAGATTAAAAGGTATGATTAACTTGATTACCTTTATAGACAATAACAGATAGTTTTCTCTCAAAATTAATGCACCCCCCCCCCCCACCCCTATGGGGAGGGGAACATATTGTTTTTGGTACAGATCTCGTTGGCATCGGCATTGGTGTTGGCATCACACTTTCTTGTCTGCACAATATCTTGTGAACCAGTGGTTGGATTCTTGCCAAATTTTCATGGATATATAATTGGGACATAACAAAGAACTGATCAGATTTTGGTGACCTTGACCTTCACATACTTTTCAAGCTCACAGCAGTAGAAAAACTAAACATTCACAGATTTACCATGGTGTGTGTGAGGGGTGGGGTGTGGGGGTTTTAAATTGTAAACTAAGTGTGTAGTTCAAATACAGTTGACTCTCGTTATTTCGAATTCCAGGGGACTCTCTGAAATACTTCGAGATATCTGAACTTCGACATATCAGATTTGCAGAATTGAGGAAAAAAAACTAATTCGATTAACCACATTTAACAAATATATGTGTAATTGGACTCTTGAAGTTAGATATATCGAAAATATTGTGGAAAAGAGGAGAAATTGCTCTTAGGAGCAATTTCTCCTCTTTTCCACAATATTTTTTACATGTTGTTAGATTTTCATGTTTAGGCGGGGACCAGATTTTCACTTCAAGATAAGCGGTTATTCGAGATAAGCGAGGTCGAGATAGCGAGAGTCAACTGTATTGTTGATCAGTTTGATCCAGAGTTTACTGCTAGGCTCCATAGTGCATTAGGTAGCATGTCTGACTGCAGATCCACAGCCTGGCCACATAATATTCATGGAGATTGGGCTGGCCTCGGTGGCTCAGTTGGATGCACGTCCAACTGGAGACCAGGTGGTCGCGGGTTCAACCCCCGGCGAGGCCGGCTGCATTCTTACGTGGAGATTGATCATGAAATTTTTCTACAGTCATTCTCTCCCTTCTGCTGATTCAAGAAGGGCAGTTGTCAGTTTCTAGCACAAGAATGTGCACAATACTGGTTAACCACTTAGAGGACTAAGCTTGGCCAGTCAGCGTGTGGTTAGATAAACTGACAGCGCTCGACATGACTCCATTGGGTTGAGTGGGCCGTAAAACCTCAACACAAACAAACAAACATTGAGATTGATGATGAAATCATTTCTACCGTCATTCTCCACCTTCAGCTGATTCAAGAAGGGCAGTTGTCAGTTACTGAAGAAAGTATGTGTTCAGGTACTAGTTAATTGCTTAGAAGATTAAGCCTGACCAAGAAAAAGTGTGAGTAGGTGAACTGACTGAGTCAACATGACCTTAACAGTGTTGACTGGGCCATTAAACTCCAACAGACAAATGATTCAGAGATTACTGTTCTGTTTACTTACAGGAGCAGAAAAAGCCAAGGGTAAAGTTATAACATTCCTAGATGCTCACTGTGAGGCTACAGAGGGCTGGTTAGAACCTCTCATGGCAGAGATACATAAAGACAGGTGAGTGACATATTGTATTTACTCTAAATATTTAAACATCTTTACTCCATACTTTGTTAAATGTCCTTAAAATTTTGTACACCAAAGTGTCTGACAAAATTTCATATGTAAACAGTGAAGACACAGATCAGACCTCCAGGAGCAGTCTGATCAGGGTCTACACTGTTTGCCAAAGGAGAAGTCTGATCAGGGTCTACACTGTTTGCCATTCCACATAGAATTTTAAGAAACAATTGCATAGAAAGCAAGAATTAGGCCAAAAAAGGATGGAATAAAGTGTTTGAAATTTTAGTACATTAACCATATACTTGGCTTAAAGATTTGAACAAGTTCAATGTGGCATCTGATCAGGGTCTACATTGTTTGCATTAAATACAGGAATTTCTAAAAATCATAGTAGTAATAAAAACTAACCAGACACCCTGCTAGTGGAAATAGACTGTTCCAAAGAGTTGTGGTAAAAGAGTCCACTCAATGTAAATGGGTTAAAGATATTCTTTTTATTTTGTCTTACAGAAAGTCTGTAGCCTGTCCAATTATAGATGTGATAAGTGACGACACATTTGAGTACATTACGGGTTCAGATATGACGTGGGGTGGATTTAATTGGAAATTAAATTTCCGATGGTACCCTGTTCCACAGAGAGAATTGGACAGAAGAGGTGGAGATAGGAGCCAGCCAACAAGGTACCAGTATATATGTGTTGCTGCTGCTGAATCACTGTCACTGAGTCAGATAATGCTTTAACTTGAAACACTTGGTAGATTTTCAGCTATTTTTACAAGGGAGATAACTTTTGTGACTTCCTGTTTGTGTACCTATATATCAAGCCCCCATGCCGGCCTCGGTGGCTCAGTTGGATGCGCTGTCCGACTGGAGACCAGGAAGTCGCGGGTTCAACCCCCGTTGAGGACGGCAACATTCTTTCATGGAGATTGATCATGAAATATTTTCTACAGTCATTCTCTCCCTTCTGCTGATTCAAGAAGGACAGTTGTCAGTTTCTGGCGAAAGAATGTGCACAATACTGGTGAACCGCTTAGAGGACTAAGCCTGCCCAGTAAACGTGTGGTTAGGTAAACTGACCATGCTCAACATGACCCCATTGGATTGACTAGGCCGTAAAACCTCAACACAAACAAATATCAAGCCCCTTCTGAAAAGGGGTCTTCTCTAAAATTCTCTCCTTTTAGAGTAGACCTTTTTTCAGAATGAAGCGTAGAACATGTTGGTTTAAACAATAATTTTATTTGTGTAAATTCCATTTATATATAAATACAATTTACCATTCCCTTCAGTTGATCAGAAATATTACAGGTTTTGCTTAAAAAAAAATTTGTGGGTGTGCGTACTCATTATACTATAAAGGTAATTCTAATGCTGACTCGCAACGTGTCTGTTGCTTAAGGGCAATGGAAACACTTTGCGGGGAGACAACTCTGGCAGAATAGTTTTTGTCTCCCTTCTGAAAGGTCTACTCTATAAGGAAAGATCTTGCTTCCAAAGGCTTCCAGAGGGAACAAATACTTTCCTTTTGAAATATACCTCTGGTATTTAGGAAAGTAAACAGGAAGTCACAAAAGCTGTCTCCCTTGTAAAAATAAAAACGTGAAAGGATAATATCCCGCCATTATCGTGTTGCAGGCAGATAACTTTGTCAAAAATTGGTGAAATTTGCCCCTTAGAAATCCAAAACCAGATCTCCACAATATCAATACACACCAAGTTGGGTGAAAGTAATTGTCAAGTAATTGTCCGGAAAATATGGATGGATGGACGTATGACAGACGGATGGATGCACAGACACATGCATGACCAACGTGATACCATAATACCCAGCCACTATCGTGTGGTGGGATATAAAAAGTGAAAATTCTTCCAAGCGTATACCATTCCCTTAAATATTGACAATGATCTTAAAGGCTCCATATTCCTCAAACATTGACATTTTTATCCAAGAAAGGTTTAATAAATTGATATATAGTATTAATAAGATCTTAAAATGTGGGGTCTGACCGCCTGTAAAATTTCAGTTAGTCTCTTATTCTTGAACTGGATCGAAACTGAAATGAGTTTTTATCATATCTCTGAATTAAATGTTGGCAACATTAATTCAGAGATATGATAAAATATCATTTCATTTCAAGAACAAGAGGCTAAATGAAATTTTACAGGCTGTCAGGTGCCACATTTTATGATTGAATTTATATCAATTTATTAAACCTTTCTTGGATAATTTGAAGAATATGGAGCCTTTAATTATTTTTTTTTCAGTAATATTTATTTATTATGACTTGACATTGTTTATACATGTATGTATATGGGTTGGTGCAAAATCAAACAAATGTATCCAAAATTAATGTTTGCATACTGATGCATGCATCCAAATATTATTTGTCTTTTCCGTAGCATTGTTTGTGTGAGTTAATATGTTTGTTTGTTTGTGTGTGTGTAAACTTTTTTTTCTGTCAAAGATTTCTAAGGAACTACTGGACCCAGGATTTTGAAATTTGATACAAACATGATTTATTTTATGTAAGAGAGATTCAGGCCTGTTGATGGATTGGTGCTGGGGCAGGGGTATACATGACCCACTGGTTACTTTGTCTAGTGCATATATTATTAGATAGTTTTTCACATTTTATGGCTCTTAAAGGTAATGATGTGTATACATGTAGTTTAATACTGCTACTTTGTATTTGTAGGACACCAACTATGGCTGGGGGACTATTTTCCATTGATAGGGAATATTTTTATGAAATAGGTTCTTATGATGAAGGAATGGATATATGGGGTGGAGAAAACTTAGAAATGTCTTTCAGAGTAAGTATTCATATATATAAGCTGGGGCACAGCAATTCCTACAATTTTACATGTGCGTTCAGAGAAGACTCAGATCAGCCTGCACATCTTTGCAGTCTGATCAGATTCTTTGCTGGCCCCTTGCAGATGTTTTGGGTCCTTAGCTATCCATAGAAAGCACAGAGAAAACTGATTGGACTGTGCGGATGAGCAGGCTGACGTGAGTCTTTGCTGGTCACATACATAAATTGTAGGAAATTCTGTGCTCCGGCTCATTCATATGTGTCGTCTATCATTGCCTGTTATACTATTTCATTTGGTATGTACAGTTGATTCTCTTTATCTTGAAGTCTAAGGGACTCTGTGAAATACTTCAAGATATCCGTACCTCGACATATCAGATTTGCAGAATTGAGGAAAAAACAACCACACCACAAATGAACATGTAATTTGACTGTAGAAGTTAGAGATATTGAAAATATTGTGGAAAAGAGGAGAAATTGCTCCTTAGGAGCAATTTCTCCTCTTTTCCACAATATTTTGTTACCTATTGTTAGATTTCCATGTTGGAACAGGGACCAGATTTTCACTTCGAGATAAGTGGTTATTCGAGATAAGCGAAGTCGAGATAACAAGAGTTGACTGTACATGTTCTATCTTAAGTATCCATATGGCAGAGCATTTTGCACTGCCAAGTTTGGATCACAAGGTTTTGGGTTGGAATCACACAAGAGGTGGAATTTAGCATCTAGACAGATATTATTATTCTTATTTCTGCATGAAAACATATGTATAGGGAACTCATCAGAAGTGTCCTGGTAAGGCACTTCACATGAGCTACTACAACATAAGTTTTGTGCAGAAATAAGAAAAATATCAGTACTTAGTGGCTAAAGAAATGCAGTATCTAGTGTTCTTTATGTTATAAAAAGGAGACAGTTTGAAATATCAATCCGTCTTTTTAGTTAAAAAAGCAAACAAATAAGTAAATGACAAATAAATAAGTGAATAAGTTTAATAAATAAATGTGTTACGGCCTAGCACTCCTGCCTTCGATTATCTGCCTTGGCAGATTACGCATAGCTTCTAAGTATATATACAATCTCTGACAGCTGCGTCAGGGAGTCGACTCTTTGGCTCAGTGGTTAGAGCATTGGATTTTTAACCTGGAGGACTGGGTTCGATTCCCAGGTTTCAGCTATGCTTCATTCCTTTGTTACGGCTATCATGTCGTAAGATGGGGGCTCGTCCGGGATAAAAATCCAATGCTCTAACCACTGAGCCAAAGAGTCAAATAAATAAACAAATAAATGAATAAATAACTAAATAAATAAAACTACTTTTATAATGTTGCTTGATATTGAAATTCTTACAGCAGGAAGCTCAGGTTGGAGATTGATTTTTTTTTTCATAGTTTTGTTTTATTTTCAGATCTGGATGTGTGGGGGACAAGTGTTCATTGTAACATGTTCACGGGTTGGTCATGTGTTCAGGAAAACTTCTCCATATTCCTGGCCAGGAGGGGTAGCAAGAATCATTAATCACAATACCCAAAGAATAGTTGAAGTGTGGATGGATGAATATAAAGATTTCTTCTATAAAATAAATCCAGGTGAGTAATACGGTAAATTTCCTAAAATTTCCTACCCTGTTTAAGTATTTTAAGAAACGGCGGCATAGAAAGCAAAATTTAGGCAAAAAAAGTATGAAATGAAGTGTTCGAAAGTTTTGGACATTTACTGTAAGTATTGTTGATATTTTTCTTATTTCTTCACAAAAACATATGTTGTGGATACTCATTAGAAGTGCCTCACTGAGGCACTTCTAATGAGCACCCATAACATATGTTTTCATTGAGAAATAAGAAAAAAAATATTTTCCTGATTCTTGATACCCCCTGTTATCTTGAGCAATGAAACTTGTATGTACCTGAAATATTGGGAAATAAGGCCTCATATTGTAAGCTGTAGTCTGATTCATTATTTTAATTTACATGAATATTTTCAGCTTCCCACAGCAGAAATGTGTTGTTCTCAACAAAAATCTTAACCATTTAAAGACAAAGCAATTACATTGTTTTCTCATAATTTTCGGATCACAGGAAACAGTTAAAGTAGTTTGGACAGGGTGTTGCTCATTGCTGCCATCTTGAAATTCCAGGTTGAATGACATCAGTATGACAATTGGCATGTAATATTTAGAATGTGATATTTGCCTATAATATATTGGGAGAATTCAAAACAAAGTCACAATACAAAATATCCAAATAAGTATAAGAACTTTTGCTAATTTTAAATACGGTCTCATACTCCAACTATGGAGAAATACTTTCTTCTGTTTAATGCATTTGCACAGATTATGAAATAAGTTTACTTTAGATTTATTTTAACAAGATCTTTTGTGAAAAGTTATCTATATCATATCTATGACATCATTAACATAACATGTAGCTTTATGTAAGATGCTTTTTTTCAACCAAGAAATGATGATATTTTTGCTTATTTCTCCACAAAATAATTTGGGATGTTCATTAGAAGGGCCTCACAGAGGCACTTCAAAGGCATACCCACAACATATCCTTTGTGGAGAAATGAGAAAAATATGTATCGAGATACCCCTCTTATATTAGAACAGTAATGGTCATTTGGAATTTTTGACAGCAGGTCTTGTACAGTGAACCTTCATTACAATGACAGCATTTGTTCCCAAAGACGTTGCCATTAAAATAAATTTGCTGTTGTACAGAATACTTAATTAGCAGATTGATATGTAAGAAAGGTCTGGTTTTTGTTCTTATTTCCTCATAGAACATATGTTATGGATATTTGTTACTTGACAGTATTAAATACAATATTCTTGTATAATATGTGACCGGTTGTTACTTCTAAAGTGAAGGTTTTGTGACAGTGAAATTGTCATTATAACGAATTTTGTTGTTGTATTGATTGTCGTTATAAGGAGGTTTTCTGTACTTGTATGGCTGTTCTATTGTAGGTGTAAAGAATACAGATTATGGTGATGTAACAGCGAGGAAAGAGTTTAGAGAAAAGAAACAGTGTAAAAGTTTTAAGTGGTATTTAGAAAATATATATCCAGAGTCCAATCTGCCACTTGACTTCTTTGCATTAGGAGAGGTAAGCCAGGGCCCTAAATACATATTTACAGTTCCATTTGGCATGTAGCTACACTTCATTGCTCAGAGCTTTTCATTATCATCCTATCATCATCTTGATATGACTTTCTGTGCTTTCGACATCTTTCAGAAAGTCGTTTTTTGCTTGACGCTTTACACAGAAGAAGTAAATTTGCAAACTTTTGTCATGATTTAATGCAAAACCATTTGTCATAACTTCCTATGTACGAAAAGTTTCATTCTAGTCTTTGGAATTAAAAAATCAAATATTTTCACTTTTTCCCATAGTAAAAATAAAGCCAAATCATGCAGAAATCTGTAGGGTAGGTAACTTGGAGCCAGATTTTCAACAAGTTCCACTTGTTCAATTTTTCTGAAATTTTCACAATATTGTTGTGAAACATCAGTAATTCAAATTCAGCAAAGGAAAGTAAAAAATATTTTCTTAAACAAAAATTCAAAAAAATCACTTTACTATAGAAATTGCATAGGTCAGACCAACTTTTAGCCGTAAATTTAATTTTAGTGTAAAAATTTGAGAACAAAACACATAAATAGAAAAGACAAATGGTTTCTGATAAGATATGGTCAGTCAGAACAAAAAATTTTCATTTAAAATAAAACGCCAAGCAAAAAACGTCTTTCCAAGAGATGTCGAAAGGACAGTAAATCATGTTGAATGGTAAACCACCAAATCATAATTGTCATTTGGCATGCAGCATAATTGTCATTTGGCATGCAGCATAATTGTCATTTGGCATGCAGCATACTCCAGAAAAGAAAGCTATCAAGGTATATATTTTATGTCTTCATGTAAACATATGTTGTGGGTACTCATTAGAAGTGCCTCGGGGAGGCACTTCTAATGAGTACCCACAACATATACAGTTTAACTTCATTGGCTCGAACATCTTTGGGATTATGGAAATTTGTTCGATACATGGGTAGTTCGAGCCATTGAGGGTTGATCACAGTCCCAGTTAAAGAGGCAAATGAGGATAATTTTTAGACGTCTTTTCGATCTTCCATAAAATAATGGTATGTTTAGTGTACTCATTAGAATTGCCTCAATGAGCTGATTCTCATGAGGACATACAACATACGTTTTCATGACGAAATAATAAAGTGTCCTGAAATATTTGGTTTCTTGAGCCATTGGAAGAATTTCCTAGGATTCAAAAAGGAGTTTGAATTAGCTACGCTAATGGAGCTATCGTTGTTTGAGTCACTTAAGTTTTACTGTATTTATATGGAGAAATAAGAAAAAAATATCAACATTTTGATTGAAAAAAGTTTCTTAAGTGGAGTTATGCTATACAGTATATAGTGAATTGAATGAGTATGAAAGCAACATACTTGTATGGGCCACAATGTGAGATAATGTATGTGTACCTAGCAAACACTACGATCAGCCTGTGCGCGATATTAAAATTATTTTAGCCAGAAGCAGAATTCAGCTCAGGACTGAACAGAGCCTTTCATTATACTTCCATTGTCTCAGCATGACTTAAATAATATTAAAAGGGATGTAAAACAGCAAATCATCATCCTCATCATCATCATCACCACCTACTAAATTGTTAAATGTCCAGGATACTGTTGCTAGTGATGAATGAAGAATTAAAAGTGTCTGCATAGCTACATTAAGAGGGGGGTAGCCACATAATATTTTTCTTATTTCTCAATGAAAACATATGTTGTGGGTACTCATTAGAAGCGCCTTGCCGAGGCACTTCTAATGAGTACCCACAACATTTGTTTTTGTTGAGAAATAAGAAAGATATCAGCATTTTTTGGATGAAAAAAGCGCCTTATCTGTTGCTATGTGTCTGTTATGTTTCAGGTTAAGAATAAAGCTTCTGGTGCTTGTGTGGACAGTATGGGTAGAAAAAGTGGCGAGAAAGTGGGTCTTGTCCATTGTCATGGGATGGGAGGAAACCAGGTAAGATTTGGATCATATAAAGGGATTACTGTCTGTTAAGATCTCTGCAGTCTTATCTGTTTGCTAATTCTGTCTGGATGTTGAAATCATACAAGCAAATATTGACCACGGGTTTACTGCATACATGAGGTGCAGCATATTTGATAATTATAGGCAGATATAATTTCATAGATATACAGTCGACTCTCATTATCTCAAATTCCAAGGGACTCTCTGAAATACTTCGAGATATCCGTAGCTTGACATATCAGAGTTGCGGAATAGAGGAAAACAATAAATCGAACAAACACATTTAACAAATGAATATGTAATTTGCCTCCTGAAGTTACAGATAGATTGAAAATATTGTGGAAAAGAGGAGAATTTGCTCCTTAGGAGCAATTTCTCCTCTTTTCCACAATATTTTATTATCTGTTGTTAGATTTCCATGTTAAAACAGGGACCAGATTTTCATTTCAAGATAAGCAGTTATTCCAGATAAGTGAGGTCGAGATAACGAGAATTTACTGTACGTCGAAGTGCATTTTCATGTCATTGCCCATTGCAAGATTTACTTAGCTCCAGATAAGAGGGGTATCCTGACAAATGAGCCAGTGCACGACAAAACCTAAATAAGACCTGTGTGACCAGCAAAGACTCAGATCGGCCTGTATATCCACCTAGTATGGCAAAGATTTTCGTTTAACCTCCTTTGGATAGCCTGGATGCAGTAGAAGGTCAAAGACTGATCAGACTGTGCAAATGTGCAGGCTGATCTGAGTCTTCACTGGTCACACAAGTCTTGCACTGGCTCAAATAGTTTTTTTATTTCTGCATAAAATATAAGTTGTGAGTACTCATTAGAAGTGCCTCAGTGAGGTACCCACAACATATGTTTTCATGCAGAAATAAAAAGAATATGGATCCTTTTTGACTGAAAGAAAAAACCAAAAAAACTGACTTATCTGACCGTTCAGGTAGAAAAGAAAAACGTGTGCACACATTGTAGACCCAGATCAGACTGCTCTTTTAGGAAATACTGAACAGACTCTACACTGTTTGCCATTTCAACAGCATTTTTAAGACACATAGCCAGGTAGATGATGGACATTTACCATTGTGTCTGGTCATTGTTTTCTCCTCTTCTCTTTTGTTACCTCAAGAAGGCCATGCTTCATGATTTTGACCCTTTGTGGGTAATTTCATTTATATCTTTGTTCAAATTTTAGAATATATACAGTAAGGATGTTTTATTGAGGCATAGTTCTGGTTAAGAAGGGTATCCAGATAAATATTTTTCTTATTTTCCCATGAAAACATATTTTGTCAGTACTCGGGGAGGTACTTCAAATTAGTACAGACAGTATACATTTACATTTTGGTGAGCAAATAGAAAACTGTCGAAACTTTTTGGTTGCTAAGAGCATTTTATCTACTGCTATGATTAAATTCAAAGATACATTTAAGGTAATTATGGTATGAACATAGCTCCAGTTCAGAAGGTATCTACATATTTATGCCATGAAAACTTCTGTTCATTACGAAAACAGGCCTATTCAAATGTACTGAAAATTTTATCACCAAAAAATGAAAAATTTTAGATAAAAAATTCTGATTCTTTTCATATCCCTGCTCAAAACATAGGTTGTGGGTACTCATTAGAACTGCCTCAGTGAGGTGGCTCTAACGAGTACCCACAATCTATGTGTTTGAGCAGAAATAAGAAAAATAATGTATACCCCTGTAAACCCCAGTTTTACTATATAAAAGTGGGGTTTAAGGGGGTCAAAATTATATAGGCGTGTTTTCATGATGGTTGGTACTTATTAGAAGCGCATTGTTTTCATGGAGAAATAAGCAAAATATCAGTAGCTTTTGGTGAAAAAAAAAAAAAAAAAAACAAGCATCTTATCTGGAGTTATGTATGAGCAAAAGCATACATCATGGAATCTCATTAGGTTTACATAGCTCTTGACAAGATGCTTTCAGTCCAAAAGTATTGATATTTTTCTTATTTCTCCATGAAAACATATGTATTGGGTACTCATTAGAAGTGCCTCACCAAGTTACTTCTAATGAGTACCCACAACATATGTTTTCATGGAGAAATGAGAAAAATATTTACCCGATACCCACTCTTATCTAGACCTATGGGTTTATCATTGCTATGTCACAGCATGTGTTCTTAGAGAGAAATAAGAAATTTAAGCCATGTCACATAAAAGGAGCCTTAGGCCGGAGAGGTCCAGATCATCTTGCTCATCTCTACAGTGTGATTGGAGCCTTAAAAGGACTCGATAGTCTTTGTAGATTTTGTTTCCTTTTGTACAAAGGAGACAACTTTGGTGATTCCCTGTTTGCTTTTTCTCCACAGGAAGTCTCTTCTAGAAAGGGTTCTACTCTAAAAAGAAAGAATTCACTCCAAAAGGGAACAGATTCTTTTCCTTTAGAGTAGATCCCTTTTCAGAAGGGAGGCGAAAACAATTTTGATGGTAGTTGTTTCCCCTGAAAGTATCTATTCCCCTAAATGAGTAGATTATACAGACGTTTTCCGAGTCTCTTATCAGACTGTTTTGATGTGCAAACTGATTTGATCTGCAAAGGCTCATCTTTGCTTCCGCTGTTTGCTTTTAAAAAAGAATACTGATTGGTCCTGGGGCTGAGCAGTTAACGTTAGAGCTACCGACTTAGATCTCAATGTCCTGAGGTTGAATGCTGCTAGAGACAGAATTCAGCTCATGACTGTATGGCCCGTCAATGTTCAGAGTCTTTCATTATCATCCTTTTATTGTCTTAAAATGACTTTAACCCATTGCAGTCTGGAGACCCTAAAAGAGTAATTGGCAAACAGTGCAGACCCAGATCAGACGCTGCAGAAGGTGGCATCTGATCAGAGTCTCCACTGTTTGCAAATAGTTCAACCATTTTCTTTAGGAATATCTAAACCACACAGCCTGACATACGAGGGATGTTCGAATTGAATTGCTTATTTCTATCTGGAGACTTCAAATTTCAAGTTAGCCCAAAAGTACTCATTTCATGCCCTCGAAGTACTCCCCGTGGCTAGAAATGCAAAGTTTCAGTCGATGTATCCACTTCTTGAAGGCGTCACGGTACGCTGATTTGGGCACAGTAATAAGGTACTGATGAATGGCAGATCCAAGTGCCTGTCAGGACTGGTATTTCCACCCAGCAAGGAATGCTTTTAATTTCGGAAACAAAAAGAAATCACATGGGGCAAGGTCTGGGGAATACGGGGGGTGAGGCAAAACAGTAACTTTTTCTTTCTTCAAAAACGCCGTAACTATTGCGGAGGTGTGAGCTGGGGCATTGTCATGTAGAAGACGGACATGTTTAAAACCAGTGGCAGGGCGTCGTTTCTGATAATACTTTTTCAGTTTCTTCAGTACTACGTCTTTGTAGTACTTTCCGGTGATGCTTTTGCCCTTTTTCACTGGCACTTTTATTGCGACTCCTTCACCAGAGAAGAAGATTGCATACAAAACCTTCTTTGTACTCAAAGAACGTTTGGCAATTATTGGGCGTTTGCTGTGTTTAGTGGCCCAGATCTTATTGCTAACCTTTCTGACGGGCTCAAAATAATGGACCCAGGTTTCATCACCTGTGACGACATTGGCAAACTGCTTTTTGTCATATTTTGGAAACATTTGAAGCAGCTTTTTCGCCACTTTAACCCGTTGCCTCTTTTGCTCGTCAGTCAACAGATGTGGCACCCATCTAGCAGAAATCTTTCTGACTTTCAAATGCTTCTTCAAAATAAGGTGAACCGTTGATAGTGATATGCCTACCTTTCGTGCAATATCACGAACTGTAAATCTGGCATCTCCTTCAATGATTTCCTTTATTTTGGAAATGATTTCTTTACGAGATGCAGATTTTGGCCTACCTGATTTCGGTGCATTTTTGATGGACTCTACACCAGACTCAAAATTCTTTTTCCACCGCTGAACTGTGTCATAAGACACACAAGAAGGTCCAAAAGCAGTAGAAATTTCAGTCATCAGCTTCTTCAAAGAACAACCAAGTTTTGAGCGAGCTTTGATGTAAGCCCGTATTTCATCTTTTTTGTAGACGCTTCTACCAACCATTTTTACTGCAGTGATCAATGACTGCGTGTATTCAAATGGCAAATTTTATGTCTTACACTTAGTCTAACATGTACATTTATACATCAATGTGTAGATATTGAATAGCCCTATACAGGTATGTATTGGTTTTTATCGTGCCCCACGTGGATATCGAGCTAGAGGACAAAAAGCAATTCATTTCGAACATCCCTCCTACCTAAAATCAAGCCGGCCTTGGTGGCTTATTTGGATGCGCCGTCTGACTGGAGACCAGGAGATCGCGGGTTCAACCCCCCGCCAAGGTCGGCAACTTTCTTTCGTGGACATTGATCATGAAATATTTTCTACGGTCATTCTCTCCCTTCCGCTGATTCAAGAAGGGCAGTTGTCAGTTTCTGGGGAAATAATGTGCACAATACTGGTTAACCGCTTAGAGGACTAAGCCTGCCCAATAAACGTGTGGTTAGGTAAACTGACTGCGCTCGACATGACCCCATTGGGTTGACCGGGCCGTAAAACCTCAACACAAACAAACAAACCTAAAATCAAAATTAGAATCTTCCAATATATAGTGTGGGAGAGTTCATTCAGTCTACAATGGGTTACAAATGTTGAAAGTGCACAAAATCTTTCATTATTACCCCTTCATCATCTGAATATTACTCTAATAATGTTGAAAGTGACATAAAACACCAAATCATGTCTAAAAGACAACTGGATATTTACAATCCAGGCACTCAAGGCATAATGTTATTAATTTTTCATTTTGAATATATATGTAATTATGTCATGAACCTACAGTGTATGTTCTTCTTTTAGGTCTTTTCATATACAAAAAAGCAGGCATTGCAAACTGATGACGTTTGTCTCGATGTGTCAGCCATAAATGGCCCAGTGAAATTATTTCAATGTCATGGGCTCGGCGGAAATCAAAAATGGGAGTATGACAAGGAGGTAGGAACACAACATAGGAGATCACTACAAAGGGAGATTACCTGGTCAAGCTGTGTATTCTGATACATTGGTGCATGCTGTTGTAGTATGAGCATCAGAAAACTTCAGGGTTCCAAATAGTTGCTCATAGCTGAGAATAGGCACTCTTTTCAGTGAAAAAAAGTGTTGATATTTTTCTTATTTATACACAGAAACATATGTTGTGGGTACTCATTAGAAGTGCCTCGTTGAGGCACTTCTAATGATTACCCACAACATATGTTTTCATTTAGAAATAAGAAAAATATTTAAGTAATATTTTATTCAAAACCCCTCCTGTCTGAAGCTATGATCAGGTCTTGATGGAAAACTTTATTCATTTGACTTCGGTGTTTATCTGGAGCCCTGAAGGATGCATCTTTCTGATTTGTTATCATGGTGACAACCATCATTATCAGAACAAAAGTAGATCTATCACATATCATTGAAACAGTAAAATAAATGAAACAAAAAAAAAAAAAAAAAAAAAATATATATATATATATATATATATATATATATATATATATAAATACTATTCCAGTTGAAACAAACCACAAAAAAAAAATCAGTCATTTTTTTCACACTGGCATATTTACCCCTCTATATGAATTATATCATGGGAAAAGAGTCTTTGGGTCAAACAGCAAAAAGGCTCCATTTCCCATGGTATAGCTAATACAATGTTTCTTTTCCTATCATACTTCTTTGCTTAAAATGCTTCTATTCTGACTCTTGATTCTTTACTTCTGTAGTGCAAAAACTTAACAAACATAATTTGACATTTTGCCAATGAATTGGTCAAACAAAAAATAGTATGGTTGTAACTCTTCTGCTGGCAAAACACCGGCCTTGTGTGCAGCTGTGTATGCCAATTAGTAACTGTTTGTATTAAGCTGCATTTTCACTGGGCATGGCTTTTTTGTGCGATTGATTTCCATCAAAATCACATCTACATGTACATGTATCATATACATGTTTCAGTTGATGAAAAATTCTGATGGAATCCTTGTGCTGCACTGTGCAACAAAACAGATTCCATTTCTTCTTCCCATCTAGGCACGGATTTTTAGACATGTCTTAACCTAAACAACTATCCCATTAAATACTTTAAAAATCTGCTTGCCTCGGTGGCTCAGTTGGATGCGCCGTCCGACTGTAGACCAGGAGGTTGCAGGTTCACCCCCCACTGAGGTCAGCAACATTCTTTCGTAGAGATTGATCATGAAATATTTTCTACGGTCATTCTCTCCCTTCCGCTGATTCAAGAAGGGCAGTTGTCAGTTTCTGGCGAAAGAATGTGCACAATACTGGTTAACTGCTTAGAGGACTAAGCCTGCCCAGTAAACATGCGGTTAGGTAAACTGACCATGCTCGACATGACCCCATTGGGTTGACTGGGCCGTAAAACCTCAACACAAACAAACTTTAAAAATCATTTCCAAGATTTTATGTAGATTTAGAGGTGTCTTGGTGGCTGAGCAATTAGCCCTTCCAGCTCAAAACAGAAAGTTCTGGGTTCAAATCCAGCTGGAGGCAGAAGTCAGCTCCTGACTGTATGGTGCTTAATTGATCAGAGCCTTTCAATAGCACCTTTTCGTCATCTCAGTATGACAAATAATGTTGAAAGGGATGTAAAATCATAGTCAAGTTTTGGGATAAGTATGCTGCCCAGATGCGGGCCCCCGTAGCCTAGTGGATAAGAGAGTTGACTCTTAATCCATTAGGTTTCTCACCGCTGTGGTTCGAGCCTCGCTCGGGTCATATGTGGGAAAGCCAAGTTCTGCTTACGGATGGTCAGGTGGTTTTTCTCCAGGTTCTCCGGTTTTCGCCCACCTTCGATGAACGATCGGCTCGATATAAGTGAAATATTCTTGAAAGGGCTGTAAAACCCAAATCAAAAAAAAAAAAAAAAAAAAAAAATGCTGCCCAGATATTTAGGTTATTTTTGGTAGGAATCACTTTGTACAGAGAGGTGAGTTTCAAGTTTGCTACCTGTAGAAATTTAACTGTTCCAAATGTAGGTACTTTTAAACGTTTGGTGAAGGCTTTTGTAGTAATCATTTGAAAACTCTTAAATTACCACTTGTAGAGTAGTTATCAGAGGACTTGTTAAGGAGAAGAATTTGATGATTATTCTGGGATGAGTTTTCTTGTTTCTTCAACTCATGACTGGACAGAGCCATTATCACCCATCATCTGGGCCTAGTTGTTTAAAGCTAACAACATTGTTAGTTAACGATTCGTTAAAATTTACATTGAGTGATACGCAAATATGCTGAAATTTTTTGCTGAAAAAATGTGAGTAGCTTTTGCAGTGCAAATCCGCTAAAACAGTTAACGAAATGACCCTTAACGAGCTTGTTAAGCTAACGATGCTTTGAACAACTGGGCCCTGGATAAGAGTTAGGTAATGTTGAAAGAGACCTAAAGCACACTCCATTACAAAAAACATGCCTATTCAAATATATAGAAAATTTCACCTTCAAGAACTGAAAATTTTCAGATAAAAACCTCTGATATTTTTCATATTTCTGCTCAAAACATAGATAGTATGTACTCGTTAGAACTACCCTCAGTCTTGTTTAGCAGAAATAAGAAAAATAATGTATACCCTTGTCAACCCCAGTTTTACTATATAAAAGCATTTCTTATTTCTCCATAAGGAGTGGTTAGGTGTGGGGAAGGTGGCTGGTATCTTAAGTCATTGGGGCGTCCTACTGATATTGGCTTCCAGTTGGGCAAGGCCTGCTATCCTTGTAGCAGGTAAGGGTATAGGGAATGTTTTTATTTCATCTGTTTCTTCACTTTCATTCACGGGGCCCCGTAGCCTAGTGGATAAGAGAGTTGACTCTTAATCCATTAGGTTTCTCACCGCTGTGGTTCGAGCCTGGCTCGGGTCATATGTGGGAAAGCCAAGTTCTGCTTACGGATGGTCAGGTGGTTTTTCTCCGGGTTCTCCGGTTTTCGCACACCTTCGATGAACGATCGGCTCGATATAAGTGAAATATTCTTGAAAGGGCCGTAAAACCCAAATAAAAAAAAAAAAAAAAAAATTCACTTTCATTCCATTTTCTCTTTCTTCCCTGTCCCTCTCTTTCATCTCCTCTACTATCTCTTCTTTCTCTTTTCTCTCTTTCTCTGGGAGATGATACAAAATGACCCACAAGGGTTGATGTGTCGTTAAACCCTAACACAATCAATATTTCTCCGTAAAAAGATGTTGTGGGTACACATTAGAAGCACCTTGCTGAGGCGCTTCTAATGAGTACCCACAATGCAGGTTTTTTTTTTTGTTGAAAACTGTAGAAAATTATCCCAGAATTATCAAAAACTCCTCCACAAAAAGTCTTCTGGTTACACTGCTTTGACTAATATATCAAGAAAACATAATTTTTCTATTCCATATCTCTCTGTCACATGATAACAGGTCACCTTTAGTTCTGTATATATTGTGAAATGTGTCATTTGTATTATTATTATTGGTGTTGCTGAGCATTTACCCAGTTATTCCCAAGCACCTCTATTAGCATTTTTGTGCATAATTGATGTGAAAGCATCTTTATAGCTTGGTTATATGAATGTAATTCTAACCAGTGGGGGGACGGGCCCCCGTAGCCTAGTGGATAAGAGAGTTGACTCTTAATCCATTAGGTTTCTCACCGCTGTGGTTCGAGCCTGGCTCGGGTCATATGTGGGAAAGCCAAGTTCTGCTTACGGATGGTCAGGTGGTTTTTCTCCGGGTTCTCCGGTTTTCGCCCACCTTCGATGAACGATCGGCTCGATATAAGTGAAATATTCTTGAAAGGGCCGTAAAACCCAAATAAAAAAAAAAAAAAAAAAAAAAATAACCAGTGGGGGAAAAGTTAACCCTTAAAGTGCCAATCACAACTATTGTCGTCTGCTTTGTCTTCTGCTGGTTACTTTAAAAGTCACTTCTGCAAACAGTGTGGACCCAGATCAGACTGCTCCTTTAGGAGCAGTCTGATCTGGGTCCACACTGTTTGCCTGTATGCAAAAATAGGTTTGAAAAGTTTGCAAGAATATTAAGCAGACGACATCAACAGACGACATTTTCAGATGCAGGTTTTCTTGGTGTTTTAAGGGTTAAGGGTCAAAATCTTGATGCAATGGTAAAACAAACATTGACTCTTACTGATTTTTTTTGTCTGTCTAATATTTTCTACTGCTTTAATTTTGCTATAAATTGCAAAATTTTACAAAATTGGTCCAGGATCAGCCACATAATTTCCATGGAGACTGATTGTGAAATAATTTGTACTGTCATTCTTCCGCTTCTGCTGATTCAAGGACAGTTGTCAGTTACTGGCAAAAATGTGCGCACAAAATACTGGTTAACCGCTTAAAGAACTAAGCCTGCCCAGGAAAACAGTGCGAGTAGGTTAAATGACCAACTTGACATGACTTGACAGTAATGCAATTTATGTTTCTGTTTGAATTTTAATAATGCAGTCACTTCGATTGCTGACGTCCGCCATATTGTTATGACATTGCTGTGACGTTTAGTGACCTCATTACGTTCAGTGACATCAGCCTGAACAATGACAGATGTGACATCCTATACAACCAGGGCACATCAAACACCAGGGCACATCAAACATGTGAGAATTTCTAATCTTTATCTTACCCTGGGTAGGATAACCTTGTTAGGATAAGAATTTCTCTCCCAGGGTAAAATCTAGGATTTCCTTATCTGATGTGCAAGAATATACTGACCCTTTAGATTTTTTTTTCTTTTTTTTCTCCAGTTTGAAATATTTTAAAAAACAACTTTCTACAATCAGTTTGGACAGATTAGATGTACAGAATGGTCAGAAATGTTAATTACAAGAATATCAATTAGTATATTCTTTTGGCAGAATGTTTATTTATTGAGTAGAAATTGTGTAAAAGAGAACCTGGCCTTTTAGATATATATTATTATAGTAATAATGTATTCGTAGCATTGCTTTTTACTTCAAACAAAGCCTGCCATAATTTATGCAGGAACTTGTATTGAGGATAAGTCAGAGCTTTTTTTACTAAAAGCTTATTGATTTTAAGAGTCAGTGTAAATGTTTTTTCGTTTTTTTTATGAAACATTTAATTGAAGTGCTATCAGAAACTTTTGATCCGTCATTTTTTTCTCAAATTGTAGTTTTAAAGACAGCTCCAGGTAAAAACTCAACGTTATCAGGTAAATATTTTTCTTATTTCTTCATGAGAACGTATGTTGTGGGTACTCATTAGAAGCGCCTCATCGAGGCGCTTCTAAAGAGTACCCACAACATATGTTTCTGCGCAGAAATAAGAAAAATTGCCCATACTTTTTGGTTGAAAAGAAAAAAAGCATATTATCTGGAGCTATGGAGCCTGTAATCTTGGCACGCTGTCAAATCTTACAAAACCATATAGTATATTACTTGCATTTCATCTGTCTGTGAAATAAACAAACAAACAAGAAAAAAAAAAAAATAATAATAATAAAAAAAAAAAATAAAGAAAAAGGCATTGTTTAGTTAAGTTCAGTTTGATTTGGGACTTCTTACTTAACAATAAGGGAAAATGCCTAGCAACATCAAAGTTACTAATATTTTCTAGTTTTCAATTTATTGTAGGTGCTATAAATACAATTGTTGCCTGTGAATGACAGTTTAGTTTGAGTAACCTCCCATGATTTATTTAGGAGCCAAGAGTGGCTCCCCTTTAGTTAGCTGAAAGTTTTACCGTCTGTATTTTTGTGACTCCAGTGTGTTTTGTTTTGCATGAAATAAACAGGTGTTTTCATACACTGGGAAACGTCAGCTTATGATGGATGAAAAAATATGTATCGATGTTATTGGCAGAGAAGTGAAATTCAAAGGGTGTGAAGTTGGTGGGCCAAAATGGGAGTATGATCAAAAGGTAGTCTTAAGGCTGATACTTCAGTATTGTGCTTATCATTAATTTGTGACATGTTGTTGCTAGCATTTAGTACACTATTAAAGTCAATCTTGCCTTTTATTTCCGAAACTTTAGTTTGCTGCTTTTCAGGTTTTTTTTTTCCTGCTTGGTGGTTGGTTTTAGTCAATAGAGATAATTTTGCTTTATATAAAAGTTGGCATACTCAGCAAAGCTTAAAATATGCTACTCTATAGCTCCAGATAAGAGGAATATCTAGATAAGAATTTTTCTTATTTCTCCATGAAAACTTATGTTGTGGGTACTCATTAGAAGTGCCTCAATGAGGCACTTCTAATGAGTACCTACAACATCTTTTCATGGAGTCTTATTTTTTCTGCGAAAGCGTGTTGTGGTACTCATTGGAAATGCCTCATTTGTGGAGAAATAAAAAGAGTATCAGTTCTTCTTGGTTGAAAAAAAAAAAAAAAAAAAAAAAGGCAACACCTTATCTGAAGCTATGCAATACTTGTCAACTTTAAGCAATCTACTTCTATAATACATATATAAATTAACCTGTCAGCCATTGATTGAACTATTTTTATAAGTTGAAGTTTGCAAGTGTATTTATATGGTTAGCATATACGCTGTTGGTGTTTAAAAGTTATTACTGTGGCGAGTTAATTTTTACCATTCTCTGTGCTAATTCAGCAGATGGCATATTGACTGTCTTTTTCTTATTTTTTTGAGAATTTGACATTTTATGCAAATTGTCTCTTCAAGAGACAATTTGCATATAATATCCGTGCCTGTTTTCTGGGATAAATATGAAAAATATTTGAAAATGTTGTTTGCTGAATTTTTTGCTCAGCATGAAGAGTGTTAAACTTTTGGGGTTCATTATGATTATATGAAATTGAAAGTTAAACAGTATGCCAGGTTTTGGGTAAAACATAGGATCTGCTGCTATATTTAAAGTCTGTTTTCTGTAGCTATTGCACTATCCCATTTGTTGATACCAGTTAAATTTGCTCTACCAAAGACTAGTTTCAGTTTACACAGCACAAAATGATTTCTTTTTCCACACAGGCTCATTTTTCAGTTCTTTCTAGACTCTTATGTGTTTCCGCACACTTTTCTTATACCCTCCATACAATACTGGTGGTATTCATGTTGGCTGTCTGACACTTGAAGTTTCACACAATTCTCCTTAGGAGATTGTTTACATGAAGTTTCATCGACTATTTTATGATAGTATCTGCTTATGTCTAAGGTGAATGGATATACGTTCAAGGGAAATAACTCTGTCAAAATCATTTTTGCTACTTTTCTGAAAATGGTCAAATCTAAAGGAAACTGGGCATCAGTTAACATTCTGATCAAAAGGATGGTACACTGTATTATGCACTACCACACTTCCACTCTGTCTTGTTTTCACAAATATTTTTGTCATGCATCATTTGTACATGTGTTAACACTTGTTGTGGAATGTGCAGATTTTGTTAGTTTATATTTTGGGACTTCCATTGTTTATTAATATTTACTATTGGGCAAATTCAGCAGATGACAAATTGTTAGTATTTTCATATGTTTTCCCAGAAAAAAGGCTTTGACCTTTCATGCAAATTGTCTCCAAAGTTTTCTGAAAATAGGCTTTAACCTTTCATGCAAATTGTCTACAAAGTTTCTTGAAAATAAGCTTTGATCTTTCATGCAAATTGTTTCCAAAGTTTCTTAATAATAGGCTTTGACCTTCCATGTAAATTGCCTCCAAAGTTTCCTGAAAATAGGCTCTGACCTTTCATGCAAATTGCCTCCAAAGTTTTGCCTGGCTCGGTAGCTCAGTTGGATGCACATTCGACTGGTGATCAGGAGGTTGCGGATTTGACCCCCGCTGGGTCTGAAACATTCTTTCCTGGAGATCATGAAATATTTTCTATGGTCATTCTCTTCCTTCCGCTGATTCAAGAAGGGCAGTTGTCAGTTCCTGGAGAAAGAATGTGCACAGTACTGGTTAATCGCTTAGAGGACTAAGCCTACCCAGTATAATCACACATTAGGTAAACTGACCATGCTCAACATGACCCAATTGGGTTCACTGGGCCGTAAAACCTCAACACAAAGAAACAAACAAAGCCTCCAAAGTTTCATAATACAGGCTTTGACCTTCTGTGCAAATTGCTTACAAAGTTTCCTGAAAATAAGCTTTATCTTTCATGCAAATTGTCTCCACAAAGTTTCCTGAAAATAGGCATTAACCTTCCATGCCAATTGCCTCCAAAGTTTTCTAAAAATAAGCTTTGACCTTCCATGCAAATTGTCTTCAAAGTTTCCTGAAAATAGGCTTTGACCTTTCATGGAAACTGCCTCCAAAGTGTCTGAAAAATAGGCTTTGACCTTCCATACAAATTGTCTCCAAAGGAGACAGTTTGCATGGAAGGTCAAACCTATTTTCAGGGAAAAATAAGAAAAGTATTCACAATAGCATCTGAAAATTTTACCCAGCATGCATGGTGTCAACTTGGGGTGTGGGATAAGCATGGTTTGGGATATGCATGGTGTGGAAATATGATTTGCAAAGCTTCTTTACAGATCAGGATCACAGAAACACGTGTTGTATGTATGAGCTTGCCATAAGAAAAGGTGCCTTGGATCATATGCAAAATGCAGAGATTCAGATAATTCTGCACTTCTTTGCTTGTGTTTATGTATGAGCTTGCCATTAGAAAAGGTGTCTTTGATAATGAATAGATTCAGCAGACTGCCAAGACCCTGATCAGATAACATGTACAGGCTAATCTGAATCCATTCTTTCTGAATACATGTATGTCCAAAGAACTTTTTTTACATGGCATGGCTCATAATATTTTTAAAGACAAAAAGGGCTATAGTTGGTGCTTTTTCTGTCATTTTGTACAAGGGAGGCACCTCCCTAAAAGAGGTTACTCTAAAAGGAATAAAATGACTTCCAAGAGAAACCATTTTTATTTCCTTTTAAAGTAGATCTTTTTTGGTAAGAGACAAAATGAGCCAGCGCAGAACAAAACCTACAAAGCCTATTGGCTTACAGTTGGGCAAAGCCTGCTATCCTTGTAGCAGGTAAAGGTAGAGAGGGAATGTTTTGTTTCTTCAGTTTCTTCACTTTCATTCCTGTTTAAATTCTTCCCAGACCCTCTCTTTCGCTTCCTCTACTATCTCTTCTATTTCGTTTCTCCCTTTCTCTGGGAGACGACACAAAATGACCCACAAGGGTTGACATGTCGTTAAACCCCAACACAATCAATAAACAAAAATCCTTGCCACACTGGGTGGAAGTACAGGATGTTCAGACTGATCTGAGTCTTTGCTTATAACACAGGGCCCAGTTGTTCAAAGCGTCGTTAGCTTAACGAGCTCGTTAAGGGTCATTTCGTTAACTGTTTTAGCGGATTCAATATACAATATCCTGATATTTTTTGCTGAAAAAATGTGAGTAGCTTTTGCACTGCAAAAGCTACTCACATTTTTTCAGCAAAAAATTTCAGCATATTTGCGTATCACTCGATGTAAATTTTAACGAATCGTTAACTAACGACATGGTTAGTTTTGAACAACTGGGCCCAGGTCTTTTTGTAAATTTTGTCGTGCGCTGGCTCAAATGATTTTCACAGAGTTGTCTCCTCTGAAAGTATATCTTTTCCACTTTAGGTGGATTGTTACATCTTAAAGAGTTTGGCATCTTTGTTATTTTTATTTATTTTTTTTTTTTTGAAGGAAGTAAACCTGGCAGAAAATATTTGAAACATTTCATGAATACTCTTAAAGAAGTTTATTTACTCCCAGAGGACGAAAATTTATCCCTTTAAGATTATCGTCCATTAACCCTTGTCATGCTGAATAAATTAAGCTGCCACGCCTACTTCTAATTTCCAGCCAATCAGATTACTTGATTCAAGTTGTTGATACAAATTCATACACTTAACGACAAACAGTGCAGAGCCAGGTCAGTTGGCTTCTGAAGAAGCCAACTGATCTGGATCTACACTGTTTGCAAAGAAGGGCATATCCGGGTTCAGCTGGACCAGGGGTAAGAGAAGAGGCATATATTTCTGTCAGAGTTATTTCCTTTGTAGGTATTTCCTCCAACAATTTTCACTATAGTGATGTTTATTTTCTGGGTTTTTTTTTTGTGATCATTGAGCCCATTCCAGGATTTTGAAAATTTATTTGAGGGACACTGAGGAGGCCTGATTGGCAGAAATAACTTGTCTGATCCAGGAAACTCGAACACTTCAGCTGTTTTCACTTGTGTGTGTGTGTGTGTGTGTGTGTGTGTGTGTGTGTGTGTATGTGTGTGTGTGTGTGTGTGTGTGTGTGTGTGTGTGTGTGTGTACGTGCATGCTTGTGTGTGTGTGTGTGTGTGTTCTCAAGGGTCACTCCTTTTAGACACATCAACAGGTAGTGAAATGGACATTCTCAAACTTTAGAAGAAGTAATGTAAGGATATATGGTGGCTAAATAGGGTAGATAGGTACATGGTGTCATCCATTGTGTATATGTGGTCTAACCAAACGAGAAGATCAGCCACTTTGTATCAGCTGTAATGAACCTTTTACAGTGAAACACTTTCTGATCGACTGCATTGAATTCTCTCATGTGCGACATCAGTTCTTCCAAACAAATGACCTGAGATTCTTATTTGAAGGTGTACCAGCTGATAACATACTTATATTTTTAAAACACATCCATCTTTTTAACAAAGTATAACTGCTTTAATTTTTAAATTCCTTCCAGTTTTACATTTTATGCATATATGACTTCTCATTATAACCGTTTCATTACACAACCAAGTTAGTACACATGTACATGATGAGAGTTCAGTTTTAATGATGCATCAACCCATATGGGTTGATGCATCATTAAAACTGAACTCTCATCATGTACATGTGGTACATTAACCCATTTTAGACTGCAAAGACTTTCTCCACCCCCACCCCTGCCCCCCCCCCCCCCTCCCCCCAACCCTGTCTCTCCACCCCCCCACCCACACACACTCACAACACACACACAAATCTATTTTTTAACTTCTTCAGAACAGAAAGGCCAACTGACTCGAAACTTGATAGGCAGTATCAGAGTGATTTCTAGATCAAAAGTAACTAAAATCATTCTGATCGAAAATCCAAGATGGTCGCCCTAGCAGCCATTTGAAAATCTGTTTTGAACTTTTTTATCCTTAACCAAAAGGCCAATTGACCCAAAACTTCATGAAGTGTCAAGGTGACTTGTAGATGAGAAGTAGCTAAAATCACTCTGATTGGAAATCCAAGATGGCCGTCATCTTGAAAATCTGTATTGAACTTCTTTTGAACCGAAAGGCCAGTTGACTTGGAACTTGTCTGGTAATCAGGTGAGCGATACCGGGCCATCTTGTCACTCTCGTTCTTCATTTTTAGAATCTAAATGAAAAATGTAGACCATAAGGGCTCTAATCTTGCTGTGATGAGTTTTCTTTCCAGAGTATGCCACATTCTTTTATGTTTTATCAACAGATTTTCAGTCATTCTTGGGTTGTGATATTTTGGCAACATGATAGAGCAGTAGTATCATTCAAGGAAAGAGTTCTGCTCTGAGTGGGATTTGAACATAAGACAACTGGACCAGCAGGAAAGGGCAAACCTGTTGCACTACTGGCATTCTTAGCACACGGTTACAAGTACATTGTTGCCGGCCTCGGTGGCTCAGTTGGATGCACCGTCCGACTGGAGACCAGGAGGTCGCGGGTTCAACCCCCGTTGGGGTCGGCAACATTCTTTCGTGGAGATCGATCATGAAATATTCTCTATGGTCATTCTCTCCCTTCCGCTGATTCAAGAAGGGCATTTGTCAGTTTCTAGCGCAAAAGAATGTGCACAATACTGGTTAACCGCTTAGAGGACTAAGCCTGCCCAGTAAACGTGTGGTTAGGTAAACTGACCGTGCTCAACATGACCCCATTGGGTTGACTGGGCTGTAAAACCTCAACACAAGTACATTGTCTTTATATAATTTGGAGTTGTATATTGTATTAATATACCATAAGCTTTACAGTTGGTTTTATAATAGTAATAAGTAAAGTGGTTTAAAGTATTTTTCATTTCTGGCTTTTATAAAGAAAAAAAATACCATTGAATTTAAAAAACAGCTTAGTAGACTGTCTTTTGTTCTTTTTGTAATCAAATAGATATAGTACAGAACTCAGTTTTTGCTAACCCTAGCATCTGAAAGATATACGATTTATTATGCCCCCAACTTTGAAAAAAGTTGGGGGGCATGTTGCTTCTGGCTTGTCTGTTCGTTCTTTTGTTTGTTGGTTCGTTCGTCACACTTTCTGGTGCACAGCATAACTTTAGAACCATGTATGCTAATGTTTTGAAATTTCATATATGGAATCCTCATGACAAAATAGGGGACCTGTACTTTTTTTATCTGAATTATCTCCCCTTTTTGAGTTTTTGCCATTTAGATAAAATAACATTGAAATCTTGTTTGCAAGATGTCTCAAAAAGTATTTGAGCTAGAGTCTTGATATTTGGTATATATATTGGGGCTGAGGAGGAGATCACCTGATAAAATTTTCAACCAATTTAATGAAATTTTGTTGGAGTTATGGCCCTTTACAATTTTTGGCCATTTGTTGCTTTCATGTGCATAGCATAAGTTTAGAACCATGTATGCTAATGTTTTGAAAATTCATATATGGATTCCTCATGAAACAATAGGTGACCTGTATTTTTTCTTATCTGGATTATCTTCCATTTTACAGTTATTGCCCTTTTAATAAAATAACATTGAAATCTCATCAGCAAGATATCTCAAAAAGTATTTGAGCTAGAGTCTTGATATTTAATATACTGATTGGGACTAAGGAGGATATCACCTGATTAACTTTTCAACCAATTTAAAAAAGAATTGTTAGAGTTATGACCCTTTGCAATTTTTTGGCCATTTGTTGCTTTCATGTGCATAGCATAAGTTTAGAACCATGTATGCTAATGTTTTGAAAATTCATATATGGATTTCTCATGAAAAAATAGGTGGCCCGTATTTTTTGTCTTATCTCCCATTTTAGAGTTATTGCCCTTTTAATAAAATAACATTGAAATCTCGTTAGCAAGATATCTCAAAAAGTATTTGAGCTAGAGTCTTGATGTATGATATAATGATTGGGACTGAGGAGGAGATCACCTGTTTAAATTTTCAACATATTTAATAAAATTTTGTTGGAGTTATGGCCCTTTGCAATTTTTGGCCATTTGTTGCTTTTATGTACATAGCATAAGTTTAGAACCATGTATGCTGTTGTTTTGAAATTTCATATATGGATTCCTCATGAAAATATAGGTGACCTGTATTTTTTTATTTTATCCGAATTATCTCCCATTTAGAGTTATTGCCCTTTTAATAAAATAACATTGAAAGCTTGTTAGCAAGATATCTCAAAAAAGCATTTGAGCTAGAGCCGTGATATTTTGTGTACTGATTGGGACTGAGAAGGAGATCACCTGTTTAAATTTTCGGCTAGTTTAATGAAATTTTGTTGGAGTTATGGCCCTTTGCAATTTCTGGCCCTTTGTTGCTTTCATGTGCATAGCATAAGTTTAGAACATGTATGCTAATGTTTTGAAATTTCATATATGGATTCCTCATGAAAAAATAGGTGACCCATATTTTTTTACTTATCCAAATTATCACCCATTTTAGAGTTATTTCCCTTTTAATAAAATAACACTGAAATCTCATATATTTGTACTGTTATTACTGTCATGGGCAAGCAGTGTTGGAGTCAAGCAGTGTTAGAGTCAGGCAGTTGGGGGCATAGTGTTTTACAAACACCAGCTCTAGTTTCAGTATAGGAAGAAAGCCTGTACATGTCTATATATAAAACAACTATATAGCAGATATGTATACATGGCATTTTCTATACGTACGTTTCTATGGAGGCCCAGTAGATACTTAACAATTTCTGAGTATACAAAACCTTGTGTATTCAGGTTAAAATCATAAAAAAAAGAGAAAAAATACTCAAAACAGAAAGCAGAATGTTTATTTTCTCATTCCAAAATGCAAAATGCCATTAGTGACAATCTGGTTTTTCTCATTTAAGGGGAGAGTACCCCATTTTCCTGTCTGACATGAACTTTTAAATTTCGCATGCAAACTGCGTTTCAAATAAATCATATACGTTTTCTATAGCCTATATTAGAAGGTATATAGAAATGGATTAACATAAAAAAAATGTTCGATTTTTCATCCAATATGGCCGCTACAATAAAACTGTAAGAAAATGTTTTATTGCAAATTTTATGATACCATTTTGAATGACACATTTTAAATTTTACCAGACATCTTTTTGGCATTCATGCTTATGGTTTTTCAATAAAAAATATTCATATAGAACCCTGTATTGTACTTACGTAAGTCTTAAACATGCATGTTGAGGGGGAATCGCTGCGCGTTTTTTCATGCCCGTAATTTCAAACCTTTGTTGACGAACTATACTTTGTAAGAATGTATGAAGACCAAACGTAAAAGTTGACGTAATTTCCGCAAACTAAAACCTTTATCAAAATTTCAGAAAATACATGCCGTTTTACAAAATACGACCAGAATTTGAAACAGTCAGTGCTAATTTATATTCAGACATCAACTGTATAGATTATTTATCGCGAGTTGGGTGTATATTGGTTATATTTTACCTGTTTGTATATAAACTTACAGTTGCTTGGCAAAACTCTTAACCAGTGTCATGCAAAATGCATGCGTTTCTCCAAAGTGCAATTAATTCGGCATTGCTATACAGGGGTTTTATATGAACCACTATCCAAGCTTTATATATACAAAAATTTCTGGCGTATATCTTTCAGATGCTAGGGTTACGTTTTTTGCAAGGTACAGGAATTGAGAAACCCAACTAATATGAAAATAATGAAATAATTAACATTATACTGGAACTGCTTTATAAGACAGTTTTAGATTATAAGACTTTTTAAAGGTGGACCCCAAAAGTGTTGTATTTATACAAAAATGTATAGATTATGTAGAAAAATGACCATTTATGGTAATTTTTCTATATAATCTGTAGAGTTTTGTTTGTCTTTATAAGGCTGTTTGATATGTACAATGGTTTAAAGGTGGACCCCAAAAGTGTTGTATCCAAACAAAGACGTATAGATTATATAGAGAAATGACCATGTATGGTCATTTCTCTATATAATCTATACATTTTTGTTTGGATACAACACAGTTGTTTAGCTAACACAGTTTTTGCTTTGAATCCCAGCAATAGTGTTATAAAGAGGTTGTGATGTATGCAATGTATGTTCAAAAGCAGTCCCACCTTTAAATTACGGGTAAAAGCAGAAATATTTTATTAATTATTAAAATTTTTCTTTCAGACATTACAGCTGAAACATGTAAACAGTAACCAGTGTTTAGGTTCTTCCACTAGCCAAGATAGAGAATCTCCGTCTATAGGTAAATATAAATAGCTGAAATTACTGTAATAACCAAAGTATTGGGCTAGACAGGCCTGAGCGAACAGTGAACACCTAGATCAGATGTTGTATTATGTGGCATCGAATCTTGGTCTACGCTGTTTACCAATCAGCCAGCAAATTTTAGATACATCAATGGTAGTATAGAAAGACTTGTTCAAATTTTTGGACCAATATGGCAAGGTGTTAAATGTCCCAATATTATGGGTAAATATGTTCTTTTTTTTTCAAGATCATAATACAGCACTGGGCTGCAGGTATTTCTGAAGTTGTGTTAACAAAGATTACATCACAAGAACTCCAGATTTATCCTTATTTTTACAACTTAAAGTGGTGAATTGGGGGTTTGGGCTGAATTTTGAATAATTGAAGTATTTCCTTTTATGATTGTATTTAAAATATTAGACATAGTTTGCAAACTTTTTATTAACTTACCAACTGGAAAGGGACATAAATTGAATTTTGTACAAGCAGATTAGAGAGGTTTCAAAGATTAAAGCTTTATCTTTACCTTTAACATTCTGATTATAAATAATAGCAGACCATCTGATCTGGATCTGCATTGTTTGCTTAACCCTTGTCCTGCTGAACCCGGATATACCCTGCCTTTGCAAACATTGTAGATCCAGATCAGTTGGCTTCTGAAGAAGCCAACTGATCTGGATCTGCATTGTTTGCCATTAAGTATGTGAATTTATACCAACAATCCGGATCAAGTAATCTGATTGGCTGGCAATTAGAAGTGGGCATGGCATTTTAATTTATTCAGCAGGACAAGGGTTAATGTGTGCCTAAATATTAAAGGCAAATACAGTATGTGTGTTGTATCCAAACAAAAATGTATAGATTATATAGAGAAATGACCATGTATGGTCATTTCTCTATATTATCTATACATTTTTGTTTGGATACAACATGGTTGTTTGGATACAACATGGTCGTACATTTACTATTTCCTTTTGTGATTGTATTTAAAATATTAGACATAGTTTGCAAACTTTTTATTACAATCACAAAAGGAAATAGTAAATGTACGATGTCCTGAAATTTCTTACATCAGAGTTGCTGACAAAATCTCATATGCAAACAGTAGAGACCCAAATCAGACTGCTTGATCAGGGTCTATACTGTTTGCCATTCCACTAAGTGTTTTAAGAAACAACTGCATAAAAAGCACAATTTAGGTCTTAAAGGCCCCACATTCCTCAAAAATAGACATTTTATTATCCAAGAAAGGTTTAATAAATTGATATATGGTATTTATACATTCATAAAATGTGGCACCTGACAGCCTGTAGAATTTCAATTAGTCTCACGTTCTTGAAATGAAATGATTTTTTATCGTATCTGTGATGAATTAATGTTGCCAACACTAATAATGAAAATACAATAAAAATCATCTTAGTTTGATCCAGTTCAAAAATGAGAGACTAACTGAAATTTTACACGTTGTCAGATGCCATATTCAATGATCGTATTAATACCATTTATCAATTTATTAAACCATTCTCCAATAAAAAAAATGTCTATTTTTGAGGAATATGGAGTCTTTAATAGTATGGAATAAAGTGTTTGAAATTTTAGAACATTTACCTTATGAACTTTTATTTGGAAGAGAACAGACAGTCTGTAGCAAACACTGTCAACCCAGATCAGATGCTGCGGAACTGTTTGCCACCCACTAGTAGTTGTTAAGACAACAGGTAGTAAATAGACTTGCTTGAAGTTTGATAAGGAGTTAACCCTTGTCATGCTGAATATATTTAGATGCCACACCCACTTCTAATTTGCAGCCAATCAGATTACTTGATCCAGGTTTTTGATACAAGTTCACATATAAAATGACAAACAGTGTAGATCCAGATCAGTTGGCTTCTTCAGAAACCATCTGATCAACTGATCTGGATCTACACTGTTTGCAAAAGCAGGGTATATCCAGGTCCAGCAGAACAAGGGTTAATTAAGAGGGCAAATAGGGTAAATCAGAAAATTTTATGACAGATCAGGAATATTTTGCTAAAGTTAGTAATGCTTCAAAAAAGCTTGTACGTAATTGATTTACAAAGTCCATCTGTAGTTTCATAATGTTACAACTCTTTGGAGTGGTTTGATGGTACAAAAATGCCATAATTTTCTAGCCTCAAATTATAACTTAAATCTACGTTTATTTACAGGTCCATGTGATGGTAGTGAGGGCCAAAAATGGGAAATAACAGATATGAAGTGGTAATGAAGGTAATTAGGTTTATGCAAGATGGTCACCTAGAATATTGAAACTACTTAATATATGAAGTGATAAGATGTTAGTCTCAATAGACTAGTCCATATTACTTTTATGAAACTAGTCATTGGTTCCCTAATGAAGCTGGTGTCAAGAGCTATAAATAGAGCATTCAAAATGAGGCTGTTCATTGTTACTACAACAGTGGACAGGAATCTTACTATAAAGAGAGAATTAGGACTCTTCCTTTAAATAGACTACCAAATGTGGTAGATGTTACTATAAATAGCTGAAATGGTAACTGTTACTGCAAACAGACTGTCTAGTACAGAAAATGTTACTATAAATAGAATGGGGATCCCAGTATAGTGACAGTTACAATGAAATGGAGATGTGTTCATAAGACTTGTTGCAGTTATGGAGTGTATTGCATTGGTATGGTGTACACGTAGGTTCATTGCATTTAGAGGGACAACAGATGTGATAAGCATTATAATTGTAGATGGATGTCACTTGAGTTGCAATGTTAGAAAATGTACCTTCTGCCATGCACCTTATGAAGAGCCTAATCTGCCTGTGCATCTGCACAGTCTGATCAGAGTCTTCATTGTCTGCATGGAGAAACTTTGTATCCTTTGCTTTTCAGTATGTGCCCAGTGAAGATTCAGATCAGACTGCGCGAACGCGCAGTCTGATCTGAATCTTCACTGGGCTCACATGCCTGAAGGTACGTTTTCTTTCGTTGCAACTCAATTTATGTAAATTACGTGTTGATATGTGATAATAGAGGAGTTGTTTAGGAGGAGTATTTGGTGATAATTCCGGGATTATTTTTCTTATTTCTTAATAGAAAGTACATGTTGTGGGTACTCATATGAAGTACTCTCGTGAATACCCACAACAAATATTTAAAATATATGTTGTGGAGAACTGGAAATTTTTTCTAGAACTGTAATCAAGTACTCCTCTTTCATAGACAAAAATGGAGAATTGATGTGATAGGGAAACATGGATGCTGAAAAGACTCTTATTCTATTTGTGATCTATCTGTGTGGTCTAAAACTCCAGATAAGAGGGATATTCTGATATTTTTTTATTTATTATTTTTTTTTTATTTCTCCACAAAAACATTCATAGTGGGTATTCAGTAGACTTGCCTCACACTTCTAATGAGTGCCCAAAATGGATGATTTTGTGCAGAATGAAAAAAAGAATACATTTAGATAAAATATTATTTAACTTTTACCACTCTCTCGGTTAATTCAGCAGACAACATATTGATGTTTTCTTATTTTGTTTAACAGAAAACAAAGATTTGGCAGTTCATGCAAATTGTCTTCCTAGGAGAGACAATTTGCATGAAATACTAAAGCATATTTTCTTGGAATAAAAAAAAAAAAATATTTCAAAATGTTGTCTTCTGAAATTTTTACATAGCGTGCTAAATGTTAAAAACTCTTATCTGGGTTTCTGATTATTAGTAATAGATGGTGAACTAGTCTGTTCTTGATGAACAGAACTATTGTTGGACCACGGCATTGTTATATCAGTGAAGGGAGGAATTCAGTGACAGTTTATCAGGGCCTGACAAATCAAAAAAAAATCCACTTGCCCACTGGGCAAGTAAATTTTTTTTTCACTTGCCCAGCTCAAATTCCTACTTGCCCAGGATTTGTGCGGCTCAAATTCCTATATGCCCAAGATTTGCAAACAGAAATAGAAGTCCCACTTTTAACATTGCGTTAACAAGTCTATGAAAGCAATACTCTTGTAAATCCCAGTTAATATACAGAAAAGCGAGGTTTTAAATGGCGTACATAAGTTTACTCCTTTTTTTTGGCTCAAAAACATAGATAATGGGCTCTCAGTGAGGTAGTTTCAGACCCCACAATCTAAGTTTGCAATGGAAATAAGAAAAGTATCATAATTTCACATCAGAAAATACCAAAGGGATGAAAAGAGAGCATATTGAAAAAGAATTTTATTTGTATTTACTTGAAGCCTTGAATAAATACTCATGTGTTTGTAAAAAAAAAAAAAAAAAAAAAAAATTCTTAAGGTAAATGTATACACCTGCAAGGAAATTAACTTGATTGAAGAACTGCCTACAAACTATAGGACAATTCATAATTAAAAGACTTCATTTTTTATCAAAGATGCCATTTTGAAAATGGTGTATTCATTTATCCTAAGAACAGAGAACAACCTACAAGAAATTGGAAAGAACTGAATATTATTCTGTGTGGTATTGTATATCAGTGCTCATCAAGTCTTTCTGGTTTTAGGAGCACATAAGTCATCAAGCACTAGTCAGTTGTGTAAGCCATCAGTGTTCATATTTTGTTTTTCATCCTAACACGTTATCAGTAATATCAACAGAGAATAAATTTTTCATAAATGACTTTGACACACAGTATTTTTAGTCTTACAAATTCATTATTATTTGATGAACACTAAGTAAATCCAGATTTCGAGAGGGAAATAACAAAGGTTTTGCAAACAGGCGAGATCGTAACGGTATCACGCTTTTTTTTTCTTTTTTTTTTTTCCAAACAAAAACTCAATTTCTTATCTGTGTTTTTATATTGTGTCATTTTGTACTTTCGTTTTCATAGCCAAACACGTCGTAAGCAACGACTTATTTCGTTGGTGTATGCCCAGTCGCATAGCCAATGAAATACGAGAATATCAAAAACCAATAATTGCCGACCTTACTTGGTTCATACTACACAGAAGCCATGTTTAGATACAATTATTGATCAGCTGTTACGACGGAAGATTAAAGGCACGCGCCGGAAGGTAAACAACTGATCAATTGGATTAACGGTAGTGTGATAATGAAAACCGTTATACATGGGTTGTCTGCATTAATCAGGACAGCTGGGCAATTAATTATCAATATTTATTGACATCTTTTGATCAGACTTTTTTACCGTAAATACTCGCACTTTTAACTGTCCTGGCGATTTTTTGACACTTGCCCGACCGGGCGTCGTAAAGACGGAACAGACTTGCCCGGCGGGATTTAGGACTTGTCCCGGGCGGCCGGGCAATGGATTTGTCAGGCCCTGGTTTATTGAGCCTTCCAGAAACTAAAACTTGGCATTTCTTTTGAATCATGAGAAAATACAAATAGCAAATTAATCATGCCATGAGAAAAGGTCTTCTTGCATATATGAACAGTACAGATCCAGATTAGTCAGCAATGTTGTTCAGTCTGATAAGGATATTTGCTATACATTGATATACAGTCGACTCTCGTTATCTTGAAGTCCAAGGGTCTCTCTGAAATACTTTGAGATGGCCATACCTCAATATATCAGATTTGCAGAATTGAGGAAAAAATAAATCAAACAACCATATTTAAAATATGAATATGTAATTAGACTCCTGAAGTTAGAGATATATTGAAAATATTTTGGAAAAGAGGAGAAATTGCTCCTTAGGAGCAATTTCTCCTCTTTTCCACAATATTTTGTTACCTGTTGTTAGACTTCCATGTTAAAGCAGGGACCAGATTTTCACTTCAAGATAAGCAGTTATTCGGGGTAAGCAAAGTGGAGATAATGAGAGTCGACTGTATTCTACAGTATTCTGTGATTCTGTCAGCAGACACCAAAGGCCCTGCTGATCAGGCTGTGGGAATGCACAAGCTGATGTGGGCCTTCATTATCTGCCTATGCCTTATTGGCAAATTGTCTTATGGTGTAGTTGAAAGGAAATGTCAAGGTCTATTTTCAATAAAATAAGACAGTTCAGACGACTTGTTAAGGAGGAGTGCTTGATAATAATTTTAGGATAATTTTTCCTTAAAAAACATACATTGTGGGCACTCGATTAAAAGCACCTAGCTGAGGCGAGGCACTTCTAATGAGTACCCACAACATGTTTTTTATGGAGAACTTGAGAACATTATCTCTGAAATATCATTAAACACTCCTCCTTAACAACCACCCCTCCGATGAATATTTCAAAACTTTTATTAGTTTTTCCTTTAGCAGGGTTTTGGTTAAGATGTGACCATATTTAAAGTGTGAAATGATACCTGTTTTCCCAGTTGTTTCATTGTTGTTGGAAGACAGAATATGAAGAGCACCTTTATTCATTTATCTTCTATTGCCAGTGCTTTAGATATCAAAGTTGTGTATTGAAAACATTTGCCATGTTCCTCCATCACAGCATATATTGTGGACATTTTTAAAGGGCAAATTTGAATACCCACAATGTATACAATGGAGAAACAAAAATATTAATGAAAAAAAAAATCATACTAAAACAGATGACTTGTTATGTAGGAGTATTTAGTGAAAAGTTTTGTAATTTCTTCATGAAAATACATGTATACTTTGTGGGCACTCGTTAGAATTGCCTCCCTGAGGCAATTCTAACAAGTACCCACAATGTATGTTTTTTATGGAGAATTGGAGAAAATTATTTGCAACAGTATATTTTGCAATATACTGCTGGAAAACTGACGTCATCATGTTACGTCACTTTTCTTTGGTAGGCATTTGGTTTTACGCAGCTCGAAGTGCTTGTCACTTTGTGGATATAGTACAATTTTTTAAACAAGCTAAATGAATAAATGCATTAGAATAGGGATAACTGCATTTAAAATTGTCATTTGGGGAGGTAAATTGTTGGTTTTATGGTTGCAAATAGCATTTTATGGCTTGACAGACGTGTTGCCATAGAACGAAATATCAGACTGTAAAACTGCCAATTACCTCCCAGAATGGCACTATTGAATATCCTCTAATTCTCCTCCTAAACAAGTCCTCTGTAAAAGAATTTGATGTCTAGTGCACTGGTTTACTTTGTTACCTCTTTTGAAGCATTCCAAGACAAAAGTGGATGGCAGGTCAGACATTTATGGCAGGAAAAAATAATAGCTACACTTTAGACATAGACCCAGATTAGCAAACTCATGTGATAGTTTTAGTATACACTGAGCAACACCCTGTAAAATAGTGTCTTCAAGGCATGTTCAGACAGCGAAAATCCAGATGTACCCTGCAAGATAATGTCTTCAAAGAACAGCAAAAATCCAGATATACTTGAGCATCGGCGCTCTCTGATCAGGACCTTCATTATGTCTCTTTATTTATTGAATGCTTTAAAGACTGATGCTAACATATATGAGCCAGTGCAGGACAAAACCAATAAAATGGCATGTGCGCACAGCAAAGACTCAGATCAGCCTGGGCATCTGCCCAGTCTGATCAGAGACTTCATTGTGCACTCAGTGGGTAGCTAAGGATCCAAGCTTTCTCCATGTTGACAGCGAAGACTCTGATCAGACTGGGCGGATGCCCAGGCTGATCTGAGTCTTCACTGGGCGCACATGCCTTTTTGTTGGTTTTGCCGTGTGCTGGCTCATATAATATAATAAAAATCACTACATAGATATATACTTACAGATTAACATACCATATTTAGATTAAGTATTGGAACATCTCAGCATACCTGTGTGAAGTGCCAGTTGATATGTCTGAAAACTGATATATGTGTAACAGTGTAGACACTGATCATGCAACATATTCTAGGATGCCTGCTCTGGGTCTGTAGTGTTTACTCAGGCCTGTCTTTTCCAATATTTAGGGTAAATATGAAGGCAGTATATCAAAAGACTTTTGTTGTTGGAAAATCAGGTTAAGAGGGCTGGATAAACAGCTTTTTAATAAAGCTAGTACTTACTGTCATCAATGTTCTTTGTTGCTGTTTTTTTTTTTTTTGTTTCTTTTTAATTTTTGTTTATTAAATCATGTGAAGATATATTGTTTTATGTGTGGAATGCATGTAAGGATAACATGGATAAATATGCAAAAGTTCAATGTGAAACCATTTGGGATTTATATTTATGAATTGTGTAAAAATGATGATGCTTTCAGGGCCCAGTTGTACAAAGAGTTTGTAAACTTAACAGAAGTTGTTGAAATTAATGTATTTATGTAAATTTTTTTAATACATCCACATTTTTATGAAAAAAAAAAATGTGAGAAGCTTTGCAAAAGCTACTGTTTTTTTTTTTTGTGTTTATTTTTTCTTCAAAAGTAAAAATATATATCCATTAGGTTTCTCACCGCTGTGGTTCGAGCCTCGCTCGGGTCACATGTGGGAAAGCCAAGTTTTGCTTATGGATGGTCAGGTGGTTTTTCTCCGGGCTCTCCGGTTTTCGCCCACCTTTGATGAACGATCGGCTCGATATAAGTGAAATATTCTTGAAAGGGCCGTAAAACCCAAATAAAAAAAATATATATCTGCATTTAACTCTTTAGCACGCTAAGTGAAAATTTCAACAGAGGCCTTTTTTAAATATTTTTCTTCTTTTTTTCCAGAAAATAGACAATTTGCATGAAATATCAAAGTGTTTTTTGGGCGACAATTAGCATGATATGTCAGAGGCTATTTTCTGGGAGAATTAAGAAAAATGTCAGGTTGTTGTTTGCTGAATCTGCACAGAGTGGTTAAAGTTAAACTTTTTATGTAAAAGATAGTACATTTTGTATATGGAAAGTTAGTCAAACAAGTTTGTTAAAGTAACAAAGCTTGAACCACTTGACGGACATGCTTGAGAAAATGGTGAAAACCCAGATCAGATGCCAAATAATGTATCTGATCAGGGTCTACACTGTTTGCCTCTGGTCCAGCAATGTGTAGGATGCATATGGCAAGGTATCCCAATATTTAGGGTAAATACGATATGTCTAACAGCAAGACGATAAAAGCACTGGGGAGTGGGGATGTACAGCTAATCTGGGCTCAGTTGTTCAAAGCTAACGACATCGTTAGTTAATGATTCGTTAAAATTTACATTGAGTGATACGCAAATATGCTGAATTTTTTTGCTGAAAAAATGTGAGTAGCTTTTGCAGTGCAAAAGCTATTCACATTTTTTCAGCAAAAAATAACAGAATATTGTGTATTGTATCCACTAAAACAGTTAACGAAATGACCCTTAACGAGCTCGTTAAGCTAACGACGCTTTGAACAACCGGGCCCTGATCCTTTGTTGTCAGCTTGTTCGCCAAAGACACATATTTCATGCTGTGGCTCACATCAGTGAAAAATGCATTATGACCAGATAATGGGAGTACTTAGAGGATTGTTTTAATATTTTTGCCTTGCTGGACCCCTTGGAATTGCCTCAGTGAGTCAGTTTCAATGAGTACACATAAGGTATGTTCTGATGCAAAAATGCTAAAAATTTATCATAAATTTCCACCTTTATTGTCACCTTACACAGAGTTATGAATACCAAAAAAAATTCCATCCTAGGAATCTAACATTCTGGTTTTGATCTTCATGTTTCTGCAAGAGCTGGGCGAAAAGGCACACCATATTTCCCTTGTAAGTCTTTTTATGCCATAACTCCTTACCGTATCTGTCCTAAAAATTTAAACAAGTCAATTTTATTACCTTTGATCTGTGTAAATCCCTGGCCTCATAAGGGCCAGATTTCAAATCGCTGGAATGTAATGGAAATGGTTTACTCTCCACCCCCACCCCCTACCCTCAAGCACTTACCTTGCACCCAGTTCACCTGTATTGTTTACTGAACCATTGAAACTGAAGGTTGAATGACAAACATTGTAGACCCTGAGCAGATGCCGCATTCTGCAGCATCTAATCCAGGGCTACACTGTTTGCTTAGATCTGTCTGTGCATAATACTGAGGATAATTATGGTATCCAGATGAGACTGCTCAGATGGACATGCTTGTCTTGTCTCCATTTACAGTTAGATGTGGGTAGTCCCCCCCTCCCCACCATTCCCTTCCCATCCCAGGAGGCATCATTTTTTCTTAACCCTAGTCCTGCTTAACCTGATATATCCTGCCTTTGCAACAGTGTAGATCCAGATCATTTGGCTTCTTCAGAAGCCAACTGATCTGGATCTACTTTGTTTTCCATTATGATTAAGTATGTGAATTTGTATCAACAAACTGGATCAAGTAGTATGATTGGCTGAAAATTGGAAGTGGGCATGGCATATTAATTTACTCAGCATGACAAGGGTTAATCTGTAAAAATGCTTTGTTAAAATTTGTGATACTTTATAGCAAGATTTATATATTTGTAGAATTTATGTAAAATGTTAACTAATATAGTCAGTATTAGAAATGAACTAGAACTGTAAAACACTAGTCACAACCTGAGAAGGAGACACATATTTGGCCGGCCTTGTAGCTCAGTTGGATGCGACTGGTGATCAGGAGGTTGCGAGTTTGACCCCTGCCGGGTCGGCAACCTTCTTTTGTGGAGATTTGACCATAAAATATTTTCTACGTTCATTCTCTCCCTTCCGCAGATTCAAGAAAGGCAGTTGTCAGTTTCTGGCAAAAGAATGTGCACATTACTGGTTAACTGCTTAGAGGACTAAGCCTGCCCAGTAAAAGTATGATTAGGTAAACTGACCGCGCTTGACATGACCACATTGGTTTGACTGGGCCGTAAAAACTCAACACAAACAAACAAACAAGACCCATATTTGATCAGGCAGTCAACCGGCAACTTTGCGCATTCTGGTTATACATAAATTAGCTTGTGCCTCTCCAAAATTACTGTATTTATCCTAAGGTTTTTGGACAGACAGGCAGGAGCAAACAGTGTAGCCCCAGATCAGATGCCGCAGAATGAGGCATCTGATTGAGGTGTACACTGTTTGCCACTCATCCAGCAATGCTTTAGTCTCAAGAACAGGCATGAGCAAACAGTGTAGACCCAGATCAGATGCCACAGAGTGTGGCATCTGATCTGGGTCTACACAGTTTGCAACTCAACCAGCAATGGTTTAGACAAAAGAACAGGTAGTTAAATGGACCTGGTCAAATTTTAGGATAGGTATGGTAAGGGGATGTCCAGATATATAGGGTAAGTACGGTATTTTCTAACTCCACCTTGAACCGCGCTCGACATGACCCCATTGGGTTGACTGGGCCGTAAAACCTCAGCACAAACAAACAAACTCCACCTTGATCCCACCAACAAGAAAACCTGCAATGTGCCATATTTGCAGAGCTGGGCCCAGTTGTTCAAAACTAACAATGTCGTTAGTTAATGTTTCGTTAATACTTTCATCATTAAATATAGCAAGTACATGTATGCTAATATTTTTGCTGAAAAAATGTGAGTAGCTTTTGCATTTGCAAAAGCTGCTCAAATTTTTTCAGCAAAAATACCTGTGAATTAGATATTGTAATTACTAGAATGGTTAATATTTTGACCACTAACGAGATTGTTAAGCTAACGATGCTTTGAACAACTGGGCCCTGGTTAACACTTTTCTGTTTCATAGCTCCAGACAAGAGGGGTTTCCACATTAATATTTTTCTTATTTCTCCTTGAAAATTTATGTTGGGGGTACTCATTAGAAGTGCCTTGCCATTAGAAGTGCCTCGACAAGGCGCTTCAGATGAGTTCCCACAACATACAAAAAAGACAAAATATCAGTTTTTGGGGGATGAAAAAGTGCCCTATTAAGTAATTACCTAATTTGTGCTTTTTTAACCCTTAAAGCGCCAAGAAAATCTGCATCTGAAAATGTCGTCTGCTGAATATTCTTGCAGAGTTTTCAAACCTATTTTTGCATACAGGCAAACAGTGTGGACCCTGATCAGACTGCTCCTAAAGGAGCAGTCTGATCTGGGTCCACACTGTTTGCAAAAATGACTTTTAAAATCACAAGCAGATGACAAAGCAGACAATAGATGAATGGATACACCTGAAAGATTTTTTTCACAGTTCTGCAAAGGGGAGATGACTTTCGTAGGCATAAAAATTGCTTATCTATAATTATGTCCCCACAAAAGAAGGTACCACTCTTAAAAGGAAAGGTTTTGCTTCAAGAGAGATCAGATTGTTTCATTCAAGAGCAAGGAGGCAAACATTTCCATGTCAGTTATTTCCCATGAAAGATGTATCCATAACCTTCATTGATCAAATCTAAAAAACTGAATGCGATTTGTGATCAGTGTGTGTGGATGTAAATTGTAGTCTGTACCTTTGCTGTTTGCTGATGTAAGTTTGCAGGATTTTCTATTAAGGCTGGCTTATCAGAGCTGAAAAGATAATCGATTATCAGTTCTGCCATTGTGATCGATAATTGATTAGTAATCACTGCAGATCTAGTCACAATTTTACCTGTCTCTCTGAGCATGACTCTTACCATATGCTATACTTAACTGTACGTATTTGCTCAGACAGGCTTGAGCAAACAGTGTAGACACAGTTTAGATGCCGCAAAATACAGTAAAGTAACAGACACAGAAAACAAATGATTGATTGCCGGCCTCGGTGGCTCAGTTGGATGCGCCGTCCGACTGGAGACCAGGAGGTCGCGGGTTCGACCCCCGCCGAGGTCAGCAACATTCTTTCGTGGAGATTGATCATGAAATATTTTCTACGGTCATTCTCTCCCTTCCGCTGATTCAAGAAGGGCAGTTGTCAGTTTCTGGCGAAAGAATGTGCACATTACTGGTTAACCGCTTAGAGGACTAAGCCTGCCCAGAAAACGTGTGGTTAGGTAAACTGACCGCGCTCGACATGACCCCACTGGGTTGACTGGGCCGTAAAACCTCAACACAAACAAACAAATGATTGATTATTAGCAAATCTGTAATGATACTCATTTTTTGTGGAATTTATGGACCAATTAATTGATTATCTGATTAATTGTGCCAGCCTTATTTTCTATGTTTTATGTTTCATTATTTGTATGCTGTTTTTATGCCCCTGCCTGGCAAAGGCAGGAGTGGGGCTCATAGCATTACATCTGTATGTACATCTGTAGGTGTGTACATGGTGTTACGTCTGTATGTGCATACATGAGTAGGTCACATTTCTGTTGGAGGTCATAGCTTGGGTACCTTTTATGCTAGGAAGTAGAAATTTGGTATACTATTTAACCAGGTCTAAGCCTTCAACTCTGTGTTAGATTTGCCCCTGGGTCATACCCTTGGGTAGGATTATTTAGTACTGTATTATTCTGTGGCAGATATGAAACGAATTAAACCACCTATTTAGTATATAAAATCAAAAAATTTTTATGGCATAAATCTACTCTTCAAATCTTACAGCGGAAAAATTAATTTGTAGTTAAGTATCATAATGATTTATAAACTTACATGATTAGCGTGATGATTTAGCTTTACCATGGTGATAATATATGATAGTACACTATGGCCTATGAAATGGGTGCTTCATGCATATCTGAACAGTGAAGACCAAGATCAGCATTCTTAAGGCTTTTATCGTTGATTTTTGCCGTTGCTGTTTGTATAGATGTTGAGTACCTTTCTTGTGTGTCATGGCACAAATTATTAAATGGATCGTGTTGGGAGAAAAAGGCCTTTTAGACTTTTGTTGAATCAGTCTTTCAGTGCGCATGTACGGCCCCATAGCGAGACTACATGTCTATTTCTTTGGCTGAAATTCCTCCTTGGTCCACCGCTTACATATGCGAACAGCATTGGTTCTGGCGAGACTGTGCGGATGCACAGTCTCACCAGAACCAATGCTGTTCGCATATGTTAAAACAGCTCTTTTTCCAAGACATGGCTCAAAATCATTCACTTGGTAGATTAGGGAATATTGAGTACATTTGCACCCACTAAATTTCTTATTGGTCTTTTATAGCTATTAGTGTTCAATTAATTTTGCATGTTCAATTATTATTATTTTTTTAAGTTTATTTGTATTGATGCAATTTTAAATTGAGTAGAAAATGTACTTTTTTTCTGTAAAATTTTTTGTGTATAATGTTTTTCACTCCTTAAAATTACATTTACCTTGTCTTTTTTTTTTGTTGTTGTTGTTTTTTTTTAAGCTGCACTATAGGAAAAAAATACCTTAACCCATAAAAGAGATATTGTGTGAGAAAATCCATCTTACTCAGTGCTCACTGCACAGATGCACATGATCCAGCGTATCCACAGTCTTCCTGTTAGTTTTGGATATTTTGTTTTGACAGAGTGCCAAGGAAAGACTGACAATTTGGATGCAAAGCCTGATTGGAGTTTTCTCTTGGAGCACATGTCAAAAAGTACAGTTTTCCACATTGCAGACTATATATAATGTACTAGTTCTGCACTAGCACATGCATTTAAACCCTGGTTCTTGACTTCTGAAAAAGCCAACTTATCTGGATCTGCACAGTTTGTCATTAAGTGTGTGAATTTGTATCAACAGCCAGGATCAAGTAATCTGATTGGCTGACATTTAGAAGTGGGTGTGGCATCTTAATGTATTCAGCATGACAAGGGTTAATTTAATAGTTCATGCCTATTGATACTGCTGATTCTTTGCTTTTCGAAGGCCTTGGTGCACAGGAAAGCAAACAGGAAGTCAAAGAAATTATCTCTCTTACCGTAATAATCCTAAGTATTGGGACAGATAGGCCTTTGCAAACAGTGTAGCCCCAGATCAGATGCTGCAGAATGCAGCATCTGATCAGGGTCTACACTGTTTTACCATACATACACCAATATTTAAGCCCCATCAACAGGTAGTGGAATAGACTATTTCAAATTTTAGGATACACATGGTAAATAGATAAGATTTCCCAAAACTTAGGGTTATTTTTACGGTATTAAAAATGGGGGGAAATCTACTATCCAGACTCTTAAGTCTTTCTCTATTTCTCTGTACATTATCCAGTGGTTCTGTAAATGGGTAAAGAATGACCAGACTGCATGAAAATGTATGTATTACATCACAAAAACATGCCTATATAATTCTTATCCCCTTAAACCCCATTTTTATATAGTAAAACAGGGGTTTACAGGAGTATACATTATTTTTCTTATTTCTCCTCAAAAGCATAGATTGTGGGTACTCATTAGAACTGCCTCACAATCTATGTTTTGAGCAGATACATGAAAAATATATGAATTTTTATCTGAAAATTTTCATTTTTTGGTGGTAAAATTTTCAGTACATGTATATTTGAATAGGCTTGTTTTCGTAATGAACATCTTTGCAGTGAAGGCACAAATCAGCCTGTGCATCCACATGGTCTGATCCTCTTCACAGTCCACCCGAAGAAACCTTGGATCTTTGGCTATCAATAGAGCAACCAGTAAAGAATGCATTGCTGATTGCATGCAGAGGCTGATCCGAGTCTTCACTGGATGCTCATGTCATGTTACATTTTTTAATGTAGTAGGTCACATGACATGAAGTCATTTTCCTCCTCTTTGCATATGACAGTTGTCTTTCAAATGTGATGTTTTTATGTTGAGTGTTGTAAATTTTCATAATACTTAAAGTATATACTAAATGAGGTTTTTTGTTTTTCAGAAAATGTAATCCTATATGGTGAACATGGTAATTCTTATTGTACTTAATTTATTTTGTATATTTAACCCACCAACTGAGCTCTGATAATCATATATATATTGTACATGGGACACACCGAGTTAAAAGGGGTTTTGTGTTATTTGTTAATTATGTAGTCAGATCAGGGCCTGTCCTATTAACCCTTAAAGCGCCAATCACAACTATTGTCGTCTGCTTTGTCATCTGCTTGTGATTTTAAAAGTCATTTTTGCAAACAGTGTGGATCCAGATCAGACTGCTCTGATCAGGGTCCACACTGTTTGCCTGTATGCAAAAATAGGTTTGAAAAGTCTGTAAGAATATTCAGCAGACGACATAAACAGACGACATTTTCAGATGCAGTTTTTCTTGGCGCTTTAAGGGTTAATATTAAAGTGAGGTGTAAATAATCTTTCTAATCTGTTAATGAACAGTGAAGCCCTTTTAAGGGGAATAAGTACACTTTCAAGGGAGACAGCTCTGTCAAAATGGTTTTTGTCCACATCTGAAAAGGGGGTCTACCCTATAAGGAAAGAATTTTCCCCTTGTAGAGAAGCCTCGGTGAGCTTTGGCCATGGACTTAATTCTCTTTAAGGAGACTGAATACACGTAGGAGATTTTGCACCTTTCTTTGCAAGGGAGACAACTTCTGAGAATTTCTGTTTGCTTCCCTGCACACAGATCCCCTTCTGAAAAGGGGTCTACTCTAAAAAGGGAGTAAAGTCTTTTCTTTTAGAGTAGACCTCTTTTAACCCTTGTCCTGCTGAACTCGAATATACCCTGCCTTTTCAAATGGTGTAGATCCAGATCAGTTGGCTTCTGAAGAAGCCAGCTGATCTGGATCTGCACTGTTTGCCATTAAGTATGTGAATTTGTATGAAAAACCTGAATCAAGTAATCTGATTGACTGAAAATTAGAATTGGGCATGGTGTCTTATTCAGTATGACAAGGGTTAAGAAAGGAGGGAAACAAGGTTGACAGAGTAGCTTCCCCCTGAAAGTGTACCCAGTTTGTGGATCAGCATGCTGGGCCTTGACTGTTTGTACTGTATTTAAGCCTATTATGTAGACATACATGATCTGGCAAAAGAACTTGAACAAGTACTGGATAAGCATTTAGAGGACTAAGCCTGCCCAAGAAAAAATGTGGTTAGGTAAACTGACCGCACTCGACATGACCCTAATGGGTTGACTAGGCCATAAAACATCAACACAAAGGTGTAGACATACCAGACTTAACAATGTAGACCCAGATGAGACTGTTTCTAATCAGGATCTGCACTGTTTGCTTTTTAGATTTAGCACCAGTTAGTCAAACGGGCTTGTTCAGAAATTAAGCTAGGTATGGTAAGGAGTTGAGGTGTCTGCATATTTAGGGTTATTTTGGTATATGTTGCCAAAAAAATGTTTTCTTGTGGAACAACCCAATGTAGTTATTAATGTTGTAATATTTCATGTTTCTAGTGCTAGAAGAATTTGTGTTGTCTATTTAAGGAGACCAGATACATGTAAGTTTTCACCATTTTTCACAAGGGAGACAACTTTTGTGACTTCATATTAGGTTTCCTGCACCTCAAGCCCCTTTTGAAAAAGTGTCTACTCTAAAAGGAAAGAATTTGCTCTCCTTGGAGCAAATGCTTTCCTTTTAGAGTAGACACCTTTTCAGACGGGGACACAACTATTTGAATAGAGTTACCTCCCCACAGAGTGCATCAGTTCCCCTTAATTTTGTGTAGTGGAAAGTAGTGGAATATATTTTTGCTTCTATGAAAGTGGCACAATTTTACAGCAAAATTTGTTTTGCTAATAAGCATGTTATCATTTCACACATAGCCGTAATTATCATCTTTTACCATTCAACATCCCAAAATGACTGCAGTACTGTTGATCTGATATAAAGAATAAACTACATTTAAAGTATGATCTGAACTACTTGCATTGAAGGAGGGGGCTATGGGGATTGGAGAGAGAGGGGCAGGGGCAATTCTTTTCTATTAGAGTAGGTCCATTATCAGAATTGTTTTTCCTGAAAATGTTCCCCACACATCCTGTCTTTCTGGCAGTTTCTGCCTCATCTGCTGGAGCCTCTACTGATTGACTGTGAAAATACTGCAGTGGCATGCTTGAAAAATGAAATCTCTGAGCAGACTGTGCAGATGTGTTGGCTGATCTGGTCTATTCAAGTCTGAATCTGCTTTAAGGGAACTAAATAGACTTGGTAGATTTTCTGCAATGTTTTACAGGGGAGGTAATGTTTGACTTCCTGTTAGATTTTTTGAACACCAAGTCTCTTCTGAAAAGGGGTCTACTTTAAAAGGGAGCAAATTCTTTCCTTTTAGAGTATACCCATTTTGTCAGGAGGAGGCAAAACAATTTTGACAGAGTTGCCTCCCTTGATAATGTATCCCTTCCACTTATGTCCATTTTTCGATGAAGTGTTCATATGCACTCCTGGACGTATTTTCTAGAACTCATATTTCATATTTCTCATGGAACGACCCTTGAGTGTAAAAATGTAAAGCATAACCAGAAAAAAAAAAAAAAAAAAAAAAAAAAAAAAATTTTTCAAGAAACCATTACTATTGGAAGTTCAAGCATTTCATGCAAATGCAATGCAAGTTAGATCATCAACACCAGGGAAGACTGGATTAGTTTGGTTCAGATGAGCAGGCTGATCTGGGCTTTTGTTAACATGTGGGATAGGGGGAATGGCAACACTTCAGGGGAGGTCATCAAAACTGTTTTTGGCTCCATTATAACTTTCATAAGTTCCTGTTTGCATTCTAGTACATCAACCCACTTCTCAAAAGTGGTCTACAATTAAAGGGAAGAATTTGCTCCCAACGAGAATTATTCTTTCATTTAGAGTAGAACCTTGTTCAAAAGCAGGGCAAAACAATTTTATCAGTGTTGCCTCCCTTGAAAGTGTGTAAGTTCCCCATAAAGCTTATCTGGTGATTCAAACACTACTACATTTACAATAAGCAGGCCTGGGCTCAGTTGTTCAAAGCGTCGTTAGCTTAACGAGCTCGTTAAGGATCATTTCGTTAACTGTTTTAGCAGATTCAATATACAAAATTCTGATATTTTTTGCTGAAAAAATGTGAGTAGCTTTTGCACTGCAAAAGCTACTCACATTTTTTCAGCAAAAAATTTCAATATATTTGCGTATCACTTGATGTAAATTTTAATGAATCGTTAACTAACGACATCATTAGCTTTGAACAACTGGGCCCAGATATTTAGCATGAATTAAGAAATAGTACAGCCCTAGCCTTGAATTGTTGCATAATAAATCACAGGTTGGAGGTCAATTGAAATGTAGATCAAGTCATGAGTGCATAGTGCAAGTGATTTATCTGCTTACAACTGACAAACTGTGATTTATTGCTCCACATTTCATGAACTAGAGCTGTTCTATTTTGATTCAAACACACTAAAAATTGACAGAAATGCTGTTGATTGCTTCAGATTCCCCCAACCTTCTGCCATTGTTCAAACAAACCCTGCCAACTTCCTTCGCTGTAACTTTGCATTTACATCTATTTGTAACGTATCTGATGTAAAAAAAAAAAAAAAAAAAAAAATGCGTCACACACTTCCGCCCATTAATTTGTTGTAGAATAAAACACCATTCATTTCCATTGCCTATATAGGTGTGCTGTGTTAGAATATGGTGTACTGTTGATTATTCATGTAAATAGTAGAGATACTGCTCCGACTGTGCAGACTGGTCTGAGAATGCACTGTTCATACATGCCATGTTGGTTTAGCTTTGTCTCAGCTCTCAACTCTGGTCCTGCTGAACCCAGATATGCCCTGCCTATGTAAGCAGTGTGGATCCAGATCAAGCTGATCTGGATCTACACTGTTTCTTATTTACTATGTGGATTTGTATCAGCAACATAGATAAAGCAATCTGATTGGCTGACTGTTAGAAGGGGGCATGGCATTTTAAATCTGACTGACAATTAGAAATGATGTGACATCCTAACCCTGGTCCTGCTGAACCAGGATATATCTTGCCTTTGCAAACAGTGTAGATCAAGATCAGTTGGCTTCACTGATCTAGATTTATACTGTTTGACATTTAGTAAAGCAATCTGACTGGCTGACAATTAGAAGTGGGCATGGCATTTTAAATCTATTTGGCTGACAATTAGAGATGGTATGGCATCTTAACCCTTGTCCTGCTGAACCCGGATATACCCTGCCTTTGCAAACAGTGTAGATCGAGATCAGTTGGCAACTGATCTGGATCTGCCCTGTTTGCCATTAAGAATGTGAATTTATATCAACAGTCTGGGTCAAGTAATTTGATTGGCTGAAAAATGGAAGTGGGCATGGCATCTTAATTTATTCAGCAGGACAAGGGTTAATTTATTCAGCCTGAAAAGAGTTAAGTGCTTTCTGCATCATGACAAGTATATGATGTGCATGAGGGGCCCTTTACATATACAGTCAAACCTGTCTTAAGCAGCCACCCATGGGAAGCTTAAAATGTGGCTGCTGAAGGCAGGTGGCTGCTTAATACAGTTCAAATATATAAGTCTATGAATTTTGGGGCAACTTTCTTCTGGCTGCTTAATACAGGTTGGCTGCTTAATAGAGGTGACCACTAACACAGGTTTGACTGTACAGTCGAACCTCAATGACTCAAACATCTTCTGAACCATTGAAATTGCTCTAGATATGGGTAGTTTGAGTCACTGATTGCTCATCATAGCACCAGGTTAGGAGACAAATTGGAATAATATATGGATGTCTTTTCTATGAAGTAATGGTATGTTGAGTGTTCTTATTAGAAACACCTCCTTGAGACCATTCTAATGAGTACAAACAACATACATTTTCATGATAAAATAGGAAAAATTCATAAAAAAAACCCGTAAGTACAGTCGACTCTCGTTATCTCGAACTCCAAGGGACTCTCAAAAATACTTCGAGATATCCGTACTTCGACATATCAGATTTGCAGACTTGAGGAAAAAATAAATCGAACAACCGCATTTAACAAATGTAGATGTAATTGGACTCTTGAAGTTAGACATATGTTGAAAATATTGTGGAAAAGAGGAGAAATTGCTCCTTTGGAGCAATTTCTCCTCTTTTCCACAATATTTCGTTACCTGTTATTAGATTTTCATTTTTAAGCAGGGACCAGATTTTCACTTCGAGATAAGCGGTTATTCGAGATAAGCGAGGTCGAGATAACGAGAGTCTACTGTATTTGTTTTCTTAAGCTATCGGAAGAATTTATTAGGGAATCAAAAATGAGTTTGAATTAGCTACAGTAAACAAGTCATTGGCGTTCAAGTCATTGAGATTTTACTGTATTGCCCATCGTGATTTACATAAAGCTGCACAGCCCCTCAGGGTTTGAAACAGTTGTGTATCGTTTTTGAAAGTCTGTTTTGTTTGATATTGTTCTTTCCATAGCTACAGATAAGAGGGGGTATCCACATAATATTTTTCTTATTTCTCGACTAAAACATATGTTGTGGGTACTCATTAGAAGCGCCTCGCCGAGGCACTTCTAATGAGTACCCACAACATATGTTTTTGTTGAGAAATAAGAAAGATCTCAGCATTTTTTGGATGAAAAAAGCATCTTATCTGTTGCTATGTAGACTTTCATTTCATTATTGTTGTTTTTTTTATGTGTTTTTTATGTGTTTTGTTTATACGAGCCATTGACTTGTCAAAACAAAAAGCTCTACCTGCCTAAACAGCGACATTGTTCCAGAGATGTATGTATTTGTTCTAATTATATGTTGTTTTTTTTGTATAGTTATTTGCTGGTTATATTTGTTTATAGCTCTAGATAAGTATTTCTCCATGAAAACATATGGGTACTCATTAGAAGCTCCTCAGTGAGGCTTTTCTAAACTGAGACACTTTTAATGAGTACCCACAACATATGTTGTTTTATGGAAAAATAGCAGTATTTTTTGGTTGAAAAAAGCACATTATCTGGAACTATGTTTGTTTATTTGTTCCCACCTCTAAATCTTAAAGTGCCATTCAAAATTATAGCAGATAACATTCTAAAATATTTTTTTTATTTTTCTTCAGATAAATAAGACTTGATTGACACTTCATGTGAATTATTTGCCCAGCAGATGATTATAGGCAATAATTTGCATGAAATTTCAATAGATTTTAATAGGAATGACTTTGAGAGCATAAAACACTCACAAAACTGAAAACAACTGAAGTGTCAAGTTTTCTGGACCAGACTAGGTAGTTTCGGCCAATTAAGCCTCATCAGTGACCCTAATGTAAATTTTCAAAATCCTGGAATGGGCTCAATGATCACAAAGGACCAGAAAATGTAAGCTGCATTGTAGTGAAACCTTATTTTCTATGAAATTTAGTGGACTCTCATTGTCACACTTTGCTTATCTCAAATAACTTGTTATCTTGAAGTGAAAATCTGGTCCCTGTTTTAACATGGAAATCTAGCAACAGTTAACAAAATATTGTGGAAAAGAGGAGAAATTGCTCCCCAGGAGCAATTTCTCCTCTTTTCTACAATATTTTCAATAAATCTCTAATTTCAGGAGTCAAATCACATATCCATTTGTGAAATGTGGTTCTTCAATTTATTTTTTCCTCAATTCTGCAAATCTGGTATGTCGAGGTACGAATATCTTGAAGTTTTTCAGAGAGTCCCTTGGAGTTTGAGATAACGAGAGTTGCCTGTATGATAAACACCTATTTGAGAATGTCATTTGCTTCTGTTGTGACTGGAGCTTTAAGGATTAATATAAAAATAGCTGCAATTCATTCCTATTTCAATACAGTCAAACCTCAATAGCCTGAACAGTTTTGGGAATACGCAAACTTGTTTGAGACATGGGTAGTTTGAGCCACTGAGGGTCAGTCGTGGTGCCAAGTCAGGAGGCAAATGGCGATATTTTAGGGGAGCCTCTTCAATGTTCTATATAATAATACATGTAATATGATGAGTGTACTCATTAGAATTGCCTCAATTTCATGATAAAAGAAGAAATTTTCCATGAATATTTGTTTTCTGGAGCTATCAGATGAATTTCATAGAGACTCAAAAACAAGTTTAACCCTTAAAGCGCCAATCACAACAATTGTTGTCTGCTTTGTCTTCTGCCGGTTACTTTAAAAGTCATTGTTGCAAACAGTGTGGGCCCAGATCAGACTGCTCCTTTAGGAGCAGTCTGATCTGGGTCCACACTGTTTGCCTATATGCAAAATGTAAGTTTGAAAAGTTTGCAAGAAGATGCAGCAGACGACATAAGCAGACGACATTTTCAGATGCAGATTTTCTTGACGCTTCAAGGGTTAATTTAGCCATGGTAAACAAGTCATCAGTGTTTGAGCTATTGAGGTTTGACTGTGTTTATGTTTTGGTAATCTTTGATTTATCTCTGCTTTCTGAAGTATTGGGTTGATATCCTCCTTGCTCATTTTACTTTGTTGCTACATGTGTTTTGGCATGGTCATATGAGCCTTGTCATGAGAAAAAGGCCCCTTAGGTTTGAAAAGTTTGCAAGAATATTCAGTAGACGACATAAACAGAAGACATTTTCAGATGCAGGTTTTCTTGGCGTTTTAAGGGTTGACAGACCACTGATGTGAGCAAACAGCTTAAGTTCTGGTTAGACTTGAGAGGGAATAGAAGACAGGTATTAACCCTTAAAGCGCCAGTCACAACTATTGTCGTCTGCTTTGTCATGTGCTTGTGATTTTAAAAGTCATTTTTGCAAACAGTGTGGACCCAGATCAGACTGCTCCTTTAGGAGCAGTCTGATCAGGGTCCACACTGTTTGCCTGTATGCAAAAATAGGTTTGAAAAGTCTGCAAGAATATTCAGCAGACGACATAAACAGGCAACATTTTCAGATGCAGTTTTTCTTGGCACTTTAAGGGTTAAGTTTCAGGAAAGGGCAGAAAATAGAAAAGACTTTACCTCTGTTTCACATCATACTGTGAAAAAGAAAACAAGTGATCTGTAAACTAATGGAATCAAATTGCCACCATGTAAAATAATGGACTCATATTGCCACCATGTAAAATAATGGAATCAAATTGTCACCTTGTAAAATAATGGAATCAAATTGCCACCATGTAAACTAATGGAATCAAATTGCCACCTTGTAAAGTAATGGAATCAAATTGTCACCTTGTAAAATAATGGAATCAAATTGCCACCTTGTAAAATAATGGAATCAAATTGCCACCCTGTAAACTAATTCAATTAAATTGCCACCATGTAAAGAAATGGAATGAAATTGACTCACCATGAGATGTGTCAAATCAGTTGTACAAATGTGATGATGAGAATGAAAGTGTTTAACACTCTCAATGCCAGGTAAAAATTTCAGCAGACATTTTGAAATTTTTTTCTTATTTTTTCCAGAAAATAGACTTTGACCTTTCATGCAAATTGTCTCCTAAGGAGACAGTTTGCATGAAATGTAGGAGTCTGAGTGGCCATATGTACAAAACATACGTGCTACAATGTGATCTAATGTACCTTTGGACAAGTGCACCCAGCAAAGACTCACATCAGCCTGTGCATCTGCATTTGTGGCCAGAAGATACATCTTCTCGTTGCAACCCATAGGTAGCAAACAGAAAGCTTTGACCAACTCTACAGAATTATACACTTCCTTGTTTGCTGAGTAATTGATATGGAGGTTTTTACACAGTATCTTCCTTGTTTGCTGTGTAATTAATATTGAGGTTTTTACTCAGTATGTTGCAATTGTCAGTTTGGAATACTGGTAACCATTTAGAGGACTAAGCTTGCCCAGGAAAAGTGTGCTTAGGTAAACTGATCAGCTCAATATGACCCTAATGGTTTGACTGAGCTGTAAAATCTCATCTCAGTCAAATTTACACAGTGTGTTTCATGTGTATCACTGTCATGAGAAGTATTTGAAATCTTAACTTCATACTATACTCAGAGGAGTTGTTACCCATTGTAGACTGAATAGACTCTCCCACACTATATATTGGAAGAGTCTAATTCAGTTTTAGATAAGCCCAGCTCTGAGATTAAGATATTCCTAGAGAAAAATGGCTAAACAATTTGCCAACAGTGGAGACCCTGATCAGATGCTGCTATCAGTGGCATCTGATCTGGGTCTGCACTGTTTGCCAGTTACCCTTTTAGGGGTATCCAAACTACACTGCGTTAAGGAGGAAGATTTACTGATAATTCTGGAACAAATTTCTCCAGTTCTCCATAAATACATATGTTGTGGGTACTAGGCGCTTCTAATGACTTCTACCAGATACCCACTTCACCTAAATTAAGGGTATTATCAGGGAGTATGCACAACATTTTTTTTTTATAGAGAAATAAGAGAAAATATCCTATGATTTTCACTAAAATACACCTCATGAACATGCCGGCCTCGGTGGCTCAGTTGGATGCGCCGTCCGACTGGAGACCAGGAGGTCGCGGGTTCAACCCCGCCGAGGTCGGCAACATTCTTCCGTGGAGATTGATCATGAAATATTTTCTACGGTCATTCTCTCCCTTCCGCTGATTCAAGAAGGGCAGTTGTCAGTTTCTGGCGAAAGAATGTGCACAATACTGGTTAACCGCTTAGAGGACTAAGCCTGCCCAGTAAACGTGTGGTTAGGTAAACTGACCGCGCTCGACATGACCCCATTGGGTTGACTGGGCCGTAAAACCTCAACACAAACAAACACTTCCTGAACAAGAGTTCTGTATACTTGCTGAAACAATTTAAACAGCTCCATTTGACTACCAGTTGTGTCTAAAAACTGCTGCATTAATGACAAACAGTGTAGACCCTGATCAGATGCCATATTCTTTTTGTTGATACCTGTTTGTCTCAGTACTTAGGGGTATTATGGTAACATTGATATAAATCATTGTTTGGACATTTAATTTGTTGGTTAAAGGATTATGTGGGTCATGTACATTACCTGTGTCATTTACATTACATGCATGTTGTATATATTACATGTTTGTTATGTACATTACATGTATGTTGTGTACATTACCTGTCATGTACATTACATGTATGTTATGTACATTACATGTATGTTGTGAACATTACATGTATGTTGTGTACATTGCATGTATTTTATTTACATAACATTTATGTTTAGAACATTACAAGTATGTTATGAATTCTAGAAAGATAACACAGGTCTTGCTATTAATTTCCCATAGCTCCTGATAAAAAGAGTTTTCAGAATATATTTTGTTTTGTTTTTGCAATAAAAATATCTTCTGGGTCTTCATTAGAATTGCCTCATTGAGCCAAATCCAGTGGATATCCACAGTATGTTTTTGCACCAAAACATATCTTGTGGGTGCTCATTGAAATTGCCAAGCCCACCAAAATGTATCTTGTGGGTACTCATTGAATTTGCCAAGCCTACCGAAATGTACCTTGTGGGTACTCATTGGAATTGCCACGCCCACCAGAACGTATCTTGTGGGTACTCATTGAAATTGCCACGCCCACCAAAACCTATCTTGTGGGTACTCATTGAAATTGCCACGCCCACCAAAACCTATCTTGTGGGTACTCTTTGAAATTGCCATGCCCACCAAAACGTATCTTGTGGGTACTCATTGAAATAGCCACGCCCAACAAAACCTGTCTTGTGGGTACTCATTGAAATTGCCACGCCCACCATAACGTATCTTGTGTGTACTCATTTGAATTGCCTCATTGAGGCAATTCCAGTGAGTACACATGAGATACGTCTTCACAGCAATTTTAATGAGTACGTAAGTAGAAGATATGTTTTGATGCAAAAATAACAAAAAATATCTCCTCAGTTATCATTATCTGGAGTATGTTCATATTTTATGTACATTTTAGACTATTTATACAGACCGTTGTTGATGTTATCATGTTTTGTATTGTTTATTGCCTTTGTTGAACCATGTACATGTACAGAAGGCTTAGTTAAATAAATTTCTTAGATAAGAGCTGTAGGTATTTTTGTTTTGTTTGTGTTGAGGTTTTACGGCATAGTCAACCCAGTGGGGTCATGTCGAGCGCGGTCAGTTTACCTAACCACACGTTTACTGGGCAGGCTTAGTCCTCTAAGCGGTTATCCAGTATTGTGCACATTCTTTCACCAGAAACTGACAACTGCCCTTCATGAATCAGGGGAAGGGAGAGAATGACCGTAGAAAATATTTCATGATCAATCTCCACGAAAGAATATTGCCGACCTCGGCGGGGGTTGAACCCGCAACCTCCTGGTCTCCAGTCGGATGGCGCATCCAACTGAGCCACCGAGGCCGTTATCTTAATGCTTAGTATGTTGGGTAAAAAATTCAGCAGCCAACATTTTGAAATTGTGTTTTATTAATCTCCCGGGGCTAATTTAGCAATTTCTCAATTCAAAATAGTAAGTCGAAGTTTTTCATTACTTTCGAACTTTTTTATGCCCCCGCCATTTTCAATGGGGGGGGGAGGGGGGGGGGTGCATATAGTATCACCGCTGTCCGTACGTATGCCCGTCCCGTCAGTCTGTCCCGTCCGTCCATCCGGAACGTATTACAAATGATTTCCGTGCGATATCTTATGAAAGGATTGGTATATTGGATTGAAATTATATACACAGGTATATAATCATAAAATATAGGTCAAATTTGATTTAGGGTAAAATCCACCAACTATTTTGGGAGTTATGGCCCTTTTACAACTTTGAAAAATGGTTTCCGTTCAATATCTTTTTAAAGGATGAATGTTTTGGACTGAAATTTTATACACAGGTATATAATCATAAAATGTATGTCAAGTTCGATTTAAAGTAAAATCCACCTATTATTTTGGGAGTTATGGCCCTTTTTCAACTTTGAAAAATGGTTTCCGTTCCATAACTTTTGAAAATATCAGTGTATTGGGTTCATATTTTATACACAAGCATATAATTATAAAATATAGGTCAAGTTCGATTTAGGGCAAAATCCACCAATTAGTTGGAGTTACGGCCCTTTATCAAAGTTGAAAAATAGTTGAAAAATGGTTTCCGTTCGATATCTTTTGAAAGGATTGGTGTATTGGCTTGAAATTTTATACACAGGTATATAATCATAAAATGTAGGTCAAGTTTGATTTGGGGTAAAATCCACCTATTATTTTGGGAGTTATGGCCCTTTTTCAACTTTGGAAAATGGTTTCCGTTCCATAATTTTTTAAAAGATTTGTGTATTGGATTCATATTTTATACACAAGCATATAATTATAAAATATAGGTCAAGTTCGATTTAGGGTAAAATCCACCAATTATTTTTGGAGTTACAGCCCTTTAACTATGTTGAAAAATAGTTGAAGAATGGTTTCCGTTCTATATATTTTTTAAAAAGATTAGTGTATTGGCTTGAAATTTTATACACAGGTATACAATCATAAAATGTAGGTCTAGTTCGATTTAGGGTAAAATCCACCAATTATTTTGGGAGTTATGGCCCTTTTTCAACTTTGAAAAATGGTTTTTGTTCCATAATTTGAAAAGATTTGTGAATTAGATTCATATTTTATACACAAGCATATAATTATAAAATATAGGTCAAGTTTGATTTAGGGTAAAATCCACCAATTATTTTTCGAGTTATGACCCTTTTTCAATGTTGAAAAATAGTTTCAGTTTAATATCTTTTGAAAACATAGGGAGTGGTTTAATTCATATTTAACACACAGGTATATCATTATAAAATATAGAGGTCAAGTTCCAATTAGGGTAAAATCAACCCATTATTATGGGAGTTATGGCCCTTTTTCACCTTCAAAAGATGTTTTCCTTCCGATATTTTTTTAAAAAGATTGATTTGTGTATTGGATTCATATTTTATACACAGGTATATAATCATAAAATATGGTCAAGTTTGATTTCGAGTAAAATCTGCCAATTATTATGAGAGTTATGGCCCTTTTTTCAACTTCATTTTTTGCAAAATGCCTGCGTGTGGGTGAGGATGGCCCTGGGCGGGGGCATCTGTGTCATACTGACACATTTCTAGTCATTACTTTGGTAGTTTTTATTAGACAAGGGACATGTTCACAGAAGGAAGCCAACGTCGCGTTGTCAGTGCAGGTTTGGTCTTTTGGCACATGGTCCATTTTGAAATTTTTCCACTACAAGTAGTTTTATGACCTGATACATTTACATACTCATTTCGGAAAAATAACCTGTCAGGTAAAAACTGTCAGTTCCCCTTAACTTCTCAAAAGGTATATTTAATGCATTCAATTCTGTCATTGAAACCGACCCACAATGAACCGCCGTTGTCCAGCGCCATGTTGCATTTCATGTTTCCAGGTAAATTGCAAGTAAAGCTACACACATCTTTTGAAGAAACAAAGCTGGAGTCGTAAACCGACAGAGTGATCTGCTCGTTTTCTCCATGTAGAATAAGAAAATTGTTCTGTTTGTCTACACATACCGCGTGTATCAATTCCCCACAACTGTAGGAAGATTTCATGATGCCAAGGCTTGACAGAATATAACAAGTTTTAGTCGTTACCGCAACAAAATCGCCGTTTCTTTTCTGAACAGCGTATCGTAAAACTTCTCCCCGCATTTAATGTTTATCTGCACTTGTATATCTAAATCTGCGTCTGTAATAATAATCTTTCCGTTTCCTTTACGTGACTTATTGTCCTTGCTTTCGGCCTTGACATCATTGCAACACCAGATGACGCTAGTCTCATCTCCTGTAAGGGACACACCGCTGACAAAAGCGTCGAATTTTCTAACGGCAACAGTCTCGCTGATCATACAGAACTTTGCCACCCGCTTCCCGTTATATTCTGACAAGAGGAGCGAACTGTTGTCTAAATGTACAAAGTTACCAACTCTGAAAAAATTCAGATTTATTATTATTAGTAGTAGTAGTAGTAGGAGGAGGAGGAGGAGCAGTAGTAGTAGTAGTAGTATTTCTTCTGACTGGTTATCCTATAAAAAAAATCCGTTGTATAGATGCTTCCGTAAGATCTAAATTCATGTTATATTGTTCACGATATGCGTGCAGCAAGGTGACATGACATTTGTAACCGGTGATTCGGCTGTGATGGGCAAACTTTAGACGGCTTTAATCCAAAAGGTCGTAAAAGAAAGAAAATCAAGAGGACCATGATGGTCCCTAATGCTTACCTAGGCTGAAAAGTAGATCAGTATCACTCAATGTCTATAACATCCTTTAATCTGGAGAACATAACTCAATATATCCATGCTCCCCTCCCAAACCACACCCCCGCCCCCCCCCCCCCCCCCCCCCCCCCCCCCGCTCCACCACCACCACCCTTATCTGCAAGTTTAAGGAAGATCCAATTAAAACCGATGGAGCTATGCAGCAAAGAAGGCTAATTATATCAAGGGACATAGCCCTATAACCTCGAAACAGTATGTGCTGTAGCGCCACATAGTCTAACTGTCCACCAAGTTTCAATCTCATTCGACGAAACCTGTAGAAAGAGTTCTCTGGAAACGAAGTCATGTCTGAAAAATATTTAATAAATAGTGATAACTCTTTATCAAAATTTTGTGTATTTTTACCTCAAAACAATATGCCCTGTACCACCTCATTCACAAGTTTTCCATCCGATGTTATATATGTAAGATTCAAGATGACCTGATAAAAAAAAATAAAATAAATTAAAAAAAAAAAATAAAAAAAAAAAAAATAAAAAAACAACCAAAAAACACATTTGTAGAAACTAGTCCAATAAGTGTTGGGTTGGGTTAATTATACCCCCGGCATACGAAGTGTGCAGGAGGTATATAGTTTTCGTGTTTTCCGTAACAATGTTTGTCTCTTCTGTGTGTGCGTGCGTGTGTGTGTGTGTGTTAACTTTTATTCTGTCAAACATTTCTCAGGAACTACTGCACCTAGGATTTTGAAATTTTGTACAAACATTGGGTATGACATATTGTATTGTGTAAGAGAGAATCGCATCCTCGTGTTTTTCATTCCCTTTATTTGTCTTTTTTCTTTCTCTCCAATAAAATTTTATGTCAAAGATTTCTCAGAAACTACTGCCCCTAGGATTTTGAAATTTTGTACAAACAATGGGTGTGACTTGTTATATCGTGTAAGAGAGAATCAGCATCCTCATGCTTATCTTTGTCTCTATTAGTCCATTTTTCTTTTTTTTTTTTTTTTTCCAACAAAAGTTTTCATCACGCTCCTATGAGAGCCAGGGTCTTCAAATTTTGTATACACCTAGAGAGGGTTGAAGTATATTGTGTAAACGAAAACCATGATGCTGAAACTTATTTTGCCTTCTTTTGTTTACTTTTTTGTTTTCCTTTTTATCCCTCTCTCATTCCAATGACATACATAGGGAAATTTGTGTCAAATGTTTCTCAGGAACTACTGCAACTTAGAATTTTGAAATTTGGTACAAACATTGGATACAACTACTTGTATAGTGTAAGACAGAATCAGCATCCTTATCAATCCCTTTATTTGTCCATTTTTTTTCTTTTTATCCAATAAAAAGGTATTTCATCACGCTCCTATGAGAGCCAGGGTCTTCAAATTTTGTATACACCTAGAGAGGGTTGAAGTTTATTGTGTAAACGAAAACCATGATGCTGAAACTTATTTTGCCTTTTTTGTTTACTTTTTTTTTCCTTTTTTATCCCTCTCTCATTCCAATCATTCAGGAACTCTTCAAATTTTGTATACACCTAGAGAGGGTTCCAGTATTTCTCAGGAACTACTGCACCTAGGATTTTGAAATTTGTAACATTGGGTACTGCATCTAGGATTTTGAAATTTGTAACACTGACTACTTGTATCATGTAAGACAGAATCAGCATCCTCATGCTTATCATTCCCTTTATGTGTCCATTTTACTTGTCTCTAATATTTTGTTTTTGGACAAAGATTTCTCAGGAACTACTGCATCTAGGATTTTTTAATTTGGTACAAACACTGTGTATGACATGTTGTATTGTGTAAGAGAGAATCAGTATCCTCGTGCTTAGCATTCCCTTTATTTGTTCTTTTTTCTTTCTTTTTCTGCCATAAGAATTTTTTGTCACAAATGTCTCAGCTCCTATGACAGCTAAAGTCTTCAAATTTTGTACACACCTATAGAGAGCTGAAGTATTTTAAAAACAACAACAAAAAAAAAAAAAAAAAAAAAAAAACAATGCTGACATTTATTTTGCCTTTTTTTTTTACCCTTTTCCTTTTTTCCGTCTTTCACTCCAACGTAATGCACAGAGAAACTTATGTAAAAGGTTTCTCAGGAACTACTGCATCTACAATTTTGAAATTTGGTACATATATTTGAATATTTGTATCATACAAGACAGAATCAGCATCCTCATGCTTATCATTCCCTTTATTTGTCCATTTTTCTTTTTCTCAAATGATTTTTTGTCAAAGATTCTCAGGAACTACTGCACCTAGGATTTTGAAATTTTGTACAAACATTGCTTATCATTCTCCTTATTTGTCTATTTTTTCTTTCTTTCTCATAAAGATCAATCACAGATTTTTCATCTGCTGTTACAGCCAGAGTCTTCAAATTTTATATAAAACCTGACAATGGTGAATTATGTTGTGTAATAGAAAACCAAGATGCTCAGGGCCCAGTTGTTCAAAGCATCGTTAGCTTAATGAGCTCGTTAAGGGTCATTTCGTTATCTGTTTTAGCGGATTCAATACACAATATTCTGATATTTTTTGCTGACACATTTTTTTCAGTAAAAAAATTCAGCATATTTGCGTATCACTCAATGTAAATTTTAACGAATCGTTAACTAACGACATCGTTAGTTTTGAACAACTGGGCCCAGATTTTTTTCTTTTGCCCATCTCTCCCATATAATAGTAAAGGAAATTTACATCTGTAAAATGCAATCACTACACCTCTTATAGCTATAGCGGGGGTATGTTAGCTTTGCTCACTATCTGCTATATAATTCTTTCTCTACTTGTATAAATGGTAAAGGAGCAAACAACTTACTTGAATGGCATGGCAAAGGAACCAAAATCTTCTCCTCTTACACTCAGTGTAGATATTTGTCTTGTATGGTCATCACAGACAAGGATAGAGCCGTTAGTTAAACACGCCATAGCAGAAATATTTTTCGTATGTACTTTAACTGGACGGGTAACTTTGTTAAGAACCAGCGGTTGAATAATATTACCAGAGACAAATCCAGCTTGACCTTCCAGACTGACCCACATACTTTCTTCTGTGTTTGGATACGACAAATACGACACCCTAACATCTTTTACACAAGCACTTGCCTTTTCTTCATTCAACTGATACAGAATGTCGCGTTCTAAACCAAGCAGATCAAGGTCTGTCGCTTCGTTTAGTATTTCACTCGTCGACTGCACAACGGAAATTATCGATTTCGACTTGGTTTTATTAGTTTCAAGAGACATTGCAAGTTTGTCATTCAGTGTTTCACATGTTTCTCTCAAATCTTCTTTCATGGTCTCCGAAACGCTATCAATTTTTCGTTTTAGTTCGTCTGCTATGCGGTCGATATCCTGCATGCATTTCTCTTGCATTGCATTTAAATTGTACTGGTCAAACAGGATATCGGCTATATCTTTAACTACACCAGTAAAACGTGTTTTGCTTTCTTCAATATTAGTACGAATTTGCTGCCTTCTTTCTTCGGCTGTCTCGTGCAAAGGTCCCACAATATGGTTTTCATGATTCCGGCGACAACATATTTCACAGCATCCTTGCTCACAAGTGGAACAGTAAGATTGCACTTCATACGATCGATGTAAGTTACAGGGTAAATTTTCAATCTTCTTACTGACTTGTCTTGCTTCTAGTACATCAAGAGCATGGTCTTTTGTTTGTTTCATTCTCATATGTTGCTCCTTGCACTTCAAACATAAACTGTCCTCACACTCTCTACAATAGAACTCGGCGACAGTATCATTACAACAAAATCCACAGTGGTCGTTACCCTCGGGTAGCGTCTCTTCTTTACTCGTGTAATCCGGTAATTCCTGTACCCCACCCTCTGGGACGTAAGTCAATTGCCTACAGAGGGGACATTTAATTGTTTCCATGCCATCGAAGGTTTTAATACATTGAAGACAAAACACGTGAAAACAGGATAATACCTTTGGCTCTTTGTGGTACGCAAGACAGATACTACATTCGAGATATGGCCTCAGAGAGGCCATCTTTGATATTCAAACTACGTCACAGAAGCATCAACCCGAACTCTGTTTGCATTAGAAATATGACCTCAAAGAGGTTGACCTCAAAGAGGTCATCTTTAATATTCAAATTACGTCACAAAAACATTAATCCAAAGTTTGTATCACACTAATCCTGGAAATGTATCGTATTTACCCTTAATATTGGGACATGGATACCTGAGCAAACGGTGTAGACCCAGATCAGACGCCGCAGATCGCGGCGTCTGATCAGGGTCTACACTGTTTGCCATTTATCCTGCAGTGTTAAGACACATCAGCATGTACCGAAAGCGACTTCTTTAAAATTTAGAACAAGTATGGAATGAAATTAAAGGGAATGGCTACACTTGGCGGATTATACGCCATCTTTGACAAGGGAGACAACTTTTCTGAGTTCCAGTTTGTTTTCCCGCAAACAAAGCGCTTTCTGAAAAGAGGGTTACTCTAAAAGGAAAGCGTTTGCTCCCAATTGAGGAGCAAATTCCCAGTAGGCATTCTACATAAATCTGTAGCGGGCCGTTATCGGACCGTCAGCTACCCTGACGGGCCGATAACGGCCCGCTATAGATTTATGTAGAATGCTAGCGGGGAATGCTTTCCTTTTAGAGTAACCCCCTTTTCAGAAAGGAGGTAAAAGCCGTTTTGACAAGTTGCCTCCCCTGAAAGTGTATCTATTCCCCTCCATTTGTTCCAATATGTAAGGTAAATATTGTATCCAGAAATGTTGACTTTCCTTGTTTGAATCTGCGTATTAACTTTATAATCGGACAGATCGCATGATGCATTTTATACAAAAACAAAATTTGGGTCGTGTCATGATAAAAGGACCTCTATCGCATATGTGGACCGCGAATGACCAGGTCAGCCTGTACATATGTTTAGTCCAATTAAGGGTCTTACATGTCTGTTTACAGAATCGCTGGATAGTGCAGAATGTGTCGATGAGCAATACAGTCCTAATCATACTGCGCACGCATGTGCAGGTTGATCTGGGCCTTGCGCTGTTATCATGGCACGTTGGGTCCCTATCTAGATATTGCGGCTTATTTATCTACTGGTATAGTTGATGGGCACAGGGAACCAATTGTGTCGTTCAAAAAGTGCAGGGTGTCCCAGGGTAGGTCATTTAATGTAAGGCGGCTTGTGATTGTTGAATAATAAACTTAAGATTAATTAAAACTTATTATTCTAATTGAATAAAAATGCTTGTATGTAATTTCCTGTTTGTTTCAACAGAAATAAAGGTTTCTGTTTGTGTTTGCTGGCGCCAACAGAACAGGAAGTTAAATTTCAAAATTTCTGTTTTTGATATCTGCCAATTGATTGTTAGCTACATTCAGCCTCCAAAAAGTCCCAGAAAGTGCTGGTGAAAGTGGTGTTTTTACTTATTTATTTTGCTGTGCTAAACCTGATTCTTTGAATTAAAACAAAATTTGGAAGCCCGGTCATACCCTGAAAAGAAATCTTAACCACCCAAAAAAGGTGGAATTACTATGGCGCTCAATGGGAAAAATAATTAGTTCCCTGTACCCTAATACATGTATACAACGATAGAACATGTACTTTCCGACAAGTGCGCACAGCGAAGACTTAGATTATACTGCGCATCCGCGCACTTTGGCCAGTCTTCTCTGTCATGAGGAAATCTAGGATTTTTGGCTGCCCACAAATTCTGATCAGACTGCGCGGATAAGCAGGTTGATCGCATTCTTCACTATGCACACATGTCCGAAGGTATATTTTCTTATGTAGAGGCTCACATGTATAACGCGCACATGAAGTGAAATCAATAATAAGGTAAATCATATGCCTTTGCGCCATAACGTTAGAAAACGTACCTCCACGCCAGTGCGCCCAGCGAAGATTCAGATCAGCCTGCGCATTCGCGCAGTCTGATCAGAGTCTTCACTAGGCGCATTTTGGATAGCCACGGATGCAACGTATCTTCATGCTGACAACGAAGACTCTGATCAGATTGCGCGGATGCATAGGCTTAATTCAGTTTTTGTTGGCGCATATATCAGAAAGTATATTTTCAGACGTTACGGCTCATTTTATCTCCTGATGGGGAACTTTATTATCATGTAGAGTGTATTTGTTTGTTTTGACCGATTACGAAGAAATAATTAACTAGATCTAGTTCTTCCGTGTAAAAATCGAGTGAGCGATAGCGAACGAATTTTTTACACGAACGCATTAGAACACGTGTGAAATATTTCTCAATAATCGATCAAAAAACAAACAAATAAACTGTTTATTGCATTTTATACCCCCATCCCCACCCCACATAGAATGTGTTTTAGTTGGATGTTGTATGTTTGTGACGCGTGGGAATTTTGTATGCTAAAGAGAGATGACCGGCCTTGAACTGCTGAACAAAAAAAAAAAAAAAAAATGAATGCCATCGGATTTCAGTTCTAACTGAGAAAATAAATAAAGATCTCAAATTATAATAATATTTTTAAACATCTTTCTTTGTATTTAACGCGTTTAAAGCGTTGAAAACGAAAGATCGCAAAAGTCTTCAATAAATGCATTAATTACAAAACATAATTACTTCACTAATTAGCGCGTGAAAACAATCCATTTGAAGAAGTGAAATAATTCACAGGTGAGCGATTACCGGGTTTTCTTTCATAGAGAAAAATAAGTAATGCAATAAAAGTGGGTATAAACACGGCTGTTACATGTATCTTAAACACTTGTTTTGCACTGATTAGGGACAGTGCACAAACACATGAACAAGGACAAGCGTCCTGTTAGACAATGATGAACAGATAGTACTGTTGTATTTTTTCTTGGTCGACTGGTTTAAAACCATCTGTTTTCTGTAATGGTCACAAAACATTAGCAGACGCCAATAGAGCATATTTAGAAAGAAATATAAATGAGAATTCTCAGGAAATGCCACAATCACGAATCACAACCTTCCCCGAGGCAACAAAAGAAGGAGAGGTATGACAAAACAACCGCCACATATGGAACCACTGACGTACAGACAATGGAGAACTGAAACAGGAGAACAGCCTAGGAGCGGTCAATATGGTAACTACGTGTGAGGTGTGTGTGTGTGGGATCGGGGGATGGGGGCGGGGGGGGGGGGGCGAGGGGGTGGCTTGTGTAGAGAAGAGGGGGCTCTTTCACTGCAACAGGCGATAATAATAGGCATTGGCAAACAGTATAGATCCAGATGAGATGGCTCATAATGAGCCGTCTCATCAGGATCTACGCTGTTTGACATTCAGTTTGACTTTACATACAAACTTCTTTCCATTCGATAGTTTGTTACAAAAACAAGGCCGACTCTAAATATAGTCTGAAATCTAGCGCCGAAAGAGTAAGAAAACATTATCTGGAACTCCAGCGCTCGAGTGGCTGAAAAGTGAGTTGTTGATCAACAGTGAGCACTCGGTCAGTACTTTTTTTTGGTTTTATTTCCATTGATTCTTCTGAGAGTAAATATTACAAAAACACATCTTTAGAACCTCTCATTCCAAATTAAATGGAAAAGGAAATTAAAAGAAAATGGCTGCGTCTACAGCTGTAACTATCCAATCAGGTACGTTCCCAGATTTGAAAACAAATGCAATATACCTCATAGCTGTTTTGCGAGCGCCCGTGAGTGCCAGTTGTTTCAAGGGAGATATCTTTTGTGACTTCCTGATTGCTTTCCCCACATCAAGTCTCTTTCTGAAAATGGCAGTAAATTAGGTATCTCCTGCATTCACTTTACGGAGAATTGGTACATTTCAGAGGATGGGGATACCGCTCAGTCCAAATCGTTTTGTACCCTTCTGAAAAGGGAGAACCATTTTTTTTATATACAGTAGACCCTTTTCAGAAGGGGATTGGAGTGCAGTGGAGCAAACAGGAAGTTACAAGGGATTTGTGTGCAATAAAGCAAACATCAAGATCCTTTTGCGGAAATGGCCGAAAATCTACTAGTTGTACCTATTCATCTTAAACCAAATTAGACTTTATGTTGAAAGAAAATGTTGGTTCCATGATTTTTTTTTCAATTCGGACAGTAAGAATTGCATTAAGGCGTGGATTTTCTCTATCTGGCTCAGGTGTTGAAGACCAGGGCCCAGTTGTTCAAAGCATCGTTAGCTTAACGAGCTCGTTAAGGGTCATTTTGTTAACTGTTTTAGCGGATTCAATATACAATATTCTGATATTTTTTGCTGAAATGCAAAAGCTACTCACATTTTTTCAGCAAAACATTTTAGTATATATGCGTATCACTCGATCTAAATTTTAACGAATCATTAACTAACGACATCGTTAGCTTTGAACAACTGGGCCCAGACTTCAGAAATTACAATATTCAATTGTTTATTACATATACCAGTAGCTTAATGTCTGAATTATAGCAGAAAGAAGAATTTATGCTTCTGGCTTATTAATACCGGGAGATAATTCAGTCCTGTTTACCCCATCCCAAAAACTCCTAAATCAATACCATGTTCTAAATTAATACCATGTTGAAAACGATAGGAATTACATTTAGTTATCTTTCCCTTTAGGAAATATTACTTGCATGAATGATAAAAACATAACACTGATTTGAAATTATGTTAAATGAATACAGTTAGTGCGCGTGTCTGATATATACACATCTGACTTGAATGCTGTTTCTCAGTTCCGTTTAAAATGCAAAATTTAATGTGTTTTCATAAAAATGTTATAAAAATATGTTCCCCTCTCTTTAGACCCAAGACGCCTTTCGGTGGAGAGTAATTCCCTGGCATTCTTATGTAATATATATAAATGGGCGGCATAAAGCTTCGAAAAAATCAATTATTACCCTAACCACGTAAGGTATGCACATGACAGAGGAGTTGTTAAGGAGGCGTATTTGAAGATACATTTGGGTTATTGTTCTTATTTCTTCATAAAACATACGTTGTGGGTAAAGCCGGTACAGTTAATCGGATAATCGATTAACTGACCGATAAATACCACAAAAATGATTATCGTTACAGATTTGCTAATAATCGATCATTTCATTTCTTTGTCTATTACTTTATCGTATTTACCCTTAGTAATCAAACATCTCAACTCCTTACCCCACTTTATCTAAAATTGGAATAAGTACAATTTGCTATCAAATTAGCTGGATGAGTGGCAAACAGTGTAGACGCTGATGAGACACCGCATTTGCGGCGTCTCATCTGGATCTACACTGTTTGTTCAGGCCTGTCTAATCAAATACATACAGGTAAGTATAACATATGGTAAGAGTCATGCTTACGTAGACAGGCAAAATCATGACCAAATCTTCAGTCATTACCAATCGATTATCGATCACAATGACATGACCGATAATCGATTATCTTTTCAGCTCTGATTAGCCAGCCTTAGTTGTGGGTACTAATTAGAAGCGCCTCGCCTTCTCCACAAAAACATACGTTTTTATGAAGAATTAGAGCAAGCGCTTCTAATCAGTACCAAAAACATATGTTTGTAAGGAGGACTCGAGCGAGGCGCTTCTTATGAGTACACATATGATTGTATGTAAAATTGGAGAAAATCACCACAAAATTATCGTCGAATACTCTCCTTGAAAACTTCTCAGAAGTAATTTCTTCTGTGACAGGAGGCTGAGTGCACAGATACGACACGCTAGCCGTATTTATAGCTGGTTTATGGACATTGTACTGATGGCTGTGGTTATCAACCAACCTCTTTATTTATTTAGTGATGACACACATGTCCTGACACATTTATACCTGACCCAGTATCCCTTCCTTTTGTTAATATTTGAACACGCTTAACTCTTTCACTGCCACAGGCGATAATAATAGGATTTTGCAAACAGCATAGATCCACATGAGACGGCTCATAATGTAAAATCATGCGTTCCGCACTATTGCGGGCAACAGAAGTTCTGACTCCTTTGCATTAATAAAATATGTCTTTGATTAGGCGTATAATTTGCGCGGATAAGAGCGAGTAGCGGAAAGATATTTTCTTTCGTGTGTATGTGTGTGTGTGTTTCAAAGAAAACTTATATAGTGTGTACTCGTTAGAAGTACCTCTAATAATGAGTACCCTCAGCATATGTTTTCCCTGAGAAATAAGAAAAGGATCAACATTTGCTTTTTTTTGTTTTCTTTCTTTCTTTTTTTTATGAAAGAGCACCTTATCGGGACCTATGTCGTTTAACCCTAGTCCTGCTGAACCCGGACATACCCTTTCTTTGCAAACAGTGTAGATCCAGATCAGTTGGCTGAAGAAGCCAACTGATCTGGATCTACACTGTTTGACATTCATAATGTGAATTTATATAAAAAATCTGGATAAAGTAATCTGATTGGCTGAAAATTAGGAGTGGGTGTGGCATCATTATTTATTCAGCATGACAAGGGTTAAGGTTAAGCTGTGAATGCTTGATTAATGCCTGTATTACATTTGCCCATGATGCCAAACGATTTATTGTCTACGATTTTCCATACGATTCTTCAAGCATCGCAGGTGACTACGGGCTACGATGTATGTGTTTACACTGTATACGAGCAACGTGCGAATTCTTGTACGGGCTTTCGGCGACGAACCGGGGCAAAGCCGTACGGAGACCGTGCTGAGATCGTACGGAAATCGTGCAGTCATCGTGCTGTCTCCGCACGGAAATCGTACAGAGCCCGTGCGGCTTCCGTACGGAGGCCGCGCGGAGATGGTACGGTGACTGTGCGAACGCAGTTTAGTTTTGGACATTCGTGTACCAAGTGTACAACTTTCTCTCCCTGCGTCCCTGTCTGGCCTGCTGCTGTTCAAGGACGGCCAGGGCTGCAATAATCGCCTGCTTCCTTCTCCTGTTCTGCCTCAATTGCAATCGCATGTGCGCAATTCTGAGCCTGAGTAATGGTATTACTACCATCTTCGTTTTTTTTTCTCACTTGTCTGAAGACAACTATTGAAATAAAAGGTGCAGCTGGAAATGACCAATATATATCCATCTGGAAAATGTTGACCCATCTCAAGGCGACCGGTCATGGTGCGGTCGCCGTGGAATTACTGCAAGATAACTGCTTTATATCCGGGCGACTTTATGGGCACTACTCGGGCACCGTGTGGCAACCTTGCGATAGCTGCACGGGGATGGTATGATTATCCCAAGAGCACATAATCATCGTACGATTTTTTTGCCCATATGACCATGTAAAATCTTGCGTTGCATGCACGATCAGCGCGCGGTCTCTGTGCGGTGCCCGTGCGGGGATCGTGCGACGCTAACTACGACTTGTCTACGAGCTACGGGCTTGCGATTTTTTAAAATTTTGTCATAATGCGGAGTTAAACAAAATCGTAGAGGCTACGGCGCCCGTGAATCCTGCACAGTACAAGATATTATGCACAGTACAAGATATCAATTCTCTTCAAAAACTTCAGAATGAAGCCGCCCGCACAGAACAGACTTAGCAAGATCGGTTTCATTAGATAATCTCTACAGAGAATGCGGTAGGGAGTCACTTGCAGAAAGACGCAGGCAACAACAACTTATTTGCATGTACAAAGCAATCAATGGCCTTGTTCCTACATACGTATCTAACTTGATTCCTCCTTCAGTTCAAATAAGTACATAAATTCTACGAAGTCAACATGATATTAGTTTTCCCTTTTGCAGGGCTGAAATTTCACGTAAATCATGTGTTCCATCATCTATTTCTGCATGGATTTCTCTTGACACAGAACTAAGTAATTCACTATCTCTGGCAAGTTTAAAGTACCAGCTGAAAAAGTGTCAAAATAATTCAAGTGTTCCAACATACTATTGAACTGGTAGCAGATATCTCTCAGTTTTACACGCAAGAATTTGAAACAACTGTAGTAATTTACTGATTTATAAAGAAATCATTTGTCACCTAGTCCTAAGCTAGGCCTTATACTAATTCTGATGCAACTTCAGAGTACTAAAAATGTGATTGGTCGGCATAGAGGTCTTCCACCTCAAGCCTGGCTCCATAGCGCGGTCAGTAGGGCATCTGAATGCAGGTCCATGGGTCGCGAGTTCGAACCCTGGTTCGACTACATAACTTTCATGGAGATTTGTCATAAAATAATTTCTACTGTCATTTCCATCTTCCGCTGATTCAAGAACGGCGGTTGTCAGTACTGACGAACGTACGTATGTGCACAAGTACTGGCTAACTGTTTAGAGGACTAAGTTATTAACTAACAAGCCTGTCCAGGAAGTTACTAACTAACTATGAAGGACTAAGTTACTAACTAACTAAAAAGCCAGGCCAGGAACAGTGTATGTGCACAAGTACTGACTAATTATTTAGAGAACCTAGTTACTAACTAACTAATAAGCTGGTCCAGGAACAGTGTATGTGCACAAGTACTGACTAACTATTTAGAGGACTAAGTTACTACTAGCTAATAAGCCTGTCCAGGAACAGTGTATGTGCACAAGTACTGACTAACTATTTAGAGGACTAAGTTACTAACTAACTAATAAGCCTGTCCAGGAACTGTGTATGTGCACAAGTACCGACTAACTATTTAGAGGACTAAGTTACTAACTAACTAATAAGCTGGTCCAGGAACTGTGTATGTGCACAAGTACTGACTAACTATTTAGAGGACTAAGTTACTACTAGCTAATAAGCCTGTCCAGGAACAGTGTATGTGCACAAGTACTAACTAACTATTTAGAGGACTAAGTTACTAACTAACTAATAAGCTGGTCCAGGAACTGTGTATGTGCACAAGTACCGATTAACTATTTAGAGGACTAAGTTACTACTAGCTAATAAGCCTGTCCAGGAACAGTATATGTGCACAAGTACTGACTAACTATTTAGAGGACTAAGTTACTAACTAACTAATAAGCCTGTCCAGGAACTGTGTATGTGCACAAGTACCGACTAACTATTTAGAGGACTAAGTTACTAACTAACTAATAAGCCTGTCCAGGAACAGTATATGTGCACAAGTACCGATTAACTATTTAGAGGACTAAGTTACTAACTAACTAATAAGCCTGTCCAGGAACAGTGTATGTGCACAAGTACCGATTAATTATTTAGAGGACTAAGTTACTAACTAACTAATAAGCCTGTCCAGGAACAGTATATGTGCACAAGTACCGATTAACTATTTAGAGGACTAAGTTACTAACTAACTAATAAGCCTGTCCAGGAAAGTATGTGCACAAGTACCGATTAACTATTTAGAGGACTAAGTGACTAACTAACTAATAAGCCTGTCCAGGAACAGTATATGTGCACAAGTACCGATTAACTATTTAGAGGACTAAATTACTAACTAACTAATAAGCCTGTCCAGGAACAGTGTATGTGCACAAGTACCGATTAACTATTTAGAGGACTAAGTTACTAACTAACTAATAAGCCTGTCCAGGCACAGTATATGTGCACAAGTACCGACTAACTATTTAGAGGACTAAGTTATTAACTAACTAATAAGCCTGTCCAGGAACAGTGTATGTGCACAAGTACTGACTAACTATTTAGAGGACTAAGTTACTAACTAACTAATAAGCCTGTCCAAGAACAGTGTATGTGCACAAATACTGAATAACTATTTAGAGGACTAAGTTACTAACTAACTAATAAGCCTGTCCAGGAACAGTATATGTGCACAAGTACTAACTAACTATTTAGAGGACTAAGTTACTAACTAACTAATAAGCCTGTCCAGGAACAGTGTATGTGCACAAGTACTGACTAACTATTTAGAGGACTAAGTTACTAACTAACTAATAAGCCTGTCCAGGAACAGTGTATGTGCACAAGTACTGACTAACTATTTAGAGGACTAAGTTACTAACTAACTAATAAGCCTGTCCAGGAACAGTGTGAGTAGGTTAACTTACCGCGCTCGACATGACTCAAATGGGTTGACTAGGCTGTAAAACCCCAGCTCAAACAAAACACCACTGAAACATCACAATAAAATACATACAGCGAAACCTGTGTAAGAGAGCCACCTTTGAGATTGACTTTGATGGTTGATGTGGAAAGGTGGCTGTCTTATAAAGGTATATGTCATGTAATTACATGACTTGTACCTTTATAAGACACACACCTTTTCCACATCAACAACTGTTTAAAAGTCTTTCACAGGTTTCACTGTATTACAAAATCTATGCTGAAACAAAGCAAAAGGGTCAGTGGAGATCAGAACTCGACACCACACAGACTAGGATTTGTTTCGACTTTGGCATCTTCACATAATTTTTTGAAGAAGTTGAGGGACCTGACACTCATGGATGCTTTCGGGTTACAGCATGGGGACGATTTGAACCACTCATCCTTCCTGATGATGGAGACATTGGCCTTGGTTCCATAATTGACATCTTTAATACTTGAAACGTTTAAAAAATGGTGGCTACTCTTACGAGAAAAGACTTGGCTCCCAGATGGAAAATAATCCTGAAGACAGGATCCGTAGCTGAGTGGCTAGAACCTTTCTTCGACTGCGATGCTGAGGGTTGTGGGTTCGAGCCCAGGTGAGACCATTGACTCCAGAACGTCTCATTGTCTAGCCAGCAGTACCCAGCTAGCATTCTATATAAATCTATATCAGGCCGTTATCGGCCCGTCAGCTACCCTGACGGGCCGATAACGGCCCGATATAGATTTATATAGAATGCTTACTGGGTAATAGGCACCCTACGGGAGAAGAAGGTTAAAGGCACCAAAGGCAGCCGAGAAGTGTGCTCCGTATGTTATACGCTGTATGTAGCCCAAGAGCCGTTGGGTTCTAACTCCCACTGCCAGGAAAAGGTGCTCCTATGGGACACAGTTTCCTTTTACACCTAATATCCAGTGAGAAGAGAGGCTTCATGTAAATGTTACTTGCATAGGATATTTATCTTTTCTTCCTAAAATCACGTTTGCGACAAAAAACTAAAAGTTAAGGGAATATTGCCTTTTGACCTAAAGTGACATTGTCTTATGGGCATTGATGCACAGGCTGGGCTTTTAATGAACAATCACATGCATTTTCCTTGCCTCATCATTTACTTTAGCAATGAATTAAAGGTAATTAATTAGTCAATTAATTGTTTAATTAACTATGAATGAATGAATGAATGAATGAATGAATGAATGAATGAATGACTAGATCAGTTCTCCGCTTGTGAAAATGCTTTAGGTCCCCCCCCACACACACAGACATATGTATACGTGCTAGCACATTGTCATGTTGTCATAGGGTGCAGGCAGGTTTATAATCTGGGCTTCTCCGAAAGTACAAATGTATTTACCCGATGGGGGTAATCTATGAATCGACAAATTAACTGTTGCAGTCCAGTCAGTCAAATTATTCGAATTTTTAGTTAAATATTTTTTGTGATGGGTTATACGAGCCTCAATATCAGAAAACGTACCTCCGGACATGTGCGCTTGTGAAAATTCAAATCAGCCTGCGCATGCGCGCAGTCTGACCAGAATATTCACTGGGCACATTTCGGACAGCCAAGGATGCAACAATTCTTTATGCGGACAACAAAGACTCTGATCAGACTGCGTGGATGCACAGGCTGATTTGAGTCTTCGTTGGGCGCACATGTCAGAAGGTTTTCTCACATTGCGGCTTATTAAGATTTAAACGAGGATCTGAGGTGGCCAATCAGAGGAACAATTATTATATCGATTTGTGTATTAACCCTGGTTGGGTATGTATTCCACCCGTCCTATCTTTTGTACCCAAAACACATATACGGCGACATTATGATAAATGACGATATAATCTTATCCTTTTCTTTATATAGGAAGCCTTTACCGCCTTAGAATGGTTCGTGTGTTGATCTAATAATCAATGCACATTTATGCGATTCTGCTTTCTGACTGGTTTCCCGGTGAAACAAAAACATCTAATGGGGCGCGACATTTCGCCGCTAATCTTGCTCACATTCGAAAGAATAACAATGAGAAAATATTTATTTATTTATTTATTTATTTACTTTGTTTTATTGGGTTTTTCTTTTGTATTTGAAATAAAAAATAACACATATCTTGAACGTTTTTCTTAATTCTCCCACTATTAGTTTAATCACCTGTCAGTCTATGCAAATTTGAAATGTCGTTAACTTGGCATGGTGACGGACACGTTCTTTCTTCTGTCAGTCATGTATTCTTCCGACAGGTAACCCCACGAACCAAATTAAACATTCTTCCACGCACTGACCTGTCGCTTTAAAGGAAAAGAAAAAAATACGATGCTTGTACTATTCAGAAAGCGAATCTACGAAACAAAAAAGTAATTATAAGGCTCAATTTTCTTTTATCACGCACAGCGTCCTTCATTTTTTTTTTCATTCATGGCTTGACGAAACGGAAAAAAAACCCCTTAAATCATTTCTTAAATGTCTTGCCTATTTTTATGTTTACACATCTATGGCCGCGTCCAGGCTAGAGACCTGATCCGAATCAATTTGTTTCGGATCCAGTTGCCCCGGATAAAACTGCATTCATACTAGCAACCAAGTTAATCCGGATCGAGTTGATCCACATCAAATTGCGTTCACACTATGGACAAAATTGAACCAGATTAATTTGATCTGCATCAAGTTGATCCGGATTAAATTTGTGTTCACACAGTTATTACGTTCACATTGCAGCAACGTAAATTTGATCCGCATCAACTTGATCCGGATCGATTTGATCCGGACCAAGTTTGTCCATAGCGTGAACGCAACTTGATGTGGATCATCTTGATCCGCGTCAAATTAGTCCTTATTTGAACGCAATTTAATGCGGATCAATTTGATCCGGAACAACTTGAGTTTGTAGTGTGAATGCGGCAAAATTGATTCGCATCAAATTTCGTTCACACAAGTAATAGTAATTTCTGCAGTAACAGAACTCGTAATTCCTGGAAGTGAAAATTTCCTCCTGGGATAAGAAAATATTAGCCGCAATGTCAGAAAAAGTACAGTACGCCCAGGGAAGATTCAGATCAGACTGCGCATTCGCGCAGTCTGATCACAATCTTCCCTGTGCGCAGTTTGGATAGCCAATGAGTCAAAGTGTCTTAATACGGATGCAAAGGCTGATTTGAGTCTAATTTTGCACACATGTCAGAGGGAGCGCTTCCTCACGTCGCGGGTGATATTATGTTTCATGTATGATATACAGTACTACATGGCAGTGTTGCCACCGATGATCGATTGTAATCGACACCAGTCATTTTTGCCAGTCATTTTTGCCTCTTGCGATTGATGATCGATTAGAATTTTATTGAAGACTAATCGAAAAATTCTATTTTTAGAAACATATATTTTCTCACCTTTTATCTTAATAAGAAAATTGTAAAAAAAAAAAAAAAAAAAAAAAAAAAAAAATGAAATATAGTCGACGCTCGTTATCTCGAATTCCAATGGACTCTCTGAAATACTTCGAGATATCCGTACTTCGACATATCAGATTTGCAGAATTGAGGAAAAAATAATTCGAAAAAATAATTCGGTTAACCACATTTAATAAATACATGTGTAATTGGACTCTTGAAATTAGTGATATATTGAAAATATTGTGGAAAAGAGGAGACATTGCTCCTTAGGAGCAATTTCTACTCTTTTCCACAATATTTTTAACATGTTGTTAGATTTTCATGTTTTGACAGGGTCCAGATTTTCACTTCGAGATAAGCGGTTGTTCGAGATAAGCGAGGTTGAGATAACGATAGTCGACTGTATTAATATGTCTGTTTAGGTCGTTTTAGACTAGTGGTCAATAAAGGTGAAGATATTTGATAGAATAGCCTGAAATAAGGCACTTTTTTCAACAGACAAAGTACTGTTATTTTTCTTATTTCTCAAAGAGGCGCTTCTAATGAGTGCCTATAACATATGTTTTCATGGAGAATAAGAAAAATATTATGTTGACACCATTCATCGACTTGGAGCTATGCATAAGTACCAGGATGATGGCTAAAATAAGAATGAATACATCATCTACAAGTCGATTATTAGTCGATGATCAGTCAGTTTTACAAAATTCTGGCCGATTCCCAAGACTCTGACATGGTATTGATTTTAGGCGTTACATTGTTAACAAATTATCAATAGAGCTGTTCTATTATTATTTATACGATTTCTAAAAAATAAATGAAAAATTAAAAAAAAAAAAAAACGCGAAAAAGTGAAAAAAGGAAAAAAAAAAAAAAAAAAAAAAAAAAAAAAAATGAACAAAAAATATGTTGCCGGACGGATTCGAACCCATGTGTAGGGAACAAAGGGAACAATCGGACAAACAGTCCAGCACTTATACCATTTGACGATACTACCACATGTTAATTTCCGTCGGCATTGAGATCAACTTATTCATCATAGGGCAGGTTATATTTTGTTTCCTTTGGGATCATTGAGCACATCCTGGTTATTTTGAAAATGGAATAGCGCTTAAATAGCCGGCGCTAGGGCGTGTATGTGTGTGTGTGTGGGGGGGGGGGGGGGGGTCGTATGCAGCCTCGCAAATGATAGTGTTGCATATGAAGAAACTCAATCAAACCGAATCTCCGATTTCGTGATTTTGTGTGTTCTTTGTTTCCAAAGGCAATCGTTTTTTACTTTTATTTTACTCTACTGAAGCTGGTGTTGTGCCGTGTGGCGGCCGTAAAAAGTCTCCCCGAACATCATCTAAGTGCAGGTTATATTTTGTTTCTTTTGGGATCATTGAGCCCATCCTGGTTATTTTGAAAATTGAATATCCTTAAGCCGGCGCTAGGGGGCGTATGCAGCCTCACAAACGACGGTATTGCATATGAAGAGACTCAATCGAACCGAGTCTCTGATTTTCGTGATTTTTATGATTGTGTGTGTTCTTTGTTTCCAAAGGCAAGCGTTTTTTACTTTTATTTTACTCTACTGTAGCTGGTGTTGTGCCGTGTGGCGGCCGTAAAAAGTCTCCCCGTACATCATCATAGTGCAGGTTATATTTTGTTTTCTTTGGGATCATTGAGCCCATCCTGGTTATTTTGAAAATTGAATACCGCATAAGCCGGCGCTGGCGGGGGGGGGGGGGTGGGGGTGGGTGGGGTGGAAGCGTATGCAACCTCGCAAAAAACAAATGAACATATGATATGCATAAGAAGAGACTAGATCAAACCGAGTATCCGATTTTCGTGGTTTTGTGTGTTCTTTGTTTCCAAAGACAATCGTTTTTTACTTTTATTAAACCCAATAACTATTACAGTTGTATTTGCTTCTTATTTATTTTTTCCCCTTTTTATATTTTTTTCCGAACCGAGATTTAACACATCTGGAAACTGTAATAACTATTGTTTTATAAACAGCCCAATATGCAGTGGAGACAGACATGTCGGTAAATGTCGACAGGTTTCGTAGTTCATTTAGGCAATTCCTTTTTTATACAATGATGCAAAGTAACGTAATGTTCTAACCTTTAAAAGACTGACAGCCACATACCGTCCTGAAAACATCAAGAAAACATACCTATATACTTTTGACCCCATGAAACCTCACTTTTATATAGTAAAACTGGGGTTTACAGGGGTATACATTATTTTTCTTATTTCTGCTCAAAAACATAGACTGTGGATACTCGTTAGAACTGCCTCGGCGAGGCAGTTCTAACGTGTACCCACAATTTATATTTTGTGCAGAAATATGAAAAATATCAGAATGTTTATCTGAAAACTTTCAGATTTTGGCGGTGAAATTTTGAATATATTCGAATAGGCGAGTTTTCGTAATGATTGACACAGCTTCTGAAAACTGGATGTCTTCCCGTCTCTCAAACACAGTTCCCAACTTCTTCGCCGCCAGAATCACTGTCCGAATCACCGGTACTTTCTATATTTTAAGAGGCTCACAGTTCATTTGTCAAAGAATCGATGTTCGATGGATAATAAAAAAAATTATTAACATCAGTCATTAGATCTAGAGTCACATTATCGCCATCCTCAAGGTAAAGAAAGCAATTATCAGGAAGAAAATCTCTCGTAGAACTCGTTGTGTTTTGACTCATATTTTAGTTTAGTTTATTTAGTTCGTATTTTTGCGGCATCAAAACTTAACAGCTCTTCAAAGGAACACAGCTTTAAGTAAAATCAAACATCTGACAGCTCGGCGGAGAAAACGCGAGAAAACATAAACAAAACAACAAATCAAAGCATTAATTAAAATTAAACACCTGCTGATCGCGTGGCAGAAATTGGCAATATTTGATTTCTCAAAAAGACGTCATTCACTCAACTCATCCCCTTTTCGCGTGACTCCGTCACATATTTCTTTATGTTGTGATTGCATGGCCTTGTGAGAAATTGTTTAATTTATGCATAGTAAATATATTCTTTTGTCTTGTATATATTTTATTTAGTTGTTTATCGAAGCTTTACCAGTAACAGTTAATCAGCTGAATACCTAATCGAAATTTCATATTGACAACTTTAGAAGATTCCAAACATTACAGACTAGAACAGCAGCCTGTGCAGTGTATCTCTTTCCTGGGGCTTAACTGTATTTATGCAATTCTGCTTCCATTGGAAGCAGAATTACATAAAATACAGTTAAGCCTCCTGCATAGTCTTCTTATTTCAACAAATGAAACTCTTCGAGAACTAAAAAAGCAAACACATCTGTAGGTTGTAACTAGATCTATAGGCTTTTTTTTTCTCTAAATGGAACTGAGAATGTAAATATTAATAAGAATGCTTATTTATTGTGTAACTTTGGCATTATGATAAATAAACACGACATTATGTTGTTTATCCCCGTATTTGTATTGTCTCTACATGTCATTTAACGGTTTGTATATATGTATGTAGCTATATTCGAGTACATGTGGTACCTCAAATACATGACTTTATTCCTGTAAGAATCTACTTATGACAGTAAAAGCAAAGAAAAAAGAGCCTACAATACCCAGTTTCAAGACTTGTAAGCATTATAGTATGGTATGCACTTATAATATAAATCGCTATGAACACAACATGTAGGTAAATGCACACATCATAATCTAACGTTTAACACAGCCTTGTGACAAATATATGTAGTAAAAGTCTATGATCACTCAATAAATTCATTAATTAGTACACGCAATAAAGACATGGAAGCGCAGCAAAACGCCGTTTACAAACAGCATGAAGACGTGTACAAGACTGGAAGCCGTGCATAGACAACATAAAGCCATATGACCACACAAAGGCAACACACACTACAAGAAAAATATAGCCTTGTCCGGTAACCTGTGGCTTCTGTTTCCCGGCTGTATTATGTCAAATAGGAGATTGAAATCAGAAGTCGCCGGAAAAGGTTACATTATACTTATACATAGTAAAATATAAACACAACATTATGCGAGTAAACACCATCAGAAAGCATGATCACTCACTATTATGACACGATCAAATAACAGAAAGACTAGATCGGATGAAAGAAAGCTTGAATGAGTAAATAAAATAAATACAATAGTGTGAAACAGGAATCCTTTAGAAATATAAACGAATCAAAACTAGAAAATAGCAGATTCGATTCATGAGGAATAATCAAAAAACATACAGCATCCCTCACGCTCCTTGCAGCTTTCAGAATAACTCTTTTAACATATAATGAGTAAACCCTTTATTCCCAAAGACTAAAAAGAGTATCATGATGCAGTACAGGCGTTCCATACTTTCGAAGCCAAATTACTGAATCAACACGATAGCAATATAATTTATATAGTATAGAATACTATATAAATTATATTGCTATCGTGTTGATTCAGTATAGAGCATCTCATGACTGGTAATTAAAAACTCTTGTATTACATTGTATTAACACTTTTGACATAAATGTTTTTTGCTGTTTCATCAACAGTCTTTCAGCCATCCCTGACCGGTATCAAGAAATTAAAATGACAAATACACCGCGAAAACACATTACATTCAGGCGAATAATTCGATGCTGTGTGAGATCGTTTCAGCTATGGAAGTTGTCAAGTTAAAATGATTATGTGCAATGGAGTGAACTGCCACAGTATCACAGTTGGTACAGAGGTGACGATTTTTGTTGGTAGGTCGAGGATACATAGTCAGAATGCGTCACAGCAAATATTTTTAAAAATAGTACTCGCTTAACTTCCGCTTCGCCCAGCATTAGGGAAGTAGAGCTAGGATTACTCAGTCCGGAATCTAGCAAGTGAGCCGGGACACAGCATTTTCTATAAGACTGCATGAGCGCCCAGCGAAAACTCTGATCAAGCTGCGTATCTGCGCAGGCTGATCAGTCTTCGCTGTCCATTTGAAGACATTTTGGATCCTTGGCTACCCACAGAGCGCCTTGCGAAGACTCTAATCAGGCTGATCTGAGTCTTCGCTGGACGCACATGCAGTTTTGTAGGAAATGCTATGTCCAACTCTAATGTGACTGGTGCAAAATCGTGTTATGCTGATATGTACTATTTCAGCCATTATCTAGTGGCACAGTCTATATGCTAGCATTTTAATCATCGATAAGATGCTACTTTGTGTGTTAACGACAATGTTGATTGTCCTAAATGTTTCTTCTTATCTTTTATAGGTTCGATGAGAGGAAGAATGAAGGAACTAGGACGTATTTGTTGCCTGCTGTTGGCTTGTTTGACTGGTGTCAACAGCAAACCGCCACATATTGTCTTCATTTTGGCCGATGATCTGGGTAAGTGTGCGTGTATTTATATAAGTATCATTTTGACCGATGATCTGGGTGTGTATATTTATATAAGTATCAATTTGGCCGATGATCTGGGTAAATGTATGTGTATTTATATATAAGGTATCATTCTGGCCGATGATCTGGGTAAGTGTGTGCGTATTTATATAAGTATCATTTTGGCAACGATCTGGATAAGAGTGTGTTTATTTATATAAGTACAATGTATCATTCTAGCCAATGATCTGGGTAAGTGTGTCTGTATTTATATAAGTATCATTTTGGCAAATGATCTGGGTAAGTGTGTGTATATTTATATAAGTATCATTTTGGCCGATGATCTGAGTAAGTATGTCTGTATTTATATAAGTAAAAAGACAAAAGAGACAAAAAAAAAAAAAAAAAAAAAAAACCTGATGATTTGAATATACTTTTGTTTCTTTATACTTTCCTGGCAACGGTATGAAAGTCGCATTTAGGCACATTTCCAAAAGCCATAGTCTTGTTGGACGCCATTTTGTAATTTTCTAGTAACGGTCACGAGTAATACTCATGACGCCATAAGTAGACGGTGACGTTCTACTGTTACTTGGAAGTATTCACAATGCAAAATCAAATACAGAAAACATATTTATCATAAGACTGTAACGGTAGTTTGTGTCAGTTATTACTCTTAATTGGACAATAGAGTAAAATATTCTTGGTGTAGAGGGAATCCTAGCTATTATTATACTTAAATCTATATCGGACCGATATAGACCCGATAGGAATCCTTTCTGGCCGATAACGGTCCATTATAGATTTAAGTAGACTTCTAGCCGGCAAGGAGCCAGTTTTCTTACAGTCTTTACTTACAGCTTTTATATTTGTTGAAATATGGACAGAAAAAAAAATAAATTGAATTTTGAGAGACATTGTTTCGAGCATGAGTGAACTAATCATGCTTAGACAAACCTACGCACATATACAGTCTGCTAGGAGCAGAAACAGTTCATATTTGCAATTTAGCGAAGACTCATCCGCGCAGTCTGACCAGTCTTCGTTGTTCGCATGAAAAAAAAAATTGCATCCTTTGCTATCGAAAATGCGTCGAGTGGTGATTCGGATCAGAGTGTACGAATGCACAGGGTGATCAGAATCTTCGCTGGACGTAAATGTCCAAAGGAACGTTTTCTGGCGTTGCGGATAAATTATATGACGTAGATCAATAAAATCATCACGAAAACATACCTATATAATTTTTAACCCCTTTATACCCCAATTTTACATAGTAAAATTGGGGTTTCTAGGGGTATACATTATTTTTCTTATTTCTGCTCAAAAACATAGATTGTGGGTACTCGTTAGAACAGCCTCGCCGAGGCGGTTCTAACGAGTACCAACAATCTATGTTTTAACCAGAAGTATGAGAAATATCCGAATTTTTATCTGAAAATTTTCATGTTTTGGTGGTTAAACTGTTCAGTGTATTTGAATAGGCTTGTTTTCGTAATGTACTTGCACTTCGTTACGAGGCAGCGTATGTATGTGTACATTCCGATGATGATGCATTACGGAAACACGCCTATTCAAATATATTGAACATTTCACCTCCGAAAACTGAAAATTTTCCGAGGCGGTTCTAACGAGTACCAACAATCTGTGGTTTTGAGCAGAAATAAGAAAAATAATGTAAACCCCTGTAAACCCCAGTTTTACTATATAAAAGTGGGGTTTAAGGGGGTCAGAATTATACAGGTATGTTTTCGTGATGAAGGCTTTCTCATGATGCGGATCCAAATATGTACACGTACTCACAGCGCTAAATACGAGGGTATCCACACAATGCTTCTAATGAATACCACAATATGTTTTCGTGGAGAAATTATTTTCACGCAGAAATACCAAGGGCAACAACCTACGTCATCAGCATGGTGATATGCACATAGCTGCGACCATTTCATTTCTTCGGAATTATGCCAAAATCACGCAGAGTGGAAATACTTAGAAAAAATATTTCCTTATATAGAACATGTCCATTTTAATACTATCTTCCACGAACAAATGCAATATCTATATAAATACATTATTATTATTGTATTATACATGTAAAGTTACTTCGACCAATTATTCTTAACCCTGGCCTTGCTGATTCCAGATAAACCCTGCCTTTGCAAACAGTGTAGATCCAGATCAGTCCAACTGATCTGGATCTGCACTGTTTGTCATAAAGAATGTGAATTTGTATCAAAGGTGCTCTAAGGTGGTGGTTCCGATATTGTTCATTCTTTATATTATTTTGTGACCCCATCACGAAAACATGCCTATATAATTTTGACCCCCTTAAACCCCACTTTTATACAGTAAAACTGGGGTTTACAGGGGTATACATCATTTTCCTTATTTCTGCTCAGAAACATAGATTGTGGGTACTCGTTAGAACTGCCTCGTGATGCGGTTCCAACGGGTACCCACAACCTATGTTTTGAGCAGAAATATGAAAAAAATCTTAGTTTTTTATCCGAAAATTTTCAGTTTTTGGAAGTGAAATTTTCTATAGATTTGAATAGGCGTGTTTTCGTAATGCCCAAACTGTGGTGGAATATTTTGTTCCCTATGTTTGGTGCATTGTTCCTGTATTTTAATCCGTCATATCAATAGCTTTATGATCGCCTCGTTTGGGGTTGATGAGGCTGGTCGAATGATTGGTCGTTTGGATTTATGGTGTGGCTGTTTTAGTTTTCTAATGTAACAAAAGTAAAGTACTCCTCCCTGACTGTCTATCTACACATATCACATTACGAAAACACGCCTATTCAAATATATTGAAAATTTCACCACCAAAAACTGAAAGTTTTCTGATAAAAATTCTGATATTTTTTTTATATTTCTGCTCAGAACATAGATTGTGGCTACTCGTTAGAACCGCCTCGCCGAGGCGGTTCTAACGAGTACCCACAATCTATGTTTTTGAGCAGAAACAAGAAAAATAACGTATACCCCTGTAAACGCCAGTTTTACTATATAAAAGTGGGGTTTAAGGGGGTCAAAATTATATAGGCATGTTTTCGTGATGATCTCCTTTACCTGGCAGCAACTAATAACTGATGGGCCAAATCAGAAAGACATTTCAAAAGATAATTTTTTTGTAAAATATAAATCATTTGTATGCTGATTATGCCCTCGCCATTCAAAGAATGGTGGAAAGTGCATATAGTATTACCCCTATCCGTCCGTCCGTTCGTCTCCGTCTGCGTCCGAGATGGCTTAGCAGTTTGCGTTTAAGTTTCTCTGAAATTAGCAATTTGCGTTTAAGGTTTTCAGGTGGGGGCGTCCGTATCCTTTGGGCACAATTCTAGTGCAAATATCAGTCAGACGGGAGCCAGTCTAGGCGTTCCTGTGTATGATGTAGGTTACATCGGAAGTGTCACAATCACAGATCGCCTGCGGAGGTAGACGGTGATCATTGATTGTGACACCTTTAGAACTCATTTTTATTATTGTTTTACAGGTTGGAATGACGTGGGGTTCCACAACCCTACTATGAAGACCCCCAACATTGACAAGCTGGCTTCAGAGGGCGTAATTTTGAACAGCTCCTATGTTCAGCCCGTCTGTACCCCGTACGTAGATTACTCGTATTACGTCATCAATTTGCTTGTTAATTAACCCTTAAATCGCTACCATAAGTGCAGCAGATGACACTTTGACACATTTGTATATATCAGAGAAAATAAGGCTTGATATTTCATGTAATCGTCTGCCTAGATAAGTCTTATTTTCTATGAGTAATAATAATAATAATAATAATGATAATAATAATAATAATAGTAATAATAATAATAGAGTGTCGTCTGCTATAGTTTTGAGTAGCGTTTCAACGGAAAACTTATGTTGTGGTTTAAGATTTATATGTTGTAAGGTTACTATGTACCCAAGTTGCAGTTTGATCAAGGTGTTCACTGATGAGGAGGCAGTCCACGCAGCCGATATACCGATCATAAAAAGAAATGCAACACTTCTGGACTTCAAAGAAATATAAAATTAACAAACTATTTTTTAAGTTGTAATAAACGTGTTGTCCACAATTTCGTGCATATATAATTCATTTTGAGAAAACAAAAACAAAAACAAAAAAAAACAACAAAACATTTAAATACTCTCAATTTACACTTAATTAAGGATCTAGTACAACATTTGAAAAAAAAAGTAAATCAATACTAGAACATTTGATCACTGAACCACTCTTCGCCACTAGGATAGCTGAATATAACCATAAGACGAAGACGAGAAAAGTAACTTAACCCTTATCCTGCTGAGCACGACACCCCTACCTTTGAAAACAGTGTAGATCCAGATCAGATGGCTTCTGAAGAAGTCATCTGATCAGGATCTGCACTGTTTGTCGTTCAGTTTGTGAATTGAATGAATATATTATATCAAGAATATATTATATCAAGTAATCTGATTAGTGGTAAGTCAGAATGGGTGTGGCTATCTTAATTTATTCAGCAGGATAAAGGTTAACTGTTGGATGGTTGGCCTATTTCATATTGCAAACATGCATAGACTGACGCCACAGTTAGGCGTTCTCAGTACCCTTCTACTCTGAGGCAAATATTTATGTGGGTAATTAAAGGGAATGGATATGGGAGGTCATTTTGTCTGAACTGATTTTGTCCTCTTCAGAGAAGCTGTTTAAAAGGAAAGAATTGCTCCCCTTCGTTCATTTATAGAGTAGAGTCCTTTACAGAAGGACTTATTCGTAAAGGAATACGAATAAGTCACGAAAGTTATCTCCCTTTGTGAAAATGGCGGCATATCCAGATAAATATTTTCTTTATTTCTCCACGAAAACATGTATTGTGGGCACTCATTAGAAGCGCATTGGTAAGGCACTTCAAATGAATACCCACAACATATCTTTTTGTAGAAAAATATGAAAAATGTCAATAAATTTACAAAAGTTGCCCTTGGAAACACCGAACTAAAAACGAGAGTTGGTGTATGTGTTCCATAGAGACTCTTTATATGACAGCAAAATAATTTGCAGGGGTGCATATGTCCCCTAGCACCCGCTTATGCGGAACTCGATTTTCCAAGATATCAGAATGGGCCCAAATATCCCAAGGAAAATACAAATAAAAACTGCACTATAATGAAATACGGTGAGACATTTTACGGTCGCTTTTTCCGTTGAAGAAAAAGCAAGTACAGAACGGCAAACAGTGTAGATCCTGATGAGACGGCTCGTTACGAGCCGTCTCATCTGGATCTACACTGTTTGCACAGGTATCTGTTTTGGTCTACTGGGCTGTAAAGATTCAGCGTCTTTGTTTACTGTTTGCAGTTCCAGACACTCCATGATGTCAGGAATATATCCTTTCAAAGCTGGACTACAGAACGGTGTTATACTGCCGAATAGGGCAGAGTGCTCTCCCCTTGAGAATGAGTTCTTTCCAAAGAAACTACAGAAACTTGGATACGCCACTCATATGGTTGGAAAGTAAGTACAGTACTCTATCTTCCCTTCCTCCCCCCACCCCGACACACACACACACACACACACACACACACACACAGAGAGAGAGAGAGAGAGAGAGAGAAACACACATAACTCCTCTCTCTCTCTTCCTCTCTCTCTTTGTTGTTGGATGAAGCCACTTGCATGGATACTCCTCTCATATAGTTGGAAAGTGAGTGAGTACAATATACACACGCACTCTCCATCTCTTTCTCTCTCTCTCTCTCTCTCTCTCTCTCTTTCTTTCTGATTGGCTGAAGCCACTGCTACCACATTCAATTACTGCAATTACTTCAATGACTACACCAGGCTACTTTATACCTAGGTACATTATACCTGATATCCTTCTGATCTGGAGCTAAGGAGACACAAACATATGTACTAGAGCACACGCCATGCACACCACAATACATCCCATGTAGACAACATAAATGAAACTAAACAATAAGGCCAGTCATGATCCTCGCTGCGCGTACAGATACATTTAATATGGGAATGATTTTAATTTTTATGGAATTTATTGATGTGCAAATACCGGCGAATTGCTCATGGACTGAATAAAGCCCTCCGATTTTACCGGTTTAAACCCCGACGAATCACTCATCACGAAAACATGCCTATATAATTTGACCCCCTTAAACCCCCGTTTTACATAGTAAAACTGGGGTTAACAGGGGTATACATTATTTTTCTTATTTCTGCTCAAAAACATAGATTGTGGGTACTCGTTTGAACCGCCACTACGAGGCGGTTCTAACGAGTACTCACAATCTACGAGGCAGTTCTAACGAGTACTCACAATCTATGTTTTGAGCAGAAATATTAAAATATCAGATTTTTTGTCTGAAAATTTTCATTGTTTGGTGATAAAATTTTCAGTATATTTGAGTAGGCGTGTTTTCGTAATATCTCAAAATGACTAAAGCCAGAGGGCTTTATTCACCGGCATTTGTATGTTGATAAAATCCACAAAAAGATATATATTATTTTTTATATAATTTCAATTCGGTCATATTAATATTGAAAACATTGTTAAAACTGCTTAGTTAAGAAATCTGCGCAAAGAAAATAGTTCCGTGATTCCTGCTCAATGGATTTATCGAAGTTTTAAATGCTTATCATTTTAGACCTTCGGCTGCCGTGAATTTGCTTGGAGCCAAATTAGTATAAGCATGATGGGTTGGGATTATTGGCGTGTATTTTCTAATATTGCGGGTCGGTGTCATGGCAGCTCCGTAATTCTCTTTAAATCCGATCGGAAATAAGTCACGTGAACTTTGACCTTGCGAACAGCATCTGTTGGCGGAAAACAATGACCCTCGCTAGACCTTTTCCCGTCTTCTCAGCTTGGATTAGCCGTTACATTTCCATTCCTTCCACTGCTATTTGCATAAGATTTGCTCCTTCAAAAATGGAGTTAGGTGATACTTTATGAGTTTGTACTCCCGTTGTTTTGACGGTTCACGGGTGCCGCCAGCTTAATCAAGTGAGCATTTGATTGGTCGATATTTTTACTGTATCGTGGATTTGGCTTCGGAAAATAATCATTCATTGGCTCGGATTTTTTTGTACTGAAATTATTGTCTGCCGTGTATCTGTTCAAAACACTGAAAAAAAAAAAACAACAAAAAAACAAACAAACAAAAAAAAAATATATTTTACAGTGGAGGACATAGAGGGGGTTCGTGGGTTTCAGTCGAACCCCACTTTGCTATAAGTTTCATTTTCATAGGAAAGTTTGAATAAAATGAATAAATTTGGATACCATATTTTCTGTAACTGTTCACAATCCTTACTGTTTACCTTATACTTCTTTTCACCACATTACGGAAACACACCTATTCAAATATAATAAAAATTTCACCACCAGAAACTGAAAGTTTTCAGATAAAAAATCAGATATTTTTCATATATCTGCTCAAAACATAGATTGTAGGTAATCGTTAGAACCGCCTCGCTGAGGCGGTTCTAACGAGTACCCACAATCTATGTATTTTGAATAGAAATAAGAAAAATATAATGTGTACACCTGTAAACCCCAGTTTTACTATATACAAGTGGGGTTAAAGGGGGTCAAATTATACAGGAATGTTTTCGTGATGAAGTCCATTTTACTACTAGTGAATATTTGTGAAATTGCTGGGTATGTGGCAAACAGTGTAGACCCTTATCAGACACCGCGTTGTGCGGCGTCTGATCTGGGTCTGCACAGTTTGCTCAGGCCTGTTCTTCCGAATATGTAGATTAAGTACGATAACTTAATCAAGTCGTATCCCTCAGAAATCATCCTTGATCCTGCTTTGTTTTCAGATGGCATCTTGGTAATTGTAACTGGAATTGCACACCTACCTATAGAGGGTTTGATTCTTTTCTGGGATTTTACAATGGACAGGAAGATTACTATACCAAGAAAACTGGTAAGTGATTCCCCATCACCACAGTCAAGAATTCTAGGAATTTCTTTAACAGGTTCAACCCTAAATAGACTATTCCATCTCTGCATATGGTCATATCCGTTGCTGTCAAGCGGGTGCAAGTTGTAATCTAAGAACAGAATGTCAAACAGTATAGAGCTTGATGAGATGGTTCATAATTGAGTCGTCTCATCTGGATCTACACTGTTTGCAAAAGTATCTGTCTTGGTCTATATCTTTTATATAGTAAAATTGGGGTTTACAGGGGTATACAATATTTTTCTTATTTCTGCGCAAAAACATAGATTGTGGGTACTCGTTAGAACCACCTCGCCGAGGCGGTTCTAACGAGTACCCGCAATCTATGTTTTGAATAGAAATATGAAAAATATCAAGTTTTTTTTTATCTGCAAGTTTTCAGTTTTTGGAGGTGAAATTTTCTATATATTTGAATAAGCGTGTTTTCGTCATGTATATATATTTTTACAGAGATACAATAATATGCTATTACGTATGTCCCATCTGGTTAGAGTTGATATATAGAAAATATGCCGAGAAAGACAGTAGGCCCTCTCTCTCTCTCTCTTTCTCTCTTTCTCTCTCTCTCTCTCTCTCTCTCTCTCTCTCTCTCAACATGAATTATATCTTGAATACGATAATTGGTTTTGAATGCAGATAGTTATTTGTCACTATTAATGCTTGGCACTCTGGGTAAAAATTTCAGCAGACGACATTCTGAAATATATTCCTTTTTGTGTTTTTTTTTTTTTTTTTTTTTTTTTTTTATTATTTTGTTATTTGTTGTTTCCTTATTAGAATAAAATAGACGCTTTGACACTCCACACGAATTGTCTGCATGGAGTGTCAAACCTATTTTCTGGGAAAAAATATAATCAGTTTGTTTTCTGAATTTGCTGAGAGACTGAGAAATTATATCAACATATTTCCAGGGATGCTGATAATGAATGGCTATGATTTTCGGGACGGTGAAAAACCTGTGATGAACGAGACGTACTCAACGGTAAGCACGAAATTCTACACGAATTATTTTTATCTATTTTATTCATTAACCTTTACCACTCTGTTGGCTGATTCAGCAGACAACAAACTGATGACACTTTTCTTCTTTTTTTTTTCCCCCAGAAAATAGGCTTTGAATTTTTATGCAAATTGTCTCCCGTTTTTGCAAAGCAAACAACAGCTTTTATCCTGGTTCTGTTTTTTTTTTTTTTTTTTTTTTTTTTTTATTTTTATTTTTATTTTTATTTTCGGGCAAAATTTCGTCCTGGATTTTTTAGACCTCGCCCATCCCTAAAATCAGGTGGTCGCTTCCTTATGTTGGATCATACCAATGACTTTTTTAGTCTATCGACCCAAAGTATATACACACTAAAATTTTCTTAATGGCTCCATATTCCTCAAAAACAGATATTTAATTATCCTAGAAAAGTTTAATGAATTGATATGGTATTAATGCAATCATAAAATGTGACACCTGACAGCCTGTAAAATTTCAGTTAGTCTCTCGTTCTTGAAATGAAATGATTTTTATCGTATCTCAGAATTGATGTTGCCAATATTTATTCAGAGATACGATAAAAAGCATTTCATTTTTGACCCAGTTCAAAAACTAGAGCCTAACTGAAATTTTACAGCCTGTCAGATGCCACATTTTATGATTGTATTAATACTATAACTCAATTTATTAAACCTTTCTTGGATACAACATGCCTATTTTTGAGGAATATGAAGCCTTTAAGGTTGTTAGCCACCTAATTATTATTGACCAATGAAATCAAACCAAACATCAGACGGACCAACCAACTGTTCACAATATGAAATCTACCACCTGTTGTCTCCGCACTGAACTCTGTTATATTCCCGAACTGAATGTTTTTGGATCGACTATCAATCGATCCCCATACAAACAATCTACCAAAAATTACCAAAGAATCTGAGCTAAATTGCTGTTGTCCACCTGACTATCGCTGACTATAAATTACGTTATCCAAACAAATAGCGCTTTGGCACAACCAAGGTGGCAGCCAATGCGAATAAAATTTATGAATGCTTGTTCGTAGCCAAAAATATGGTGATGTTATTTATTTGAATCTATATCAAATTGATAATTATTGATACAATTTATTCGATCTAACATCAAGTCCCGTATACGAGAAAATAGGCTACTCTCTTATTGGAGGTCATATGAAACGACTTACAATAATCGTTCAGAAGATACAAACGAGTTTTTGAAAAACACTCGCAAATGTTTCGCAATGAATAGCAGCGATAGTCTTGTCGCTGTGACATCAGAGTGCTGTGTAAAGAAAATTGTCTCTAAAACCTGGACTGGGCTTAGTGCTGGAACATTAGCAAACATTGCATATTGCGACTTCTGATCAGGGTCTGCACTGTTTCCCAGCTAGCATTCTTTATAAATCTACAGCGGGCCGTTATCGGCCAGTCAGCTACCCTAACGGGCCGATAATGGCCCGCTGTAGATTTATAAAGAATGCTTACTGAGTTGTTTACATTAGAGGAAATTAAGGGTTAAATGAAGCAGTCTTAAGTATCCATTCAGGGCCATTTTCCCATCCTACATTCAGAGAAGTCGACCCACAAGTCAGTGCTTATTAGTCATCGTCTTTTGATTGAAGACAGTTTGATCCGGAGTATGGAATACAACTCCTCAACTGTTTACATAGAGCCGGGAAGCATCTCAGTTATGGGTGCTCGATATGACCTAGATTAACGTTTCCGCCTGTATGACTGTAAGAAGGCATACCAAACCTATGGTGCGCCTAAACACCCCAAGACACCCTAAGACACCTCAGGGCAACCGTTTGGTGTCACCGCCTTTAGTCCAAATTGTGCACTCAGAATAGATAAGACGGGATACCTAAACGTATTAAGAAACAAATCAAAATGAATAGCGGATTTGTTTGACAAAAAACCTCGCGAATCTGTCCATAGAATATTCAATAATGACAAAAGATACATTACGAAAACACGCCTATTCAAATATATAGAAATTTTCACCTCCAAAAACTGAAAATTTTCAGATAAAAACGCTGATATCTGACATTTATCTGCTCAAAACATAGATTGTGGGCCACAATCTATGTTTTTGAGCAGAAATAAGAAAAATAATGTATACCCCTGTAAACCCCAGTTTTACTGTATAAAAGTGGGGTTTAAGGGGGTCAAAATTATATAGGCGTGTTTTTGTGATGACTTTCTAAGCTTTTTCGAAAGCTAACCTTGTACCATTATTATTCTAGTTTGTGTATGCGGACCGGGCAGAGAAGATTATTGCCACACATAACAAGACCAGACCACTGTTTCTATACTTGCCATTCCAGAGTGTTCACACTCCAATAGAGGTTGGTAAAACATATTTCCAGATAAGGCACCTTTTTTCCCGGCGGATAAGTACTGATTTTTAGCTCACCAGCTCTTGATTAGCTTACGCCGATGCCTTTTGTCCGTCGTCCGTCCGTCTGTCCTTCCGTTAGCTTTTCACATTTTCAACAACTCCTCCTAAACCGTCGAACTGATTCAGAGCTTGTTTTTTGTTTTTTTTTTTTTTTTTTTTTTTTTTTTTTTTTTTTCATTGGGGTGACTCGTAGATCAGAAATAGCTATAATCGTTCCGATCCGAAATTCAAGACGGCGCCATGACTGCTATCCTGTAAATCTAACCAATAGGCTAATTGACTCGAAACTTGGTAGGAAGTATCGAGGCGACTTGTAAATCAAAAATACATAAATCATTCCGATCGAAAATTCAAGATGGCTGCAATGGCCGCCATCTTATAAATCTATTTTGAACTTCTCTCCTGAACCAAAAGGCCAACTGACTCGAAATTTAGTAGGAAATACTGGGGCAACTTGTAGATAAAAAGTAGCTAAAATCATTCCGATTTTGAAATCAAAGGTGGCCATCATGACCGCCGTTTTGAGAATCTATTTTAAACTTCTTCTTAACCGTAAGGCCAGTTGACTCAATTAAGGGTATCACGGCGACCTTTAGATTAAAATAGCTAAATTTGTCGCGATCTATAATCCAAGGTAGCCGCAATGGCTGTCATCTTGAAAATCTATTTTGAACTTCTTCTCCTGAACCGAAAGGCAAATGGACGAAAGTTTGTAGGAAATATCAGGGCGCCTTGTAGAGCAAAAATAGCTAAAATAGTTACGATCCGAAAAGCAAGATGGCCTTCATCTTAAAGTCCATTTTTGAACTTCTCCTTCTGAACTGAAATGCCAGTTGACTCGAAGCTTGATAGAAAGTATCAGGGCAATTTGTAGGTCAAAAATAGCCAAAATCGTTCCGGTCGGAAATCAAAGATGGCCTCAATCTTGAAAATCTATTCTGAACTTCTGCCCCTGAATGGAAAGGCCATTTGATTCGAAACTTCGTAGAAAATATCTAAGCAAATTGTAAATCAAGAATAGCTAAAATCGTTCCGATCCGAAATCCAAGATGGCTGCCATTTCGAAAACTTATATTGAAGTTCTTTTCCTGAACGGAAAAGACAATTGACCGGAAACTTGGTAGTAGTATCGAGGCAACTTTTAAATCAAAAATAGCTAAAATCTTTGTGATCGGAAATCCAAGATGGTGGCGATGCGGCCATCTTGAAAACCTTTATTATTATTAAACTTCTTCTCCTGAACCGAAACACCAATTGACTCGAAACTTTGTAGGAAGTATCGGGGCGACATGTATATCAAAATAGTTAAAATCGTTCCGATCATAAATCCAAGATGGCCGCCAGGGGTTTCATCTTGAAAATCTATTTTGAATTTCTTCTCTTGAGCAAAAATGCCACTTAACTCAAAACTTGGTAGGAAATATCAGGGCGACTTGTAGACCAAAAAATAGCTAAAATCGTTTCTATCTGAATTCCGAGATGGCTACCACTGTCGCCATCTTGAAATACATTTTGATCTTCTTTTCCTGGCCAACTGACTCGAAGCTTGATAGGAAGTATCGGGGTAACTTCAAGATCAAAAATAGCTGTTAATCTTTCCAATCGGAAATCCAAGATGACTCCAAGGGACGCTATCTTGAAAATATTATTTTTAATTCTTCTCCTTAACCGAAAGGACAGTTGACTCGAAACATTCATTGGAAGTCATAAGGTGACTTGTAGATAAAAAAATAGCTAAATAGTCCAGATTGGAAATCCAAGATGTCCTTTATGGTGGCCAGCTTGAAAATCTATTTTGAACTTGTTCTCCTGAACCGAAATGTCAATTGACTCGAAACTTGGTCGGAAGTATTGAGGCGACTTGTAGATAAAAATAACTAAACCGTTTCCGGTCGGAAATCCAAGCTGGCCGCCATCGTTGCCATCTTGAAATTCTTTTCTGAACCTCTTCTTCTGAACGGAATAGCTAATTGACTCATAACTTGGTGAAATATCAGAGCGACTCCTAGATAAAAAAAAAATAGCTGAAGCCCTTTCTATCAGAAATCCAGAATGGCTGCCATGGTCGCCATCTTGAAAAGCTATTTTGATCTCCTCCTGAACCGACAGTCCAGCTGTCTGAAAAGTATCGCGATGACTTGTAGATCAATAATTGCTTAACATGTTCAGATTGGAGTTACAAGCTGGTAGCCACAGCCGCCACCTTCACAATCTATTTTTGACCTTATTCTTCTGAGCCCAAAGGCAAATTGACTCAAAACTTGATAAGAAGTATGGGGATGACATATAGATTAAAAGTAACTCCAAGATGGCATTTGGGCAAGTTGTTCCAGTTGAGCGATATTTGGCCCTAAGAACCTCTAATTTTCGTTTTTATCCCACGAAAGCACATAATGGTGGTACTTGTTAGAAGCGCCTCAGCGAGGCGCTTTTAATGATGCCCCAACATATGTTTCCGTGGAAAAGTATGAAAAGTGCTTATCATTACGAAAACATGCCTATTGAAATATATTGAAAATTTTACAACCAAAAAAAGGAAAATTTTCAAATAAAAAATTCTGATATTTTTCATATTTTTTTCTCAAAACATAGATTGTGGGTACTCGTAACCTCTGTTTCGAGCAGAAATAAGAAAAAAATAATGTATACCCCTGTAAACCCCAGTTTTACTGTATAAAAGTGGGGTTTAAGGGGGTTAAAAAATATATAAGCATGTTTTCGTGATGTACTGAGTACCTGCAATATATGTATTCATGGAGAAATAAGTCAAACATTTTAGTGGTTACCCCCTCATATCTAGAGCTACGGTGATAGATTTTATTGCTAGTAATACTGTTTTCATACATTATAGCTACAGGTGTCTGGTGTGAAATTAGTAATTTCGGCTAGCACCAATATTTTAGTTTATGGAGTCTCAATTTTGAAAATAATTTAAACGACACTTTGTGAAGTTAATAGCCTTTAAGAATGCTCGATCTCCTAATTTTAGAATATTTTAAATGATCCCATTTAAGCCTAGTGTCCCATAAAAGGGACAAAGTCAAACAGTGTAGACCAAGATCAGAACGCGGAGTCTGGTCAGGGTCTAAACTGTTTGCATTGAGTTCAGAAATTTCTACAAAACATAATAATGATAAAAACTAACCAGACATCTCTTATATAGGAAATGAACCTGTCCAAAGATTTAAAGTAGAAGAGACCACATGGCATAAATGGTTTAAAGACAAATTATGACATTTTTTCCTATTTTCCTAGAAAATAAGATTAGTCATTTATGCAAATTGTCTTGTTAGGAGACAATTTGCATGAACTGTTGAATTATATTTTCTGGAAAAAAAATAAGAAAATTATTTCAAAATGGCCTCAGCTGAAATTATAAATCAGCATTCTAAGTGTTTAATATATTGTTGGGATAACAAACTTGTTGAAAACAGGATGTAAAAATTCCTGTTGAATACTAATACAACAGCGTCAAGTTCCATTATAACTTGTGTTACTGTATATACACAAGTAAAATGCTATCTGACAATGGCTGACAATATGAGAAATAAATTCCATATTTTGCATCACTACATCACATTCTGTGGGCTGTCCATATCAATACTGTTCTTGAAGTCTCCAATCTGAGAATGCTTAGAAAAACGTGTATACCTCAACAATGTGACCGCTGCATGCGCATCTCGATTGTTAATCTCCAGATCAACGATTGGCTAGCGAACCGTTCCTGTGACCGCCGAATTCGTTTGTTTCCTCTGGCATGATTCAGTTTATTATTTTGCCTTGTTTGAAGACATTTTTAGCAGTACAGTAACATTTGAAAACTAATGTTGTAGGTACCGAAGAAGTATGAAGATTTGTATCCAGACATAAAGACAGAAGGAAGACGAAAATATGCAGGTAATTTAGAAGCCATGAAACCACCGAACACCTTGATCACAATAGCAGCAACCTATGTCATCGGCTTGGTAAAAAATCAAATATATGCAACTGAAACATTTGTTCGGAGCTACGACTGAATCCTCCGAAATATAAAATGTACGGCAAAATTACTTAGGCACCAAACATATACAGTTTAATAATTATATCTTTTACCAAAATCAGAATCCCCGTGTACATTGCATTGCTGCAACTGCTTTAACAAATGTATTTTGTTTTTCGAAAAGCAAATCTCTACTTTTTTATTGCACGCTATTCCGGACAAATGCTACTGTCGACATTATTTTAATTTAACGTCGTTATACCAAATTTTAATTTATCGTCGTTATACCAAAGGTTGAAAGGAGAGGATCAGATTGCGCCGACAAGGAAAATGAACTGGACTTTGAGCGCAACGTAACATGTGCATTTAGCAGAGACTCAGATCAGCAGGCGCACGTACCTACTGATCAGAGTCTTGGCTGGGCACCCCACCCACCCCCCAACACACACTGAGACACAGACAAACACACATGCACACAGTCAAACGATTTATTCCATTGTGGTTTATGTGTGTCAATTCTTGCTTACACACACACACACACACACACACACACACACACACACACACACACACATTTTATCTACTACTTTATAAAAAATATGTTGTGGTTACTCATTTGAATTGCCTGGACGAGTACCCACAACATATGCTTTTATATAGAATGACAGAAGAATAGCGCATAAGCATCATTAAATACGCTCTAAGACTTCATGAATTCCTCTGCGGATCTTTCGTTAAAGTGTGCCCTTAGTAGGTGGATATTTAACTACAAGTTTTCCCACTACAAGTTTCTGAAAAACCGAAGTGCATAGTGCGGTAATTAGGTACAGTACGTTTTGTCGGTTATTGTAACTGTGTGTAGTGTCATTCTCATTTTTTTTTTTTTTGTTGTTGTTTTTTGTTTTTCATCTCTTCTTTTATCGGTGTCTCGGGAAGCTGTGCGTCATGATTATTGTGGTTGTCTTGGGTAACTTCATTGATATTTACTTTAGCATTTTCTGATATTTTGTGCTTATTGAGCCCAACTCGGGATTTTTGGAAATTCATATGGGGGTCGCTGGTGATTCCTAATTTGCCAGAACCAGCTGGTCTGGAACAGAGATCCTGCCAGGTTAGCTGTTTTCAATTTTATGAGCTATCTGTGCACTTCTCGCAATGGTCATTCCTTTAAGTAAGTATTTGTCTTTACTACATCTGGTATTAGTGCTGTCTGGCTACCATCAAATTAATTCCCGTACTTCACCATTGTAGTTTATGTTTTCTAGTCTTTTATGATCATTGAGCCTATTCCGAGATTTTAGAAAAAATAATAGGAGGGTCACTGATGAGATCTACTTACTAGAACAAGCTGCCTTGACCAAGATTCCTTGACACGTCAGCTATTTTCAGTTTTGTGATTGTGCTCATTGCTCGCAATCGTCATTCCTTTTATAACCTACAGCCAAACTTCAATAACTCGAACATCTTTGGGACCATGTAACTTTGTTCTAGACATGTGTATTTCTAGCCACTGAGGGTTAATCATAACGACAGATAAGGAAGCAGTGGATGGGATGTCTTTTCGATCTTCTGTAAAATAATGGTATGTTGTCTGTACACATTAGACTCGCCTCGATGAAGTGATTCTAAAGAGTACACGCAACATACCTTTTATGATAAAATAAGAAAAAATCCCTAAAATTTCCCTAAATATTTGTTTGTTTTTTTTTGACCTAGTAGAAGAATATCCTAGGGACTCAAATTAAGCACAAAATGAAGTTGAAAAAGGGCCACAACTCTCATACTGATTGGCCGATTTTACCCTAAATCGAACTTGAACTATATTTTAAGATTATATACCTGTGTATAAAATATGAATCCAATACACCAATCTTTTTTTAAAAAATATGGAAAGGAAAACATTTTTCGAAGATGAAAAAGGGCCATAACTCCCATAATAATGGTCGGATTTTACTCTAAATGGAATTTGACCTCTATTTTATGATTATATACCTATGTATTAAATATAACTCCAAAACAGTTATGTTTTTAAAAGATATCAAACGGAAACTATTTTCAACTTGAAAAAGGGCCGTAACTCCCAAAATAATCGGTGGATTTTGCCCTAAATCGAACTTGACCTGTATTTTATAATTATATACCCGTGTATAAAATATAAATTCAATACACTAATCTTTTCAAAAGATATCGAACGGAAACATTTTTCAAAGTTGAAAAAGGGCCATAACTCCCATAATAATTGGTAGATTTTACCCTAAATCGAACTTGACTTTATGATTATATGCCTGTGTATAAAATACGAATAAAATATGAATCCAATACACTGATCTTTTCAAAGGATAACAAACGGAAACCATTTTTCGTACGGGACCGGAGGACGTACGCATGAGACGTCGGACGTACGTACGGACAGCGATGATACTATATGCTCCCCATTGAGAATGGCGGGGGCATAAAAACGAGTTCGAATTAGCCATTGTAAACAAGGCATCGGTATTTGAGTCATTGAGGTTTTACTGTGTACACCTGATATTACTGTACCGCTATATTTCGAATTATTCTGCTGTACTGCTATATATATGTGTATGATCAGTTCTAAAAATGGTTCTGCATGTATATATTTGTAAGTATTCTAACATACCTTCGAGGAGATGTCTCGAATACACGACCTTAAACATAAACTCAAGTATAGAGATCTGAACGCCGCGTTCGGTGTAGTCTGATCTGAGGCTACACTGTTTGCGCACGCTGCATGTCCCAATGAATAGTATAAGTGCGCTACTTTCAATTAAGCAAGTTTCTAAGGCGGAATTGTCGACATTGCAGGAATGGTGAGTGCACTAGATGAAGCGATTGGAAAAATAACAGACTCGTTAAAACAACATGGGCTGTTTGAAGACACATTGATTATATTTTCGTCTGATGTAAGTATTTGACAATCTTTGTGGCGGGCGTAAAAAGTCTCCTCATACTACACTTTATTGGAGACTTTGGTTTAAACAATATTTTATTCATTTAAGACTTATTTGAGAGACTTTTAATATTGGAGACTTTAATATCTGGGCCCTGGATCATTGCTCTTACTTTGAGTAACTCCGAAAATAAAGTACTGCTTAAACCGGAACTAGAGTACGTAGCTTCGCATATCACATTACTGTTCAGTAACAATGAATATAAGATGTTCAGGAAAAGACACAATCACAGAACATAGCCTAACAATGACACCAAGAGGAAGAGCAGTCACAAACCAAAGGAAAACAAGACAGTGCGCTCCTTTCCCCAAACCAGGGCCCAGTTGTTAACGATGTCGTTAGTTAACGATTCGTTAAAATTTAGATCAAGTGATACGCGTATATGCTGAAATTTTTTGCTGAAAAAATGTGAGTAGCTTTTGCATTGCAAAAGCTACTCACATTTTTTCAGCAAAAAATATCATAATATTGTATATTGAATCTGCTAAAACAGTTAACGAAATGACCCTTAAAGAGCTCGTTAAGCTAACGATGCTTTGAACAACTGGGCCCAGGTTATCAATACTAGACAGGATCCGTGTACAACTACAATAAGCCAACAAACAGGAAAAAGCAGGAAACAGCCACACAGCGAGTACATGTAGCCACAAGGCCAGATAGAACAAACAACACAAGAACCCGCCTTAAAGCGGTTAGTAGTAAAAACTAAAACGGAATCATAAATAAAAGTATTGAACCGAATCTGCTTTGTTTCGTTTCTTTGGTGTCGTTTCTAGTATCCGAAAAGATCATTCCTCTAGGAACATATTTCATATATCTGTTGAAATTACATTTCTATGTGTTATTATCTCATAACAAAACATACATATTTTGAGTTTTCTGAGGTAACTTCAACATGTTATTGTATTCCAAAAACAACGTTTGTTTTGTTTTGGCTGAAAAAAAAATAGTACAAATTGTTAAACATTTTGTTCATCTGGAACCCTTAAAAACCCGTTACAACAACATAATTATTGCATTTGCTTCTAAAAGTAATGCACAGGATTTTTTCTGTCAAAATGCGCCTTTGACCTACACTTTGTTGGTATTGTTTTTCAAGGGCGGGTATTTAGAACAGATTGATTCTGCGATTGTTATATAAGGGTCATAATAAAGTGTTTAGAGTCTCGAGTTTGTAACACAGCGATCAGAATATACAGGTATCCTGGTTTTTTAAAGTAACAAAATACGCCTCATGTAAACTGTTCGGAAGAATGATTCGGAAAAGACCAGTGTTCGGAAACAGTCTTCCCAACGGTCAGATAATTTGTTCGAAACATCACAGTTTTCAGAGCAATACTTTTATTCCAGTTTTTAGTAACATCAAACAACATTACGAACTCTTGCGACGTTTAGAACAGAAAACTGTAACATTTAGATTTTGGTCTGTTTTGGCTTGCACGTGATGCTTTCAATAATTGCTCACTGTTTGAGTTATTGAATATGCATGGCTACATACAATAAGAAGGACTCTCGCTATGAAGACTTTTTCTGTAAAGCGAATGCACAAAGTTTGGTAAGAAGTTTTGTATACTTTGTACAACACAGGTAGAGTTGAAAGATCAGGAACTTTTAAGGGTTTTACAAAGTATTTTATGAACTCTACGAGTTTTTTGATACAATAAAACCTGTGTAAGAGAACCACCTTTTGAGACTGACTTTAAATTGTGGTTGATATGGAAAAAGTTGTCTGTCTTATAAAGGCACTAGCAAAATTACATGACATGTGCCTTTATAAGACAACCACCTTTCCACATCAACCACTAAGGTCAATTTCAAAGGTGGCTGTCTTATACAGGTTTACTGTAATCTTTAAATACAAGGTAAGCCAAATGGGGCTTCGTGTTTGTTTAAATACACGCCCACACCACGCCCCCATCGAAAAAGGAGTCTACTCTAAAAGTAACCGCTAAAAGAAAATGATAAGTTGTTCATTTTAGAATAGACCCCCTTTTAGAAGGGAAGTAACATTTTGACTGTGTTGTCTCTACATTCATTTTAACATCTGATAATCTGGGCCCAGTTGTTCAAGGCTAAGGATGTCGTCAGTTAACGTGTTGTTAATACTTCGATCATTAAATATGGCATGTATGCTAAAAATTTTGCTGAAACAAATGTGAGTAGCTTTTGCATTTGCAAAAACTACTCACATTTTTTAGCAAAAATACATTGTGGGGGTGGTCGGGTGTGGCGAAGGTGTCGTGTATCTTGCGTCACTGGGGCGTCCAACTGATATTGGCTTACAGTTGGGTAAGGCCTGCTATCCTTGTAGCAGGTGAAGGTAGAGGGAGAATATTTCTAATTCTTCTGTATCTTCATTTTCATTCCTGTTCCTCTTTCTTCTATGTCCTTCTGTTTCATCTCCTCTGCTATCTCTTCTATCTTTTTTCTCCCTTTCTGTGGAAAATGACACAAAATGACCCACGAGGGTTGATGTGTCGTTAAACCCCAATACAATCAATCAAAGCAAAGCTACCTGTGAATTAGTTGTACCTACTAGAACAGTTAACATTTTGACCACTAACGAGCTCGTCAAGCTGAAGATGCCTTAATTAACTGGGCCCTGATGTCATTACTGGGCACACATGTCAGAAGGTCCATTTTCTCAGATTGTGGTTCATATTGTGTTTGCTTGTTATAGCTCATTTTTATTTTTGATTTTCACCAGAATGGTGGTTTACCTAGGGGTTATGGAAATAACTATCCACTGCGAGGAGCCAAAGCTACTGTGTTTGAGGGTGGCACCAGGGCTGCTGCATTCGTTTATGGGGCGGGGTTGAAGAAAACTGGATATACATATGATGGGTAAGTTACCATTTTGCAAGTTGTATTCTTTCTATATGTTTTAAGAACACTGAAAATTACGTTTATTTCTCTGTTGTGTAAACATTTACGTATACAGTCAAACCTGTGTTAGTGGTCACCTCTATTAAGCAGCCAACCTGTATTAAGCAGCCAGAGGAAAGTTGCCCGGAAATTCATAGCCTTATATATTTGAACTGTATTAAGCAGCCACCTGCCTTCAGCAGCCACATTTTAAGCTTCCCATGGGTGGCTGCTTAAGACAGGTTTGACTGTACTTATTTTTGTCTCATAAGTCGTGACTTCGATTTTGCCGAACTCACTTTCATTTGCAAGTAATATATTTGCAACTCTTTCAAGTGTTTCATATCCGAAATGCGTTCAACTCTAAAAGGAAACAAATGCATGCGTACAAAGAACGTATTCCTCTAACATGTAAAAATGTATATGGAGTACACACGATGAAATCCATATTTGCTTGATGCAGTTATCTGATTTTTGTTCTGTTCCGTAGTTCCAAAGGATGCTTTTTCGGCTTATTTTGTGATCGCAGCAGCACAGAGTTGTTTAGTGCTAGTGTGGAGGTTGCACGGTTTTAAGGGGCGTGGTACACATTGTATTTTTCCGTAAGTTATTACAAGGAGCCGACTATGGTGATTTCCTGATTTCTATTTTGCCCATAAAGTCCCTACTAAAAAGAGTTCTTTCATGAAAAGAAAGATTTCGCTCCAAAAAGGGGAAAATCATTTCTTTTAGTATAGAATTTACAGAAAGGAGGCAAATAATTGTGACAGAAATACCTCCCTTAAAGATGTATCAATTCCATCAATATCTCTCATGAGCACATCCATTTGGACCGAAAATACTGTATTCGACTTAATCACCGCACTTACCCCTGTAAGCGCACAATCAAGCAATTCCGTAATCTTCAGATTACAGCCGGGGTACTTTTTATGTACTTCTTGATAGACATATGTTGTGGGTACCTAGATGAATTGCATCGACTTTTTGATGCAATTTAAATGATTACCCAATTTAAATGATTACGCAATTTAAATGATTATGTTTCTATAAAGAAAACCAGAAAAAAGAAAACCCCCAAAACATCGCATAAGCATCATTTTATAAGTATTTCGCTCATCTTTGTCTAAGTGTACCCTTAGTATACGTGGATACAAATTTTACAACAAGTTTGCTCAGTAATTTTGTAAAACCTAAGCGCACGGTGCGGTAATTAGGTCAAAAACGGTAATATAGGAGATGTCCAAGAAGAGCCACAATTACAGAACATAGCCTACTAATGACAGCAAGAGGACGAGCAAACAAATACCCGGACAGATAGTGCACATGCCACAAACAAATGAAAGATAAACATTATAGTAAACATTACGAAAACAAGCCTATTCAAATATACACCAAATTTTACCAACACAAAAATGATATTTTTTAGACAAAAATTCTGATATTTTTCACATACAGTCATGCGAAAAAACACTTCCGACTCAAACAACTCAAGTACGAAAATCTTTAATATATGCCACTGAATCGGGTCCGCATAACATGAAGTGCATTACGAAAACTCGCCTATATAAGTATACAGAAAATTTCACCTCCAAAAAACAGAAAATTTTCAGATAAAAACTCTGATACTTTTCATATTTCTGCTCAAAACATAGATTGTGGGTACTCGTTAGAACCGCCTCGGCGAGGCGGTTCTAACGAGTACCCACAATCTATGTTTTGAGCAGAAATAAGAAAAATAAAGTATACCCCTGTAAACCCCAGTTTTACTGTATAAAAGTGGGGTTTAAGCTAGGCATGTTTTCGTGATGAGAAGACACCCAATCACCCTTTCCTCCTTCCCCACAGTGATCACAAACCAGACAAGATCACCAAAAATAATAGCAAGACAACGACCAAGACAACACATGAAAAACCTGCCTGAGCAGCCACAAGTCCACACTAAGAACAGTCAACACCAGAACCGAGGCCTTTGAACAGTCAGTAATAAACACTACGGTCAGCAGTAAAATCTATCCGCTATATTCTGTACGTTCCTTATTTTCTTCTGCGTTTCCATAGGATCCCAGTTTCAGGATATTTCAGCTGCAATATAAGAAGACGTACCCTCCGACATGTGCGCCCAGCGAAGATTCAGATCAGCCTGCATCTGAATCTTCACTGGGCGCATGTTTAATAGCCAATGTTGCAAAATTTCTTTATACGAACAACGAAGACTCCGCAGTCTGATTTGGATTAAACATATCTTATTCGTGTATTTGGCATACACAAATACAGACATGGTAATAACACGCTTACAACAGCAGCATATAAATAGGATTCGGAAGAATGTCTTCCGACGTATGTAAATCTGAATTTAAGTCTTCGTCGGGCGCACATGTCAGATGAGACGTTTTTTTTTTTTTGTTTTTTGTTTTTTTGTTACGTTGCGACTCCATCATGAAAACATGTCTATATAATTTTGAGCCCTTAAACCCCACTTTTATATAGTAGAACTGGGGTTTACAGGGGTATACATGATTTTTCTTATTTCTGCTCAAAAACATAGATCGTGGGTACTCGTTAGAACCGCCTCGCCGAGGCTGTTCTGACGAGTACCCACAATCTGTTTTTTTGAGCAGAAATATAAAAAGTATCAGAGTTTTTATCTGAAAATTTTCAGTTTTTTGGAGGTGAAATTTTCTGTATACTTATATAGGCGAGTTTTCGTAATGCACTTCGTGTTATGCGGACCCGATTCAATGGCATATATTAAAGATTTTCGTACTTGAGTTGTTTGAGTCGGAAGTGTTTTTTCGCTTGACAGTACGTTTCACCGTTTCTATTTTTAGATTGATTCATGCAGTGGACTGGCACCCTACTATTGTCTCTATAGCTGGCGGCGTCACAGGTATCTATTTTTTCGACGTTGTCGTTTAAGCTCATCGTCTTGAGCAGCTGTATGAAATCACGAATATGCCATACAATCGAAGAGAATCTGCACAACGACCTTTTCTGTTATTACCATAAAAGGGCACGCCATCTTAGTCATTGTACATTATGCTTTGAAAAGTGTTTTCAAGATCACGGTAAAACTGTGAGCTTAGGACAAACCTAAACAGGAACATACTTAAAAAATTAAAACAGGATACTTATAATTCTTTTCGAAACGATACTGTATTCTTTGTCCTTCCATACGCATATTATTGAGTTATGTTCATTTTTAGCGGTAGAAAAATGTAGCTGCTTAGCAATATATAATTAGTTTTCGGGCGGCACCGAAACAGCCCCCATACCTCAGTCGGGAGAGGGTTCGCCTACCACGCGGAAGGTTGTGGGCTCGAACCCCAGGATTTTTTTTTATGTTTTTCTGTCCCATTCCATTTTTTCATTGTTAAATATATAAATATACTTTCGTTCCTACGTCGTGTATCTGTTTTTTACAGATATTACTTGTAACTTTCTACATCAGGTACTACTCTCAATTAAAGAGAACTTGAACCACTTGGCAGATTTTCCGCCATTTTCGATAAGTGATACAACTTTTGTGACGTCCTGTATGTTTTCCTGTATTTCAATCTTTTGAAAAGGGGGTCTCCTCTAAAAGGAAACAATTTGCTTCCAAGGGCAGAAAATTCTTGCCTTTTAGAGTAGATTCCTTTTCAGAAGAACAAAAACAACTGTGACAGCATTGTCTCCCTTGATTGTGCATCATTTCTCCTGCCACTAGGCTGTGTTTGGAAGCGCAAGTTACGCGCGAGTGTTTTGCCCTGTTGACGCTCGTCATTTGGTACAGGGATCCAGGGCAGAACAGTCACTATCTCTTTGCACTTCTGAACGAAGCCCAGCCCACACTTGGAAGGTTTTCGGCCATTTTGTTCTAGAGAGACATATGGAATAACTTCATTTTTACTTGCCTGCTCATCAAGCAACTTAGATAGATAGATAGATAGATAGATAGATAGATAGATAGATAGATAGAATTCAATTCGTATAACGTATGTTTTTAAATTTTACTATTTCACTCCTTTTTATATATACATCTCTTTAAATCTGGACCCATCAATGATGGGTCCGAGTTTAAATATACAATAGTGAGCAAAAGTGAACCTCTGATGAAGGTGAAAGCCGAAAGGCATCAGGTAAAAATAAATATTTGCACTGTTAATGATTAACTCCTGGGCCGGAATTCTTTGTTGAAGTTTGTTTAAATCTTAAATTATAATAATATTTTCAGGCTTCAGTATCCTTTGGATCCAGAGAGTTCCTTGTATATAATGAGTGCGTTAGCGCACCAAAAATATACCCTATCCGACGGGTCATTCAGAGAAATCAAGCATAATACTGTTCCATGAAACTTGTTTTTTTAACAAGCGTAGTGGTGCAGTGGTTATGTCTCCTGACTCTGAAGGGCTAGGCGCTGCCGTCGTAGCCGGCGTGGGTTCGAACCTCACTCAGCCCAGTGGTATTTCATATTTCTCCCTATATATATATATATATATATATATATATATATATAATATATATTGCATGTAGACTCTATATTAAAGAATAAACCATTCGCAAAAACCCTTAGTTATTTGCTCGCGTTACACACTAAACCAGTTTTATATTAATAAGGTATTGGTCTCCCTTTATTTCGTCAATTATTAGTGTTGTGTTTCTTTTTTGAATGAGATATGTTTCTGTAAATGAGCCGCAACGTCAAAAAACGACTGCACATTCGCACAGTCTGATCAGAATCTTCACTGGGCACATTTTGGGTTAACCAAGAATGTAAAGGTTCTTCATGAGGGCAAAAAAGACTCTAATCAGACTGCGCGGATGCGCAGGCTGATTTGAGTCTTCGTTGGACGACATGTCAGAAGGTACGTTTCCGGACGATACGGCTTAAATGAATCTCTCACCGTAACCATGTAATTTGCAGATACAGAAATGGACGGCATAAACCAGTGGGAGTCATTGAGGAGTGGCTTAGAATCCAGCAGAAAGGAGCTTGTTTACAATTTGGATCTCTCACTTATACCAGTTACAGGGGCTGTAGCCATCAGGTTAGCTGTGTAATAAGAAAGTCTTCGCAGGGCACTCTGTGGGTATCCAAGGGTCCAAATTCTCCACAGGCAGACAGCACAGATCAGGCTGGACGCATTTGCAGCCTTGCAGGAAATGCTATCCCCCGACTCATTTTAAATCAAACATTTAACACAATACTTACAAAAAGTAGTACAGTATTATCGCTCTTTAAAGGTCCTTCGGCATATATAGAACTTGCTGTTGTAATAAGATGGCTGTGGATAGTTATCTATTCTAACACGGCGCGTCTGTATAGGCAATTGAGAAAATCCGTGATTTATTCTGCAACAAATCACTGAGCGGAAGCGCGCGACGCTATCTGGCACCATTCCGACGTCATTTTGATACTTTCTGACGCCAGTCTTCGTTTCTACGACGTTAGACGGTGTAATGTCGTTTTTCTCGCGTCAACAACGTTAGAAATGCATGTGATCGTCAGCATTACAGTCAAAACTGTTGGCGGGATTTCTTTATTCGATGGCGGAAAGTTGGAAGAATCTGACGGATACAATTACTTTTTCGTCGTTTTCTATGTGTTAGAATCGAAATAGATCAGACCTTATGCGTGGTTTGTTGAATAATAAATCACAGTTTTTCGACCAGTTTAAGAGGATAAATCACTCGAGCTCCGTGCTCGTGATTTGATCTACTTTACAACTGACCTCCAAACAGTGATTTATTACTCAGCAAATCACTTCTAGAGCTGATCTATTTCTTAAGTAAAACATTATTTTTGTAAATCAGAAAAGTGGCTGTTATTGGGAGATGGCTGCTGTTGAGAGATGAGTGTTTGTTGAAATGTCAATGTATTTTATACTTAACGTTTTCAACCTTTCAGACTTCTACAAAATCTAATGTAAGCTTATCGTATTACGTTGTATTTTATAATTAAACGTTTTAAACTTTCAAACTTCTACAGAGCTTACTGTAAGCCTAATGTGTTTTATACTTAAACGTTCAAACCTTTCAAACCACAAAGCTTACAAAATTTTCACTGTATTTTATATACATATTTGCTTAAAGCTTAAAACCTCTAAAACGTCAATAAAGCGTATCATATTTTCACTGTATTTTATACTTTAAGTTTTAAAACTTATATAAAGCTTACCGGATTGTACTGTATTTTATATTTAAAGTTTTAAGCCTTCCCAGAAATATGTGAAAATATCCAAGAAATGCCACAATCACGACGCACAGCCCTACCGAGGTACCATAATAAGATATGAGGAACAAATGGAGACAAACCAAACACCTCACATGAAACAGAGAAGCAGAAACAAAGTACAAGTGCAACAGAGGAAGCGCCTTGGAACGGTCAGTAGGAAAACCGTATTTGCACTGTATGTTACACTTGAAATTTAGAACTCTCTAGCTTCTACAGTTTACCGTATTCACACTGTATTTTATACTTAAAGTTTTACGATTTTTAAACTTTACAACCCTTTTTTTTTCATATGACGTCGCTGTTATTCATTGGAATAATAATGATATGACCACACGTTACATAACATTCGGATACTGGCGCGGAACGTCATGACGACGATCGTGCAATGGCATGTTTTCTGTTGAAAAAAAAAAAAGCTTCAACTTCTACGGCCATAAAATACTGTTATATGATAAACAGACTATTACATTCGTGGTGATTTCATATGAAATTTATGAAACTCGCCAAAGGGTCGTTTCATAAACTTCTTATGAAATGACCACCAGACGTAACATCCTCTTTTTAAAGTTTAAAAACTTTCAGTTTTCTATACAAACCTTCTTACCGCATTTCCACCGATAAAATTCCATCAGTAACACATTTGTTTTGAAATGCTTTAAATAAGGTACGGTGACTTCAAGCTCATTCAAGGATATCCCGGTGCTAACCAAGGTTGGTACAAGCCAGATCAGTATTACAACAGCACACAATATGAAGTAGACAACGAGAATGAATTCTACGAACGAGAGGCACAGCAACAGATTTTGGATAGCAAACGGCCTTTAGAACTTTGGGGTGATGGATTATATAACCTGAAAGGTAAGGAAGTAAACTTTTAAAACGACCATCATAAATGGAAATGGAACACTTTCTTGGGAGGCAGCTCTTATAAAATTGTTTTTACTCCCTTCTGAAAGAAAGTTTACTCAAAAAACAGTTATGAAGATGTTCGGGAAAAGCCAAAGTCACAGATCATAGTCTACCAGTGACACCAAGAGGAAGAGCACATAAACCGTGATAGGCAGTACACAATCCATCTAGCAATCTACATAAATCTACTGCGGGCCTATATCGTCCTGTCAGGGCAGCTGACGGGCCGATATAGGCCCGCTGTAGATTTATGTAGAATGCTTAATGGGAAGCCACAGACAAACAAAAAGCAAAACAGCCATCTCTTTCTTCTCAAACAAGGCGATCACAATGCCAGACATGATTCACTAAACACAACAGTAAGACAAGAACAGGACAAAACGTTTAAAAAAGCCCTGCAGCGTGCAGTCACGGGTCCATACAAAAAACAACCACACAAGAACCACCGGCTTAGAACGGTTGGTAGTAGAAACTACCGCAAGAATTAAATCGATTTACTGGCACCAAATGTTTTACCCTAGATTCAAATGTTGTAAAAAGACATAATGATAGTTGGGCTGGCATAGAGCTCCCCTGCTCAATCAGTGAAACATTGCAGAAAAAACGTGTAAAACAAATTAACCCATTGTAGTCTGGAGACCCCTAAAAGGGTAAATGGCAAACAGTGCAGACCCAGATCAGTGCAAATAATTTATCCATTGTTCTCTAGGCATATCTAGATCACATAGCCTGACATACCTAAAATCAAAATTAGAATCTTCCAATGAATAGTGTGGGGAGTTCATTCAATCTACAATGAGTTAAATCACTGGGAGGAAACAAGGATGAGGGCTCTGATACACTGAACGGAAACACATACATTTCTAGATCTATATAATGCGTTTAAGTAATAAGTATGGTTCGCGGATCATTGATCATTTTAGAAAGTATTTAAACCCACTTATAGTTCAGGGGAGGCAGCTCTATCAAAATTATTTTGCCTCGCGTCTGAAAAGAGGTCTACTTTAAAGGAATGGATTTGCTCCAAGAAGGGAATTAATGTGCAGAAAAGCGAACAGAAAGTCACACACATATATGTGACGATACCCAGAAAATGCCAAAATCACGAAGCACAACCTTCCCGAGGCAGCAAAAGAAGGAGAGATGAGGAACAAATAACGACAAAAAAAAAACAAAACAAAAAAAAAAACGCCACATATTAAAACACAAACGCATAAACAAAGAACTGCAACAGAGGAACCGCACTGGAACGGTCAGTAGGAAAACTACTGGGGGTGTGGGTGGGGGTGGGGCCTTAAACCAGATAGCTCTAAACAGTAAAACAATACAAACAGAAATAAAACAAAAAAGCAAAGTGGGCAGCCATTGAAGAAAAAGGACTTTTAGCCGAGATTTATTAGCCACTCCAGAAGATAACTTTAGCTTGATGTTTTGTCTGAGTTAAAGAAATAACACCTACTTTGCAGAACTTTGAACTGTTGATTATTAACCATCATTCAACTATAGATCAAAACACCTGATGTATCTGGTTCCCAGCTGCATTATGTCAAATAGAAAAATGAAACCAGAAGTCACAGGTTATATTTTTACCTATATTGATTTGACCTTCCTTTTCAGATGACCCAAACGAGCACAATGACCTATCTAAACAATATCCGGATGTTGTTAAGGAGCTGAAGGCTAAATTAGAAGAATATAAGAAATCCTATGTGCCACCAAAGAAACCACCTATAGACCCAAAGGCAAACCCTGATAATTACGACGGATATTGGAGCCCTGGTTGGTGTTAGGGATATATTTATTCGATCTTCCGCAAGATTATTAATGGAACTACAGTATTAGTGCTTTTAAGTTACCGGATATCCAGGGCCCAGTTGTTTAAAGCATCGTTAGCTTAACGAGCTCGTTAGTGGTCAAAATATTAACTGTTTTATTAAGTATAATATCTAATTCACAGGTATTTTTGCTGAAAAAAATGTGAGTTGCCGAAACTTTTTGTTTTTATTTCTCTCCAGCGCTTCACATGTTAAGCACTGAACGTCGACGCCATGACGTTCATGTTTTGTTTTGGTGACGTTAGTTATGACGTCAGAAGCGCGCATTGTCGTGTAAACAATAAAATAAAAAGAAAATTTACTCTTTTTCAGGGAATACCATAACAATTTTCATCTCGTGTAATGAAGACATTCAAATTTTCACTCGTGCTTCGCACTCGTGAAAATATTGATGTTTTCATTACACTCGATGACAATATTTATGGTATTCACAGCAAAAGAGTAAATATCCTCTATGTATGCCATATTTAATGATCAAAGTTTTAAAGATAGATTAACTAACGAGATTGTTAGTTTTGAACAACTGGGCACAGTAATACTGTATTGAACTACAGGGAAAATGTTACCTTAAATTCCCAGTTACAATTCTGCTTAAATCTATGTCGGACCGTTATCGGCTCGATAGGATCCTGTTGGGTCGATAACGGTCCAAAATAGATTTACACAGGGTGTCTCCCTTGTACATTTCTTTGGTTTTATGTTTGATAGTCATAAAAATACGCTATTATATAATGCCATATTATTGTAATAGCATTTTTATGGTTCTTATTTGTTTCTTGTTTTGTTGTGTTTTTTTTTTATTATTATTATTTTATATTTCGCATAATAAATTAAAGCGCGTTTAATTCGTGCTAATGTGTTTTAATATTCAACTAATCCAGGGTCAATATACTGCCGGTTTACTGGCCCCGTTTGAAAAATAAATGCTCTTACATGAATGGTTAGTTCATATGAAATTTATGAACCAATCCTTCATATGAAATGACCACGGATGTAAGATTCTTTTTAGCATATGACCTCTTAACTATGTCCGTAGATGTTGAACCGTTTTTTCGACAGAAAGCATGACGTTGTTTAGGACGGCGTGATGATGTTTCGCGCCAGTAACAAAGGGTTATGTAACATGTGGTCAGATCACTTTTGACATAAAAAAAAAAGGTAAGAGAAAAGTCCAGGGAGTGCCACAATCACAAACCACAGCACTTCACAGACACCAAGAGGAAGAGGAAACTGACAAAACCAAACAAATCGAACAAACGCTTGAAAAGCACTAAGATTAGCACTCTCTTCCCCAAGCGAGATAATCGCAGTGCTGAAAGGACCAAAAAACACAAGAACAAAACAACACCAGGCAAACCTTAAAACAAATCGCCTCGTAGAATAAACCACAAAGCAACAAAGAGTATGACTGACATTTGGACCACCGCCTTAGTACGGTCAGTAGAGTAAACTACCGCGGAGTTTAAAGCACTTTTACGGCCAGCCAACTTCACCCTGAGTCCCGATGCAACACTTAATACAGAAATACATAAACATTCGGTTCGCATAAAGGCTCCCAACCCTGTCAATGCTGCAAAGCGAAAACATAAAAATCAAATTCATCACTATGATAAACAAAGACGAGTACTCATGGCTAATTCTACTGTGTGACAGAGTAAATGAAAACCAATGGTTGAACCACGGCGGGCCAAGCCAAAGACAAATTGTTAAGCCCCAACCCACTAGTTAAAGTTAAAGAGGCCGTCATTGAGTCTGAGGCCCGAACCGCCGTCGTGCAATTAAAGAGTGAAGCATAGCCATCAACAATGATTGGGTTGATAACTAGGCATGCAGTCTGCCGCATAATATCTAGATTGTGGCCAATTCTTTTAAAACGGTTAATTAATTTTCTGAATTGCTCCGAAAAGTTAGATTTTCCCACAGTTTTTTAAAGCTGTACACTACGTCACCGTAAAATTCTGGTTCCGATATAAAGTTATCCACTGAATATTAACGACGTTAAATGATAAAAGTAATTTGTACACTTACACAAGCTTGTTGAAAGTGACTGGGATCACAGCTCAATGGGTGTGTTGGAACATGCCCCAGCGGGCACATGGCGTTTATACAACGTCGAAATTAATGTCGATGCGACTTTGTATACACGTCATGAAGTTGGATCGACGTTAATGCGACGTTGTATAAACGTCATGTGCCCGCTACGATATATCAGACCTCTTCTGGTCGGGAGTTCGAGCCTTCGAACAGCTACTTTTCTTGTCTCCACTTCATCACGAAAACATGCCTATATAATATTGTCCCCCCTTAAACCCCACTTTTATATAGTAAAACAGGGGTTTACAGGGGTATACATTATTTTTTTCTTATTTCTGTTCAAAAACATAGATTGTGGGTACTCGTTAGAACCGCCTCGCTGAGGCGGTACTAAGGAGTACCCACAATCTATGTTTTGAGCAGAAATATGAAAAATATCAGGTTTTTTTTATCTAAAAGTTTTCATTTTTTTGGTAGTGAAATTTTCTATATATTTGAATAGGCATGTTTTCGAAATGATATCAGAGCTATGTTTTTTTTGTTTGTTTGTGTTGAGGTTTTACGGCCCAATCAACCCAACGGGGTCATGTCGAGCGCGGTCAGTTTACCTAACCACACCTTTACTGGGCAGGCTTAGTCCTCTAAGCGGTTAACCAGTATTGTGCACATTCTTTCGCCAGAAACTGACAACAGCCCTTCTTGAATCAGCGGAAGGGAAAGAATGACCGTAGAAAATATTTCATGATCAATCTCCACGAAAGAATGTTGCCGACCTCGTTGGGGGTTGAACCCGCGACCTCCTGGTCTCCAGTCGGACGGCGCATCCAACTGAGTCACCGAGGCCGGCATCAGAGCTATGCATATTGGGAGTTATCCTGGACAGTGGTTCGAGCCATCGAGAAACCACTTTGATTCGTCTTCAAGTGTATACTATTTGATTCTTACTATATTTTGAACATGTTTATCCGTTTTAAAACATTTATTAAATGAAATTACAGTTGACTCTCGTTATCTCGACCTCGCTTATCTCGAAGTGAAAATCTGGTCCCTACCTGAACATGAAAATCTAACAACAGGTAAAAAATATTGTGGAAAAGAGGAGAAAAGGAACAATTTCTCCTCTTTTCCACAATATTTTCAATATATCTCTAACTTCAAGAATCTAATTACATATATATTTGTTAAATGTGGTTAATCGAATTATTTTTTCCTCAGTTCTGCAAATCTGATATGTCGAGGTACGGATATCTCGAAGTATTTCAGAGTGCCCCTTGGAATTCGAGATAACGAGAGTCGACTGTATTTTGAACAAGTTTACCCTCTTTAAAACATTTATTAAATGAAATTAAATATGATTTTAAAGTGTACTTGTTTGTACAAAATTGGAAAAATCATGTAATCTTTTATTTCCTGAAAAATTAAAAACGTACACAACAATACCTTGCAAAACTCATCATATTCTACGCCAGTATTTATTTGCCATAAAAACATCAAACGTTGTATAATATCAAGAAACTGACATTTTCTACTTTGTTGTTTCATATTCTAAAGCGACCTACGCTTGTAACATTCAACCATCACACATATTCACAGACCAAAATGTATTTACAACAGAACAAACAGTGCTATATGAGACAGGTATTTTAAATCGGAACTACACAGACTTGAAATCGAAATTATTTTCTCATGTGGACAGTTCACTCTGAGTTAAAGTTGATATGTTTCTCAATAAGTTGACATTTTTCTACTTTATTGTTTTGACATTCTTGTAGTAAATTACACTTGCATCATTCAACCATCAAGCGCTCGCGTTCACAGAGCAAAGTTATAAATTTATTCATAACAGAACAAAGGGCACTACATTAGACAAGTATTTGAAATCTGACCAACTCACACATGGAATCGAAATTAATTTCTCACGTAGACATTTCACCCTGAGTTAAGGTTCATGTGTTTCTAAATAAATTGACACGTTTTCTACTTTATTGTTTTGATATTCGTATGACAAATTGCACTTATAATATTCAACCATAAAACACTCGTATTCTTAGAACAAATTTGTTTATTTATAACAGAAAAAAAGCGCTGCATGAGATGCTTATTTGAAAGCTGAACTACACACACATGGAATCGAAATTACTTTCTCATGTAGACAGACACATCACGAAAACATGCCTATATAATTTTGACCCCCCTTAAACCCCATCTTCATATAGTAAAACTGTGGTTTACGGGGGTATACATTATTTTTCTTATTTCTGCTCAAAACATTGATTGTGGGTACTCGTTAGAACCGCCTCAGCGAGGCGGTTCTAACGAGTACCCACAATCTATGTTTTGAGCAGAAATATGATAAATGTGAGAATATTTATCTGAAAACTTTCAGTTTTTGGTGGTGAAATTTTCAAATTATTTGAATAGGCGTGTTTTCCTAATGCATAACTGTGAGTTAAGGTTATTGCGTTTCTCAATGAACTGACAATGTTCGACTGTATTGTTTCTATATTCTTATAGCTAATTACTCATGTAACATTCAACCATTAAACACTCTTACTCACAGAACAAAGTTATAAAATTATTTACAACAGAACAAAGAGTGCCGCATGAGGCAGGTACTTGAAATTTGAACCTACACACAAATGGAATTTTGATAGAAAGCAAAACGCCTCATCTTGATCTTTGACATTTATCTGTGCAAATGACTAGTCCACATCTCCGACAGTTTAGTCTATTGTGCCTTTGTATGTTGGATTCATGTTGGTAGTTACAGGTGGATCATATATAGGGTTAGATTCCTGAAATAAAAATACACATAGATTACTCACATTGATGGTAACTGATTCAAGAGAGAGCCAACTCTGTCAAAATTGTTTTGTTCCATTCTGAAAAAGCATCTACTCTAAAAGCAAAGATTTGCTTCTTAATTAGAAGCAAATGCTTTGCTTTTAGGGTAGATGGCTAATCGGATCATATATAGGGTTAGATTCCTGAAATAAAAATACACATAGATTACTCACATTGAGGGTAACTGATTCAAGAGAGAGCCAACTCTGTCAAAATTGTTTTGTTCCATTCTGAAAAAGCATCTACTCTAAAAGCAAAGATTTGCTTCTTAATTAGAAGCAAATGCTTTGCTTTTAAGGTAGATGGCTAATCGGAGCAGAAAAGATAGTCGATTATCAGTCCTGCCATTATGATCGATAATCGATTAGTAATCACTGAAGATTTGGTCATAAGTTTACTTGTCTGAGCACGACTCTTACGATTTGTTATACTTTAATGTATGTATTTGGTCAGACAGGCCTGAGCAAACAGTGTAGACCCTGATGAGACGCCGCAAACGCGTCTACACTGTTTGCCACTCACCAGCTATTTTTAGATACAACAGTGGGTAGTAAACTGTACTTGTTCAAATTTTAGATTAAGTATGGTAAGGAGTTTAGGTGTCTGACTACTAAGGGTAAATAGGGTAAAGTAACAAACACAGAAATCAAATGATCGATTAGTAGAATATCAGTAATGATAATCATTATTTTTTTTAATTTATCGATCAATTAATCGATTATCCGATTATTTATGCCAGTCTTACTTCTAATGCCCCTTCTGAATAGGGAAAAGGAGCTACTCTAAACGAAATCATTTGATCAAGAAGCAAAGCCTTTCCTTTTAGGGTCTTTTTTTTCAAAAGGGCTTGGGAGCAATTTATTTTCTTTAACCCTTAAAGCGCCAAGCAAAATTTGTAGCAGACGACATTCAGAATGTTTATTTTTTTATTTTTCAGAGAAAACAAGTCTTGACATTTCATGTGAATCGCCAAGCGGACGATTCACATGAAATGTCAAGATTTGTTTTCTCTGAAAAATAAAAAAAAAATAAAAATGAAATTGTCGTCTGCTGCAGTTGTGATTGGCGCTTTAAGGGTTAAGAGTAATCCTCTTCTTAGAAGGGACTTGGAGTGCAGAAAAGCAAACAGGAAGTGACGAAAGTTGTCTCCCTTGTAAAGCATGGCAGTAAATCTATAAGAAGTTATCAACTACATACTGTATGTAACACTGTCAAATATTAAACCGTACCATTGTGTAGCAAAATAAATTCTAAACGGAATGAACGGGAGAGTAATGAACATTCACACTAAATTGAAAATTCCTAACGTGTCTATATTTTCTGGACTAGACTACCTAGTTTCAGCCAATTAGGCATCAGTGACCCCCATATAACTTTTTTTTTTTTTTAAATCCCTGAATAGACTCACAAAGGAACGGAAAACACAAACTATACTATAGTGAAGTCCGGGAGGACGTCGTACGGCCATCACATGATGCCCTTGTCCTGCTGAACTCGGATATACCCTGCCTTTGCAAACAGTGTAGATCCAGATCTGTTGGCTTCTGAAGAAGCCAACTGATCTGGATCTACACTGTTTTCCATTAAGTATTTGAATTTATAGCAACAATCCAGATCAAGTAATCTGATTGGCTGAAAACTAGAAGGGGGCGTGGCATCATAATTTATTCAGCAGGACAAGGGTTAACACCAGTAGTATTCAAGAGAGATACAACGAATTACTATTGCGAGCAAAGAACATACACACAGACTTGATAAACACCATTGTATATCCAACAATTATTTATTATTTTTTACAAAACCAAATCGTATGCAAACAGCGTTATGCGGGGTCTCTACCGTGTCACAATGTATCTTTTATGGGACACAAGGCATAAATGGCTTAAACTCCTAACCTTAGTTTTTTTTCTGCAGTTTCCGTTTTGTTAAAACCGTGGTAACACCATTATTACATATAAGCTGCTTACTTGTATGCCTAGTGCAGCTGATTTTAATCAGTTGATAATACAATGCATGGTATATGTTAGACTGAAGAAATTCAAGAAAAGTATACATGCCATGTTTTTCTCTTAGAGAATCTGACCCCCATTAACCCGACTATTACTATATCAAAGGGGTTAGTGGGGTATTGCTTTCTCATATGTTTCTAATGATTGAGACCATAAAACTCTGCCCAGTTGCTAATAAAATGATGCTCTGTTATGCAATTAGTTAACTAGAAACCTGCACACAAAATTCTTAAATATAAAACACAGTGAAGAAGCTCAAACCCGATACCAAAATCTACCTGCATCAAAAATTAATCAAATTACAAATTTTAAATGGTTTCCTATCTTAAAAAAGTAAAGATTTTAAGACTATATTTTGCAGTGCAGGGAACCAGTGTTATCAGAGAAAAGTAGTTCCCCAGGTAAATCTGGTAATACCACCTGTTGTGAACAGACTCATTAGTGTAGGAGAGTTGAGGGCAGTAGCCATAAAACATCTGGTTGAATTATCAGTTGAGCATGAATTTTTTGTCACTTTTTTTCTAAGAGAAAAACTTGTCATGAGAAGATGGGCTGAAAGTATCACAATCACATAATACAGCCTACCAATGACACCACGAGCAAGAGTTGCTAATCCTGACAGACAATACACCATTATGGAAACACTCCTATTCAAATATATGGAAAATTTCACCACCAAAAACTGAAAGTTTTCAGATAAAAAAGGCTGACATTTTTCAGATTTCTGCTCTAAACATAGATTGTGGGTACTCGTTAGAACCCCCTCGATGAGGCGGTTCTAACGAGTACCCACAATCTATGTTTTTGAGCAGAAATCAGAAAAATAATGTAAACCCCTGTAAACCCCAGTTTTACTACATAAAATTGGGGTTTAAGGGTTTCCCAACAAAGTATTCATATTGTCACATCATGAAAATATGCCTATATAATTTTGACCCCCTAAACCCCACTTTCATGTAGTAAAACTGGGGTTTACAGGGGTACACATTATTTTTCTTATTTCTGCTTAAAACATAGATTGTGGGTACTCGTTAGAACCGCCTCGTCGAGGTGGTTGTAACAAGTACACACAACCTATGTTTTGAGCAGAAATATGAAAAATATCAGAATTTTTTATCTGAATTATTTCATTGTTTAGTGGTAAAATTTTCAGTATATTTGAATAGACATGTTTTTGTAATGAGACAGGATGCACCAAACCAAAAATAAAATAACGAACAGGACAAAACATCAAAACAGCCCCGCAGCAATATATTAACTATTTGATAAATTACAGACAATCCTCTTTATACCAACACTCGATACAACAACAAAATTAGTTATAATGACAATTTGACTGTCACGAAACCTTCGCTTAAGAGGTAGCAATTAGTCACAAATTATGCAAGATTATTGTATATAATACTTTAAAGAAATATGTGTTTATGATATTTGTTACAATCTAACAAATATCCAAAACATATGTTTTCTGAGAGAATAAGAACAAAACAAAACCTTTTTTACAAATCAATCTGCTCATTAAGAATTCTGAACAGCAGCAAAGTTGTTTTAATGGAAACGTCCTTGGGTACAAATACTGTCGTTGTAGCGAGGGTTCACTGTATTGTTTGAGAATGTTCAACATTTTTTTTTCGTTTGTTTTTGTGTGTGTGTGTGTGTTTTTTATATATTATCAATGCTTCGTGTTCATCCAGCTTTATGTAAATGTTCTATGGTTTGGTTTCCATTTCTGATCTGGGCCACAACATTCCAACAAGATTGCATTTGCGTCGAGTGAAGACTCAGGTAAGCAGCTCAACAGTTCTTCGATGTCCGCCTGGAGACCGTTTGGATCCTTGGCTACCCACAATGTGTCCTGCAAAGACTCTGGTCAGACTGCATGGATGCGCAGACAGATCCATCACGAAAACACGCCTATACAAATACATTGTGAATTTTACCGCCAAAAATACGAAAATAATAAGATGAAAAATTGTGATATTTTTTTTTTTATTTTTGCTCAAAATATAGATTGTGTGTACTCGTTAGAACCGCCTCTTCGAGGCGGTTCTAACAAGTACCCACAATCTATTTTTTGAGCAGGAATAAGAAAAATACTGTCTATCCCGGTAAACCCCAGTTTTTCTGTATAAAAATGGGGTTTAAGGGGGTCAAAATTATATTGGTATGTTTTCGTGATGTGAGTCCGAGGGGCGTTTGTGTTGTTCTTACTTGTTCCTCATCTCTCCTTCCTTTGATGCCTTTAGAGGGCTGTGCTTCATGAGTGTGGCTTTTCATGTTCGTTTTTATTTTATTTTATTTATTTTTATTTTCCACTTACATTTTTGCTGGGCACACATGCACTCATGTAGAAAATGTTACACTAGAATAAAAATAGACAATATTTTACCCTATTCCATTTTGGATTCTTGACTTCGTGTTCAAACCTTGCGTATTCTATCTTGTCATAAAATGACGTCAGTATCTTCCATATAATAAGAAGAATCAGTCCAACACCAATTATGCCCGCAAGAATAGGCATGGCGATTAAAAGTGCATCTGGAGGCCTTGTGCATTCTGAAAAATGACATACGGTGTATTAGTCACAGATTTGAAGAAGGGACAGGTACCACTTGTGACGAATTAATTGGAAATAAAATGTCTTTACAAATCATGCATTGTGAGGCAAATTTTTATCAAAATCAGATGAATACTAAAGCAGTTATTGAGGTTTGAACGTTTCAGAATTGCTTTTTTATTAAAACAGCCACTTTGAGTAGTTAATGAGGCTTTATCCCAGCTAGCATTCTACGTAAATCAACATCGGGCCGTCATCGGCCCGTCAGCTACCCTGACGGGCCGATGACGGCCCGATATAGATTTACGTAGAATGTTGACTGGGTATGTGTCTTAATATGCAAAACTTTAATAAGGAGTCTTAGGTCAACATACTAAAATCGTATTTCGGAAAATCATAAAGTTCGATCTACACAAAGACAAATTAGGAATGTTCAGACAGATAGACATGGACCCAAAACATATACCTCTTTGCCTATATACATAGCTTCTACACTAGACATACATTGAATCTACTTGAAACAAGATTCTATATCGTTTTCCATCGGAAAGAGGATTGTCTTAAATAAATGAAGGGAGTCAATTTCAGGGAGTCAACTCTATCGGATTTGTTTAGATCCCTTCTGAAAAGGGGTTTACTCTAAAAGAAAAGAATACTTTTTTTCCAGAATTGCAACACAGGAACCGTGTATTGTGATAGGTTTAGATTTCGAAAATAAAAATGCATTCTCCTACATCATAGTTAAACGATCCAATACTAGCTTGCTTTTGTGTGTCATATGCAGTCGAACCTCAATAGCTCGAACACCGATGGCTCGTTTACCATGGTTAATTCGAACTCGTTTTTGAGTCCCTAGGAAATTCTTCCGATAGCTCAAGAAAAAAAACATTTAGAGAAATTTTCTTGCTTTATCATGAAATTGTATGTTTTGTGTACTCATTAGAATCGGCTCATCGAGGCGATTCTAATGAGTACACTCAACATACAATGGTTGTATAGAAAATCGAAAAGATTTCCCGAAATCATCGATATTTGCTTCCTGACCTGGCCCTATGATTAGCCCTCAGTGGCTCGAACTACCCATATCTCGAACAAATTTCCATGGTCCCAAATATGTTCGAGCCATTGAAGTTCGACTGTAGCAGGACATCATTAAATTGTGTGACTCTTAAATAGGAGTGAGTTATAGCAAGAATATTAAGGGGAACGTAGACACTTTCAAAGGTGGAATCTCTGTCCAGTTATGTCTCCCCTCTGAAAAGGGTTCTACAAGACAAGGAAAGAATTTGTACCCCATGGGAGCAAATTCTTTCCTTTTATATTAGACCCCTTTTTTAGAAAGGAATTTTGTACAGGCTAACAAAAAAAGAGGGAGTCACAAAATTGTGTCTTCTTTGTAAAAATTGCAGAAAATCTACCGACTGTATCCTAACCCCTTGAAGCATATAGGCCGCGCCTTAAAAGTTCGATCATTAAATATGGCTTATACGCTATTTTTTTTTTGCTGAAAAAATGTGAGTAGCTTTTGCATTTGCAAAAGCTACTCACATTTTTTTAGCAAAAAATACCTGTGAATTAGATATTGTACTTACTAGAACAGTTAACATTTTGACTACTAACGAGCTCGTTAAGCTAACGATGCTTTGAACAACTGAGCCCTGGATGATACTTTGGACATGCGCAGGATGGTCTGAGGCACGTTTCGCTTTACGCTTCCAATATGAATACTTCATTCTACAATTTCCTTCTTGCATTTTAACGGCAGATATAAGAAATGACTTCTATTAGAACAATGCATAGTTCGTCTCATCAGGTGGATTAATCCTGGTCCTGCTGAACCCAGATATGCCTTACCTTTGCAAACAGTGAAGATCCAGATCAGTTGACTTCTGTTTGCCATGTTTTTGAATTCTTTAAAAATGGATCTGCATTGTTTGTATCAACAACCTGGACCAAGTAATCTGAATGGCTGAAAATCAGAAGTTGCCGTGCCATCTTAATTTATTCAGCATGGCAAGGATTTACTTTTTTTCAGCTGAGAATATACATTCCGGAACAAGTCGGACATGCTATACATGTTGGCCACTGAAAGATGTATAACTGCTTTTAGGCAGTGCTCCAATTTCTACTCACGCTTTTTGTCAGCAATTAGTAAGTATTCCGTGACATTATCACATTCTACCACATAAGTAATCTGACAGTCATCCTTGCCAAAGACACCACATGGACTGGGGTCTGAAATAAACGTATCGAAAGCAAATAAGTCTTATTGTAGAATATGCGGTTTTGATATGTTGTATCTGGCTTCGAGAAATCTTAGATGTGTTTTCAAGCCAGTGTTTTATTTGCAAATTATTTCAGAATGACCGTAATAAATACATGTATATTCTAAAAGGAATGGGTCAATGAATGACAGAAACACAGAAATCAAAATATCTGAAGTGTTTAAGTTTTCTGGGCAAGACAGGCTAGTTTAGGCAAATCAGTCCTCAGCAGTGATCCTTATACAAATTTTGCAAATTCCCGAAAGGGTTCAAGCATCACAAAGGACCAGAAAAGATAAAAAAAATGTTTAACTACTAAATATAATGCCGATACCCCCTTTTTAGACGTGTAGAAGTTATAAAATAAATGTCAAAATGACTGCCTTTGGAAACAAAGAACACATTACAGATTAGAAAATAGGAGTCTCGGTTTTATTGAGACTTCATAAGCAGTAATGAAGTTTGCAACACTGCTTACGCCCTCTAGTGTATACATGTGCAGAACTCCATTTTTAAAGATACCACAATGTGCTCAATGATCCCAAAGGAAATGAAATATAATCTGCACTATAATGAAGTACGGGGAGACGTTCTACCGCAGCCACAAGGCACAAACCCAACTGCAGTGTAGTAAAGCAGTGTAGTAAGTTAAGCCCGACAGACCAAAACACATACCAAAGAAAACAGTTTAGAGCCAGATGAGAGGCCTTGTTATCGGTCTCGTCAGGATCTACACTGTTTTTGATTTTAGACTGAAACCCCAATGAAAATGTCCAAATTCAAGGATGAAAGAGCCCGCCTGAAAAGAAAGCCAGGGATTTTGAAAGAGCTAAAGTCACTAGATGCGCTAGAAAAATGAAAGCCTAGGAATATATAGACCATAGGATGTTGCTCGAGGGGCATCGCCGTCAAACAACGAAAGGAAAACAAAACAACAATTTCGGCGCTATTTATTACAAATTGTAGTAGAGATTAAATTATTAGATACATGTATTAATAAGTTTAAGTCAAGAAACGTGACTTCAGTATCAGAGTTAATTGCGTTTGTTCTTTTGCATATATTTTATCTTCCATTTGTTGAAAGTAGTAAGTATTAGTATTGAGCATAAAAAATAAATAAATATGGAGAAACTGATTCTAAACGGAATGACTCTTGAGAGCAATAAACACATTCACAAAACCGAAAACAGTGGAAGTGTCAATGATTCTGGGCCAGTCTAGCAGTTGTTCTGAAAGCTTTAACCCTTGTCATGCTGAATAAATTAAAATGCCAAACCCAAGTCTAATTTTCAGCCAATTAGATTGCATGATCCGGATTGTTGCTATAATTCCACATACTTAATGGCAAACAGTGTAGATCCAGATTAGTTGGCCAACTGATCTGGATCTACACTGTTTGCAAAAGCAGGGTATATCCGGGTTCAGCATGACAAGGGATAATAGCATCGGCTTGGTGCTGCTTTGTGTAGTTATTGTAGTTAAACCATATAACTGAGGTCCTGTTTGGTGTAGTTATTTCATTTGTTGGAAGTGCCGTTTTGTATAGTTATTGCATGTGATGGAAGTGCTGTTTGTGTAGTTATTTCAGCTAAATGAAGTATCGCTTTGTGTAATAATTTCATGCTAATAAAGAGCTGTTTTGTGAGGTTATCTTATATAAAAAAAGTGATGTTCTGTGCAGTTATTTCATGAAATTGAAGTGTTGTTTTCTGTACATATTTTAGGTAACTGAAGTGATGTTTTGTGTAGTTATTTCATATAGTTGGAATGCTGTTTTGTTTAGTTGTTTCTTGTAATTGAAGTGCTTTGTGTACTTATTTCAGGTAACTGAAGTGATGTTTTGTGTAGATGTTTCATATACTTGCAGTGCTCTTCTGTGTTGTTATTTCATCTAATTAAAGTTCTTTTTTGTATTGCTATTTCAAGTACTTGATGTGATGTTTTCTGTAGTTATTTCATGTAATTGAAGCACTATTTTGTATAGATATTTCATGTAACTAAAGTGCTGTTTTGTGTAGTGTTGTCTTGTAATGGTAGTGTTGTTTGGTGTAGTTATTTCATGTAATTGAAGTGCTGTTTTGTGTAGTGTTGTCTTGTAATGGTTGTATTGTTTGGTGTAGATATTTCATGTAATTGAAGTGCCGTTTTGTGTAGTTCTTTTATGCAACTGAAGCTATATATTGTGTAGATATTTCGTGTAATAAAAGTGTTGTTTTGCGTAGTTATGTCATGTAACTGAAGTGTAATTTTATGTAGTTATTTCAAGTAATTGAAGTGTTGTGTTTACATAGTTATTTCAATTAAGTTTTGTTTTGTGTGGATGTTGCATGTATTTCAATTGCTGTTTTGTGTAGTTGTTTCATGTAATTGAACTTTTATCCAGTGCTTATGGGAAGGCTAAGTTAACCACTACTCAGTGACTTGGGAAGGCTATGTTTGGTATAAATGGCCTTTCCTGTGTATCTACATGTTTCTTTATGTGTACTTACCATCAAATCTTTTCACATATGTTACATTTATACCACCGCAAGAAGACTGGCATTCCACGAATGAAGTGTTATCCGTTTGCTTGTGTAGATCTAGGCATTTGACACATTCCTTGTAGCCGCATTTCTTACATCTCTCACATCGCTAGAATTAAGAGTTAAGTTCAAGAACTAGTCAGCTTTAAACATAGGGGCCCGCGACATGCAAAAACAGTGAAGGCCCAGATCACATCCGTGCAGACTGATCAGGATAGTCATTGTCCGCTAACAGAAACTTTGGATACTTAAGAATTTATGAATGGAGAGCAAAAGCCAGGATGATACTTTGCGCATTCGTAGGATGATTTAAATAATTATGCACATTTTTGTTCGAATTTCAATGGCGCGTTTTCGCTTGGTACAGCTTATAATTTGACATGGATAAATGTAGTACAGATTGTCTTGCATATGCAATCAAAGCGCCAAAAGCACCGAAATTACAGATTTCTTGAGAATTCATGAAAATCTGAAATTTAGTAAACTTTTAATAATTACTTTGCTTGGATTGATACATGTATGCCCGTTAATACACCTTGCTTTTTGGCAGAAGCCACTGCTGATAACATGTACGCCTTCACTGGCAGAAATTTCACTAGTAGCAACAACGATGGCATATTGTTACATCAAATGTTAATAGTTCCGTTTGTTTACATGTTCCTCGTGCATATGCATTCGTCAGTGTAACTAGACAATTTTTATTCCTGATTTTTTCTTTCCATACCTACTCAACACTATATTCAAAATTCTAAAGATAGTATGCCCATAAACATCACATAAATATGGTTTCGACTAAATCCACTTGTAAATGTTGCAAAACTTAAGTATAGGTTGCAATACTTTTTTGTCCGGAAGCATGTTCAGTGGTGGCGAAAACCACTAACAATGGAATAGTTAATGGTAACAAAACACAGCAGATGAAATTTATCATTTAAAACAAAAAACAACAGATATACAGTTAACCATCAGTGGCTCGAACATCTTTGGGACCATTAAAATTTATTAGAGACATGGGTAGCTCGAGTCACTGGGTTAACCATGGCGCCAGGTCGGGAAATGTTTCAGATCTTCCATACAGTAATGGTATTTTGAGTGTATTCATTAGAACCGACACGATGAAGCGATTCTAATGAGTATACACAATATACAAATTCATGATAAAATAAAAACAATTCCCAAAATATTTGTTTTATTTGCTTTAGATATCTGAAGGATTTCGTAGGGACTCAAAAACGAGTTCGAATTAGCCGTGATAAACGAATCGGTGTTCGAGCTATTGAGGTTCCACTGTAATTCGAATTGAAAACTTACTGGACAGATTTCACAAGTATCACCAGAGTAACCAGCCTTGCACTGACATGTAGCACAATCACAAACGCCGTTACCACTACACATTTTCTGAAAAACAATGTTATCAATAGTTTTAATATAGAATTGGTCTGGTGCCCAGCTTTCATTCCTGGATTACTAAAAAGTAGATAAATAGATGCAAATGGCAGACAAATGAAAAAAAAAAAAACAAAAAACAATAGCCCACCATTGTGGTGTAGTCCGGTATTAACAATATGGGTCTCGCCATGCGAAAACGTGTCTTCGGGCATATTAGGACAGCGAAGGCCAAGATCAGACCGCGCATCTGATCAGGGCTTTCACTTTCCGCTAAAAGAATCATTGGATACAATAGAATATATGAATGGAGAGCAAATGCCCGGATGATACTTTGCGCATGTGCAGGATGATCTCAATCTGCACATTTTGCGCATGTGCAAAGGCACTTTTTCGCTTAAAGTTGCCGATATATTACAGTCGACTCTCGTTATCTCGAATTCCAAGGGACTCACTGAAATACTTCGAGATATCCCAACCTCGACATATAAGAGTTGAGAGAGTGAGGAAAACAATAAATTGAACAACCACATTTAACAAATGAATATGTAATTTGACTCCTGAAATTAAAAATATATATATATATATATATATATATAATGTGGAAAAGAGGAGAAACTGCTCCTTAGGAGCAGTTTCTCCTTTTTTCCACATTATTTTGTTACCTGTTGTCATAGTTTCATGTTAAAAGAGGGACCAGATTTTCACTTCGAGATAAGCGCTAATTCGAAATAAGCGAGTTCGAGATAACGAGGTTCGACTGTACTTGTAAGTCACTGTATACTTTTCATTTCCTTTGGCTGGAAATAAGAATGAACTTATCGCAAGGAAACTATGATTACCTTTATCAGTTGATATAAATCATGTCAAAATTGGCACATAAATTCCCATTTTTTAAGCGGCTGGCTGTTTTGCTTTTTGTTGGTAATGGTTTATTCTACTGACCGTTCTAAGGCGGTGGTCCCGGTGTTAATCTTACTCTTTGTTGCTCTGTGGTTTATTCTACGGGGCGATTTGTTTTATGTCTTACCTTGTGTCATTTTGTTCTTGTGTTCTTCAGTCCTTTTAGCATTGCGATTACCTCGCTTGGGGAAGTGAGAGCTGGTCTTAGTGCTTTTCGTATGTTTTTTTCGATATGCGCTTGTTTGGTTTTGTCTGTTTCCTTTTCCTGTTGTGTCTGGGATGGGCTGCGGCTTGTGATTGTGGCACTCCATGGACTTTTATCTTACCTTTTTTGTGACGTGTGTGCGGCCCATAGTTTGTTCTTTATGGGGCCTTGTGGCTGCTCGCTGCGTGTACTGTCCTGTTTGTTGTGTTACTGTTGTCTTTGATGTGTCCTGTCGGGCATTGTTAGCATTGTGATCACCTACACTGGGAAGACGTAGCTTGCTGCTATGCTTTCCGTCGGGTTTGCCCGTCGTAGTTTGTTTACTGTTTCTCTTGGTGTCATCGGTAGGCTATGTTCTGTGATTGTGACTCTTCCTATCGTCTTCACTACATTATCTATAGTGTCTGGTCGAGATATACAAAACGGATATCTTTCTAGTTTTAATAGATTCAGGTGTTTCAGAAATCGCCTTAATCATTTCAAACCTACAGACCAAATCTGGTACATCACCAAACAGTTTAGATCCTGATAAGACGGCTCCTAGCGAGCCATTTCATCAGGATTTACACTGTTTGCCATTCTGTTTCCAATGGTGAACTGATATCCCTATTTGCAACAATGGACAAGTCCAAATTCAAAGACGGGAGTCTTCTGCAGAAAGTCAGGGGTGAAAGGGGTAAAAAATGGCACTGTATCTCTTTCTAGTTTGAATACATTCAGGTGTTACAGATCGTAATCATTTCAATCCTACATACCAAATCTGACATCTCGCCAAACAGTGTCGAACTTGATGAGATGGCTCGAACCCAGCCGTCTCATCAGTATCTACACTGTTTGCGATTCTGTACTGACAACCACATTTGCAATATTAGACATGCCCAGTTTCGGTGATGGAAGAGTCAATTACATAACAACTCATGGGTGAATGTGTTAACAGATGTCTGTGTATTGGAATTAACCGTGGAAGTTTACAGAAAAAAATCTTAAAGTATTAACTTACTCCATTTGGACCAATGCAGTTGGTATCAGACAAACACTCGCAATACGTTCCAGCATATTTCTCATTACATTCACAGGTATCGCATGTACACTCTCCACGCTCTTTTCCTGTAGAAAAAAAGAATAACTGAACAAAATTCTGGAATATCACGCAAGCATGAGCTATGAGGCATAAGCAGTGCTGTGCAGATTAAATTTCCTTTTTGATCATTAAGCCCATTCGGTTACTTTGACAATCGAATATCGCTTAAACCGGTGCAAGTGATGGGAGAGGGGGCGTGTACAACCTTGCAAACAAAATAGCTGTATATAATGAGACTTTATAAAACCGAGTCTCCGATTTTTGTCTTTTTGTTTCCAAAATCAATATTTTTAGATTTTTTATTTTAGTTTACTGTAGCTGGTTTAAGTGCCGTTTAGCATCCGTAAAACGTCTCCTTGTACTTCACTATAGTATAAATATTTTTTTTATTTCCTTTGGGATCATTGAAACTTGTTACTTTGAAACTCGAATACCGCTGAAGCCAGTGCTAGGCTGAGGTGGGGGGGGGTGGGTGGGGGCATTCGTTCGAGACTTGGGTAGTTCGAGCCCCTGAGGGTAATCATGGCACCAGTTCAGGAAGCAAAAAGCGATTTTAGGGAAAATCTTTTCGATTTTCTACATAATGATTGTATGTTGTGTGTACTCATTAGAATCGCCTCGATGAGGCGATTCTAATGAGTACACACAACATACAATTCCATGATAGACTAAGAAAAAAATCATTAAATATTTGTTTTCTTGAGCTATTGGAAGAATTTTGTAGGGACTGAAAAAAGAGTTCGAATCATCCACGGTAAACGAGCCATCCGTGTTCGAGCCATTGAGGTTGTACTGTACTTTATGTTTGTTTCCAAGGTTTCAGAATTATTCAGTTCTACGCAGCTTGCACTATAAATTGTGTAAAACTGCTCTTTCATGACAGGCTTCCTTTGTAATGTTTATAACCATATAAAAGTATAAATTTGTTACTTTCATAATTTGTATAACTTGTTTTGCATGCATTACTGTATATCTTTTACTCTCACAGTACGTTTAAATTGTATGCATTACGGTATAAATGGACAATATGTCATCCGAAAGCAGCGAAAGCCAAAAATTAGCCATTGTATCCAGACTGTATAATCTGGGCCCAGTTGTTCAAAACTGACGATGTCGTTAGTTAATGTATCGTTAAAACTTAGATCATCAAATATGGCATATACGCTATTTTTTGCTGAAAAAAATGTGAGTAGCTTTTTTTCAGCAAAAATACCTGTGAATTAGATATTGTACTGACTAGAACAGTTAACAATTTGACTACTAACGATCGAGCTCGTTAAGCTAATGATGCTTTAAATAACTGGGCCCATAATCAGACTGTTAACTGATCAAACTGGGCAGATGATCGCATATGAGAGAATAGCCGTTCTCTTTTAGCACATCTCAATTATCCTACTGAAGGATACTCGTACATCACGAAAACATACCTATATAATTTTGACCCCCTTAAACCCCACGTTTATATAGTAAAACTAGGGTTTGCAAGGGTATAAGTTATTTTTCTTATTTCTGCTCAAAACATGGATTGTTGGTACTCGTTAGAACCGCCTCGCCGAGGCGGTTCTAAGGAGTACCCACAATCTATGTTTTGAGCAGAAATATGATAAATATCACAGTTTTTTTAATCTGAAAATTCTTAATTTTTGGAGGAAAAAATTCCTATATATTTGAATAGGCGTGTTTTCGTAATGATAACGTACCTCCGCATTTCTCCTGGGTGTCTCCAGCGTCTGGGGGAATGCACTTGCTAGAGTCACATTCGCAGTACTTGTGTAGAACTTGAAGCAGGAACATTGTCCACACTTACAGACGCCTTTATTTTCACAAAGAACATCACTGCTGTTAACTCTGAGGAGGACAAACAAAAAGATTTTATGTATAAGAACTCTAATAATGTAAACCAGTACAGCTCTGTATAAAGGAAATCACTATTGTTAACTCTGAGAGAAGGATAAACAAAAGATGTTATTTATAAAAACATCTAAAGAGGAAAACTTATTAGATTTTATAAATGAAATGCTGAATCTAAAATCTGAATATAAATAGCTTTTGGTTCTAGTAAGGGCTACCATAAAGGCATAACGAAAAACGTAAGGCTCAAAACAATGAAATGTGGTTTTGGTAGTTACATAGTCGACTGAATAATCTGCACACGTTATTAATGTATTTATGGACGTGCATATGATAATCAACACAATTATATTGCATATCACATACATTCCCACGGTTGATGTGACAGGAAGACAATATTTTGGACTTAAGTGAAAGTGCGAATATCAGCACAGCTGAGGTTTTTTTGTGCTGAGTTATTGTTACAAAATGTGTAATTCAATTACGTTTTGTGTTACAAAATGTTTTTGTGTTACAAAATGTGTAATTCAATAACGTTTTGTGCTGCGTTATTGTTACAAAATGTGTAATTCAGTTACGCCTAGTCTCCAACAATGTAAACTTTGGCAAACAATTTAAAACTCGAGGGCCTGATCAGGATCTGCACTATTTGCCATATATAAAAGTTGCATAAACGCCCTGTTCTGTGCTATGACGCTTTTACAATATAAAGACGGGAAAATTGAGGAAAATTTGGTTATTGTGTCCACTGATATAGATTAATGCACTGTATAATTCCGAAAATAAGAAATCGACTGCCATAAGCTTTAAAGGCCTCAAAATCGTGACAACGTCCTATAATCTGTTCCCTAACATACCCCTATTTTCACTATACAATATAGAGAACAGAGAGATATATGTTATATATATCCGAGCTGCCCTATAATGTAGTTGCATCATGGTACCTAAGCCGTAATAAAGAAATATAGATAATACTACTGTTAACGTAATAAACTACTCGAAAAGTATTACAAAATATCCCTTTAAATATGACATGGGTTAATCCAAACTGCCAAATGTTACACTCTACTAGGCCCAAATGCTAAGCCCATTCCGGGCTTTTTATTAAAGATTTATATAAGGGTCATTGATGAGGCCGCGTTGCCTGAATGTAGCTAGTCTGGCCCAAAAAACTTGGCTCGTCTGCTGTTTTCAGTTTTGTGGGTATGTTCATTGCTCTCATGGGTCATTCCTTTTAGAAACCCTTTTTTTTTTTTTTTTTTTTTTTTAAAGTAGTCGCATCTATAGCATAAATCATTTCATCTCTGCAGACAAATACAAGTACTTTTGAGAACAGTGCAGATCCAGATGAGACTGCTCGTAAAGAGCCGTCTCATCTGAATCTACACTGCTTCCAATCCTGTTATTGGTTTATGACTGGAACCACCACTTGCAACAATGGATGAGTCCAAATTCAGAGACAGAACAGTCCATTTCATAAACACAGTGGTGAAAGGGCTAATTCTAGACAAACAGTGTGGGATTAGCAAGCACTTGCCGTTTACAGTTGGTTTCTTCTGCATCTTTATCTTGATCCACTGAGGAGAAATCATCTCTTGAGCACTGACAGAATTCTCCACTACGACCCTCTTTACAACGACATACACCACATTCATATGTTCCATTGGCCTGACTACATTTTTCCATGTCCATTTCCTGCAGTAGAGAATGACACACAACAGTCATACTATGAGAGGCAGTTTGAAATTAGATGCTTTTCCACATTTCATTAAGTTAACACGCCTACATAAAATGTTTATTTCTTAGTTAAAGCGCAAGGCAAAGCGCACCTTTCCCATCCAAAAATATTGACTTTGTTTCCAATTTCTCCATAAATACAAAATATAATATAGGTTACCTAGGAAAGGCCTTAATCGTGAGGCATAACCTTCCCTTGGTACCTAAAGAAGAAATGAGTGGAACAAACAATAATAAGATACAACGGCACAGTTACCATAACTGACATATAAACAAAGTACTGAAATAGAGGAACTGCCTTGTAGCGGTCAGTAGAAACAACTTCCGGGGCAACATATGATGCCCAACGTATGAAACGGGTCTTTATGCAATTAGCGGGCAATGCAGGCCCTGATCAGCCTGCGCATAAGCTGGGCCTTCGTTGTCCGCTTACAGAATCGATGCTCAGATCAGACTGCACGAATGCGCATGCTGATCTGGACCTATGTTGTCCGCAAACTGTATAAGGGCCTTTTCCTTTCGTTGAGCATCATATATATATATATATATATATATATATATATATATATATATATATATATATATATATATATATATATATATATATATATATATATATATTTACCCAGATACAATCAAGCATAAGTGAAAAAAAAAATCCTGTGCCGTCTCAGAATCTGGCCTAAGAAATGAAGGATATGAGAACAGGGCCTAAACAATACATAACAGTCCGGTATTTATTTCCCAGATATATCAGATGTGAAAACATACCTGTAACCAATGGGCCATCAACGTAAACATTTATATATGTAGTTATCCTCCCCTGCAACGCGCGTCCTAAGGGTACCCTTTAATTACAGGTATATGTGTTCCATTTCATTGTAGGCATGAGCTGTTTACTTATAATTAACAAAAGTTACGTATAGTAAATTCAACTATAACATGGATCATTCAATGCATTACTCCTTTAATGAATTTGAACCTGGTGTAAACTAACATCTCGTTCTGTAAGAGTTACGATGGTACATTTTTACTTACGAAGCGTACGCGAGTTAAGCAGTTTTGAATTTAGAAAGGCAGATTTCTTATATGTTTATAAAATTATATGTGAATATACCTAGAAAATTCCACAATCACGAAGCGCAGCCCCACCGAGGTACCATTACGAAAACACGCCTATTCAAATACATTGAAATTTTACCACCAAAAAAAAATGAAAATTTTCAGATAAAAAATTCTGATATATTTCATATTTCTGTTCAAAACATAGATTGTGGGTGTTCGTTAGAACCGCCTCGTTGAGGCGGTTCTAACGAGCACCTACAATCTATGTTTTGAACAGAAATAAGAAAAAATATGTATACCCCCGTAAACTCCAGTTTTACTATATAAAAGTGGGGTTTAAGGGGGTCAAAATTATAAGGGCATGTTTTTGTGATGCCAAAAGAAGGAGAGATGAGGAACAAATAAGGACAACCCAAACGCCACTTGAGAAACTACAAGAGAACTAACAAAGAATAACTATAACAGAGGAACCGCCTTGGAACGGCCAATATGAAGTCTACTAGGGGAGGGTAGGTGGGAGTGCAGCTGGCACACTTGCGGGGGAAGCAACTCTATGTTCCCCTCTGCAAAGAATCAACTCTAAAAAGAAAGAATTTGCTCCCCGTGGGAGCACATTCATTCCTTTCAGAGTAGACCTCCTTTTCAGAAGGGGCGACGTGCAGTTAACCTACTGAAGACTGGAGACCACTAAGTGGGTAACTGGCAAACAGCGCAGACCAAGATCAGACGCCGCAGAACACGGCGTCTGATCAGGGTCTCCACTGTTTGCAAACAGTTCAACTATTTTCCATAGGAATATCTACATCATATACTGACATACCTAAAATCGAAAATGAAATCTTCTAATATATAGTGTGGGAGAATTTATTCAGTCTTTAATAGGTTAAAATAGTTGTGCCCTTTGTCAAACAGGCCGAAAAAATCTACCAACTGTATACATAAAATAATTCTACTGTACTTACGTCAATCTGTGGACAATCGCAGTCACAAATATAACGAACGTCGATAGTGAGAGACTCTTGAAGACCGGCTGGATGAATTTGAAATGTGTGCACGGCACTCCTATTCTTTGGACATTCATTTGCTATCAACGTTATGTTGAAATAAACCTATAAAACAAGAAATAAGAGCCGCTTACAAAGGGGGAAATTACAGCACATACATGCCTATAATCAGTCTGTCCTTTGCTGTTGCCAAAGAGGAATCCTAAACACTGCAAAATTTAATGACAAGAACCGTAGGCCCTGATCTAGCTTCGAAGAGTATAAGCTGAATTGGGTCTAAGCTCTACCTATAGGCCATTAACCCTTCTCTTGCTAATCACGTCATGCCCTGTCTTAGCAAACAGTGTAGATCCAGATCAGTTGGCTTGAAGAAGCCAACTGATCTGGATCTGTACTGTTTGTCATTAAGTATGTGAATTTCTATCAAAAACTCGAATCAAGTAATCTGATTGGCTGGAAATTAGAAGTGGGCGTCGCATCTTAATTTATTCAGCATGAGAAGGGTTAATAATCAAAGCATTGACAGTACTTGTGGTCGATTGTCTTTGTGTGTAAGCTGAGAAATGGTCCTGAATGGGAACTTAGGACTGTTTCATTTAACCTTGACTTTCGGTTTTTAAGCAAACAGTGCAGAATCTGGTCAGGCGCCGCGTTCTGTGGTGTCTGATCTGAGTCTGTGTCCAACATGTCCCAGTTTAGGTATTACTGATAACCCTCTATCACATCACTCTGACGTCACAGCGAGAAGAAGAGCGTGGCTATAAATAACCGGTATCTGGATTTCGTCAAACGCCCGATTTCTTTACATTTGTCAGTGATAATCACGTGGACAACTGCCTTAAGGAAAGTTTGGAATTTGTAAACTACTGACCCAAAAAGCGGAGAATTGCGATACCCGATAAGACCGCAATCATGGAACACAGCTCAATTAAGGCACCGACAGACAAGGGAAAAAAAAAAAAAAAGGAAAGATAATGGTTATGGACTGTTCGTGGGAATTCTCTCTTCTTGACCATTTACTTCGAAGCTAATTCATTCTTTCTAACCCTTTTATCCCTGCGTTTCTGGACTGGACTCTCTTTTCCTTGAATTTGGAAACGTTCACTGATTCAAAAAGGGGTTTCAATCTTAAAACACAAACAGAATATCAAACATCGCAGATCACGCACCGTCTCATCAGGGTCTACATTGTTTCATCATCATCATAATCGGATTTTTGATTAACGTGCAGGTACAGAGGCAATATCTACATCAATGGGCCCCCTTCCAGATAGTTGGCTTGCTGCACGCATGGCAGATCTCACACCAGATCTCCAGGGATGTCTATCTTGAGGGTTGATAGCCGAGAGCTTCCACTCTCTGCAATCCCTCTCTGTCAGCTGCTTCCATGTCATCTTGGGCCTCCCAGGCGCTTTCCATCAACCTGTATGTCAAAGGCTGCCTTGACTGCACCTTTGGAGCGTTCCACATGTCCATACCATCGGAGTCTTCTCTCATTCAGAATGATGTCCAGATCCTCAATGCCAAGCCAAGTAGCTCATAGGACCTGGTGGTGACAATGTCTTGCAGCTTGACATTGCAGATCTGTCTGATCATTGCCCTGTCATTTCGCTGCAGACGCGGGAGGTTTGGCTTTGTCAATGGCAAAGTCTCGCTGGCATGGAGCATTGCGCTCCCCACACAAGAGCTGTACACACGGCCACGTGTTTTGAAAGAGAGGTGGCGTGAAGAGAGAACTGGTAGCAGATCCTTGAACTTCTTTCAGGCAGTTTTCACACGTGTTGTGGTTGAAATTTCACAACCACCTGCTGCTAAGAGCATGTCTCCTAGGTAGCAAAAGGAAGCTACCACCTCAAGCTTGTCAGGGTTGGCCTGGACTTCCTTCTGTGGTCTGCCATCCAAGGAGCATGCAGTTCCCTGGCACCGTGTACATCTGTAATCAGGGTCTTTTGTCAAGCGCTTGAGCCCACTGCATTTCTTGTGAACCCAGTGCTTGCAGCCATTGCAGAAGATGCTGTTGCTGCCCAATCCAGTGCGACAGACGGCACATGGAAACTGGCCTGAACTCTGCAGGAGGTCCAGTCCCGTACAGCAGATCATGATCTTTGTCTTTCCTGCATTTACTCTCAGTCCTTTCTTCTCCATTGCTTTTTTCCAAGTCAAGAGCTTCCTGACACATTCCTCAAGCGATTCAGCGATGATAACAAGGTCATCGGCACAGAGGTCCTCCCAGGGGACCCCAGAGCGCAATTCTCGTGACAAGGCTTCAAGCACAATGATGAAGAGCAGCGGGCTGAGTAATGATGTTTGGTGAACACCAACTTTCACTTCAAACTCTTTACTGTACCCCTCACCAACACGGACACAGCTCCGCGCATTTGCATACATCCCCTGCATCAGTTGCACAATCCACTCCTCCACAGCAAGTTTTCTCAGCGCCCACCTCTCCGAGGTACTCGATCAAACGCCTTCTCCAGGTCTACGAAAGCCATATAGAGCCTCTTATTGACAGCTAGATACTTCTCTTGCAGCTGCCTGACAACAAAGATTGCGTCGGTAGAGCCTCTGCCTGGGTCGAAGCCAAACTGGGAATCGTCGATTGTTTTCACATTTATATATTTTGGTCTGTTGGGCTTAAAAGGTTAAGTAAACACCTGGATTTTCACTATAGTGAAGTACAGAGGAGGGATGGGGGTGGCGTTTATAAGGCCGCCACACTGCAATAATACCAATTGTAGTGAAAATCAATAGTTTCTAATAGGATTGACCCCTAAGAGCAATAAACGCATTCACAAAACCGGTCACATCTGAAGTGTAAAGATCTGGGTCCGGTTGTTCAAATCGTCGTTAGCTTAACGAGCTCGTTAATGGCCATTTCGTTAACTTTTAGCGGATTCAATACAGAATTTTCCGATATTTTTTGCTGAAATAAAAATTCAGCATATTTGCGTATCACTTGATGTAAATTTTAACGAATCGTTAACTAACGACATCGTTAGCTTTGATCAACTGGGCCCTGGGCCGGACTAGCCAATTTCGGCCAATCAGGCCTCATCAGTGTCCCTTATATAATTTTTCAAAAGTCCCGGAAAAGGATTATCAGGTTTTCCCATACACTCCAAACGTACATCTGTAAAATTACAGCAAATGGCGGATGCCTTGATCAGACTGTGACGTCCATAAATGCCGTAAGACATTTTCTCAAAGCACAGCTCATTTGTTATTATACCTTATTTACCGTGTTTTCGGACATCATGTATTGCTTACATTCTAAAGCATAAACAAGTAAATTTGAGCTCATCGTGTGCCTAAAACTGCTGGAACAGCGACAAACTGTGTAGATAATGACCAGGCTGCTTTCTAAGCGTTTGTTCAGGCCGGTCTTTCTAACTTCTCAGGGTAAATAGTACACTTACACTCTCTCCTATCTTTAAATTGGAACAGTCAAATTCTTCAACTTTCAAATCCTTTGTATGATTCGTGTTGAAGTTTCTGAAAAGAGAATTAAACATCATGGGCACTTTGTCTGGATCATGGGTACTTTACCTGTATTATGGTACTTTACCTGGATCATGGGTGGTTTAACCCTTATAGCCGGTAGACCAAAACAAAACATGCAAACAGTGCAGATCTAGACGAGACGGCTCAAACGAGCCGTCTCGTCAGGATCTACACTGTTTGCCATTTAGTTCTAGATTTTGACGAATATCCCTGTTTGCAATAATTAAGTGTCCAAATTCAAAGTAAGAAGAGTCCATTGCAGAAACTCAGGGATGAAAGGATAACAATTCACCGGTTTACAACATACAAACCTGTCCGAAAGGCCACCTTTATTAAGCTATCCCCTGTCTTTAAAGGCCACTACTTCAAATCCCACTAAAGGCAAAGAAGTGGAAATCTACCTGTATTAAGCAAGCACCTGTCTTAAGCAACCAGTTTTTGGCTTTCCCATAGGTGCTTGCTTAACACAGGTTTGACTGTATTATCCAGTTACGTTCCATTATTAACATTTACCACTCTAAAGGCATAGCACATACTGATGATATTTTTCCATAAAATAGACTGATTGACTGGTTCCTCCTCAATCTCTCCTCAGACGGGCAGCGCCTGACTATCGGTGTCTCATCTTGGTCTTCCTATTTGTCGTTTTCTTGAATTCTGGCTTCAGATCGCCATAGAGCTTTTGCTTTCTTTCATCATAATATTTTTATAATACAGTCGAACCTCAATGGCTCGAACATCTTTGGGACCATGGAAATTCGTTCGAGACATGGGTAGTTCGAGCCACTGAGGGTTAATCATGGCACCAGTTCAGGAAGCAAATAGCGATAATTTAGGGAAATCTTTTTCGATTTTCTACACAATAATTGTATGTTGAGTGTACTCATTAGAATCGCCTCGAAAAGGCGATTCTAATGAGTACACTCAACATACAATTTCACGATAAAATAAGAAAATTTCCTTAAATATTTGTTTTCTTGAGTTATCGGAAGAATTTCGTATAGGGACTAAAAAAAAAAGTTCGAATTAGCCATGGTAAACGAGCCGTCGGTGTTCGAGCCATCGAGGTTCGACTGTATGTGTTTCACTGTGATGTTTCACAGATGAAGAAGAGGACCCTTATGTGGACCAAATATATACTTGTTACTTGGGGATGCATTTGAATAAGGGTAAGCGGGTAAAACGGGTTTAAACCCCAGCGGTTTTCCTACTGACCTTTCCAATGCCATCGTTCAGACACCGTAGAATGTCTGACAGTCATGCAACAGTCCCCATATACATAAGCAAGCAATTTCAATCGACTTGTTTTAGGAAAATTATGGTATAAGAGGAACTCAGGTGTTCGAATATTTAAGGGAAAGGCAATGCTGGTGTCGTGCACGCGGGGTATAAATGATCTTGTAGAATCATGCATTTTGGAGTAACTTTGATCGAAATCTGATGGAAAATGAGGAAATTATCGAGGTTTGAATATGTCGCAACTGCTTTTAAATACTGCATGAGAATTTATGGCGTATTTAAGCCTTAATTAAATATGCAAAACCTTAACTCTTTCACTGCCACAGGCGATAATAACATGCTTTTTTTTTCAAACAGCGTAGATCCGGATGAGAAGATGTCTCATCAGGATCTACGCTGTTTGACATTCAGTTTTTCAACTTAATATATAAACCTCTTTCCAGTCGATAGTTTATTCAAAAAATGCAGACGACAAATGTAATCTGAAATTTGGCGCCGAAAGAGTTAAAAATATTTTCCCAACAATATTTTACTTTCTTCCTGGACAACTTTTTATCAGTTTTGCGAATACTGTTTTGTGATGCTTTGTATCAAGTATTCGCTGACAAAATATCCTGACTGATTAACCCTTTCGGTGCCAAATTTCAGACGACATTTGTCGTCTGTTTTTTTTTTTTGTTTTTTTTTGTTTTTTTGTTGTTGTTTTTTTTTTTGTTGTTTTTTTATTTTAACAAACTATCGCTAGGAAAGACGTTTATATGTAAAACTGATAGACTGAATGTCAAACAGCGTAGATCCAGATGAGACGGCTCATTGAGCCGTCTCATCTGGATCTGTGCTGTTTGCAAAAGCCTATTATTATCGCCTGTGGCAGTGAAAGAGTTAATCCTAAACACAGCCAGAACTTCAATGACTCGAACACCGATGGCTCGTTCACCATGGCTGATTCGAATTCGTTTTTGGTTGCTAGAAATTTTTTTCCGAGAAAAAGAATATTTAGGTATGTTTAAGGGAAACTTTATTATTTCATATAAATGTAGGCTGGGTGTTCTCGTTAGAATTGAAAGTTACACTCAGCATACCATCATCAAAGCCGATTGAAAAGACATTCCTAAATTATTCCCATTTGCCTACTGACCTGGTGCTATGATTAACCCTCAGTGGCTCAAACTACCCATTTCTAGAACAAATTTCCTGGGTCCCAAGGATGTTCAAATCATTGAAGTTCGCCTATACTTGGCTGAATTTTGTGGGATTGGCATAAAGTAATTTAATAAAACATTTGTCATAATTTCGCGTTTATACGAAAATGGTAAAATCTATATAAATAATGCAAAACTATCTAAGTATACAGGTAATCCTCTTCATACCAACACTCGATACAACGACAAAATTCATTAATATGACAAAACTGACCTTTACGAATACTTCACTCAAGAGGTAACAATTAATCAGAAATTCATCACGAAAACATGCCTTTATAATTCTGACCCCCTTAAACCCCACTTTTATATAGTAAAACTGGGGTTTATAGGGGTATACATTATTTTTCTTATTTCTGCTCAAAAACATAGATTGTGGGTACTCGTTAGAACCGCCTCGCCGAGGCGGTTCTAACGAGTACCATAATCTATGTTTTGAGCAGAACTATGAAAAATATTAGAGTTTTTTTATCTGAAAAGTTTCAGTTTTTGGAGGTGAAATTTTCTATATATTTGAATAGGCGTGTTTTCGTAATGATGCGAGAATATTCTTTTGAGCAGTTCAAGTAACAGTTTTTTTGGATATTTGTTATAATCTAACAAATATCCAAAACAGGTTGTGTGAGGAAAGAAGTATAAAAGAAGCTCTTTCTTACAGATCAATTTTTTAGCGTTTTTATACAACAGCAAATTTATTTGAACGGCAGCATTTTTTGGAACAAATGCAATCGTTGTAGCGAGGGCCCACTGAATATATTTACAGTTTTCAGATTCGTATAAGTCTTTTGGCTTCTTTATGAATCACATTACTTATTCTCAATATTGTATGAATATATGTAGAATTTTTTGAAATAAATATGTTTAAACCAATATATTTACAGGTATGCAATATAGTCAAAAACATCTATCAAAAATCGCGTTTATACAAAAATGTTAAACTCTATAACAATGATTCAAAACATTTTGATAGTTACATATTTAAGTTACGCAATAAATAGTTCACCAATTAAATAATTGCTTACCCGGCACAATCGGATTCTAGTATGACTTCCAGCTCTTCCGGAATTCCGTCAGCAGATATATGCACTGTCTCACTGAGTTTCTGCAACAGAGAGATTGTTAAGAAGTGTAGATATAATTGGTAGAGGTTCCGCCATTTTTACAAGGGAAACAACTTTTGTGACTTCCTGTTTGCTTTCATGTGCATCAATCCAATATCTTATTATAAAAAGTGACAAAAATATACTTTAGAAAATATACAGAAACCTAAAAACTACATTGCTGTCATAATAATGAAAGGTCTCAAGAAAATTGAGACTCCGACTTTCGTATTTACGTGTACATGTATATTGTTAGAAAGGGCAAACACAAAAATTAACATATACACCATGACATTACGAAAACACGCCTATTCAAATATATAGAAAAGTTCACCTCAAAAAATTTAAAAAAATTCAGATAAAAACCTCTTACTTTTGCTCAAAACATAGATTGTGGGTGCTCGTCAGAACCGCCTCGGTGAAGCGGTTCTAACGAGTACCCACAATCTATGTTTTTGAGCAAAAATAAGGAAAATAATATATATCCCTGTAAACCCCAGTTTACTATATAAAAGTGGGGTTTAAGGGGATCAAAACTATATAGGCATGTTTTCGTGATGATAAAACACCGACGAGGGCTCGACTACAAACTGCAAGACAAAGCAGAAAAGAACCGCCAAGTACATGTATACCACTGAGAATAAGATCCGACACTTGGCCAAACCGTGTGCCCCTTTTTACAGGATTTATCCTTGGGCATTTTAGAACATGCACTGACCGGATCAGTCATCTATAAACACGGAAAAAGAAGTTCTCTGTAGAAAACGTCTAAAAATTGATATTGTCAACCATGAAAGATGAATACAACTCTCTTACAGTGTAAAACTCAGAAATGCTTTGAATGATCCCTTCGGCTCCTGTCTCACTCATAGTTGCCACCTCAGCTTGTTTGATCATTTTCTGGAAATAGCAAATACAGCGATTTAAAATATATTGTAAGTAACAACATATTCAAAGTAAAAAAAAATAAATATATATATATATATATATATATATATATATATATATATATATATATATATATATATATATATATATATATATATATATATATATATGCATCGCTTCACGCCAAAAATTGTGCAAACCTGACTTTCTTTAATAGAATCTTCTTTCTCTATATTTGGACACACTCATTGCTTCCAAAAGGGTGACAGTTGTAATTCAGGAAGAACAGAATGGAAAACAGTGTAGATCCAGATGAGACGGCTCATTATGAGCCGTCTCATCTGGATCTACACTGTTTGCAAAAGTATCGGGACTCTAACCCTTTCCCCATGTGCTCTTAACAGACACGATAATCACACTTGATCTATAAAAACTGCATTATAGATAACGAAACTGGAAATGAAACGCCGAAAGTGTAAAAGCCAATATAGTCTCTATAATGAAATTTAGAGAATCTTTTTGTAAGCTGGAAAATTTCTGTGTTACAGTTAAGACTTGCACAATTAATCGGATAATCAATTAATTGATCGATAATTCTAATGCACTTGCGTATGTAACGCGACGTCTGACTAGTTAACGTCAAAAATTTGCGACGGCATATTCTGCGATATACTGTCGGAAATCCGACGTCATCACGTAACATCGCTTCTCATTGGCTGGCATTTGGTTTTACTCAGCTCACAACACATGTCGTTATGTGCAAATAGTACATTTTTTTCAACAGAAACAAGAATGAGTAAATACATTAGAATGGGGATAACGGCATTCAAATTTGTCATTTTGGGAGGTAAATCAGCGGTTTAACAGTCGCAAATTACGTTTCACGGCTCCGCTGACGCGTCGCCTTACACCGAAATTTCCGACCGTAAAACCGCCGATTTACTGGTACCTCCTCAAATGACAAATTTGAATGCAGTTATCCCCTAAATACTACAAAAATGATTATCATTACAGATTTGCTAATAATCGACTATTTGATTTCTGTGTCTGTTACTTAACCGTTTTTACCCTTAATATTCAGACACCTCAACTCCTAACCATACTTTATCCAAAATTTGAACAAGTACAACTTACTACCCACTTTAGTGTCTTAAATAGCTGGATGAGTGGCAAACAGTGTAGACCCAGATGAGACGTCGTATTTGCGGCATCTCATCAGGGTCTACACTGTTTGCTCAGGCTTGTCTGACCAAATGCATCATTACGAAAACACGCCTATGTAATTTTGACCCCCTTTAACCCCACTTTTATATAGTAAAACTGGTGTTTACAGGGGTATACTTTATTTTTCTGATTTCTGCTCAAAAACATAGATTGTGGGTACTCATTACAACCGCCTCGCCGAGGCGGTTCTAACGAGTACCCACAATCTATGTTGAAAGCAGATATATGAAAAAATATTAGAGTTTTTTACCTGAAAATTTTCAGTTTTTGGGGGTGAAATTTTCTATATATTTGAATAGGCGTGTTTTCGTAATGTACAATAAAGTATAACATATGAGAAGAGCCATGATTAACTAGATAGGTAAATTTATTACCAACTCTTTAGTGATTACTAATCGATTATCAATCACAATGGCAACACTGATAATCGATTTTTTTTTCAAATCCGATTAGCCAGCCTTAGTTACTGTGTATCCTTGTACATAGAAGTCAACCCAGTTTGATGTACAAGAAACCTTTATTACGAAAACATGCCTATTCAAATATATTGAAAATTTTACAAGCAAAAAAGGAAAATTTTCAGATAAAAAAATTCTGATATATTTCATATTTCTGCTCAAAACATAGATTATGGGTACTCGTTAGAACCGCCTCGGCGAGGCTGTTCTAACGAGTACCCACAATCAATGTTTTTGAGCAGAAATAAGAAAGATAATGTATACCCCTGTAAACCCCAGTTTTACTATATAAAAGTGGGGTTTAAGGGGGTCAAAATTATATAGACATGTTTTCGTCATGCATATATTTCTCTTTCTAGACATATTCCATAATATTTATTAAAGGCTCCATATTCCTAAGAATAGATATTTTATTGTCCAAGAATGGTTTAATAAATTGATATATAGTATTAACACGGTCACAAAATGTGGCATCTGACAGCCTGTAAAATTTCAGCTAGTTTCTCGTTCTTTGAAATGAAATGATTTTTTATCGTATTTCTGAATTAATGTTGCCACGTTATTTCTAAGATACGATCAAAAATCATTTCATTTTTTATTAAGTTCGGCATATAGTAAAGCAAACAGGAAGTTTGTTTGTTTGTTTGTGTTGAGGTTTTACGGCCCAGTCAACCCAATGGGGTCATGTCGAGCGCGGTCAGTTTACCTAGCCACACGTTTACTGGGCAGGCTTAGTCCTCTAAGCGGTTAACCAGTATTGTGCACATTCTTTCGCCAGAAACTGACAAGAATGTGCACAATACTGGTTAACCGCTAAGAGGACTATACCTGCCCAGTAAACTGACCGCGCTCGACATGACCCCACTGAGTTGACTGGGCTGTAAAACCTCAACACAAACAAACAAACAAACTTCCTGTTTGCTTTAGGAAGTTATAAATGTTGAACGAGAGACTAACTGAAATTTTACAGGCTGTCAGATGCCACATTTTATAGTATTAATACTACATACTAATTTATTAAACCTTTCTCGGATAAAAACAAAATGTCGATTTTTTTTAGGAATATGGAACTTTTAACATTCACAGATGTCATTAAACTGGCTCCAGTCTCTAATGACAAACTATTTTTCTTATAATCTATTTAATAATCCACTCGTAAAATAAAACCAAAGTAATATTATGACTATAAAGGCTGCTCACTAGAGTGAGTGACCAGCCTTTATAGTCAAGATATTTTTTAGTTTCATTTTATCAGGATTATGAGAAAAATATTTAGTCACTGGAGACTGGAGCCAGTCTAAGATGTCATTTGTGAAATTTAAAAGCCTACATGTGCAAGGAGAATCCTTGCTCTTAGATCACTCTGTTGCCTTACACTTTAAAAGACTTGTGTGATTACTCCCGAAACACACCCTACCACGGCTATCTTTTGTTTGCGGTTCTTCCAGCAGGAGTCCAGCAGTCTGTATGAATGAAATTATGCTAAGCTTGAGCGTGTGCGTAGTTGTTTTTTTTTTTACATAAAAATAATCTTGGTGTTTTAGAATTACTTATTTCACTTTTACTGGATACGGCTAATATGTTTGGAATCATAGCCCGTGCACGAGGAAATCGGTCCACATAAGGCATGCCGGATTTCCGTTGCCTCTATCCGTGTGTGTGTGAGGGGGGGGGGGGGCATGGGGGGTGGGGTGAATGATGTTTTTGTGCAAGTTGTTCTGAGTTCATTCAACCTAGCTCGTGTTATCAAGGACAAGGTAATTGGTTTTCACAGAGAAAGAGCATTTCCTAACAGGGTAAACTACTAACTCGAAAATCTTGATACATGGAATAGTCGCCACCATCATAGAACTCATATGTCTTTCTCTGTGATCCAGCGTCCACAACGAAGAACGTGTTGATTTTATTTTTCTCAAGAACTTCAGCGACCTGGCCCAATGAGGGATAGTCCTGAAATAAAAAAAAAAAACAAAAAAAAAAAAAAAAACAAAAAAAAAAAACAATGAAGTACAATTCACATTACTAGATTTTCTTTTTTATCGTTTGTCTGTGATAACTGACAATAACCAATCCTAATCAAATGCGTGAAGTGTTGTGTTGTGAAGTGTTATTGTTTGGTGTGATCTAAGATGGCTGATGAGACTAACCTTAGCTATAAACTGCCTGTTGCAGATAGAACAAGAGTGGTTTGAGGAAGAAAGCTCAGTTGGTGATGCCTTAGCTCTGGCTTTCCGCTGAGCACATAACGAAAACATGCCTATTCAAATATACTGAAAATTTTACCACCAAAAAAAAAAAATTTTCAGGTAAAAAAATTCGGATATTTTTCATATTTCTGCTCAAAACATAAATTGTGGTACTCGTTAGAACCGCCTCGTCGAGGCGGTTCTAACGAATACCCACAATCTATGTTTTGAGCAGAAAAAAGAAAAATAATGTATACCCCTGTAAACTCCAGTTTTACTATATAAAAGTGGGGTTTACGGGGGTCAAAACTATATAGGCATGTTTTCGTGATGACGTTTCTGTTCGGTTTCGCTGGTCCTTTTTGCTTCAAATTCATCAGTACCTCTCCTCTAGTGGCCTCGCCACTTTGCTCGATCCTGTTCAATCTGCACATTACTAATTCTAATATCGTGGACAATGGATTATCACAAAGTTATTGGTTAAACAAACCTTCGGTAATACGAACGCTAACGCACGAAAACTACTAGATGTAATATATAATAATGCAAAGCAAAATGAGGGTAATTAATTTTATAAATAGCAGATACAACAACTAAAAGAACGTCTTTTAAAATGAAAACATGCAGTTTACAGAAGAAAATAAGGAAGAAAGAAATATAATTTTCTTTCGAATTTCTGTAATATTCGGTGTACTGTATGGATACGTAGTTGAAGCACTGTGTGTGTGTGTGTGTGTGTGTGTGTGTGTGTATATATATATATATATATATATATATATTAAGAAAATAGTCACATTTTCTGTGTAATTTTTGTCACTGAAGTAAATGATTCTCTTGTGATAGATATATGGAAGTGGTCAACCCAGATAATTCGTCTATGTGCCCGTTGACCCCATGAGTTCCGCGAGACTTCGACGTAGTCTATATAGCAGAACATTTGCAAATAAAACCTATAAAGGTTTGCCCTTGGAAACTAATAACATAAGCAAAGATCGAAAATCGGAGTCTCGGTTTCATCGAGACTCTTCATAGGGCAACAGTCGTTTTTCACATGGTCGTACATCACGAATACATAACTATATAATTTTGACTCCCTTAAATCCCATTTTTATATAGTAAAACTGGGGTTTACAGGGGTATACACTATTTTTCTTATTTCTGCTCAAAAACATAGATTGTGGGTACTCGTTATAACCGCCTCGCCGAGGTTCTAACGAGTACCCAGAATCTTTGTTTTGAGCAGAAATATGAAAATCATCAGTTTTTTTTTTTTTTTTTTTTTTTTTTTTTTTTTTTTATCTGAAAATTTTCATTTTTATGAGGTGAAATTTTCCATATATTTGAATAGACGTGTTTTTGTTATGTACAGCCTTCCCCCCACCCCACATCCCCTCACCGCTCCTCCTTCCCCCCACCCCTTCCCACTCCACACACACATCTTACCTGCTTAACACCGGCTTAAGCGAAACTCGATTTTTTCATGATACTAGAAAGGGCTCAGTGATTGAAATAAAAATAAAAACAACACTTTGATGAATAACCGGGAAACTTTACGGCAACACCCGGCACTTAACACCAGCTGCAGTTAAGTCAAATACGCCAGATAATATGTAGTGGTCTTTTAGACTGGCTCCAGTCCCCAGTGACTAAATGTTTCTCTCATATTCCTGTTTGATAATCCACTATCATGATAAAAAAAAAAAAATATCATGACTATAAAGGCTGGTCACATAGTCATGATAATACTTTTGTTTTATTTTAGCGGATTATTAAACATATTATAAGAAAAAAATATTCAGCCACTGGAGACTGGAGTCAGTCTAGGGTCTTTTTAGTCTTTATCTATCTGACGGACCTCCTTTGTTTCATTTAGCTGGAGGTTATTTAGTTACTGCTGGTGAAACCGTTTAATATCATTTAACCTAACCCCTCTCATTGCTATTTCAGCAGACGAAAAATTTATTAATTGTTTTTCTAACTTTTCACTGAAAACTAGATCTGACATATCATGCAAATCGTCTTCATTGAATAGAATTTGCATGAAATGTCAAAACCTGTTAAAAATAAAACATATAAATAAAATAGCATACGATGTGTTGAAATATGTTTTCTTATTTTTCGCAGAAAATTGGATTTGACTTTTCATGCAAATTGCCTTCAATGGAGACAATTTGCATGAAATGTCAAAATCTGTTTAAAATAAAACCTTTAAAAATTTAGCAGATGACATTTTTAAATATTTTCGTACTTTCTCAGAAAACAAAACTTAACATTTCGTGCAAACTGTCGACATTGGCGATAAGTTGCATGAAATGTAAAAATCTGTTTTGCCAGAAAAAGCAGATTGCAATATGTCGTCTGGTGAACATTTTACCCAGCATGCTAAGTTTTAAGGCTTTACCTGAGTAAGTTCCTCTGTGTAGATAAATTCTCCAGGCTTGACATGTGGCGCCAGATGGCATTTTCCGTCGTTAGGCTTATCAATTCCTGCCAACTGAAGATGGCATTTAAATTAACATTTTGAATGCTGTAAAATAATTCAGCAGACGACATTTTGAAATATGTTTCTTATTTTTCAAAGGAAAAAGGGTCTGGAACTTCCTGCAAATTGTGAGACAATTTGCAGGAAGTGTCAGATCCTATTTTCTAGGAATAACAAGAAAATATCATCAGTTTGTCGTCTGTTGAATTTGCCCATATAGGTGGTGGTGTGAAAGGGAGCGAAATTCTTTCCTTTTAAAGTACATCCTTTTTAGGGAGATGATCACGTGATCTGTACGGAGAAATGTGGTTTATTTTGGAGCTCATGGGAAAATAAAATACTTTATGTCTTTGCAGAAACACTGTACTGGTGTGTTCAAACTGAATAGGTAATTGGATATTATTCTTCATAAGGATGGCAACCAAGATAAGAAACCTGAAAAGAAGAATTTAGCTGGAGGATTAAGACAAGGAAAACATATTATTGCATAAAAAGCAGTGCCGCACGTTCATTAACAGCCGTGCATTAATGGGCGAAAAGCGGTGTATTAACAAGGCAATTCACGCGCTGTTAATGCACGGCTACGCAACTTACAATATGCTCGTACCGGAGCCACAGAATTGTTGCCGTCAAGACATATGTACTGCCCTGCCCCAGAACGAGCATAGTCCGTGGAAATAGCGTTCGCACGATAACGGCGAAAAGGCGAAACAAAATAGTGCAAGAAATAACGCAAAATGTAGCAAATGTTTTCAGTTTTTATGCAATAATAGCGATCGAACATGTTTTTTCAATGCATTAACATTCGCCAGGTCCCTTGGGAGGTGTTGAAAACCGCGGCCTTCGGCCTCGGTTTTCAACATCTCCCACGGGACCTGGCGATTGTTAATGCATGAAAAACCATGTTTGATCCCTATATTGGTGATTCTCCTGTCGGAGATGAATCTGATGACTGTATGGCGGGTGGAGTGAGTGACCAGCAAAGTATTTTTGGTAGTACAATGAACAACGATTCCGGGTACGTTTATGTGTGCGCCATCACCGCTTGAAACTTATACTTTGCCACTATTTAGTGGGTTTCCTCCAAATACGCACAGTGTATACCTACGGTACAAAGTGAAACTATGGTGGACATGCAGGGCCAAGCCATGATGTTAGATTTAATGTTTCAAATATATAGTAAGATGGCCTCTATATAAGAATCCGTTGCAAAAATAAGCGATATAAAAAGAGATATGAACCAAATACAGACATAAATTGTCGGACTTAAGAAGAATAACTGTTTTAATCAAATTTAAAATGGATACTTTTGAACCATTTGCCAACACTGTTGGTGGTGTATGCGACGATTTCCTTACAATGAAACTCAGTGTAAGTAAATGACAAACTCATATCAGAATTAAATAGAGTAAATACTAGCCACAAAACATTATACGAGAGTGCGTTAAACATAAAATCCAAAGCTATGAAAAACAATTTATTGTTCTTTTATTGTTCTGTTCTATTGTTCTTATTGTTCCTAGCTGAAATGAACTGACGGAGGATTTGTTGCGAGAACTTATTGAAAACGAGCTTGAATTACCAGAGTCAGAACATCATATTTAGTACAGTAAACAGGATAGGCAAGCAAAGACTATGGTTGGACAAGGCAACCTGATAGAAAGACCAAGATCCACAGTAGCCCAGTCTGATCGTTTTAGTGTAAGAGAACTGTTACGACCCGGCACTCCTACCTTCGATCTCTGCCTTGGCAGATTTCGCACAGCTTGTAGGTATGTATAGGTATATATTCAATCTCTGACAACTGCGTCTCTTTGGCTCAGTGGTTAGAGCACTGGACTTTTATGCGGACAGACCAGGTTCGAATCCCACGGCAGGCGGCAGGCGGGAAAGTTTTTCAGCTATGGTTCATTTCTTTGTTGCGACTTTTATGTCGTAAGAGAAACAATACGAAATGCAACATCAACAGCAACCGCTGATTCAAGAAAGGTAGTTGTCAGTTTCTGGCGAAAGAATGTGCACAAGTAATTAACCGCTTGATGGACTAAGCCTACGCAGAAAAAGATTAATTAGGTAAACTGACCGGCTCAACATGACCTTAATAATGTTGGATGGCCCTTTAAACTTTAACCCAACTATAAAAATCTACACTTATTCTAACTAGATAGAGTTGGAGTTTTGCAGACAGTTTTTGCAGTGAGTTTTTTTTAATCTTTTGGACTTTCGCATATTCTTCTTTCCATGTGGACATAAACACCTAAACAAAATATATTTGAACCTCTAACTGAGAAAATGGACCTTATAACATGTACGCCCAGCGATTTCTCGCTTCCACCTGCACATCAGTGCAATGTGATTAGATTATTGCCGCTGCCTGAAAAAAAATGCGTCTTCGGCTATTCAAAGAGCGCCCAGTAGAGCTGTCCAGACTGCAGAGGCGCAGGATAAGCTCTGTCTTCTCTTGGAGTACATGTCAGACGGTACAGTTTTTGACGATGTGACCCATTTTAATAAATTTGGATCATAAGGTACACTTTCCAATTGAATTTTGAAAAGATAAAAACATTTTTTTTCCTACCAGCCGCACCGTCAGAAAACAGACCTCCGACAATAAGCGCCCAGCGAGGATTCAGATCAGACTGCGCATTCGCGCAGTCTGATCAGAATCTTCGCTGGGCGCTTTTTGGATAGCCAAGTATGCAAAGTTTCTTCATGTGTATAACAAAGACTAGGATCAGACTTCGTGGAAGGGCAGGCTGATTTGAGTCTTAATTTGGCGCACAGGTCAGAAGATATGTTTTCTACGAAAGACTGGTAGTGACATTTAAGCTTCATTAATTCAAGTTTTCAACTTCACAAATTCACGATTTCAAGTTCATGAATTCACGATTTCAACTTCACGAATTCACCAATTCAACTTCACGAATTCACCAATTCAGCTTCACGAATTCCACTTCACGAATTCAACTTCACGAATTCAACTTCATGAATTCAACAGACGAATTCGTGAAGTTGAACTCGTGAATTCGTGAAGTTGAATTCATGAGGTTGAATTAGTGAATTCGTGAAGATGAATTCGTGAAGTTGAATTCATGAATTCGTGAAATTGAATTCGTGAAGTTGAATTCGTGAAGTTGAAATCCCGAATTCATGAAGCTGAATTTGTGAATTCGTGAAGATGAATTCGTGAAGTTGAATTCGTGAAGTTGAATTCGTGAATTCGTGAAGTTGAATTCATGAATTCGTGAAGTTGAAATCCTGAATTCATGAAGTTGAATTTGTGAATTCGTGAAGTTGAATTCGTGAATTCGTGAAGTTGAATTCATGAATTCGTGAAGTTGAATTCATGAAGTGGAATTCGTGAAGTTGAAATCGTGAATTCATGAAGTTGAAATCGTGAATTCCTGAAGTTGAAACCTTGAATTAATGTTATTGAAATGTCACTACTAGTCTTTCGTAGTTTTCTCACGTTGCGGTTCCTACCTTTCCATCCCCAGCAAAATGGAAGCCGTTGTCTGATATGTAAATGAGAACACGTCTTGACTGTGACCGCCAGCCGATGATATCCTACAAAAGGAAAACACAGTGAGTCGGTTTATGGAAGAAAAAATTACAGACAAGGAAATAGGCAGCAGTGACAACATTGTAGGATTATGACGCGAGAGCAGTATTGGACTAATGTTGGCACAATATGACGTTGATACAATGTTCTTTTAACCCTTTGGACTGAAGAAGGAACATATCTAAAGCACAGTGTGCTAAGGACTATATCAATAATAATGTGACTTACTAGACATATTGATATTTTTCTAGATTTATTGAATCTTTTTCGAGATTTATTGATTTTTTACAAGATTTACTAAATATTTTTCTAGATTTATTGACTCTTTTACATGATTTATTGCTTCTTTTACTAGAGTTATTGAATATTTTACTAGATTTATTGAACTTTTTTTTCTAAATTTACTAAATCTTTTACAAAATGTACTGATTATTTTGTTAAATTTACTGAAACTTTTACTAGATTTATTGAATCTTTTACTTGATGTACTGAATCTTTTACTAGATTTATTGAATCTTTTACGTGATGTACTGAATCTTTTACTAGATTTACTGAATCTTTTACTTGATGTACTGATTCTTTTACTAGATTTATTGTGTCTTTTAGTAGATTTACTGATTCTTTTACTAGATTTATTGTATCTTTTACTAGTTTTACTGAATCGTTTACTAGATATATTGAAAATTATACTAGACTTATTGAGTCTTTTACAAGATTTACTGAATCTTTTCCTAGATTTATTTATCTTTTACTAAATTTCTTGAATCTGTAACAAGTGTTACGAGCCAGGCGTAACGAGAAAGAAATGAAAGTGAAACCAGCAACAAGCTTTAAATTATTAACAATATTTATTCACAAAAAAATAAGATAAGATTCAAAACAAAAGAATGTAAGTGAACAGTACCTTTCAAGTTTATGTCACAAAGTCCCTCAAAATTAATCCACAAGAATTTATAAAACAAATCCTTTCAATATCAGTTTCTGATCCCACAATTTAAAGTTCCTGAATTCAGAATTTATGTCCAGAATGAATAAAATAGTAAAGTAATCCAGTATAGAATAATTTCCAGTGAAAGCATACAAAGATGCCCAGATGAAAATCTTTTCTCCTTATATAATATTAAAGAAGGTTCTAGAAAAAGAATTTACTACAAGCATCTCTTATTTTCTAGTTCCAATCAAGAAACTTCTAAATCTTCCATGACATTCCAAAAACAACTCAGTCAAGAATCAAGGCCGTAAACATCATGTTATTGTAAACATGTTGAACATTCCAGAAAGTTATTTTTGGAAACATAGTAAATAAAGCTATTTATGGAAACATAGTAAACATGTTCTTTAAAACAATTGAACACCCTGTTATATAACACTTCCCCTCTTCAGGGAAAAGAAAGATTTATGTAATAAAGCTTTCTTTTGCCATAAAATTATCATAAAACAAAATACTGATAAAGGCAATTATTATCTTATATACAGCAAGTTACAGGAAACCACAGATCAAGACATCATGCTCTGGACAAGGCATCAGGAATAATATTATCTTTTCCCCTGATATGCCTGATGTCAAGATTGTATTCCTGTAACAACAGGCTCCATCTGAGCAACCTCTGATTCTTGTTTTTCATCTTATGGATGAAAGTCAGTGGATTGTGATCACTGAAAACAACAATAGGTGAGGACGAAGAAGTCAGATAAACTTCAAAATGTTGAAGAGCAAGAATGAGAGACAAACATTCTTTCTCTACTGTAGAATAATTCTTTTGATGTTTGTTAAACTTTTTCGAAAGGTAACAAACTGGATGATCCACACCATTGTCATCCTCTTGCAGTAATACACCACCTGCACCAACATCACTCGCATCTACTGCTAACTTGAATTCTTTATTAAAATTCGGTGCCAAGAGAACCGGCTCACTTCCCAGTATGGCTTTCAGTTTATCAAAGGCATTCTGACAATCACTGGTCCACTTAAACCTCATTCTTTTACTAAGTAAATTAGTCAGTGGCTCAGCAATGACAGAAAAATTATTACAGAATTTTCTGTAATAACCGGCCATACCAAGAAACCTCATCAGTTGTCTTTTGCATGTGGGCACCGGAAAATTTGAAATAGCTTCAACTTTAGCCTCTATAGGTTTAACCTTACCATGACCCACAACATGTTCTAGAAATGTTAAAGTTGCATGACAGAATTCACTTTTAGCAAGGTTTATTGTCAATTTTGCTTCACTTAGTTTATCAAAGAATGCTTTGATAGTTCCAAGATGGGGATTCCATTCATCACTGTATATGATGGCATCATCGATGTAAGCATCGCAATGCTCGATTCCAGCTATTATGGTGTTGATTAAGCGTTGAAATGTTGCTGGTGAGTTTTTCATTCCGAAAGGCATTACTTTATAGTGATATAATCCATCAGGAGTAACAAATGCTGAGACCTCTTTGGCTCTTTCTGTGAGAGGAATTTGCCAAAATCCTTTCAGAAGATCAAATTTAGTTATATATTTTGAATTTCCAACTTTTGTCAATACAGTCATCCATTCTTGGTATGGGAAAAGTGTCTGTTTTACTCAAATTATTGACCTTCCTGTAATCGGTGCACATCCGATATGTTCCATCAGGTTTTGGCACAAGAATGCAAGGTGAACTCCATTCACTTTGACTTGGTTCAATAAAATCATTGTCCAGCAAATACTGAATTTCCTCCTTAAGATATTTTTGTTTTGTTGGGTTCATTCTATATGGATGTTGTTTGACAGGTTGTGAGTCCTCAACATTCACATCATGATAAATTTTGTCAGTCCTCCGGGAATAAGTGTTCATATTGATAAATTAACTGTTTCAGTTCTTTTCTTTGGACTGGATCTAGGTGTGAAAGTTTCTGGTCGAGATCCTTTAGAATGTCAGAATTCTGGAGTTTTGATGAAGCAGGATCAGATTTGGTGAATTTCATGTCTTCAGAGTTCATTTCACTTTGTTCCTGAGGGACTGAACTAACAACACTAATTGGTGTAAAAGAAGAGCTATCCCTATCTATGTATTGTTTAAGCATGTTAACATGACATAACTGTTTTTGTTTGCGTCTCCCAGGAGTGTTAACAATGTAATTAACATCACTAATCTGTTTATCTACAGTGTAAGGGCCGTAATACCTGGCTTGCAATGGTTTGCCAGGAATAGGCAAAATGGCAAGTACCCTGTCTCCAGGCATGAATTTTCTTTCTTTTGCATTTTCATCATACCAACGTTTCATTTTCCTTTGTGCTGACTTAAGATTGGTCTGAGCAGCTTCACAAGCTTTAGACAGTCTGTCTTTAAAATCTGATACATACTGAAGTAAGTTCAGAGAACTGTCATCATCTGAGAGAAATTTTTCTTTCAAAAGTTTCAAAGGTCCACGCACAGTGTGGCCAAATACCAGCTCAAATGGGCTGAAACCAAGAGATTCCTGAACAGATTCTCTAACGGCAAACAACAACAAATGAATGTCTTCATCCCAATCTTTTTCAGTGTCAACGCAGTATGACCTGATCATATTTTTCAGTGTCTGATGAAATCTTTCAAGGGCACCTTGACTTTCAGGATGGTAAGGCGATGACTTATATTGAGTAATGCCCAACTCATGCATGACCTGCTGAAAAATTCCAGACATAAAATTAGAGCCCTGATCTGACTGAACAGACTTTGGGAGACCTACAAATGTAAAAAACTTTACCAAAGCCTTAACAATGTTCTTAGTTTTAATATTCCTAAGTGGAATGGCTTCTGGGAAACGTGTAGAAGCACACATTATAGTGAGAAGATATTCATTACCTGACTTTGTTTTGGGCAAGGGACCAACACAGTCAATAATTATTCTGCTAAAAGGTTCATCAAAAGCAGGTATGGGCTGTAAATGAGCTTTTGGTATTGTCTGGTTGGGTTTTCCTACCATCTGACAAGTATGGCAAGATTTACAAAATTGAGAAACGTCAGATTTTAACCCTGGCCAGTAAAAATGGTTAAGAATTTTGTGATAGGTCTTATTTATACCTAAATGACCTGACATGGGAGTGTCATGGGCCAAGTTCAAAATTTCAGGGCGATAAACCCTTGGAACCACTATTTGGTGGTTAACAGTCCACTCGTCTTCTGCTGAGACATCAGGAGGACGCCATTTTCTCATTAGAATTCCATTTTTGACATAGAAACAGACTGGGACTTGATCTATTTCTTTCTCATCTAAAGCCCTTTCAAGCAAAGGCAAAATTTCAGGATCATTATGCTGTTCCTTACAAAGCTGGGACCTTGACACCAAGTCATGACCTTGACCTTGGTCATTTAATATTGCAGAGTAATGACTGGACTCTGACTTGTTATGTAACTCCGTCTGTTTGTCAGACAGGCTGGATGAAAGAGAATTTGTAATCTCATGTTTAAAAGACTGACCCAAAAAGGTATCAGTTAAATCAATGTCCCCATCATTCTGTTTTGCTTTCTTTGCCATGGCCCTTGTAACGGCACAAGATGGGTAAAGATCAGGGATTTCCTGTTCAATGGGATCAGGTGGCTGATCAATACAAGGTATGTTAGTCAAAAGTGGGTTTACCACAACCTTATCTCCTGCTAAGTCATTGCCTAACAGTAAGTGAACACCTTTAAAAGGTAAAGAAGGTCGAATACCAACAGCCACTAAACCAGTTACCAAGTCTGAGGATAAATAAATGTTATGAAGAGGAACATTAACAAATCCACACTCTACACCCTGAATAAGGACACTTGTCCCAGAAGAAGTCTTCTAAGAAAAAGGCAGAGTATCTGCTAAAATAAGGGGTTGAGAAGCTCCAGTATCTCGTAAGATTTTAATTTGGGTAGACTGGGCATAGTCACTATTTAGTGACACAAAACCATCTGATAAGAATGGTTCATAAATCTCCATAACAGAATCAGTCTCAGGCCTTTCGGTCTGGATAGGATCTTCCTCCTTAACACATGACTGTGGTTTTGACCGTAAAGAGGTAAGGCCAGTAGGTTTAAGCCCCTCTTGTTTTTCTTTCTTTCTTTTCAGATGTAAACATTCAGATATAATATGACCTGTCCTTTTGCAATAATTGCAAATTGGTTGAGATAAGGGATTTTGATCTTTATTTTCACCAGAAGGTTTGGGTTTGGGAGTAATTGTTTGGCTATGACTACCAGGTGGATTACTAGGACTATGTTTGGATCCTGAATGTGGGAAAAATGGTCTTCTAGAGGGATTTGACTTATTAATAAAGGAAACTTTATGTGTTAAAGCATAATCATCTGCAAGTCGAGCTGCAGCTTCCAAAGTTTCAACCTGTTTCTCATCTAAAAAGGACTTAATGTCTGAATTTATGCACCTCTTGAACTCCTCTACAAGCATGAGCAGCCTAAGTTTTTCATGATTAGAGCCAATTTTCTTTGAAGAGCACCACCTATCAAATAGCTGTTCTTTAGTTCTAGCAAATTCTACATAGGTCTGCTCATTTTCTTTCTTACAGTTCCTAAATTTTTGCCTGTAAGCCTCAGGGACCAACTCATAAGCCTTAAGAATTAATTCCTTTACAGCATCATAACTGGAGCTCTGCTGGACAGTCAGCTAAGTATAAATTTCTCGAGCCTTCCCAGTTATAACACTTTGCAAAAGCAAGGTCCAATGCTCCTTTGGCCATTTTAAATTTTCTGCTACTTTTTCAAAATGAAGAAAATATTTGTCAACCTCTTTTTCTTGAAAAGGGGAACTAATCTGATGTGTTTGGTAATGTCAAAATGAACGCCAGACTCTAAAGGTTGCCGTTTTACCGTCATATTTTGCATTTCTAATTCTTTCATTCTTAAATCTGTATCAAATTTTATTTTTTCCCTTTCTATCTGAATTTGTCTTTCTTTTTCTTTCTCTCTCTCTTCCATTTCCATTCTTTCTTTCTGCATTTATCTTTCCTTTTCTTTCTCCCTCTCTTCCATTTCCATTCTTTTTTTCTGCACTCTTTCTTCCATTTCCATTCTAAGTTTTTCTTGCTCTAATCTTAATTTTTCTAACTCAATTTGCTTCTGAATCTCAAGGTCTCGCATTTGCAAACCTGTCTGTGTAACGAGAACAAGAGACAAAGCAGAAGAATCAAGAATTTCCTTATCAACCAAAAATTGGACCAAAATATTTTTTATTTCCTGTTTTAACATGGACTTGTTGACGGGTAGTCAATTCATAGTGAGCAGCAATATCCAACAAATCAGACTTTTTGGCCTAATCTAACAGCTCCTGCGAAGGCGCAGTGATAAAAGCTTGAAGGTCAAATGACATGATTGCTTTTTGCTGGTTTAATCAAGTAAATTTATCAGAGTTTATTTATTGATATTTTTCAAAAGTCAATACTTGCTTTTTTATTATTTACTTATATTTTTTGATAGTCAATACTTGTTTTTTGTAAAACAAAGATTTTTATAATTACTGAAATTTTTTTAAAAGGCAGTACTTGTTTTATAGCAAACAAATATTTCTTTTTTTTTTTCTTTAAAAATCAATATTTGTTTTCTTTAAAAAGCTCAAACTTGTTTTAGCTCAAGAAAATGTTCGATCCCGGACGAGCCCCCAATTTCTGTTACGAGCCAGGCGTAACGAGAAAGAAATGAAAGTGAAACCAGCAACAAGCTTTAGATTATTAACAATATTTATTCACAAAAAATAAGATAAGATTCAAAACAAAAGAATGTAAGTGAACAGTACCTTTCAAGTTTATGTCACAAAGTCCCTCAAAATTAATCCACAAGAATTTATAAAACAAATCCTTTCAATATCAGTTTCTGATCCCACAATTTAAAGTTCCTGAATTCAGAATTTATGTCCAGAATGAATAAAATAGTAAAGTAATCCAGTATAGAATAATTTCCAGTGAAAGCATACAAAGATGCCCAGATGAAAATCTTTTCTCCTTATATAATATTAAAGAAGGTTCTAGAAAAAGAATTTACTACAAGCATCTCTTATTTTCTAGTTCCAATCAAGAAACTTCTAAATCTTCCATGACATTCCAAAAACAACTCAGTCCAGAATCAAGGCCGTAAACATCATGTTATTGTAAACATGTTGAACATTCCAGAAAGTTATTTTTGGAAACATAGTAAATAAAGCTATTTATGGAAACATAGTAAACATGTTCTTTAAAACAATTGAACACCCTGTTATATAACACAAGATTAATCGAATCTTTTACTAGACTCATTTAATATTTAACTAGATTTATTGAATATTTTATTAGATATATTTATACTTTCACTAGATTAATTGAATCTTTTATTAGATATATTGAAACTTTTTCTAGATTTATTGAATATTTTGTTAGATTTATTGAATCTTGTTGCTAGACTGATTAAATCTTACAAGAATTATTGAATTTAGATCGTTGAATGTGAGTCATGGACATGTGTTTGTAATTTGGAACTGCATCACATTACGAAAACATGCCTATTCAAATATATAGAAGATTTCACCTCCAAAAACTCAAACATTTTCAGATAAAACCCCCGATAATTTTCATATTTCTGCTCAAAACATAGATTGTGGGTACTCGTTAGAACCGCCTCGGCGAGGCGGTTCTAACGAGTACCCACAATCTATGTTATTTAGCAAAATAAGAAAAATAATGTATACCCCTGTAAACACCAGTTTTACTATATAAAACTGGGGTTGAAGGGGGTCAAATATATTTATATAGACATGTTTTCATGATGACAATTCAGGGCGAGTTTTGCGCCAGTAAAACTGGTTTAAGCGGCCCAACCTGTCCCCTACCCCCAGAAGTTATTCAACTGGCGGATCGTCTGCTGCAGTTCGTCTTTGTTTGTGCATAAGTGGTTTCATATGTGGCGTTTGTTTTTCATCATTTGCTACTCATCTCTCCGTCTTTTGGTGCCTCGGGCGGGCTGTGCTTTGTGACTGTGGAATTCCCTGAGTATCTTCACCAATGTTTTGTGTCACAAGTAGGCTATGCCATTTTAAGCTATGTCCTGTGATCGCGACACTCGATGGACATCTCCATTACCATTTTGATGAAATGTACTTTATGATATAATCGAGTCAGTACATGACAAAACCTACAAAATGGCATGTGCGCCCAGCGAAGACTCAGATCAGCTGGGAATCCGCCCACTCTGATCAGAGTCTTCGCCGTCCGCATGAAGAAATCTTGGGTCCTTAACTACCCGCTGATTGCACAGTGAAGACTCAGATCAGACTGGGTGGATGCCCAGGCTGATCTGAGTCTTCACTGGGCGCACATGCCATTTTGTAGGATTTGTCATGTGCCTTAGACCAGTCTTTGATCAGAACCTTTATGAATATTCAAGTATCCTAGGCTACTTCAGGTGGACAGTGAAGTCGCTGCTCAGTCTGTGCGGATGTGCAGGCTGATCAGTGTTTATGCTGCGCTAACACCTCAGTAGGTACAATTTCATTACAGACAACCCTCTTTATATCGACACTCGATACAACGACAAAATTCGTTATAGTGACAATTTGACAGCCTTTGAAACCTTCTCTTAAGAGGTGACAATTAATCATAAATTATGCAAGGATACTGTATTTAATACTTAAAAGAAACACGTGTTTTGGATATTTGTATGAATCGCCTCAGTGAGGCAATTCTAACAAATATCTAAAACGTATTCTATGAAGAAATAAGAACAAACAAGACCTTTCTTACATATCGATCTGCTAATTAAAGATTCTTTACAACAGCAAATTCAAATGGCAACATCTTTAGGAACAAATGCTGTCCTTGTGACGAGGGTTCACTGTCTTACATTTTCAATACTTTATCTCCGTTTGCATGATTCCTTTACTTTATGCAACTTTTCTAACCCTTAAAGTGCTAAACACAGCCGCATCAGATGACTTTCTATTTTGTGTATATATTTTTTCAGTGGAAAAGAAAGCTTGGTATTTCATGTGAACCGTCTGCTAGGCAGACGATTCACATGAAATACTAAGCTTTATTTTCTCTGAAAAATAATAATAATAAAAAAGAATGTCGTCAGATGCAAATTTGTTTAGCACTTTAGGGTTAAGAGTTTTAAGACAGTGAAATGTTCTGCATTAGTTTTTAAGTTATACTACACAAATAAAAAAAAGAGCGTCTCTGCTTAATGGCGAAGTAAAAGACCAATACCTTATTAATGTACAATAGGACTGGGTTCAGTTTGTCCTGGATCTCTAATCCATTGGTGCTAACCATTTGGTACAGGCAAAACGTTCCCTAACAATTTGCATTTCGGAATACAGCTCTGATCTATTGTATAAAGCGTGCATGTAAATCAACAACTGAGGATACAACTGAATTGTTTATTCCTCGATATCAAGTGTACATGCACGAAATTGTGGACCAAAGCGTATTGATAAAATATTATTGCAACAGAAAAAAAGTACTAGTCTTACTTTCCAGTTCAGAAGTGTTGCTTTTCCTTTTTTTTTTTTTTTTTTTTTTTGAGGTTTTACGGCCCAGTCAACCCATTATGGTTATGTCGAACCGGTCAGTTTACATAACCACACTTTTCCTGGACAAGCCTTTAACCAGTACTGGTGCACATTCTTTGGCCAGAAACTGACAACTGCCATTCTGGAATCAGCAAAGGGAGGGAATGAAAATAGTTTATGATCAATCTCCACGAAAGAATGTGCCAGACCCGGCGGGGAACGACCCCGCGACCTCCTGATTATCTCAGACGGTCATCCGACTGAGCCACCGATTTTATGTCAGAATATAATAAATACGATACTCACCGGACAAACTGCAGCTTGCATAACAGCATCCAGGCCTCCCTCCATAGGATCAAAATTTCCGGAAGTTTCACCGCGTTTCATTGTATCCTGAAATTGATAACCGCGGTGATTAGTATCCGGAGAATATAATGCAGCGTTCAAATAAGTCGGAAAAAATCTAAAAGGTTGCCTTTGGAAAAAAAAGAGCACATGAAAGAACGAAAATCGGAGACTCGATTTGTTAAGTTTCTTCATATACAGCAATGGTGTTTGCGAGGCTGCGTTCACCCTCTAGCATTGGTTTGAGCGCTATTCGTTCTTCACAAGAACCAGGGTGGGCCAAATGATCCCAAATGCTGAAAAAATGCACCAGAATCCGCATATCCCAACCCGACAAAACCTCTTAGGAAACGCGTGATCATCAGGAATCTCCACTATTTTACCTAATTATCCGGACAGACAGGCATCAACGAACAATGTGGACTCAGACCCGAGTTGCCGAAAGGGGATCATTTTTTTTTCATTCAGAAGAGGCCGATCTATGGAGCAACTTCTTTTCTTTAAGAGCAGATCCCTCTTGGGTGCAAATTCTTTCATTTTAGTGCAGATCCTTTTTGGAAGAGAGACATAAAAATCGGATAATCTCCCATAAGAGTATATCATTTCCGATCAATTATTATTGATGATTGACCTTTTACTGGGTCAAGGTCATTTCAGGTTATTGGATACACTTGGTAGATTTTCTGCATTTTTGTGACAAGGGAGACAACTCTCGTGGGGGAGCAAAGTATTTCCTTTTAGAGCAGATCTCTGTCCAGCAGGGAGGAAGAACAACTTTAGCAGAGATGTCTCTTCTAAAAATATATCCTTTCCTTTTAGGGGTTTTATAAATGTATAAATCCAATCCTTCATTTTTATACACATTTCAAGTAATTTGATTGGTAAAAAGAAAAGGTTTACATTTCATTAAAATACACTGCTTGAGTTCGTCGGATCTATTTTCCTTCCGCCGTCTCAAAAGGGTGAAATTTGTAATACATGTATTTTGATAACAATGTTGGAATTAAAAGGAACGAACTATTATGGATTTTATCGATGTGTAGTTTTGCGAGTGACTTGCCGGAGTTTACACATTGATAAAATCCACAAAAACAGAATTCATTCTCATAACACTTACAATAAACTTGTTGATGTCACTGTTGAGTTTTTGTCGGTGAATGTAGCCGTATGATGGGGCACATTTATCATTATTTAAAATGCACGGGTTCTTCAAACTGAAAATAATAATAATTATAATAATGAAAACATCGTTCCATGAAAAAATGTATCATGTAGCCTTTGCAAAACAGACAAGACCATCCGGGCAGTCTGATAAGGACCTTTGTTGTCAAATATCATTGTTTAAAATTCACATTATGAAAACATGCCTACTCAAATATACTGAAAATTTTACCACAAAAAAAAAAAATGAAAATTTTCAGACAAAAAATTCTGATATGTTTCATACTTCTCAAAACATAGATTGTGAGTACTCGTTAGAACCGCCTCTTCACAATCTATGTTTTTGAGCAGAAATAAGAAAAATAATGTATACCCCTGTAAACCCCAGTATTACTATATAAAAATAGGGTTTAAGGGGGTCAGAATTATATAGGCATGTTTTCGTGATGACGAGTCAAATTGAAAACAATAATCGTATAATGAGCAAATGTGTCTTCTGGGACAAATTACAAGAAATATCAAAACTTATTTTCGGTGAAAAATAACGCGTCGTCTGCTGAAAGTTTTACCCAGAATGCTATTAGCGTTAAAGGAACACGTCCAATATCTTCACTGTTTGTAACTGTCAGTGTGCCCTGTTGTGTTTGTTCATGTAAATCAAACAAAACATTCTGAAGGTATAGCAATCAGCTAAAGTTTAAGAAATCAAACGAAACATTTTGAAGATACAGTAATCAGCCAAAATTGTTAAGAATATTGAACGTTTCATTTGACCTATATCTTATTGAATAAAGGTTTTAGTTTTACTGATCTGTCTGATACCGTTCTGAAAACATTCTTCGTGTACACACCAGTACTATTCCTTCGTAAAAAGTAATCATTGTTCAGATTATTTTTAGTGAGAACCAATATATGTAAACATACTTTTGTCCTCTTATATACGTCAACGTGTCAGTCCCGCTCTGAATCAGGGCAGCATACGCCTAAGAATTTCGTATGTTTCATCGTACGCAAATCGTAGACAACAAAAAGCGTTTCACTGACGTCTTTTTGGTACGAATTTTCGTACGAACTTCATACCTGCGAAAGTAAAGAGTAGCTACGAAATTCTTAAGTGCGACGTTCTTCGTATGAAGTCGTTTGTCAAGATTTTCTTACGAATTTCGTATGTATGTTTCGTACGCTTTCGAATTTCACAGATATAAGAAGTTTAGTGAAAATCTGCCCTGGGTCGGATCTAGGATGATTTCAGGGGGCGTAAGATTTGATTAAATTAGCGCATTTACACTACATATTCGGACAATCCTGAGCAAACAGTGTAGACCCAGATCAGACGCCGCAGAACGCGGCGTCTGATCAGGGTCCACACGGTTTACCACTCATCCAGCTATTTTATACACATCCATAGGTAACAAAATGGACTAGCTGAAAAGAATATATGGTTATAAAAGTGAAACGATAATACCCCGCCATTATCATGTCGCGGGCAGATTACTCTGTCAAAATTTGCCAATGAGCAATACCAAAACAGACCTCCACAATATAAATCCACATATCAAATTTCGCGAAAATCCATTGAGATTTATTCAAGGTATTGTCCTGAAAGTAAAATTCGGATGTATTGCGGACGGACAACACTGTCAAAAATGGGCGAAATTTGCCAATTAGCAATCCCAAAGCAGATCTCCACAATATCAATGCACAAACCAAGTTTGGTGAAAATCAGTTGATAGTTACTGTAGTTATCGTCCAGAAATGAAAATGCGGACGTGTCGCGGGCAGATAACTCTTCAAAATTGACGATATTTGCCCATGTGCAATCCCAAACCAGGTTTCTATAATACCAGTGCACACACCAAGTTTGGTGAGAATCCATTGACATTTACTCAAGTTATCATCCGGAAATGAAAATACAGAGGTATCGCGGGCAGATAACTGTCGAAAATTGACGAAATTTGCCCATTAACGATCCCAAATCAAATCTCCACAATATCAATGCCCACACTGAGTTTGGTGAAAATCCAATTACATTTACTCAAGTTATCACCCGGAAACGAAAATACGGACGGACGGACGTTTCTACACATGGACACTTATTGGGTACTCAATATTAAATTTCCATAGACCAAAAATGTAAAAGTGCCCAACAGTAGTTAAAAATACCCAACAAGTACCTTCACTTATATTTTCGGCCAATCAGCGCATGAGCTGCAACGTGATGAAAAAAAAAAAAAAATACATACCTTTGGCGAAGTCTCTGGTCAGAGCCTCCGTTGTCTGCATGAAGACACTTTGCATCCTTGGCTATCCCGCATGCGCCCGGTGAAGATTCTAATCATCGTTCGAGCTGATCTAAATCTTCGCTGGGCTCACATGTCAGAAGGTACGTTTTCTGCCGTTGCGGCTCAAATCTTACGTATACAGTGAACTCTCGTTACAACAACAGCATTTGTTCCCAAAGATGTCGCCATTAAAATACATATTTGCTGATGTACAGAATACTTAACGAGCAGATTGATATGTAAGAAAGGTCTTGGTTTGTTCTTATTTCCTCACATAACATATGTCTTGGATATTTGTTAGAATCGCCTCACTGAGGCGATTCTAACAAATACCCAAAACATATGTCTCTTTAAAGTATTGAATACAACATTCTCGTATAATTTGTAACTAATAATTTATTACCTCTTCAGCGAAGGTTTCGTAACAGTCAAATTGTCATTTTAACGAATTTTGTCGTTGTATCGAAGGTCTGTATAAAGAGAGTTGTCTGTACTTACTAGGCACTTGTTGTGATGTGGAAGGGCTGGGCCCTTTTGTCAAGGAAAGATCCAAAGCCAATATTGATGTTGGTTGTAAATTTCTCTTTCAAACCTTTAACTGAAAACAGGATATAAAATAAAGAACGAGGTTATAAAAAACAAATTCAGCATTTATCTAAGCCATTACGAAAACACGCCTATTCAAATATATTGAGAATTTTTCCACCAAAAATTCTCAAAATTTTTTGTTGAAAAAATCTTATATTTTTCATATTTTTGCTAAAAACATAGATTGTAGGTACTCGTTAGAACCGCCTCGGCGAGGCGGTTCTAACGAGTACCTACAATCCATGTTTTGAGCAAAAATAAAAAAAAATAATGTATACCCCTGTAAACCCCAGTTTTACTGTATAAAAGTGGGGTTTAAGGGGGTCAACATTATATAGGTATGTCTTCGTGATGATTAGGTCTGAGCAAATAATGCAGACCTCGATCGGACGGTGGAAATCACGTCACTCATCCAGCAATATCAACACATATTAACAGGTAGACAAATGGACTTACATACTCGAATATAGCTGAAACTGTTGCTATGGAGCGTATACAGCCCCACAAACGACATTATTGTTTATGAAGAGACCCAATAAAACCGAGTCTCCGATTTTTGTTCTTTTGTGTGTTTATTGTTTCGAAAGGCAATCTTTTGGATTTTTATCATTGTTCAGTTTTTAGGGCATCTGTTGTGAGGAGTTGATGTGTTCGAATACATACCGTCCTTTCGACATCACTCGGAAACAAGTTTTTTTGTTTTTTTTTGTTTTTTTTTGCGTTTTATTTTCAATGGAACAATTTTGTTCTGATTGCCCAGAAACCATTTTTCTTTTCTGATTCTGTGATTGTACTGTAAAACCGAATTTACAACCAAAACTTGTTTCTATATAAATGAAAGCAAGTCTTTCCTCTTAAAGTAAATGCCTTTTTAGAAGCGGCTTGGGGAACAAATTCTTCTCTTTTCAGGAAAATCTGTATGCATAATAGCGAATAGGAAGTTAAAAGAGTTGTTTCCCTTGTGGAAAGTGGCAGAAAAATTACCAGTTGTATCTTATCTCCTTAATTTGCGTAAACAATAGACATGGTATACTATAATAGGTCTTTAGTAAATCAATTCTTAAAGGTTCCATATTCCTCACAAAAAAAAAAAATTTTTTTTTTTTTTTTTTTTTTTTTTTTTTTTTATCCATGAAAAACTTCATGAATTGATATATGTTATTAATACAATTATAAAAAGTGGCATCTGACAACCTGTATAATTTCGGTTAGTCTCGTTCTTGAACTGAATCAAAAATGAAAATTGTTTTTTTTTTTTTTTTTTTAATGGTATCTCTGAATGAATGTGGCAACATTGATTCAGAGACACGATGAAAAATCATTTCACTTTTCATCAAACATTTCATCTTGGATCCAGTTCAAGAACGAGAGATTTACTGAAATTTTACAGGCTGTCAGATGCCACATTTTATGGATATATATCAATTTATTAAACCAATCTTGGATAGTAAAACGTCTACTTTTGTGGAATATGGAGCCTTTAATTTGCGTAAACAGTACGGACATGGTACCATAACAGGTCTTTAGTGAATAGAATCTTAAAGGAATGACCCTTTAGAGCGATGAACACAATCTCAAAACTGGAAACAGCTGAAGGGTCAAGTTTTCTGGGCCTGACTAGGTAGTGTCGACTAATTAGGCCTACTCTCCTTTCGACAGCATTCGGAAACTTTTGACTGACGTTTTAATTCAAATTAAAATATTTTGTTTTGTGACCATATCTTATCAGAAACCTTTTGTCTTTTCTTTTTCTAAGTTTTGTTCTCAAGTATTTCCACTAAAATTAAATTTACGGCTAAAAATTGGTCTAACCTATATAATTTCTATAGTAAAGTAGTTTTGTTTTTAAATTTCGCCTAAGTATTTTTTTTTTCTTTGCTGTATTTGAATTATTTATGCTTCACAACAAATTGTAAAAATTTCAGAAAAAATTGAACAAACGAAGCTTGTTTAAAATCTACCTCCAAGTTACCTACCCTACAGAGTTCTGCATAATTTGCATTCATTATTACTATGGAAAAGAAGTGAAAATATTTGATTTTTTAAAAAAAAAACAATGACTAGAATAAACCTTTTTGTGCATAGGTAGTTACGACAAATGGTTTTGCATTCAACCATGTCATATGTTTGCAATTTTACTTTTCTATGAAATGTGCCAAGCCAAACAAAAAAAAAAAGAAAAAAAAAAAAAAAGAAAAGAAAAACGTTAACGTTTTTCTTAAAGATATCGAAAGCACTGTACTTGGTGACCTTCTTATAAATTTTCAAAATCCATGAATAGGCCCAATGACCACAAAGGACAAGAAAATATAAACTACAGTTCAGTGAGTGTTTTCGTTCTTCATTGTTCGAAAAAAAAATTTTTTACTTCATCACGGTCAGTGCGATCATGCATACTTAGATTTTGGGTGAGATCTGCGAGAGAATCCAGGCGTGTCTTCATTGTAGTGGAGAAGTCCAGGACAAAGTACAAGTCCAGCGGTTGATTTTGAGCTATCCTGTAGGTCATGTTAAGATAGAGAGGTTTCCCTGAAAAACAAAGCAAGTAATTCTAATTTACCGTGTTTTCCTAGGTATTGGGATAGACAGTCTGAGCAAACAGCGTAAGCCCTGATCAGACGACGCAGAAAGCGGCGTCTGATCAGGGTCTACACTTTTTGCCATTTATTCAGCGGTTGAAATAAGGTGGGAACACCGATCCGGACTGAAAAATTATATGTATCTGGAACTGTATTGGGATAAAGGGCGAGGTTGGATATCCATAAACCAGGTTTACGCCTTATTCTCCATCCACCCCCATCCCCTCAAACGGTTTTACTGTTGACCGTTCGTTCTGTTGTAGTCCCCCCCCCTCCCCTCCAGTGGGCACACAACGCCGAAAAAATGTCGAATTAACGTTGAATCAACGTATTGACGACAACGTTAATTCAACGCCTTTACGTTAAATGAACGTTGAATCGACGTTGTTTCAACGTTGTGTGCATGCTGGGCACTCTTATTTTGTCTGTTCGGTTTTTTTTTATTTCTTTGGAGTTGCGACGAATTGTTGTTTTGCGTTGTCATTTCATGTAACTAAATCCTTTTTCGGTGCCTTGGCAAGGCTGTGTTTCGTGATTGTGCCATACCTGGGTATCGCTTTAGTTATGTTTAGTTATTTTTATGCACAGTAAGTGGTAGTTATATGTCGGGGGTGGGGGTGAACTTGGGGGTAAATGTGGTACGGGACAGTATTTCGAAACCTACCCCATTCATATACCTGGCCTTTGAAAAAAACGGACCAATTCATATACTAGATCGACTGAAATGTTAACCCATTCATATACTGCCCTTTGATTTTTTTACCCATTTATTGCTGATACCAAAAGAACAAGCAGCCTCGGAAAATCTCTGAACAAAAGATTTGTGCATGTACAGGAATACATCAGAAAAGAAGGGCCTTTCATATATACCAGTCTAGTAAAAATGGGGTCAATCATATGTTTTTGTATGAAAAAAGGGGCTAATCAAATGCTTGGCAGCACTGAAAAACGGGGCCACTCAGCACGCATATAAAGAAAGTTACCCCCGCCCACGAGAGTTATATGGACTTGTTCATGTGTTACATCACGAAAACATGCCTATATAATATTGACCCCCTTAAACCCCACTTTTATATAGAAAAACTGGGGTTTACAGGGGTATACATTATTTTTCTTATTTCTGCTCAAACACATAGACTGTTGGTACTCGTTAGAACCGCCTCGCCGAGGCGGTTCTAATGAGCACCCACAATCTATGTTTTGAGCAGAATGATAAAATAAAATCGGAATTTTTTATCTGAAAATTTCATTTTTTGGTGGTAAAATTTTCAGTATATTTGAATAGGCATGTTTTCGTAATGAGAAGTGTGGTAAAGAGGTAAGGTTTGGTTTGGTTGCAATATTATTTATTTTAACGCCTAGTTCCTAGGCTAGCTGAATACCACTTAAAGCGGGATTCGAAACAGAGACCACGCGATCTTAAATTAACGCATAAACCAGTTAATTCTGTCATGCGGGCACTTCGTCAAAATGTTTAATATAATTTTAAAATTATACATTCTTGTTAAGGGGCTAGCTATACACTGTAGACCTCTGTTCAGATGGGAGACAAGACCAACATTGTACGAGCTCCCCTTACAATACTATATAAGCCAGCGGATGACAAAACCAACAAAATGGCATGTGCGCCAAGCAAAATCTCAGATCAGCCTGGGCATCCGCCCAGTCTGATCAGAGTCTTCTTTGTGCACTCAGTGGGTAGCTAAGGACCCAAGCTTTCTTCATGCGGACAGCGAAGACTCTGATCAGACTGTGCGAATGCCCAGGCTGATCTGAGTCTTCGCTGGGCGCACATGCCATTTTGTTGGTTTTGTCATGCGCTGGCTTATATTATAATAGAAACATATTACCTGGACGTACATTCACCGCCAAATGCTGAGGCTGCAGCTGGACGGGGTTCACGCTGGGCTCACCATCTTGTAGCGGATTATTCTACAAGGCATAAAATATCTGTGACATTTGTTGTAGCTAAGTGATCAGTCCTGACTATCTTACATATTCGGACAACAGAATGCCGTATACGGTCTGATTAACGCACACCTCCCTATAAGCGAACAGTTTAGCAAGTTCGTAGCACTCAAGTTGTAATTCGTGTATTTTTTTCTCCTTCTTTATAAAAACATTTGCTGTAAGTATTCTTCTTGTCGAGGCATTTCAAATGAGTACCAACAACATATGCTTTTAAAAATAAAATCAGAAAAAAATAACCATCACGAAAACACGCCTATATAATTCTGACCCCCTTAAACCCCACTTTTATATAGTAAAACTGGGGTTTACAGGGGTATACATTATTTTTCTTATTTCTGCTCAAAACATAGATTGTGGGTACTCGTTAGAACCGCCTCGGCGAGGCGGTTCTAACGAGTACCCACAATCTATGTTTTGAGCAGAAATATGAAAAATATCAGAGTTTTTTATGTGAAAATTTTCAGTTTTTGGAGGTGAAATTTTCTATATATTTGTATAGGCGTGTTTTCGTAATGACCTAAGCATCATTAAGATATCCTCTTATGCAGTCGTTTGCTGGTCTTTCCTTCATCTGGGTCCTTATTAGGTGGTATTTACTTCAAGCGTTTTTATTCAGCAATTTTGAAAAGCTGAAGTGCACAGGGCAATAATTAGGTCAAATATGATATCAAAGAACATGCCCTGAGACCACAGCAGTATTGATAATGCCTTCGTCACACGTAATATAATAACATTTTGGCACATTTTTTGGACATTGGTTTTTTAAAATTTCTGAAATAAACTGTTAGATAAAATGGCAAAATCATACTTAGACGAGATATCGAGTATTAAAAATGATTTAAAATCATGAATAATTGGTTATCAATAAATTCAGTAAGTTCTTCCACTACGTCAGCATTTAGTGACGCCACGAAAATGGTACATAGCTACGGAATGATAACTGGAGCTGTGAATGAAATAATTTATAAAATCAGGAAAGTTTAACATTAACCATCCGCTGGGCAAATTCAGCACTTGACCAACTGATGTTTTTTGGTTGTTTTTTTTTTCTCCAGAAAATCGGCTTTCTCTATAGGTGACAATTTGCATAAATGTCAAAGTCTATTTTCTGGACAAAATAAAAAATGATATTTCAAAATGTCGTCTGCTGATTTTTTTTTTCAGCACATTAAGCGTTGAAGTAATAAAATTTGTCCGATTGTATACTTTGTTGTGTTTTTCAACAAAACACATATCCTATCCCTGTTGAAAAGTTTACATAATGTCCAAATCCTTTCCGACTGACTTTAAAATTGTAGATTTGCCACCATATATTAATGGGAGACAACTTCTGTGAATATCTGTCTGTTTTCCTTTAAACACACCAAATTCCTTCACCAAAGCGATCTACTCTAAAGGCAAAGAATTGGCTCTCGCAAGGGGAGCAAATTCTTTTCTTTTAGAGCAGATCCCGTTTTAGAAAGGAGATAAAAAATGAACAACTAATTTACGAATTAAGTTACCGCCTATAAAATATTATTTTGTGAATTTCTGTCTGATTTCCTTTATACACACCAGATCCCTTCACCAAAGCGATCTACTCTATAAGCAAAGAATTTGCTCCCACACGGGAAGCAAATTCTTTTCTTTTAGAGTAGATCCCGTTTTAGAAAGGAGATAAAAATGAACAACTAATTTACTAATTGTTACCGCCTATAAAATATACTTTTGTGAATTTCTGTCTGATTTCCTTTATACACACAAGATCCCTTCACCAAAGCAATCTAGTCTAAAAGCAAAGAATTTGCTCTGTCCTTTTAGAGTAGATCCCGGCGTTTTAGAAAGGAGATAAAAATGAACAACTAATTTACTAATTAAGTTACAGCGTATAAAATATACTTTTGTGAATTTCTGTCTGATTTCCTTTATACACACCAGATCCCTTCACCAAAGCAATCAAGTCTAAAAGCAAAGAATTTGCTCCCGCAAGGAGATTACGGCCTTTTCAAGAATATTTCATTCATATCGAGCCGATCATTCATTAAAGGAGGGCGAAAACCGGAGAACCCGGGGAAAAACCATCTGACCATCCGTAAGCAGAACTTGGCTTTCCCACGTGACCCGTGCGACACCAACCACAGCGGTGAGAAACCTAATGGATTGAGAGTCAACTCTCCTATCCACTAGGCTACGGGGACCCGTTCCCGCAAGGGGAGCAAATTATTTCCTTTTAGAGTAAATCCTGTTTTAGAAAGGAGATAATTGTTTGTGTTGAGGTTTTATGGCCCAGTCAACCCAATGGGGTCATGTCGAGCGCGGTCAGTTTACCTAACCACACGTTTACTGGGCAGGCTTAGTCCTCTAAGCGGTTAACCAGTAGTGCGCACATTCTTTCGCCAGAAACTGACAACTGCCCTTCTTGAATCAGCGGAAGGGAGAGAATGACCGTAGAAAATATTTCATGATCAATCTCCACGAAAGAATGTTGCCGACCTCGGCGGGGGTTGAACCCGCGACCTCCTGGTCTTCAGTCGGACGGCGCATCCAACTGAGCCACCGAGGCCGGCAGAAAGGAGATAAAAAAACCCAAAAAAAAACAACTAATTTACTCATTAAGTTACCGCCTCTGAAATTTACCAATAAGAGTTACCGCCTCTGACATTTACCAATAAGAGTTACTGCCCCTGAAATTTACTAGCATGTCTTACCGTAGTGAAGGTTCTCACATTATCTGGATGGAAAATGTCGTTACATGATTTATCTTGCAGGTCAGACAACGTGCTACATCTAGAATACGAGAACACCTGAAACAGGAAAGAAAAAAGTGCATGTTTAAAAGAAAAATGGATGCGTTATGCAAATAGTAGTATAAGTCCACAAGCAATGACCAGTGACAAAGAAAAATTCAGCTATTAAGTCTATTCGAAATGAAGGGCAATCTGCTATTAAGAGTAGGTTTTGTCATTCCAAAATGGTTCTTCCTTATTATTTTATATCCGGTGTTAAAGGCGACATATTCCTCAAACGTAGATTTTTTTTTTCCCCAAGAAAAGTTTAATAAAATGATACATAGTATTAAAACAATCATTAAATGTGGCATCTGACAGCGTGTAAAATTTCAGTTACTCTCTTGGTTTTGAACCTGATCAAAAATGAAATGATTTTTTATCGTATCTCTGAATTAATGTTGGCAACATCAATTTAGAGTTACCACAGAAAATCCATCCATTTCCAGAACGAGAGACTAACTGAAGTTTTACAGGCTGTCAGGTGCCACATTTTATGATTTTATTAATACCATATATCAATTTTTAAACCGTTCTTGGATAATAAAATGCCCATTGTTTGAGGAATAAGGAGCCTAATAAGAGCACTTTAGGCTGTCCCAAAGGTGGTCTTGTGGTCTTAACAACAGTTTTACTATAAAAGGATTGGATAATTCAGGTAGGCTTTACAACCTCTTAGTACATCTTTAAATAGTTTCTTTTCTTTTTTCTTTTCTTTTTTAGTTGGTGGGGGGGGGGGGGGGGGGCAGGAAAGGGTCGGTGGGGGGAGGGGGGGGGGGGTAAAATGGGGAGTTCAGTTGTACCCCGCTTTGACTCAAAATTTCATTTTCGTGGGATATTTTGGATTAATTTGGCAAATTTGGGATTCCGTATTTATCCTAAACATTCAGTCGAACCCCACTTTGACACACAATTTTATTTTCATGGGCCATTTTAGATTAATTTGACAAATTTGGGATACCGTATTAACCCTAAATATTAACATCCCATACTCTTTACTCTATGCTTTTCTTCAATAAGTCAATTTTACTACCTGTGAATGTGTGTAACGTTGCTGGATGAGTGGCAAACAGTGTAGACCCTGATCAGACGCCGCACTGCGGCGTCTGATCTGGGTCTGCACTGTTCGCTAAGGCCTGCCCTTCCGATTACGGAGAGTAAGAGCGATAATTTGATCAAATCGAATCCCCTCAGAAATCATCCAGGATCCACCCCTGTGACAGATAATGTAAAATCGGTTGACATGGTAAAATGAAAATGGTAAACCAGAACTTACCTCATCTTTACACCAGGCGCATTCTTTCCGCGCAGTAATACAATCTTCGCACCAATTGTTCTGACCACACTTTTCTACGTTTATGTCGGCAGTAACCAGTACAACACAGCCTACTAAACGAGTAAAAGTTCTGTCAAATTTACCCTAAATATGGTATCAGCAAGTCCGTTTTCTTATCTGTTACTTTGTCTATAACCTACTGCATGAGTGGCAATTTTACGAACAATTATTCTTTTGCTTAATGATTAGAAATGGTTTAAGAAACCAGAAATCGTATTTTTTTTTTTTTTTTTTTTTTTTTTTTTTGAAAATAGTGGAAGGCTATTTTTGAAATATGCAACACAGCCAGCTCTACATGTTAACCCTTAGACCTATAAATGTTTACATAATGTAGTGAAAACACTGCGAAAATTATCGATGACTGTGCGACTACATTTAGATCGTTATTCTCGCAAACGATATGCAAGCTGTTCTTCGCAGAGTGGTATTTTACTCATACGAAATAGCAGAGTGCATAATACGGAGATAAGACTAATGTGACATAATATTAAACAGTAACAGTGGAACTTCGACTCCACTAAAACGATCTCCAAGCAACAGCAACTTTTTCTTTGTTCGTAAAATGCCGTTTGAATGTATGTTTAACATTTCTTTAGCAGCCACCAAATCACAATAACCAGCTTTATGCATATCTAATAATGGCTGTCGTAGGAAGTTTGCGTGTAACGACCAAAGATATAATACTTTAACTATATGTACAGTCGGCTCTCGTTATCTCGAAGTCCAAAGGATTCTCTGAAATATTAAGACATATCCGTACATGGACATATTAGATTTGTAGAGTTGAGGAAAAAATAAATCGAGCAACCACATTTCACAAATAAGTATGTAATTTTACTCCTGAAGTTTAAGATATATTGAAAATATTGTGGAAAAGAGGAGAAATTGCTCCTGAGGAGCAATTTCTCCTCTTTTGCACAATATTTTGTTACCTGTTGTTAGTTTTCCAGTTTAAACTGGGGCCTTTTTTTCACATCGAGATAAGCGGTCATTCGAAATAAGTGAGGTCGACATAACGAGAGTCGACTGTATATGTATCCAAGTTGCCTTTGTGTCACATCTAGACAATCAAAAGCACAGTTAGGCATGCTGATTTTATTTGTATTAACCACAGTTCGTGTTAAGTGTCGTTTGGAGGCCATTAAATTTCTCTGTTCCTTTGCCCGTAAGGGCTATTGCATTTGTACCTAAAACAAAGTTGTGCTAGACTCGAGGAGAGAGAACGGTGTAGCATCGCATCACACAATACTGCATATGGAAAACTCTAGAAAAACCTAGTATGTTGTGATTTAATTGCTTGGGTTTGTTCCTTTTACAAACGATTCCTTTTCACAGAAGTACAGCTGGTGTTGTAAAATGTCTCCCCGTACTTCATAATACATGTATTGTAGATTCTATTTTTAAGTCCTATGGGACAATGGAGTCCATTTCAAATATTTCGCTGGAATCAAAGTTAGCGAGTACGTGCAGTGTCTTATATATAGAGGATATTTACTCTTTTGCTGTGAATACCATAAATATTGTCATCGAGTGTAATGAAAACATCAGTATTTTCACGAGTGCGAAGCACGAGTGAAAATTTGAATGTTTTCATTACGCAGAATGGAATTTTTTATGGTATTCACTGAAAAAGGGTAAATTTTCTTTTCATTCTATTGTTTACACGCCAATGCGCGTTTCTGACGTCATAACTAACGTCACCAAACAAAACATGAACATCACGGCGTCGACGTTCAGTGCTTTAAAACGTGTGAAACACTGGAGAGACAAAAGCAAATGGTTTCAGCAAATCAAAATAATCTTGATACCAAATTCACCCAGGGAAACCCGATATCGGGATATCGGAGGTTGCGAGATTTCGGAGGTAAACAAATGACGTCATCCAGCGACAGGGTATGTACTTATCCATTTTTGATTGCTTATATCTTAATCATTTGATAAAAAAGCTGAGTTGCTCGTTCTAGAGACATAATAATGAATATGTTAAAGCAAATATTTCCTTTCTCAGCTACTTTGTGGAGGTGAAAACGGCATTTGAATCAAGATGATCTATTTTTCATCTCATGTTTTGCCTTTTCGACGGCTACCAGCCCGATCATGGTAAATGACATGTTGGTTTATTATTGCCCAAGGATGGACTTATCTTTTCTTCGACTGTCTTCATAGTTGTTTCAGTTTATCAACAAAAAATAGCGCCTCCGGATGAAATTTAAAGCAAGTACTAGCGAAATTTTGGATAACGGAATATTCGGAGGTACATTGACACATGATGCTGTGTATCTCGGAGGGACTGTTGCTGGATTTCGGAGGCACTGAAAATTGAAGGAGTGAGTTCTGTCTGAAAAGGCAATATAAATTAAAACCCTAATCGCACAATATGGTGCTAAGCCTGTGTGCAAATACTAGTGTCTCTTTTTGTAGCAATTTTAACAGGGTTTGATTGGTTTGAAGGAGAGTTTAACGTAATAATATTACTAGAACCAATGTCATTACGTTTAAGAATTTATATGCAATAAAACAACTTTTCGCTGCAAAAATGATGTTCTGTATGTGAAATGTGATATTTTCCTACTTAAGTTTCGATTGAAATGTTGATTTTGGAAACTCGTAAGAACCGCAGCGCCGATGTGGTGCCAACGAGTGCCATCAGAGCAGAAATAATAAACGTAACGTTACCACTGTAAATCTATGATATATCAATTATTTATAGCAATATCCCAACTCGGCACAATATTCACCAATATCAGTACAAAAACTCTATAATAAAGTTAACAACAGATGCTTATTCGTCCATCGGGCTGACATTTGTATATCTAATTACAAGAGTCTATCTAATTTCTTATACTGAGTCGTTCATATTTAACCATTGCCTGTGTTAGGTGGGTCGCTTAATTTAGAATTTAGCAACAACAACAACAGCAATAATAATAAAAATAATAATAATAATAATCACACGATGAGCGCTTTAAAAATGTTTACAATCTGTTAAGAAGCATACCTCTGAGTCCCAGTCTGTACCATACGGGCTTTCAACTCCTTTGTTGTCTACAAATCTTTACGGACAGTCCGCTTATCTAGGTTTTAAGCAGCAGCCAGAAAAATTACACATTCCCCTGTAATCCCATTTTCCTAATATAAGTGAGATTTGCAAGGGGTCTTCACCACATAAATTTGCTAGCGTGATATAATAATTGTATGAGTTGTATCGAGGAGACCTTTGTCATTTTCATTTGCTATCAATAGAAAACATTGCACATTTTATAACGTGTTCTTCCATACGCACTGTGTGGGCGCGTGCGTGTGTGCGTGTGTGTGGTTGGGGATGAGGGTGGACAAATTTATTCAAATTCAAGCAGATAGGGGCGGGGGGAGTTGGCGAACGTAGCCCCCATTGTGGACAAATTATTTAAAAAATCAAGCAGATTTTAATCGAAAACACAGGTTACACCCCTAATTTTCGCCTCTAAATCGACAGTTCCTGAGCATTTGCAAGCCTCCATACGGTAACACCATCCCCATTTCAACACCCACGGGCCTGGGTTTTTAAGCCTAAATTAAATGTAAGTGAAAAATCCATGGAGTGTCTGACCGACGAAACGATGAAACGAGACCTGTACCCCTTTCGGGCCAATTATTTGAAAAATCATGCAGGTTTGGCCATAAAATCACTTTACATTCCTTAATTTTGCATCCCTCATCGGCATTTTATTGGCATCTGTGTCCCTTTTAAGAATAGCCAAGAATTCACACACCCGCCCCTTCCATTTCAAAAGTCTGTGTATAGGCCTGGAAATTCACGAAAGGCACAAAACGTTGTGATGAACAAATATGAAAACACGCAGAATGAAATTTTCATGTCTTAAAAATACAAACTTTTCAGAAAGAAAACTGTTAATTTTCGTATTATTATTATTACTATTTTTTTCATCGAGGTGGTTCTAACGATAACCCTCAACCTATGTTTTAGAGCAGAAATGACGTGGTCCCTAAGAGTACCTCACTACATATTTTAGAGCAGAAACAAGAAAAAAAAATCCTCAATTTTTCTATGTGAATTCTTGCTTGTTACCGGGGTTTTCATCACGAAGGCTGGTTATCTTGATGTTTTATCTTGATAAGTCTATGACACATTATTTCATTTATTATGTACCAGTCAGCATAAACGCTTTGTTCGCTTGCTACCTGCCACTCCTGACGATTCAGGTAATCGTCTTCAACATATTAAACCAGGCAAGATCACGTTTCAGAAAAGATGTAGCCGTTTTAAGAAGAACACAAAATTTCCTTTCCTCCGATGTCCCGTTAACCAATATAAATCTGTCCTCCGACATCCCTACATCATACCTCCGACATCCTGTTACCAATAAATATGACAACAACCCTAAAGAAATCTAAAAAATCTGCCACTTTAGTAATTTTTTCACATCTGCTATTTCTTGTATAATTTATAGAAAGGTTCTAGATTATACAGACATACATACTCAATGAAGAAGCTTTACAGGATAAAAGCTATAAACAATTGAAAATGGAATTTGGATGAAAACCAGTGGAATTTCCTTTTCAAACGTGATTTTGAATAAATAGGAGGATACTTCATATTGAAATGCCATTTTCATATATTAAACTATTCAACTGAGAAAATATAGGTTACGTTGCTTATCCTCCAGAAGCACTTTTTTGATCATTAAAAGAGGATAAGTACATACACTGTCGCTGGATGACATCATTTGTTTACCTCCGAAATCTCGCAACCTCCGATATCCCGATATCGGGTTTCCCTGGGTGAAATTGTTCCTTGCATTCTAACTGAGAAAATGCATACCAGCACTTGATAGTTTAGTTCAGAAGCAAAGCAGTTAAAGGTGTTCAAAAATCTGAAGTGGAGGTAACATCCACTTCTGAAACAATGAAGAGAACCGAAGTCGTCCAAAGCGAGGAGTGAAAATATAAATGGTATACCATATCAGTTCACTAGTGATTGATACCACTTTTTATTATATACAAAGTAATGAAATATAGAGAAATTTTAATGAAATAAAATTCATATTTTCTCTAGTGAAATATAAGTTTTATATTTTCACTAGTGAAAATATAAAACTTATATTTTCACTCCTCTGAGCAGTGAAAAATATAAGATCTGGATCTACTTTTTTTTCTTATTTACATTTATGTTTTCATTACACGAGATGAAAATTTTTATTGTATTCACTGAAAAAGAGTAACTTTTCTTTTTATTTTATTTTTACACGCCAATGCGCGTTTCTGACGTCATATCTAACGTCACCAAAAAACAAAACATGAACGTCATGGCGCCAAGGGACAAAACTGCGTGTCAGACTTTCCCTTGCAAATGCAAGATTTGCATCTCATCTATCGAAAGTGATGTAAATAATAAAAAGAAAATTCAAATGTTTGTCGTGAATATAACTTTTATTTCATCTCGTGAAGTGAAAAAATGTATATTTCATTCGTGCCTTCGGCACTCATGAAATATACATTTTTTCAATTCACTCGATGAAATAAAAGTCATATTCACTCCAAACATTTGAATATCCTCTATTTTTTTACCAGATATACACTGATTTCACCGCTAACAATAAAATAAAATTCAATACTGCACATGAACAAACTCAAGAAAACGGATTCTATTATTTTCATTTCTACGATGTGTTCCATGTTCCCATAAAGATCCTTTTTCACAGAACAGATAGATTAAAAAAAAAAAAAAAATGAGGAATCCCTTCGAAGCAAGAAATAAAATAAAACGCATTAAAAAAACGAAAAGGCCAGGTTTGATTTTATTGACTGTGCTCCTGAAAATTAGGTAATGAGTAATACTGGTCACGCCTCCTGGACCCGGGTTCTATTTTTTTTTTCAGTTATACGAAAATGAACCCTGTGGAAAAAGCAAACTATATTTACTTATAAGTGTTTTACATCACACTCTTTATCATCCAGAGCATTTGGTTGGGGGAGAAAAAAAAAAAAAAAAAAGATTGACTGAGAATGCGTCTTGTGAGCTACTGATTTCTGATTAATTTCGCTAAAGCTTTAAGAAATTACCATCACGAAAAATGCCTATATAATTTTGAACCCAATAAACCCCACTTTTATACAGTGCAATGGGGTTTACGGGGGTAAATATAATTTTTCTTGTTTCTGCTCAAAAACATAGATTGTAGGTACACGTTAGAACCGCCTCGCCAAGGCGGTTCTAACGCGTACCCACAATCTATGTTTCGGTCAGAAATCTGAAGAATATCTTATTTTTTTTATCTGAAAATTTTCGATTTTTGGTGGTAAAATTTTCAGTATATTTGAATAGACATGTTTTCGTTATGAATTTCCTTTTTTTGGAAATCACTGTATTAAGTATGAATCCAATTTGGATATCAGGGCTTGAACTGCTGTGTTTGTAAATACATATGAGCCGAAACACGGGAAAACCATTTAAAACGTCATAATGTGTAATGCAAGACCGTGCCCTCTATACCACATGCAGTTTCACATTAACCTGTGCATTCGCTCAGTCTCATGACAGGGTCTCCAATGTCCGCTTACAGAATCAATATTTACTGTAGAGTATATCGATAAACAGAGGCCTTGATCAGACTGCGTGGATTCGCACGTTGAGCTGAGCTTACGCTGTTTGCAAATGGCTTTAGGACCCTTTTCCTGTGTTGAATAGTATGGCTACTTGTGTGACTCAAGATCTCTCTCCAATTATGTGAATTGTATATCTCTTAATCATAGCTGTGGACATTGTTTTCAAAAACAACAAAACATTTTTTGTTTTTCGTTTGTTTTTTTTTTTGTTTTTTTTTTTTTTTGTTTTTTTTTTTTTTCGTTTTTTTATCTCTTATTTCTAGTGGAAAACATATGTTCAAGGTACTCATTTGTTTTTCTCATTTCTAGAGGAAAACATATGTTGAAGGTACTCATTAGAAGCGCCTCACCTACATCATATGTTTTTGTCGAGAAATAAGAAAACTTATCTGTATATTCCATCTAACCAGAGCCATGTTAGCACAGCTTTATCAACATAAAATGTTGGGAAAATCAGAAAGATTTGATAAAACAGAATGAGACAAATTTATTCAGTATAAGCTTTTGATAAAAAAAAAGCAAACCTAGAATAACATTCAAAAATCTAAAGATATAAGCTTTTGATGAAAAGGCAAACTTAGAATAACATTCAAAAATCTAAATTATGAAAATTCGTCTAATAATGTAAAATTCCTGCATACCATGCATTATGTTTTATGGGGTGGGGTTGTAGGGGGTGGGGGGGTAATGGGTATATGTACTTGTTAACATAATTGCAGCCACAAAGAAAACATTTCGACTTTCGTCCAACATTATTATTACAGCCATGATGCAAACTTCTTACAATACTTGTGTTTCGGTAGGAAAAGGAACATTCCACGCGAAGAAATAAATCTAAGACAAATTCAGATTATGCTATTCACTATGGTTAAAACAAAATATAAAAATCAAGATTTACCCAGTATTATAAAACTCCTATATCTATCCGCCATTTTAAACTCTAGCTTTGTTATGATGATTTCCTGGTCTTCGTCTCGTAGCGTTCATGTGTGTGTAGCCGGGCCCCATGTCAGCTATGTGAAACCGGAAACGATGACAAAATCTGTACTTCTTCCTTCGACGGATGTGTTTCCGTTTTATAAGTAGTGGTATTTGTCTACAACAGATAACTAGTGATGAGAGGTTTTCTTTCTCTGTTTTTTCTTTCTTTGTTTCTTTTTTCTTTTTTTTTCTTTGATTATTTCGTTATCTCCTTCCTTTCACGCAGTCTTTCGTTTTCTTTCATTCTTTCTTTCTTTCTTTCTTCCTTCCTTTCTTTCTACTGATCAGACTGAACTTGAATGGAAGTTTTTACGGCTCGGTCAACATTGTTAAGGTCATGTCGAGCCAGTCAGTTAACCCATTTAATCCTAGCGTTACATAAATCGGAAAATGGCAAAAAAGTGTACACCAAGATCGGGCGCAGAACGCGGCAACTGATTAGGGTCTAAACTGTTTGCATTAAGTTCAGAAATTTCTACAAAAACGAGATTATGACAAAAACTAACCAAACACCCTTGATATAGGAAATGGACCTATCCAAAGATTTAAGGTAGAAGTCCACTCGGCATAAATGGGCTAATCTATTCACACTTTTCCAGGTCAGGCTTACTCCTCTAACCGGTTTACCAGTACTTGTGCACGTACTTACGCAAATACAGTTGACTCTCGTTATCTCGACCTCTCTTATCTCGAATAATCGCTTATCTCGAAGCGATAATCTGGTCCCTGCTTAAACATGTAAATCTAACAACAGGTAACAAAATATTGTGGAAAAGAGGAGAAATTGCTCCTCAGGAGCAATTTCTCCTCTTTTCCACAATATTTTCAATATATCTCTAACTTCGGGAGTCAAATTACATAAACATTTGTTAAACGTGGCTATTCGATTCATGTTTTCCTAAATTCTGCAAATCTGATATGTCGAGGTACGGATACTCGAAGTATTTCAGTACCTTGGAATTCGAGATAACGAGAGTCGACTGTAATTGAATCAGCAGAAATGGGAGAGAGTACTGATTAGTACGGACAAAAGTACGAATGAATGAATGAATAAATAAATGAATGAATGAATGAATGAATGAATGAATGAACGAACGAACGAACGAACGAACGAACGAACGAACGAACGAACGAACGAACGAAAGAAAGAAAGAATGAATGAATGAATGACTGGCTGAATGAATGAATGAATCCTAAGTCTTAAAGATGACTATGACTATATAAGAATACAAATGACTACGTAAAAGAAAGAAAGAAAGAAAGAACACTTTGTATTGTTATTGTATTGCTATTTTAAAGCCATTGTTTAAGCTTCTTCCATCAAACATTGCTCAAGGAGTGCTCGCCTTCTCAGTCACCATTAGCCTATCCTCTAAACGTTCAAATGAATAATATTGAAACAAAGCCATCTATTTGCAGTAAAATGATTAATTCAGTTGACTCTCGTTATCTCGAAATCCAAGCGACTCTATGAAACACTTCGAGATATCCGTACTTCGACATATCGGATTTGCGGAACTGGGGAAAACAATTAATCGAACAACCACCTTTAACAGAATGATCTTAAGTTAGAGATATATTTAAAATATTGTGGAAAAGAGGAGAAATTGCTCCTTAGGAGCAATTACTCCTCTTTTCCACAATATTTTGTTGTCTGTTGGTAGATCTGTGTTAAAACATGGACCAGATTTTCACTTCGAGATAAGCGGTTATTCGAGATGAGCGAGATCGAGATAACGAGAGTCGACTGTATTTTCTAGTTTAATTTCTCAGTTTTAACCGGACTAGTATCTTGTCTAAGTCACCATTCACCCATTAATGCCCAGTGGACTCTAAAACTTCAATCTTTGCGCAGGTCCATTTTCAATTTAAAGTGTGTCTGATTTGTGTTTTATCTATTATATCTTTTACAGAAATTCTAATTGTAGCTACAAACAGTGTATACCTTGATCGGACGCTGCTGTCTGTGGCGTCTGATTTAGGTCTACTACACGGTTTATCTAGGTCTCTTGTTTTAGTAACAAGGCATTAATGATTATACAAGAACAAATAATGGTGTAATATTGAAAATCACGTAATTGCTTCTTCTGCTATTAATTCCTAATATGAAACGAATTGAACTCTGATCCGACTCCGTGCTCAGCAGCTTTTAATCTGGGTCTACACTGTTTGTCAGGATACATTTTTGGGATGCTAAAATATATGGGTTAATGACTGCATGACACCGGGGTGCTGCAAATCGGAAAGGGTGGTTAAGGAAGTGGTTTGGTCAAAGGGAAGTGATGTGTAGTTACACTAAGTTTCTATACTGATCCAACAAAGAGACCCAGTAGTATTAACCCTTGTCCTGCTGAATAAATTAAATTGCCACGCCCACTTCTAACTCAGCCAATCAGATAACATGATGCGGGCTGTTTCTATAAATTCACAAACTTAATGGCAAATAGTGCAGATCTACACTGTTTGCTAAGGCAGGATATATCCGGGTTCAGCATGACAAGAGTTAAATGGCAAAAGAAACAAAGACTAATACCTTATGATGGTGTTAAAACGTACATGTAAATCAACAATTGAAGGTACACTTGAATTGTTTCCATATAAAGTATACCTGTAAAAAATGATTAACCAACAAGTATAATTTTTTTTGTTGTTGTTGCAACAAAAAAAAGGTAGTAATCTTGTTTTTCGTCGCAGTTCAGAAGTGTTGCATTTCATATTTGCGTCAGTATGTAAATAATTACAACATTTCTGTGTAAATATCTTCCTTTTTGTTTCCTTGAAAACAATAATGAAAACAAAAATTAAAACAGAAATCACCAGTCTCTTTGACCACAGTGTCGGATTACTGGCGGGAAGATCTCCTTATGGGTATGAATCTATAGCGGGCCGTTATCGGCCAGTCGGCTACCCTGACGGGCCGATATCGGTCCGCTAAAGATTTATGTAGACTGTGTACTGGGATAATAGATATGTTATTTAGTGTTCACCATATTGTATTTTCCAGCAATCTTATTATTATCTTTTCTGAACATTCCAGCTTCAATATCTTGATTCGTCTACGAATAAATTTCTTTAATGGGGCTTGAAACACTTGAGGTCTTTCCGCCATTTATCACAAGGGAGACGATTTTTGTGACTTCCTGTTTCCTTTCATGCACGCCAAGACCCTTCTGAAAAGCGGTCTACTTTTAAAGGAAAGAATTTGCTCCCAATGAGAGCAAATTCTTTCCTTTGAGAGTAGACCCTTTTTTCAGAAGGAGTGCCGAAAACAAATTTGAAAAAGTGGCCTCCCTCTTGACTGGGTGCATGCATTTCCTTTTAAGTATTGACACCCGGGTTCCATAGCGCAGCCATGACGGGTTTCATTGCGCAGACATGCCCGGTTCCAAAGCACATACATGCCGGTTTCCATTGCGCAGACATGACGGGTTCAAAAGCGCAGACATGCCGGGTTTCATAGCGCGGTTCCATTTTAGCATTGGTGGCCAGTTTGTTCAGCAGAGCGGAACAGTTTGAGCAATTTTGGTAGGGGACCTCCCAAAAAATTATCTAGAAGGCCTCCCAAAGAACTATCCTTTCAAGTTTGGTTGAAATCCGTCCAGTGGTTACGGAGGAGATGTTGTTTGAAGATTTTTTTTTTTTGTTTTTGTTTTTCGCTTTTTGTATTTTTTCTTCTTTTCTTTTCCTTTTCTATTTTTAGCTCTGGCAGTCACTTTGTGCAGCAAAGTGGAACAGTTTGAGCAATTTTAGTAGAGGATCTCCCAAGGAACAAGATTATTTGAAATCCGCCGAGCTGTAATAGAGATGTTGTTTGAAATTTTCCTATTTTAGCTCTGGCCGCCATTTTGTGCAGTGGAGCAATTTTGGTTGAGGACCTCCCAAGGAACAATCCTATCAAGTTAAGTTGAAATCGGCCAAGGGGGTTATGGAGGAGATGCTGTTTGAAGTTTTTTTGTTGTTTTATATATATATATATATATATATATATATATATATATATATATATATATATATATATATATATATATATATATATATATATATATATATATATATATATATATATATATCTGTAGCTGTGGCCACCATTTTTGTGCACCTAAGTGGAACAGTTTGTGCATTTTTGTAGGGAACTTCCCTAGGAACAATTCTATCAAGTTTGGTTGAAATCAACCAAGTGGTTACGGAGGAGATGTCATTTTTTTTTCTATTTTTTGCTCTGGTCTTCATTTTGTGCAGTGGAACGGAAAGATTTGAGCAAAATTGGTAGAGCACCTCCTACGGAATAATCAAGTTTTGTTGAAATCCGTCAAGTAGTTATGAAGATTTTGTTTGAAGGTGTTTTTTTTTTTTGTTTTTTGTTTTTTTTTTATTTTATTTTTTTTTTTTTTATTTATTTATTTTTTTTTTCGATTTTTAGCTCTGCTCGCCATTTTGTACAGCGGAGAGAAACACTTTGAGCAATTTTGGTAGAGGACCTCCCAAGGAACTATCCTATCAAGTTTGATTGAAATCCGCCGAGTGGGTACCGAGATGTTGTTGGGATTTTTTTTCTATTTTAGCATTGCCGGCCATTTGTGCAGCGGAGCAGAACGATTTGAGCAATTTTGGTTAAGGTCCTCCCAAGGAACAATTCTATCAGTTGTGGTTGAAATCTGCCCATTTCGTGCAACGGAGTGGAACGATTGGAGCAATTTTGGTAGAGGACCTCCTAAGAAAGAATGCAATCAACTTTGGTTGAAAATTCTCCCAGTGGTTTCATTTGAAGTTTATTCTATTTTTAGCTCTGATGGCCATTTTGTGCAGCGGAGCGTAACGATTTGAGCAATTTTGGTATAGGACCTCTAAAGGAACAGTTCTATCATGTTTGATTGAAATCCGCCCAGTCGTTACAGAGAAGATGTCGCTTGAAGTGTTTTTTCTATTTTTAGCTCTGGCAGCTATTTTGTGCAGCGGAACGGAACGGTTTGAGCAATTTTAGTAGAAGACCTCCCAAGGAACAAACCTATTAAGTTTGTTTAAAATCCGCCCAGTGGTTACGGAGGAGCTGTTGTTTGAAGTTTTGTTTTTTTTTTCTATTTTTAGCTTTGGCGGTTATTTTGTGTAGTGGAGCGGAACGGTCTGAACAATTTTAGTAGATCTCTAAAGGAACAATCCTATAAATTTTGGTTGAAATCCGCCCAGTAGTAACGGAGGGGATGTCATTTGAAGCAAATTGTGGACGACGCACGACGGACAACGGACGCCGGACACAGGCGATCACAATAGCTCGCCCGAGCACATTGTGCCCCGGTGAGCTAGAATATCAGAATTTTTATCTGAAAATTTTCCTTTATTGGTTGTAAAATTTTCAATATATTTAAAAAGGCATGTTTTCGTAATGGCGACTGGACCGCCGTACAGTAAATGGATCTCGCATTAGCATATTACGGTGGCGATGGAGAAGTCTGTATGGATCCGGCCTTGTCATATCACAGGTCCTAACCGCACTGTCTTTGGTGTCCAGCCGTCAGGTGTCGTGAATGGGGCGTAATGTCTGGAATGTGACTGGTCAGTGAGACAGCGCTGGAAAAAAAGAGAAATGAGCTCAATCTCACATCCAGACATGTCTCTCGCGAAATATCATAGAAAGCAACGATAAACTGGCACACACAAACACAAAGACGCGCGTACGTATGCACACCTATACGCACAGAGAGAGACAGAGAGAGCATAGAAGTTGTTAAGGAGGAGTATTTGATGATAATTCTGAGATCATTCTTATTTCTCCATAAAAAAAAAACATATATTGTGAGTACTCTTTAGAAGCGCCTCGTCAAGGCACTTCTAATGAGTGCCTTCATCACATTTTTTATGGAGAACGGGAGAAAATTATCCCAGAACTATCACCAAATACTCCTTCATAACAAGTGCTCAGAGAGAGAGAGAGCTGGGGGAGAGGGGGTGGAGAGAGGGCGTGAGAGAAATGGACAGAGAGAGACACACACACACAAACACACAAACACTCACACACTGACAGACACTTTTGGAATGTAAATAAAATCATACTTTGTGGCAAAATCATTATATTTTATTGTTTTAAAATAAATTCTTAAGCATAAAATAACAATATCTGTAAAGTTGGAAGGCTTAACAATGTGTATCTTCACAATGGTCATTACTAAACTCGAACATTAACAAGGCGTGTCCTTTTCATACAATTTGTCTCTTGAAGACACAAATCACATAAAATGACAATTCCTAATTTCACAGAAACAAAGAGAATAATAAGAAAAAAAAAATACATATAATCATTTCCATCTGATATCTTTAGTCATTATGCAATGGTTAATCCATTTCAGAGCTGCAGACCAAAACAAATACAGTCGACTGTCGTTATCTCGACCTCGCTTATCTCGAATTACCGCTTATCTCGAAGTGAACATCTGGTCCCTGTTTAAACATGAAAATCTAACAAGTAGCAAAATATTGTGGAAAAAGGAGAAATTGCTCTTCTTTTCCACAATATTTTCAATATATCTCTAATTGCAGGAGTATACATTTGTGAAATGTGGTTGTTCGATTTATTTATCCTCAATTCTGCAAACCTGATATGTCGAGGTACGGATATCTCGAAGTATTTCAGACAGTCCCTTGGAATTCGAGATAACGAGAGTCGACTGTACCTGTGAAGCGCAGATCCAGATAAGTCAACATATCTCATCAGGATCTACACTGTTTTCCGCTCTATTTTGTTCTCTTGAAAGCAATATTGGATGTGTCCAAACCCGAAATTGGTAAAGTCCAATTCAGTAACTCAGGTGTGAAAGGACTGTCACTCAGCTGCAGACGGCAACTAATGGACAATCATTTAGAGTACATACGTAAATCTTGCATACCGGTAAGACTTCAGCAGATGACATTTTTCCCAAAAAATAGCCTTTGACTTTTCATGCAAATTGTCTCCTAAGGAGACAATTTGCAAGAAAAGTCAAAGCCTATTTTCCGGGAAAAAATAAGAAAAACAAAATAGTGTCAGTCCGTTGTCTGCTGAATTAGCCCAGAATTTGGTAAATGTTAAAAGCATTTTTGACATGTGTTACCTAGGCATACATGAAGCTAGATAACAAAGTATGTTTCATTTGCAAGACTGCACGGTTACAACGACTTGCACATATAATTCTTCCTTACAAGAATGTTTGACATGGGTTGCTTAGCAACACCTGAATCTTGATAACAAAATATATGTTTCATTTTGAAGATTGCATGAGTACAACGATTTGCACATATAATGCGTTCCTTAAAAGTACGGCTGCCAAAATACCATGCCCTACATGTCCAACTTGTCGCATTCCCCTGAGGACAAGTAAGAAATTTCAATTTACTTGTCCTGGGACCAGGAATTCATAGCCCTAGCTAAGAAGAGTATCCAGATTACGAGACATATACAGTCGACTCTCGTTATCTCGAATTCCAAGGGACTCTCTGAAATACTTCGAGATATCCGTACTTCGACATATCAGATTTGCAGACTTGAGGAAAAAGTAATTTGATTAACCACATTTCACAATTATATGTGTAATTGGACTCTTGAAGTTAGAGACATATTGAAAATAGTGTGGAAAAGAGGAGAAATTTCTCCTCTTTTCCACAATATTTTTACCTGTTGTTAGATTTTCATGTTTAGGCAGGGACCAGCTTTTTACTTCGGGATAAGCGGTTATTCGAGATAAGCGAGGTCGAGATAGCGAGAGTCAACTGTATTTTTCTTATTTCTCAAAGAATACATATGTTGTAGGCACTGGTTAGATTTTTTTAAATTTGATTGAGCTAAAGTTTTACGGCCCAGTCAACCCATTAGGGTCATATCAAGCCGATCAGTTTGCCTAACTACACTTTTCCTGGGCAGGCTTATGCGTCTAAGCGGTTAACCAGTATTTGTGCATATTCATTCGCCAGAAACTGACAACTGCCCTTCTTGAATCAACGGAAGAGAGAGAATGACCGGGGTACTCATTAGAAGCTGAGTCGCTTCTAATGAGCATCCACAACGTATATTTTCTTCAAAGAATAATAAAAATGTCAATTTTTGGGCAAGTAAATCTTGGTTGGACAAATGGATTTTGACTATTTACTTGTTATTTAATTGTCCGTGGACAAAAAGTATAATTTTATAATTCCACAACCCTGCTTAAGAGGATTTTCGCCATGGGGTTGCTTAGGCATAGCTGAAGCTAAGTAACATGCATATTTCATTTGGAAGACTGACTGATTACAACGATTTGCATACAGTCGACCCTCGTTATCTAGATCTCGCTTATCTCGAATAACCGCTTATTTCGAAGTGAAAAAAGTATAATTTTATAATTCCACAACCCTGCTTAAGAGGATTTTCGCCATGGGGTTGCTTAGGCATAGCTGAAGCTAAGTAACATGCATATTTCATTTGGAAGACTGACTGATTACAACGATTTGCATACAGTCGACCCTCGTTATCTAGATCTCGCTTATCTCGAATAACCGCTTATTTCGAAGTGAAATTCTGGTCCCTGTTTTAACATGGAAATCTAAGAACAGGTAACAAAATATTGTGGAAAAGAGGAGCAATTTCTCCTATTGATTGTGTTGGGGTTTAACGACACGTCAATCCTTTTGGGTCATTTTGTGTCGTCTCCCAGAGAAAGGGAGAAAAGAGATAGAAGAGATAGTAGAAGAGATGAAAGAGAGGACAGGGAAGAAAGAGGTACAGGAGTGAAAGTGAAGAAACAGATCAATTAAAAACATTCCCCTTCTACCCTTACCTGCTACAAGGATAGCAGGTCTTGCCCAACTGTAAGCCAATATCATTTGGACGCCCCGGTGCCGTGAGGTACAGGACACCTTCGCACCACCCGACCATCCCCCAATTTTTCCTCTTTTCCACATTATTTTATATATATTTCTAACTTCAGGAGTCAAATTACAAATTCACATGTTAATTGCGGTTGTTCAATTTATTGTTTTTCTCACTTTCGCAACTCTGATATGTCGAGGTACGGATATCTCGAAGTGTTTCAGAGAATCCCTTGGAATTCGAGATAACGAGAGTCGACTGTATATAATTTCTTCAGCACCTCGCAACATATATGTGATACAATATAAAACTATAAATGTTATATACATGAAATACATGAACTTGAAAATAAAATCTCGTAAAGTATAGTTTTGTTTTCTTTCTCATGCACCTATGCAAGAAAAGCTATCAATACTCAATAAACAAGCAAAACGGGGCCTTTCATATACATCATATACAATTTATATGACTAAACACCTGTGGTACATATAACACATATATTTTCTGCATGTAAACAGTACTGTCCAACCTCAATGGCTCGAACATCTTTGGGACGATGGAAATTTGTTAAGGATATGGAAATTTCGAGCCACTGAGAGTTAATCATGACGCCAGGTCAGGAAGCAAATGCCGATAATTCAGGGAACGTTTTCAGTCTTCTAGACAATAATAGTATGTTGAGTGTACTCATTAGAATCGTCTCGATGAGGCGATTCTAATGAGTACACACAACATATAACTTCATGTTAAAACTAGACAAAGTGCCCACTGGGGCACGTATACCCCCGACCAGCGCTACCGACAGTTTTTAAAGAGCGCAAAAAGCTTTGATTCTGGAGATGGCAGTTATATGCTTTATGTTATAACATTGAAAAACTTTAATCACACATAATATGAAGCCCTTGACCTCAAAGATCAGGCACAGGTGCAGGGATTGAGCTTAATAAAACTTTAGCCCTATAACTTCACCATATACTAGGAAAACAATCAGTCTTTATAATATGAGCAAAAATGCCATTTGTATGAAAAGTCTGTGACCTTGACTTAAAAGCCATGCCCCAGCTTGGGGATGGTGCCGAGAAAAACTTTAGACCTATATATACCATCATGCTTAATATTAATGAAACCAACAAAAGCGTCTTCATAATATAGCTATATAAATTTTAATGAAAATTTTAAGGTCACCTGCCTACTCAATGCCCTCTACATATCTGTAAAGTATCACAAAAATATCTTAAAGAAGTTTTAGAGTTATTGCCCGCACAAGATTTAAATAACCAAGGGAGAAAACTGCAGAATGGAGTCAGAAAGTCATTCTTGAATGTGATATACCTACTCAATGTCCTATACATACTGGTGAAGAATCATGAAAATATCTTAACATGTTTTAAAGTTATGGTTCGCACAAATTTTTTACAATTCTGGAGACAAGGGGGGATAACTCATGGATCAAGTCAAATAGAGTTGTCTTTCTTGTACCTGACACCCTACTAAATGCCCTCTACAACCTGACAGTTTCCTGAAAATAGCTCAAAAGGTAGTTAGGAGTTATGGGGTGCACAATAATGCATTTATGGACAGACAGACGGATGGATGGATGAATGGATGAATTCCATGCTGATAGCTATATCCCCTAAACCTCTCAGTAGGAGGATAACGAAATTCAACAAAAGGTCTTGAAGGTATAGCTATATATACTTAGATGCAATTTTTTTTACTTTTATATGAAATTTCTAAGTCTGTGACCTTGACCTCAAGGTCATACCCCGGGATGGGGATGATGCTGAGTAAAACTCTAGACCTATATCTACCAACATGTCAAATATAGATGAAATTCCTCAAAGGGTCTTGATGGTATAGCTATATAAACTTAAACACAAAAAAACTTTGACTTTTTTATAAAAATTCTAAGTCTGTGACCTTGACCCCAAAGTTACCCCCGGGGTGGGGATGGTGCTGATAAAAACTTTAGACCTATATCTACCATCATGCCAAATATGAATGAAATCCATCAAAGGGTCTTCAAAATATGAGGTCTTATAAACTTTAACGCAAAAACTTTGACCCAAAGACAAAAATAAAGTATGAACAAATAATGCTTCAAAGGACGGACGGACAAACAGATTTCTTGCTGATAGCTATATCTGCTCAACCCTTCAGTTAGGGGATAATGAAATTTAATAAAAGGTCTTGATGATGTGGTTATCTAAACTTAAACGCAAAATGTTTACTTCTATATGAAAATTCTAAGTTCTTAACCTTGACCTCGGTCACACCATGTGGGGATCATGCGGAGTAAGACACTAGGCTGATATCTACCAACATGTCAAATATAAATGAAATTCCTCATGGGTCTTGATGATATGGCTATATAAACTTAAACACAAAAAACTTCGACTTTTTTATGAAAATTCTAAGACCGTCACCTTGACCCAAGGTCACGCCTGGGGTGGGGATGGTGCTGATAAAAACTTAAGACCTATATCTACCATCATGACAAACATGAATGAAATCCATCAAAGGGTCTTCAAAATATGAGGTCTCATAAACTTTAGCGCAAAAACTTTGACCCTAAGACAAAAATAAAGTATAAATGAATAATACTTCAACGGACTGTCGGACAGACAAACAGATTTCTTGCTGATAGCTATACCTGCTCAACCTTTCAGTTAGGGGATAATGAAATTTAATAAAAGGTCTTGATGATATGGCTATATAAACTTAAATGCAAAAATTTTTACTTTTATATGAAAATTCTAAGTTCATGACCTTGACCTCGGTCACATCCAGGGTGGGGATCATGCCGAGTAAGAAGCTAGGCCAATATCTACCAACATGTCAAATATAAATGAAATTCCTCAAGGGTCTTGATGATATAGCTATATTAACTTAAACACAAAAAACTTTGACTTTTTTATAAAAATTCTAAGTCCATGACCTTGACCCCAAGGTCACCCCCGGGGTGGGGATGGTGCCGATAAAAACTTTAGACCTATATCTACCATCATGCTATATATAAATGAAATCCATCAAAGGGTCTTCAAAATATGAGGTCTTATAAACTTTAACACAAAAACTTTGACCCTGTGACTTTTTTATGAAAATTCTGTCCGTGACCTTGACCCCAAGTCACCCCCGGTGTGAGGATGGTGCCGATAAAAACTTTAGACCTATATCTACCATCATGCCAAATATGAACGAAATCCATCAAAGGGTCTTCAAAATATGAGGTCTTATAAACTTTAACGCAAAAACTTTGACCCTGTGACGGAAAGACGAACGAACGAACGAACGAACGAACGAACGTACGAACGAACGAACGAACGAACGTACGTACGAACGAACGAACGGACGAACGGAAAAGCGAAAACTATATACCCCCACATACTTCGTATGTCGGGGGTATAATAAGAAAAGTCCCTTAAATTTTTTTCTTGAGCTATTGGAAGAACTTTGTAGGGACTCAAAAAAACGAGTTCGAATTAATAGCCATGGTAAACGTATTCAAGCTATATCGTATGTTCGACAGTATATGTTTTAATATTCCGAACACTGACGTATAAACCCTAACTTTAAGGCAGACAGGCCAGGGCAGGGTAGACTCAGATCCGACGCCGTTGAACGCGGCGTCTGGTCAGTCTAAACTGTTTGCCACTTATTCAGCATTACTCAGGCACATCAACACGTAGAAGAATTGAAAATGTACAGCCGGCGTCGGTGGCTCAAGCTGATGCGCTTCCGACCGGGGATCAGGCGGTGATGACCAGGCGGTCGAGGGTGCGATTCTCGACGGCTATGCAAGATTAACTCGTAGAGATTGATCATGAAATAAATTCTACGGTCATTTTCTCCCTTTCTCTGATCCTTTTGATTCAAAAGGGCCCTTGTCGGTTTCTGGCGAAAGAATGTGCACAAGTACTTGTTTACCATTTAGAGGATTAAACCTGCCCGGAAAACGTTTGGCTAGGTGAACTGACCATAATAGTGTTGACTGGGCCGTTAAACTCCAAACCAAATAAACTTTAAATATTTTAGGATAAGAATGGTAAGCTATTAAGATGTCCCAATAATTAGGGTAACTACGGCAAAATTTATCCTTAAAAATCGAGTCTTAAAGGAGTTAAAAATATTAGCCACAACGTGAGAAAATGTACTTTTTGTCATGTGAACCCAACGAAAACTCTGATCAGACTCGCGCAGTCTGATCCGAGTCTTCGCTGTCCGTATGAATAAACTTTGCATCCTTGGCTATCCAAAATGCGCCAATGCACAGGGGGTTGGGGATGAGGGGTGGGGCCTGATCTAAATCTTCGCTGGGCGCACATGTCCGAAGGTACGTTTTCTCACGTTGAAGCTCATCTATGAATGAGACAGCGCATGACAAAACCTACAATAAGACCGGTGTGATCAGCAAAGACAGATCAACCTGTACATCCATCCCTCTTTCGATAGCCCGGAGGGTGTATATGGCACATGTGATCAGCGAAGACTGAACAGACTGAGCGGATGCGCAGGCTAATCTGAGTCTTCTCTGGTCGCTTCAGTCTTAGTGCAGGTTTTGTCGTGCGCTAGCTCAATTGTCTTATTGTCTGTGAAAACTTGGAAACATATTTTACTGTTATCAACTATCATCTACAGTCAGCAGATTTATATCCAAGCTTTGAACTTCCGAACCTCTCTAGTGTGCTTACGCAAAGTTAAGCTTTGTCCATTTTCAGTTTAGCGGTTCAAAACACAATAATGGTTCGTAAATTACTTCTGATGTTTCAGTCACACTGTAAAAATGTTTGAATTTTATTCAATATACCGGTAAACCCCTAAAATGCCCCATTCTGAAAAGCAAAACGTGACAATCGCCGTGGGGGCTAGAAATTAGGAGGAAATTCACATGATGTAGCAGAAACAAAATTATTGCAAACAGTGGCTCTACATTTTGTTGTATCTCTCTTATCATTTTGTCCCTTTAGGAGGCAATTTACATGATACCTTAAGCCTCTTGTTTTATTTTTAGAAATAACCTGCATGAAATTTCAAACCATATTTTCAGCTCGGAAAAGTAAGAAACAAATATCATAAAAGGTTGTCTGTTGCTATTTACGCCCAGTAGACTAAATATCTTGGTCATAACACTAGCCTATCGGCTCCTGATTCAGCGAAAATAAGTTTAATGTACTTCGATAGCCACTTGTATATGTAACAGTAAAATTACACCAAAGTATGTCTTTATATGCTACTCATTTGAATAGCTTCACCGAGGCTGTTCAAACGATTATCTACAAAATATGATTTGGTTATTTATCAGACCATGGTCGAGATATGCGCATTTTGTCCATTTTAAGTTTCAACATTGCCGGCTGGCATGGCTTTACTAGAGTGAGCATGAGTACATGCTGGTCTGAGATTACGCAGAAACACACCTGACAAAACTAAATGAAATCAACTTTATAACAATTCTTCTTTAACAAAACACATGCATAACAATCCTAAAGAAACCAAAAACAATAAAACAATAAACATCACGAAAACATGCCATTAAAATTTTGACCCCCTTAATATATAGTAAAACTGGAGTTTACATTATTTTTTCTTATTTCTGCCCAAAAAAACATAGATTGTGTGTACTCGTTAGAACCGCCTCGCCGAGGCGGTTCTAACGAGTACCCACAATCTATATTTTGAGCAGAAATATGAAAAAATCAGAGTTTTTTTTTTGTCTGAAAATTTTCAGTTTTTGGAGGTGAAATTTCCTATATATTTGAATAGGCGTGTTTTCGTAATGGTACTTAAACATATTAAATTCACGCTTACTTTGATTCTATCTGAATGCATTCACACTGAGATCAGACTGTGCACATACTTGCAGTCCGATCAGTGCTTTTCCGCATTCATTGTCTATTAGAATCTACATGTTTTTACCTATGAACGTAAAGCCCGTGATCGGACAGCGAATCACAGACCGATCTAGATGTTTGCTCACAGATCTACATGTATCTACGTGACTTAATATTACTAAAGGTGAATGTTTACAGATTGAGAGGGTGCACTCTACGCAGAAAAGGCAATCGAAACAACAATAGTGCAATCTTAGCATCTAATGGCAAATCCCAAAATAAAAAAAAAAAATGTTAGAACAATGAACATGCCATGCACGCGTACGAGCTGTGCAGAGCCAACATGCAAATAATTCTAAGCTGTCCTGTGTGAATATGCATGATGGCCTGCGTCTCTCAAGAATGCTTCCGATAATGGCAATACATTGATTGTTTTGTCACGTAAACAGAGACATACTGAATGTCAACGTAAGAAAAGTACAACTGAACCAGCGCACGACAAAACCTACAATATGACTTGTGCGACCAGCGAAGACTCAGATCAGCCTGCGCATACGCGCAGTCTGATCAGAGTCTTCGCTGATTGCATGTGCCTTCTACTGCCTTAGCATTTCCAAAGAGGGATAAACGAGAACCCTTGCCATACTGGGTGAATGTACAGACTGATCGGAGTCTTTGCCGGTAACGCAAGTCTTATTGTAGGTTTTGTCGTGATTTGGCTCAATATCATCAGTGTGGGGAATCCACGTGACCAAACGACCAGGTACACGGAGTTTGTTACTATTTTTAGCTCCGCATAAGGTAGTATTATTTTTAGAATATATCTATTCATACCAAATAGAATTCATTCAAATAAAGCGCAGAGTATGCGGAAAATCAAGCTCTTTCTGGTGGTTTAAGCGATATTCTGCGATCTGGTCAAATTCTCGAGAACATTCGAAGCTGTAAATCTGGGCAACCGGGACAACGTACATGAATTTAGACGGAAAAAATTCTCCGAATGTTCTCGAGAATCAGACCAAACTGCAGAACAGCGCTTACACCACCAGAAAGAGCTTGATTTTTCGCGTACTCTGCGCTTTATTTGAACGAATTCCATCAGGTATAAATCGAGATATACTAAAAACTCCTATCTTGGGAGCAAATTCTTTTCTTTTAGAGTAGACCCTTTTTAGAAGGGAGACAAACATTTTTGAAGGAGTTTCCTCCTCTGAAAGTGCATCGATTCTCCTTAACTCCTTACCAAACTTGTCCAAAAATTTAACCCATTGTATACTGAATAGACTCTCCCACACTATATATTGGAAGAGTCCAATTTCAATTTTAGGTACGTCCGGCTATGAGATTTACATAGTCCTAGAGAAAAAATGGCTAAACTATTTGCAAACAGTGGAGACCCTGATCAGACGCCGCGTTCTGCGGCGTCTGATCTGGGTCTGCACTGTTTGCCAATTACCCTTTTACGGGTCTCCCGACTAGAATGGGTTAAAGAAATCAAGTTTTAAATATTGTTGCAGTGCCATAAAACTGCTGGGTGAATGGATAAGAGTACACCCTGAACAGACGCCACAAGCTGATCTGAGTCTTCGCTTGGGCAAGATGTCATAAGGTACATTTTCTCACGTTGAGGTTAATTTTAATCATAGCTTTTGATAAATGGGAAGCTACACAAAACTTGTCGAAATAATATTTTTCTACGAATACTTATTTTTGGATACTCATTTGAATCGCTTCGACTCTTGAGTCCCAATATGTCTTAGGAAAAACTTCGTAAATGAAGAAAAAATAGTAGTACTATCTCAGCTAGCATTCTTTATAAATCTACAGCGGGCCGTTATCGGCCCGTCAGCTACCCTGACGGGCCGATAACGGCCCGCTATAGATTCATGTAGAATGCTTACTGTGATGTTCCGCGAAATTTTATGTCCGGGATTTTAACAGAAAAGCTTCTGCTAGATAATCTAAAGGGATCCTAAACCAAATGACCAATAACGTGAGACTATGCACCTTCGGACGTATAAGCTCAATGGAGACTCAGATCAGCATACACATTGGCGCAGTCTGATTAGAGTCTTTAGCAGGGTTCTCACTAGGATTTTGAAAATTGGAGTAAAATGCTGTCATCCAGAAAAAGTTGGAGTTTTACCATACTTTTCTATTGAGACTTTCCAAAAAGTTGGAGTCAGAAATGAAAAGTTGGAGTAACTTACTCCAAATCTGGAGTTAATGAGAACTCTGCTTTAGTGTGCGTTCTTTGGATAGTCACGGGTCTAGATTTCTTCAGGTGGAGACTCTGATAAGACCTCATGGAAGCGAATTGGTCATATATTTTTTGCGGAGAAATTAGAAAAATACATAGCTCCAGACAAGGAACTTTTTCAAAAAAAAAAAAAAAAAAAAAAAACACACACACACAATCACAAAAACACATTGACAGTTCGCCATTTCTTCATAAAAAACATGTTTTGGACTACCGTAATAACCCTAAGTACTGGGATAAATAGGCTGTTGCAAACAGTGTACACTAAGATAGCAGAACGTGGCGACTGATCAGGGTATTCAGTGTTAGTCATACACCATACCAGTCAGACACGTCAATATGATCAAGAGGTAGTAGCATGGACTATGGACTATTTCAAATTTTAGGACAAGTATGGTTTTGTTTGTGTTGAGGTTTTACGGCCCAGTCAACCCAATGGGGTCATGTCGAGCGCGGTCAGTTTACCTAACCACACGTTTACTGGGCAGGCTTAGTTCTCTAAGCGGCTAACCAGTATTGTGCACATTTTTTCGCCAGAAACTGACAACTGCCCTTCTTGAATCAGCGGAAGGGAGAGAATGACCGTAGAATATATTTCATGATCAAACAAGTATGGTAAGTAGATCCTAGCAGATACATGACCTCTATACAACGACACCTCAACGTCGATGCAACGTCATGACGTTGCATCGACGTTGAGGCGACGTTGTATAAATAGCATGTGTCTGCTGGGATAATAATAATAATAATAATACTAATCGACCTTATTTATAGAGGGTAACACATTTAGTAATCTAGTACTAATCTTCCATGTGGCCCTCTTTTTTCCTGGGTAGAAACCAGTACTAAGCAATGTGGATAAAGTCTCTTGCTCAAGGAAACAACACTTGCTGTTAGTGGGGATCGAACCCGGTACCTATCGATCTCGAGTCCGACGCTTTACCACTGCACCACAGCGCTCCAAGGTGTCCAATACTTAGGGTGAATACGGTATTTATATGCGCCTCAGTCGCTGAGGCGCTTCTAATGAGTACCTCGCTAGCACAACATGAATCTATATTGAGAAATAATTATATGAATACTACCCGCCCGGCCCAGCAGGCGTACGGCGTTGAAACAACGTTGATGCAAACTTGAATCAACTTGAATCAACGTTGTGTTCCCACTGGGCAGTTATCTGGAGTTATGAAAAGTTACCTATGAGCCGGGCCACAGCAATTCCTACAAAAAAGGCATGTGCGCCCAGCAAGGACTCATATCAGCCTGCGCAACCGCGCAGTCTGATCTGAGTCTTCACTGTGAGCTGTATGGATAGCCAAGGACCCAAAGCTTCTTTACGCGGAAAGCGAAGACTGATCAGAATGCGCGGATGCGCAGGCTGATCTGCGTCTTAGCTGGCCGCACAGGTCATTTTGTTGGAATTGCTGTGCCGCGGCTCCAATCCTAAATGTAGAGCTATCTGAATTCTGAGATAGAAATCCTTCCTATATCTCACTAAACGAAAGCCCTTTTTCATTCGCACTTTGTGCGCCACCGGGTACAAGTCCACCTTCTAGAGCGCGCGATAACTCCGGCTGATGCGACTCTTCTGTATCCGTTCCCTGCCCCAGCGAACCAGCCCCTGGGTTGTGACCCAACCCTACCAGCAATAACTGCATCATTCTATACTGATGGTCACGGTCTTCCCTTCGCTGTCTTTCCTCCATTTCCAGGCGGTTTCTCTCCATCTCTATCTTCTTCATTTCTAAATCAAGTCTCATCCTTTCGATTTCTTCTTTGGTCTGAGTCACGGAATCAGCAGTTTTCGCGACATACGGAGCTTGAAACACTGAATAACAATCCGGTTCCGTCTTCTCTTGTTTTATAACAACGTTAGTGTTGTGGTTTATATCATAGGAAATGCTTGGGGACACAGCTGGTTCCGTTGTCACTGCGGTGTTCGGGTAACTTGGAGTGTGATTTGTGAGTGGCGCACTGACGTAATGGGTTTCCGGATACGTCAGGTTTGGTGCAGGCGGCGCCGAGAATGGAAACGTGTACGCCTGGCTATTCCAGAGCGAACTAACAGCTGGCAACGGTGGAACATGAGGAACTAGAGGAACTTGAGCAATTTCTTTATGTGGCTGTTTTGGAAGAACTGCCGGCTGAGATTTATCTAGCGATGCTTGGTCAAGAGTTCGTTTAACTTTAATTTCGCTACTGATTTTTATTTTCTTCGGCTTCGCCTCGGAATCAACGCCGTGCAGTTTTTTCTGTCTCCGCCTCTCTGCAAGAATTTCAGCAAGTTGTTTTGGAGTGGTTGATGGGTCGTCTCCCATGATGATTTTCAGTTTGTCATAATGCCGACAAAATGTTATGTTTATAGCACCAGCGTCTATTTCCGCTTTGGTCAACTTGTAGGCGCGTTTCAGTGTATGAATTCGTGTTTTGCACTGATCGGAAGTTTTATCCAAATAACCCAATTCACCCATTGATTTCGAGATTATTCTATATATCGGTGCGTTTGTGATTGCATACTCTTCAGTCCCTGTTGAATCCGTATGCCTTGCCCAAACTTCCATTAAGAAGTCTGTTTGATCGTCAGTCCAAGCGGTTCCTCGCCGCCTGGGCTTTTTCCCTCGTTCGGACTGTGAGTTTGTAGTATCTGTCTGAGATTCATTTACTTCCGTCTGAGATTCGTGCATGTCCTCCGGAGATTCGTACCTTTCCAAAGGAGATTCTTGTATCACCGGGGACATCGCGTCGTCGGCTGTCGGAGACATTACCGTGGGAGAAACCGAAACGTCGGTTGCGGAAACTTGTACTTCAGTTTGAGATGTCTGTTGAACTGGTGACTCTACCGAAATTACCTGTGGATTTATCACATCCTTCGAAATTGACAGATCCGCCGTCGGCAAGGGCGGGTTTGCCGTCGCCACGGGCAGAGTTTCCGTCGGCTCTGGAGGATTATCCGTTGTCGGAGAAGAAACTGTTTCAAGTAACTCAGAGGCCATTTTCCTCTGGTGGTGCGTTTTAATAATGTTATGCCAAAAAACTAAAATACTCCAGTTCGAACATGTTTAAAACTTTTCCAACTCACGAACAACTGTTTTGAAACATGAAATTTACTTAGAACACACTAACAAGAGTTTCAACAGACGCAGACTATCCCTTTAAAAAGTCCAGGAAATATCCACAACGTCTATTCCAGTAAATCCGCCGAATAAAATGTAAATATACACCCACCCTCTTTCCTCTATACTAACTTTCCCAGCTATTTGCCTGTGTACATGTGTATACGCAACCTTGGCCTGCGTGTAGATTTGCAATACATTAACGCGCTGCATGCTGGGGAAAATTTCAGCAGACGACAATTTGAAATAGTTTTCTTATTTTTTCCAGAAATTAGGCTTTGACATTTCATGCAAGTTGTCAGCAATGGAAACAGTTTACATGAAATGTCAAAACCTGCTTTCTGGGAAAATTAAGAAAATATCATCAATATTAGCCTAAAGAGTGGTAAAGGTTAATCCGCCAGTTTTCTATTTTTAGCCCTAGGTATATTTACACGGCACAATTAGCAGACGATATGTGATATATTTGACAAGTGTGTATCCGGTTGACAGATAAAATATAAACTATGCAAAACTTTACCGTAGTATGTATGGCTTGTCAAAACGCCTAGTTTTTACTGAATACACAAATTACCTTTAAAGCGCATATCACGACTGCAGCAGACGACGTTTTGAAATATATTTTTAAATTATTTTTCAAAGAAAAAAAGGCTTGACATTTGTCAAATCGTCTGAACCAAAAAGGTTTATTTTCCCTGAAAAAAAAAAAAAAAAAAAAAAAAAATATATATATATATATATATATATATATATATATATTATATATATATATATATATATATATATATATATATATATATATATATATATATATATATATATATATATATTTTCATATTTCTCCCTATACACTTTTTTCTGAAATACTTGCATCAGTATTGATCCTGGGCAGGAATTCTTTGTTGAAGTTTGTTTAAATCTTAAATTATAATAATATTTTCAAGCTTCAGTATCCTATGGATCCAGAGAGTTCCTTGTACATAATGAGTGCGCTAGCGCACCAAAAACATACCCTATCCGACGGGTCATTCAGAGAAATCAAGCATAATACTGTTCCATGAAATTGTTTTTTAACAAGCGTAGTGGTGCAGTGGTTATGTCTCCTGACTCTGAAGGGCTAGGCGCTGCCGTCGTAGCCGGCGTGGGTTCGAGCCTCACTCAGTCCAGTGGTATTTCATATTTCTCCCTATACACTTTTTTCTGAAATACTTGCATCAGTATTGATCCTGGGCAGGAATTCTTTGTTGAAGTTTGTTTAAATCTTAAATTATATATATATATATATATATATATATATATATATATATATATATATTATGTCGCTTAGCAAAATTGTAGCAAACACTATTATTTTCAGAGAAAATAAGACGTGAGTCACATGAAATCCCAAGTCTTATTTTCTCTGTCGTCTGTTACAGTTTTGCTAGGCGCTTTAGGGTTAACTCGTCGCACATGCAATAGTTTAGCCGAAACTGGATAGATTAATTAAGGTACTATGCGCGGTGAACAGTGACTGGCTTCATCAGCCTGTACACCCCGCTGTCTGATCAATATTTTTGGCTTCTCTAGCAACCGTCGATTCACATCACGAAAACACGCCTTAATAATTTTGACCCCCTTAAACCCCACTTTTATTTAGTAAAACTGGGGTTTACAGGGGTATACATTATTTGTCTTGTTTTGCTAGAAATCATAGATTGTGGTACTCGTTAGAACCGCCTCGCCGAGGCGGTTCTAACGAGTACCCACAATCTATGTTTTGACCAGAAACATGAAAAAATATCAGAATTTTTATCTGAAAATTTTTCGTTTTTGATTGTAAAATTTTCAATATATTTGAATAGGCGTTTTTACGTAATGTTGAAATAGATAACAAAGACACAGATCAGATTGCGCGGATCTGTCTGATCTTGGTTTTCTCTGGCCACATAAGCGACAAGATAAGATTATATTTATCACGCCCATATTACAGGTGCAAATGCGCAAGTTATAAATTAAATGAACAAGATTTTATATTATATCGTCTGCTACAAATTTTGCTTGGCGCAAAAGGTTTATATGTTTGGGAAGACCATGAACTAGACTGGCTCTAGTCTCCAGTGACTAAATATTTATTCTTTTATCTTTTAATCATGTTTGATATTCCGCTAAAATAAAACCAAAATAATAGCACAATTATAAAGGCTGGTCTAATGACCAGCCTTTGTAGTCATAATATTGTTTTATTTTAGATGATCATCAACAGGATGATAAGAATAATTATTTAGTCACTGGAGACTGGAGCCAGTCTATGCATGAACGTAAAGGGATCAAGGTATCTAACCGTTATCACTCTCTGGGCTAATTCAGCAAACGACAGATTGAAGATATTTTTTCCCCAGAAAATAGGCTTTGACATTTCATGCAGATTTAGGCGACAATTTTCATGAAATGTCAAATCCTATCTTCTGAGAAAAATATTTCAAAATATCGCCTGCTGAAAGTTTAACCCAGCATGCACGGAGTTCAGGGTTCGCCCCCAATATTCACCGTTTCCCGGCCCAGTGTATGAGGTGCGATTATTCGAAAATCACAATAATTTTCCGCTCTTTGTGTTGTTTTCATGGCAATCCATCATGAATATATATTATCAGTAACAGCTGTTACCAATGATATGATGATATGAAATGTATATATACTGGTATGTGTGTGTATATTTACCTCGAGCGGTGTGGCAGATTTACACACCGGCTCAGGCAATTCCGGCTTTGTCTGCTGAATTAGCATTGTAGCAGTTACATGTTGCCGAATTCAGGAAAGCTATGTCTACCTGCTTACTGTCAAACAAAAATATTGATTTTTTCCTAATTTCTCATTGGAGGGATATGTTGCAAATTCAGGGTGTACTCACAGTGCATATTTTGTGAAGAAAAATAGAAATTAAGATCGGTATATCTACATAATGCTGCTGTCAAAACCACGTTAGTTTGTTTGTATTGAGGTTTACGGCCCAGTCAGCCCGATGGGGTCATTTCGAGCGCTGTCAGTTTACCTAACCACACTTTACTGGGCAGGCTTTGTCCTCTAAGCGGTTAACCAGTATTGTGTACATTCTTTCGCCAGAAACTAACAACTAACCGCCCTTCTTGAAACAGCGAAAAGGAGAGAATTACTGTAGAAAATATTTCATGTTCAAATCTCCACGAAAGAATGTTACCGACCTGGCGGGAGGCGAACCCGCAACCTCCTCAACACCAGTCGGACGCGCATCCAATTGAGCAACCAGGGCTGGCGTGAAAACCACGTCATCACGAAAACATGTCTATATAATGTTGACCACCTTAAACCCCACTTTTATATAGTAAAACTGGGGTTTACAGGGGTATACATTGTTTTTCTTAGTTTTGCTCGAAAAATAGATTGTGGGTACTCGTTAGAACCGCCACGCCGAGGCGGTTCTAACGAGTACCCACAATCTATGTTTTGAGCAGAAATATGAAAAATATCGGGGTTTTTATCCGATTTTTTTTTTTAGTTTTTGGAGGTGAAATCTTCTATATATTTGAATAGGCGTGTTTTCGTAATGTGGTCAAAACTAACCTTCCAGTAGTCTGAAAAGGGCATTCAAAGGCTGATCTAGGATGGTTTCTAAGGGGGTCCGATTAACGTACTTACTCTGCGTATTCGGAAAGACAGGCCTGAGTAAACAGTGTAGACCCAGTGCAGACGCCGCAGAACGCGGTGTCTGATCAGGGTCTACACTGTTTGCCACCCGCCCAGCAATTTCACACACATTTACAGGTAGTAAAACACTTGTTGAGAAGAAGTATAAAGTAACGATTAGGTGTTGTGAATAGTTAGGGTAAATACGATATCCTTAATTTATTAAATTTATCAAATTAAATTTATTAAATTTATCCGAAATTTCCCATGCAAATAAAATTAGACCATTAGCTATCCAAAGAGCACCTACGATCAGGCGTACATATCCACTTACGTTGAGGCTCAACTTCGGGACAATGTGGCATAACTATATACAGTCGACTCTCGTTATCTCGAAGTCCAAGGGACTCCCTGAAATACTTCGAGATATCCGTATCTCGACATATCAGATTTGCAGACTTGAGGAAAAAAATATTCAAACAACCACATTTCACAAATAAATAAGTAATTTGACTCCTGAAAATAGAGATATACTGAAAATATTGTGGAAAAAAAGGAGAAATTGGAGCAATTTCTCCTCTTTTCCACATTATTTTGTTACCTGTTGTCATAGTTTCATGTTAAAACAGGGACCAGATTTTCACAGCGAGATAAGCGGTAATTCGAAATAAGCGAGTTCGAGATAACGAGATTCGACTGTATATATGGTGTTTGTCTGTCCATTTCCTATCTACACTTCAATAAATGAAGAGTATCAGTAGTCTGGAATTCTGAAACGAAATGACAGGAATAGTACTACAGACAACCCGCTTTATACCGACACTCGATTCAACGATAAAATTCGTTATAATGACAATTTGACTGTCACGAAACCTTCGCTCAAGAGGTAACAATTAGTCACAAATTATGCAATAATATTGTATTTGATACTTTAAAGAAACGTGTGTTTTGGATATTTGTTAGAATCGTCTCAGTGAGGCGATTCTAACAAATATCCAAAACATGTGTTCAAGAGGAAATCTGAACAAAACAGGATCTTTCTTACATATCACTCTGCTCATTAAGGATTCTTTACAACAGCAAATTCATTTTAATGGCGACGTCTTTGGGAACAAATGCTGTCGTTGTAACTAGGGTTCGTTGTATTTTCAGTGTAGACATGTGCAAAAATACCCAGTATCTAGTCCTGCCCACGGCTGTGAGTTTTTAGTTTTCTTATCCAACAAAGATAAAATACTCCTTCTTGACTATTTTTCTACATATACGAGTCATCTCCCTTAACTAACAAACTGATCAGCGAAATTAGAGGGAAAGAGGATATCATTTTATGCTGATTTAAATATCAGTTAGACGGGAGCCAGTCTTCCCCGTATCCAAACTATAATTTTCATGGAATTCCGAAACGCAAGCAAGTCTAGGAGAAGGGTAGAGATTGGCTCCCGATATATGATATCCGCGGATATATGCCCTGGTTTGGGCATATCAGGGGCGGATCTGGGATGACTTCTGAGGGGTCCAGTTGGATCAAATTATCATACTTACTGTACGTATTCTGATAGGCAGGCCTGTGCAAACTGAGTAGATCCAGATCAGACGCCGCAGAACGCGGCGTCTGATCAGGGTCTACGCAGTTTGCTACTCATCAAGAAATTTTACACACATTCATACGTAGTTAAATGGACTTGTTGAAGAGAAGTATAAGTGTAAGGGGTGTGAATATCTGGGGTAAATACGGTATCCCAAATTTATCAGATTTCTCCAAAATTTCCGATGAAAATGAGTTTTGAGTCAAATAATGGGGCTTCGACTGAACCCCCGACCCCACTCTGATTTCGCTCTTGCATATTTTTATCTCTTCTTGTGCATTAGCATATGTTTGTTAAATATTCTCAACATATATATATTGTAATGTTTGTGTCAGTCAGTTAGATGATATATGAGATTTTCTTTTATTTTACGCTTACAAATTTCATTTGTGGACTGAAGTTGCGAAGAGGGGTGTTGACGTGCGATTTTTTTTTTTTTTTTTTTTTTTTTTTTTTTTTCGTGGTGCTTAAATTCAGATCCCCGAAGGCTAATCTACCCTCCCACCCTCAGTCAAACCACGCTCTCATCCACCCACCACATGAATAAACGTGATAAGCCAGTCGACTCTACATAACTGTTCTAAATCTGCTACGTTATTTTGCACTTTGGATACATTATTTCTTCCTTAGCTGCTCCTTACGAAAATACGCCTATTCAAATATATTGAGTATTTACCACCAAAAAATGAAAACTTATAGATGAAAAAATTCTGGTAGTTTTCATATTTCTGCTCAAAACAATGATTGCGGGTACTCGTTTGAACCGCCTCGGCGAGGCGGTTCTAACGAGTATCCACAATCTATGTTTTTAAACAGAAATAAGAAAATTAATATATACCCCTGTAAACCCCAGTTTTACTGTATAAAAGTTGAGTTTAAGGGGATCAAAACTATATGGGCGTGCTTTCGTGATGTCCTTTTTAATAAGTAACGGAAAATGAGTAATAAAAAATGCGGAAATAAAACAACCACAGTTTTGGAGCTTATGAATGGAGGTATCTGTCTCATAAAGGCATATGCGGACGTAGCAGGCACAGACCAGCCGGCGCCTTTGCACAGTCTGATCATAGCATTCGATGGCTCACTTTTACACACAGTCGATTAATACTTTTGTTTATATATGGACGTAGAGTAAAGGCCCTGGCTAGGCTGTGCGGCTTGGAAGGCTGATCGCGCCCAAATGGAGGGTATAAGGCGTAAAAAATAGCTGTGTTTTCGCTAACCCGAACGACCCTATTTCAAACACCCGAATCTGCTATTTTTTTTATTAATAAAAATGCAAAATAAAACAGTAAAGCACCGAACCTCAACAAAATATCTGTATTTTTATAAAATTACAGATCCGACCCTGTTCTTTTCTGGAGAAAAAAAAAATAATAAAAAATAAAAAAAATAATAAAAAATAAAAATTAAAAAAAAAGTTTCTCCTACCTACCGACCATTTTTTTCAGCATGTTAGCGGAAACACTGCTATTTTTTTACGCCTAATGACGAGACGGATTACTGAGCGCACCTACACAAAGGATGTAGACGCAGATCAGACGCCGAGAAGCATCTGACCGGAAGCTACACTGTTTGCCACTATCCAGTGTGTTTAGATATAGCAGCAGGTAGTATGGACTTGTTAAAATATTAGAACAAGTATGACAAGGAGTTAGCATTACGAAAACATGCCTGTCTATTCAAATATACTGAAAATTTTACCTCCTAAAAATGAAAATTTTCAGATTAAAAAATCTGATATTTTTCATGTTTTTGCTCAAAACATAGATTGTGTGTACTCGTTAGAACCGCCTCGGCGAGGCGGTTCTAACGAGTACCCACAATATATGTTTTGAGCAGAAATAAGAAAAATAATGTATACCCCTGTAAACCCCAGTTTTACTATATAAAAGTGGGGTTTAAGAGGGTCAAAATTTATATAGGCGTGTTTTTGTGACGGGGAGAAAATATGATCCATTCTGAAAATCTCTATATGAGTACTGCGAATACCATGGTCAATCTATGCGGAGGTACAGACTGGACAAGATGATGGCACAGGATGATCTGGGTGTTTACTCCTTGCTGCCAGCTCATCACGAAAACATGTCTATATAATTCTGACCCCCTTAAACCCCATTTTTATGTAGTAAAACTGGGGTTTACAGGGGTATACATTGTTTTTTCTTATTTCTGCTCAAAAGCATAGATACATGAAAAATATCAGAATTTTTATTTGAAAACTTTCATATTTTGGTGGTAAAATTTTCAGTATATTTGAATAGGCTTGTTTTCGTAATGCTGGGGAAACTCAGGCGTGTTGGTTTCCTACAACAGCACCCCACCTACGCTCCCTCCCCTACCTCAACCACAAGCGAGTAGGATGGGGAGTGCACTCGCTGTGAAAACAATACCCTGCGGGTGTTTTGGATAGGAGTCTTGAACTCCTGTCCGTTTCAGACAATTTTCCAAGCGAAATCCATAAATTCCTAACAGTATGACGCCGCCTCAAGCATACCCTGAAAACTCTACCCTAACCAGGAATCACGTTTATAAACATTACCTGCACTAATATAAACACTGAAAAGTAGATCGTTAATTGTTTGTGTTGAGGTTTTACGGCCCAGTCAACCCAAAGGGGTCATGTCGAGCGCGGTCAGTTTACCTAACCACACGTTTACTGCGCAGGCTTAGTCCTCTAAGCGGTTAACCAGTACTGTCAACATTCTTTCGCCAGAAACTGACAACTGCCCTTCTTGAACCAGCGGAAGGGAGAGAGTGACCGTAGAAAATATTTCATGATCAATCTCCACGAAAGAATGTTGCCGACCTCGGCGGAGGTTGAACCCGTGACCTCCTGGTCTCCAGTCGGACGGCGCATCCAACTGAGCCACCGAAGCCGGCAGTAGACCGTTAATAGTCCGAACGTAGTGCCACACTTATATACTGAGGTAGTACCTGCCCTTACCACCCGAAAGCATGCTTAATGACTCTTTATCCAGAAGTACGTTGACGTTTTGGAATATGCCTAACCCCAGACCATTATGTCGTTTTTATGCGTAAATCATGACGTAATTGTGTGGTCTGGGGTGTGAGATGAGGAGGGAAGGATTCTACAGCCTTCACTACAGTTTTAGTTCTTCCAACCCAGGTACATCGAACTAGATTTTTATTTATTTATTTATTTATTTATTTTATTTTATTGTTATAATGTTAAAACGCTTCTCTGTATAGTGAAAGAGTAATTACTACAAAAGCCAAATTTGAACTGGTACAATATTCATCTCCCATGAGCTGGAAGACGTGTTTTCAGTGTGATAAGTAAACAAGTTGTACATTCTTGTCCTTATTACTGATTAACTCTTCCCCCTCTAGTGGCGATTTTGTCGTCTGCTGATAACATTTGCAAATAGCCTGGGTTCCGATCAGGCCCAATAAAACGTCGGGCCTGTTCTGGATCCAAACTGTTTGACACTCTGATAGTATTCACCCATTGATACACTTTAGGGTATCCAATGAGTCTGAAAGTTTTTTGATGTGTTTTGTTAAATAATAATTATAAAAATAAATCCACTGCCGACAAAAAAAAAAAAAAAAAAAAAAAAAAAAAAGCATGCAAAATTATCCAGCATACAAAAGATCATTTTACTAATTTTACTAAACATGTTACTGTGTCTGAAATCTTCTGGATGCTTAAAAACTGAGGACCTTGATCCCCGAGCCTTGATCACACTTTGCTCTGATCTACCTGACCCAATAATGGTGATAAAGCATCCAGTGCATGCCAGTTTGAAAGTACAATGATAGCAATAAGTAATGTCTTCAATATTTTATTCCTGTATTTTATTAATAGTATGGGTTACTTTAATTGAGCCGCAACAAGAGAAATACAACGGGGTAAATACAAACAGTAAAGATCGGGAGATATACAGGCTGATCAGGAACTTTACTATACTTCGTTATGTTCTTCAGTACCTAATGATTCTAAAAGCGGGCATGGAAGGTCCTAATCAGACTGCGCAGAAGCGCAGTCTGATCAGGACCTTCGCTGTCCGAATAAGCCCGAAGACAAGTTTGCGCGAGGCGTGCCCAATTGTTTTAGTACTGAAGAGAAGAATCAGATTTACACTTATTTTTCTGTGGATTGTTTTTACCGGAATACCATCGAATACTACATAGACAGAAGAGGAGTACAGCTGGGTTACAAACCAAAAGGAATCCGAGTCATTGGCAACCAAACACTGCCTTACATAACGTTTACACTCCTATATAAAATGTATATTTCTTAGCCATGGCTCTAGATAAAGTATTTTTAAACAAAAAAAAATATTACACTTGTGGTTCTTTATCCAAAGGGATAACAACAGATAACTTGAAATAATTATATCTTGAAATTATTACTAGCTCTTATAATAATTTATAAGAGCTAGTAATTATTTAAAAATACGGTTTTTCTTATTTTTCCACATGCATATATGTTGTGAGTACTCATTAGAAACGCAGAGTAACCCCAAACACATGTTTTGTTGAGAGATAAGAAAGCTAAGAAAAAAGTTATCTTGAAAATCCTATTATCTAGAACAATGTAAGCAATGCATTTTCATCATAACTGGGCCGCGTCAAGCGAACTATTGCAATATGCGCAGATTCAGGTCACCCGGGCCTTTGTTCTCCATTGATACACTTTAGGGTATCCAATGAGTCTGAAAGCGGACAGCGAAGGCCCAGATCAGACTGCGCATCCACGCAGTCTGATCTGGGTCTTCGCTGTCCGCATATGCCAGAAGAAACGTTTTCGCATAATGCGGCACGTACATTATGGGAAATGAAGACGCATTTGGTGAAAAGGCATATTAAGACAGATTTATACAGTAAAATACGGTTGCAATAAGTAACAAACACGTAGGGAAACAAACGGATTTAAAAGCTGCAAAATTCTTAAAATCCTATTTACAATGTATATCCCTACATTCTCTTGTTTTCACTACATATTATGGGAGAACACGGACGTACACATGGCGTAGATCTATTTGTTAACGTAAGGAATCTTCCAGAGGCCTTGATGACTGACCGTGTCGAAGGCTTTGATCTGGTCGATGAATGTCACATAAGGATTCGCACAGGAGTGTTTGAGGGTTATTTGTTCATTTTTGATCCAGTTCAAATTTTAAAAACGAGAGACTAACTGAAATTTTACAGGCTGTCAGATGCCACATTTTATGATCGTATTAATACAATATATCAATTAATTAAACCTTTTTTGGGTAAAAAAAAAATGTCTATTTTGAGCCTTTAAAAACTAATGTAAACCCCTGTGGATAGCTTCAGGTAGGCTGTGGTATCCACATAATATTTTTCTTATTTCTCCATGAAAACATATGTTGTTGGTACTCATTAGAAGCGCCTGAGTGAGGCGCTTCAAATGAGTACCACAACATATGTTTTTTTTTTTTGTGGAGGAATAAGAGAAATATCAGTATTTTACTGTTGACAAGAGCGTCTTATCTGCAGCTATGCCCCATGTAATATAAATAGAGGTATGTTGGGGTCTAAATTTGTAGGCGGATTTTCAGAATTTGCAAACGCCAAAAATTCCTTCAGATAGTTGTCCGCGTGATTATCATTGACCAATGTAATCAAACCGCGCGTTACACAAAATCCAGGTAATGGTTACTTTTATATCCGCGCTATTCTTGTCGCTGTGACGTCAGAGTGCTGTTGATAGAGGATTATCTGTAAAACCTGAACTGGGACATTTTGGACATTTGGCAAACAGTGCATACCCAGATCAGACGCCGCAAAACGCGGCGTCTGATCTGTGTCAGCACTGTTTGCTTTAATTACATGAAGTTAAGGGTTGAATGAAACAGTCTGAAGTCCGCGTTCAGGACTAATTTCCCAGTCTACACTCAGACACAATCAACCCACCAGTGCTGTCAGTACTTTGATGAAAACAGCTTTACAATTTGTTCGTTAATGTTTGCAACCTATTTTATTGCATAAGCCAGTCTTAATATGCTTCATAACTAAAATCTTCCTCGTTCCCCATGTTATATGATGAAAATGACATGGCTTTATAGCTACCTCCTTTGAACTCGCAAAATCCAGATTTTTACTTCGATCGAATAAAACTTGCTTACGTTCCCGACCCACGCAGCAGCTGCTTCTGATGACCGTTCCAAGGCGGTTCCTCTGTTGCAGTTTGTTTTGTTTGTATTTGTGTCTGTTCTTGCAATTATGTTGCTGTGTTTTGTCATTGTTTGTTCCGCATCTCTGTTCTTCAAGCTATGCCTCTTGAACGTTGTGCTTCACCAATCCAGTAAGCATTCTTTATAAATCTATAGCGGGCCGTTAGCGGCCCGTCAGGGTAGCTGACGGGTCGCTAACGTCCCGCTATAGATTTATAAAGAATGCTTGCTGGGAAGCTACACTTTATATATTCAGTACCATGCCCAACTACTAGTATGCGCGTTTGATTGGTGATCAGGAGGTTGTGGGTTTGACCCCTGCAGGGTCGGCAACTTTCTTTCTTGGAGACTGATCATGAAATATGTTCTACGGTCATTCTCTACCTTCTGCTGATTCAAGAATGGCAGCTGTCAGTTTCTGGTGAAAAACATGTGCAGAATATTGGTTAACCGCTTAGAGAACTAAACCTGTCCAGTAAAATTGCGGTTAGATAAACTGACCGCCTTTGACATGATCCCTGTGGGTTGACTTGGCCGTAAAGTCTCAACACATAACAAACAAACAAAAAAAAAAAATTCCCAACTGCCAACTGCATGAGAAACACATTATAAGTGTTAAGAGCAAGTTAGCCAATCAAATGTCCAGCCTCCAAATTCACCTGATGTAGGAATATTAAAGCTAGCGAACATACGGGCCGCGCCATGCGAAAACGTGTCTTCGGGCATGTGTGGACAGCGAAGGCCCAGATCAGACTGCGCCTCCGCGCAGTCTGATCAGGGCTTTCACTGTCCGCTAACAGAGTCCTTGGATACTACAGAATGTATGAATAGAGGGCAAAGGCCCGGATGATACTTTGTGCAAGCGCAGGATGATGTGAATGGCGCATGCTGAAGACATTTATTTTTCCGCATAAAGCGGCCCAGTTATGTAATCAAACAGTATGTTTGCCAATTAACCAATTATCAATCAGCTTCATATCATTTTCTGAAATAAATAGAAGAATCCTATGTTGCATCCTACTATGTGGTCAGTCAGGAAAATAAGATCAAGGTGAGGAAGAAAGAATCTATACGACCCTTGTTGAGTCAATAAAATGTCTGAAGATACTATGAGAAAAGACGTTTTACGTTTTCTCACGGCGCTGCTCAATTATGTCAAGCTGATGAGAACAGATGATGCAGATGATTATGAAGATGACACATTCATGAGGCATGAGACGAACCAGTGCCTGCGGGGCTCGAACTCAGTCACTATCGCTGGAATGTGTGGCCAGAGTGACCAATATAACGAAACAACAATTGCAGCAACAATAGACAACAACAACAAACAAACAAATAAACAACACTAACTAGAAATATGGTAGTGGCACAAATCATATGCTTTTCCATAACACCGGTTTATTAATATGGAATATGTTCAATGGAATACTCAGATGAACTATGAATCATCCCCAATCAGCATATCAAATTTCAAGGCTCTACCTCAAATACTTTTCGTGATATCTTGCTAACAAGATCAGCGTGATTCATCACGAAAACATGCCTATATATTTGTGACCCCCTTAAATCCCACTTTTATATAGTAAAACTGGGATTTACAGGGGTATACATTATTTTTCTTATATTTGCTCAAAACATAGATTGTGGGTACTCGTTAGAACCGCCTCGCTGAGGCGGTTCTAACGAGTACCCACAATCTATGTTTTGGCAAACGTATGAAAAATATCAGTTTTTTATCTGAAAATTTTCAATTTTTTGGAGGTGAAAGTTTCTATATATTTGAATAGGCGTGTTTTCGTAATGGACGATCGAAAGAACGAAAAACAATGTGCTGGAATGTGTGGCCAGAGTGACCAATATAACGAAACAACAATTGCAGCAACAATAGACAACAACAACAAACAAACAAATAAACAACACTAACTAGAAATATGGTAGTGGCACAAATCATATGCTTTTTTTCCATAACACAGGTTTATTAATATGGAATATGTTCAATGGAATACTCAGATGAACTATGAATCATCCCCAATCAGCATATCAAATTTCAAGGCTCTCCCTCAAATATTTTTCGTGATATCTTGCTAACAAGATCAGCGTGATTCATCACGAAAACATGCCTATATATTTGTGACCCCCTTAAACCCCACTTTTATATAGTAAAACTGGGATTTACAGGGGTATACATTATTTTTCTTATATTTGCTCAAAACATAGATTGTGGGTACTCGTTAGAACCGCCTCGCTGAGGCGGTTCTAACGAGTACCCACAATCTATGTTTTGAGCAAACGTATGAAAAATATCAGTTTTTTATCTGAAAATTTTCAATTTTTTGGAGGTGAAAGTTTCTATATATTTGAATAGGCGTGTTTTCGTAATGGACGATCGAAAGAACGAAAAACGATATCCCAGAATCATCATCAAATACGCCTCCTTAGAAAGTCCCATGAATACTACTACTACTACTACTAATGATAATAATAATAATAGTAGTAAAATGATGATGATGATTGTAAATTTTGGTGTGGCAAGTCTATACTTTTGATTATAAAGCAATATTATGTTATGTTACAAAACAGCTCAGCTCCTAAATCATACAGTCGACTCTCGTTATCTCGACGTCACTTATCTCGAATCACCGCTTATGTCGAAGTGAAAACCTGGTCCCTGTTTAAACACAAAAGTCTAGCAACAGGTAACAAAATATTATGGAAAAGAGGAGCAATTTCTCCTCTTTTCCACAATACATTGTATTTTCTATATAACTCTGAATTCGGGAGTCAAATTACATATTCTTTAAAATGTGGGTATTCAATTTATTTTTTTCCTCAATACTGAAAATCTGAGTATTTCAGAGAGTCCCTGGGACTTCGAGATAACGAGTATCAACTGTATTTACAACGCATACTGAATACGCCCTATTCTGTCAAGAACACTTATCCACAGACATCCGTCGTTATCCTGTGCCATTGAGCATTTAATCGCTTCTGGAGACTCATAACGAAACTTACATAGTCCTTTTAACCTGTTAAGATTGGCGTCAAATAAGGACACCAGTTTAACCGCTTCCATTTCATGTAGAAGTATAATATTTCCATACTTGTCAGTACAGACAGAGTAAATAATACCATGTAATTTGTAAATAAATTTCAAAACGCCAGTATTTGTTACCACAAAGCACCTTTTCGCCGTTACAGCGACAAAATCGCCATTCCTGTTCTGGCAAGCACGTCGCACTATTTCTCCCCCACTTGGAATCTTCAATAATGCCTGGATAGCTAATGTCGGATTCATTATAAGAAGCCTTGCGTTTGCTTGTTTGTTTCTGGTGTCTTCTAAAATGTCATTGCAGCACAGGATCATGTGATTGCTGTCATATGTCAAGGCCACTCCCATTGTATAACCTTCTATCTTATTGTTGTCTACGTAGTTACCTTCCAACCAAAATTTCGCTACCCTTTTACCTCTGTACTTTGTTATCAGAATTGACCCATCAGCTAGTTGTACCACACCTTCTACTCTGTAAAAGAAAGTTTCATAAAACCATAGAAAGAAGCAAATTCCAGGCGACCATCTGTCGAAATGTTTCCAGACTGACCAGGAATTACGATAGCCCAAAGCCAAGGAAAACGTTTTCATAAGTAGGATTTAATTAAAACACGATTAGGTTTCACTTTAAATTAAAACTATTGTAGGTAATCGGAATCTATTCACAACTTAATCAAGATGAGCTGGAAACTCGATAAAAGCAGATATGGGATAAACATCATAACTTTGGTCCTAGTACTTGGCGGGAAACAAACTAGATACTTAGTGATTCTGAGATATCTTAGTCGTACTGAACAGAGGCCGAGCCTGCATATTCTTTCAGTCCTTTTCGCTTGTACACTAAGTAAATTAGGTAAATGAGTTAAAACTTCACTAATCATATTCGGTCAACCATCAGACAACTCTACAGTAGTTTCGCTGGAATGAGGTAGAATGAATACGTATTTGTAATTTAGCGATGCATCAGAACCCTTGTCCTGTTGGATAAATATAGATGGCACGCCCACTTCTGATTTTCAGCCAATTAGATTACTTGATTCTTGATTTTGATACAAATTCACTTACTTAATGATAAACAGTGCAGATCCAGATCAGTTGGCTTCTTCAGAAGCCAAATGATCTGGATCTACACTTTTTGGAAACGCAGGGTATATCCGGGTTTCGCGCCCGTAAAACTCGTTTAAGTCCGCCCACTACATCCTGAGTAGTTTTTCTACTTACCGTTTCAAGTTGGGTTCTCTTCTGCCGCTCTTCCTAATCCGTGCGTCGGTTGTTTCATATGTTCATAGATGGCCTTTATTTAATCATTGCCTTTCCATCAGGATCTACACTGTTTGCTCTTCCGATTTTCATTTTTGACTGACGCCTTTGCTTGCAACACTTGGCGTGTCCAAAGTCAGCAATGGAAATTAAAAAATGAAAGAGTCCATCTCAGAAACTCATGGGTAATATAATTAACAGACTTGTATGCGAAGATAACTTACCTAAATGGTACGTTGAACGAACCAAGACTGTCTCCGCCCAAGCTCCGCTGATGCACACGTTTCTGATGACGATTACAAATCAAAATACAACCATTTTCTAAACAGGTAATAGCAGAAATATTCCCTTTCTTCACATTAATAGAACCCAAAATTTTACTGTCGATCGTTGGATGTAGAATGTTGTCAGCGGGGATGTCAGTGCCATCTCTTAAACTTGTCAGAAAAGCTCGTTCAATATTTGGAGCGACACAGTTCTGGGCCTGTATTTTTTTCAACGCAGTACTGCGAATCTCTTCCAGTAAACGTTCTTTCACGTCTTTACCTAATTTTAGAACATCAGTGTTTCTCGCGCTGTTTAGAATCTCTGTCGTTGATTCGATAGCAGCAGTTATCGATTTGTTCTTTCGTTCATTAACCTCTAAATTCGCTTGGATTTTTTCATTCATTACGTCACTAGTTTCTCGTAACTCCCTTTTAATGTTTGCTGACACACTGTCAATTCGTTCTTTCAACTGACATGTAATTCTGTCAATGGTCGCATCAGTGGCGTCAAGCAAGGTTTTAACTTTGTCTTCCTCTAATAGAATATCTCTTTGTTCACTCACTATGCCGTATAAATGAGCTTTGCTCTTCTCTATACATTCTTGGATTGTTCCTTTCATTACTTCAGCAACTTCGGTTAATGGCCCCACATTATGCTTTTGGTGACTTATTTTCCAGCATTCGCTGCAGCATTCCTTAATGCAGGTGAAACAACCGAACAAGAGTTCTTTGTCTGGATGAATTGTACACATTTCTGTTTCTGTTTGTACTTGCTTCGGCTCCTCTTCAACTATTTCCAGAATGTGAGCTTTGGTTTGTTTCATGTGTACATGCTGTTCCTTGCATCTGATGCATAAATAATCCACACAGTCACGACAGCGAAATTCTGCAACGAAATTACTACAACAAAAGCCGCAGTAAATTTTTCCTTTTCCTTCCCTCGAAGGACCAGGCGTTGGTTCCAAGTATATATTATTGCTTAACCCATTTATGCCTTCCTCTGGCATGGGCGTGAGATGCCGGCAAAGTGGGCATTTGATTGACTGAGCATTCGGCCTCTCAAAACAGTCTTTTAGACACTGTAAACAGAACGAGTGGAAACACGACAGGATTTTTGGGTCTCTGTATGCATTTAGGCAAATACTGCATACAAATGGCCTGTAAGACGCCATCTTCAAACAAACTATCGAAAACAAATGCTAAAACGTTTCATCGAATTACATGTTCCTGTATATCCGCATTTTAGAATGAACTCCAGTTGAACTGCAGCTCCTCAGTTACCAAACAATCAGTGTCGTCTGATTAAAACAGATATAAAAACTAAGATTATATTAATCACTTGGGGCAATGCGCGAAACGATAAAACAATTGTTCAATTTCATCCAACCAAATCTATCAGAATTTGGGTTTAAGGGAACTTTATACATTTGATTAATTTTCCGATATATTTGGCAAGGGAGGTAATTGTTTTGATCTTGCTTCTGAAAATGAATTATTTCCTTTTAGAGTAGACCCCTTTCAGAAGGGAGAAAAAAACAGCTTTAGCAGAGTGGTCAACCCGCTGAAAGTGTCACGATCCCCTTAACTCTTGTCATGCTGAATAAATTAAGATGCCACGCGTACTTCTAATTTTCAGCATACATGTATCAGATTACTTGATCCGAGTTTTTGATAGAAATTCACATATTTAATGACAAACACTGCAAATCCATATCGGTTGGCTTTCAGAAGCCAACTGATCTGGATCTACAGTGTTTGCTAAGACAGGACATGTCGTGTTTAGCAAGAGAAGGGTTAATAGTCATCGATTTTCATCTGTGAGAAAAGAATTGCAACTTGTACCTAGAAAATTGTTTTGTTAAACTGTAAAAATTTTGTCGATTCGTATATTATTCCCAGTATCAAACAGTCCTGTACATACACATGTAGATCAGTGCATCACGCGCGTACAGGCTATCATAGTTTATGAGATTGCCATGGAAAAAGAGCCGTTATAGGATATGCGAGCAGCAGAGGTTCAGGCGAGCCTGCGCATCCGCGCAGTCTCGCCAGAACCTATGCTGTTCGCTCACGATAGCGGTAGTCAAGAGGGAAGCTTCAGCCAAAGAACAAGACGTTTGGTCTCGCTAAGCGTACTGAAAGGGTGATTCGACGGCACATACGAAGAGCCTCTTTCTCGCGACGTGACTCTTATCGTTATGGTGACTGATACAGCAACAACAACTCTTGCAACCGGGAAGATGTCAAGATAAAACTGTGCGTGCACTTATCTTAAAAACATGCATAAAAAGTACCCGGTTACTTACTGTAGGGCGTTACGATGGACTTTGGATGATGGGTGATGAGAAAGTTCTTTACGAAAATATATAATTTATTTATCTCTTTCATCCTCGAGTTTCCAAAGTGAACACTTCTGTCCTTGAATCTGGACATGTCCGTTGATGCAAATAGGGGTTCGAATCTAAAATATAAAAAAGAATGGTAATCAGTGGAGATCCTGATGAGACGGCTCATAATGAGCCGTCTCATCTGGATCTGCACTGTAAGCAAAGGTATCTGTATTCGTCTGCAGGATTTAAAAGGTTAACATGCATAAAACAGTTCCCGGTTAATAACAGTTGGCGCTTTGATTGACTTTGGATGAGGGGTGATGAGTAACAGTTATTTTAACGAACTTTCTCATCACCCCTCGTCCAAAGTCCATCAAGGTTAGTTGCATTGATAGAAGGAAGTTCAAGCGTAAGTACAAACAGAGAAACACAATTCAAATCGCTAAATAAACAATACAATTGCTTTTACGAATTTTGATATGGTCTAAAAGTAGGAAGTCCATCGGTCTTAGGCGATATAATTCCTTAAAACTGTTGGATTCAAAAAGTGCTGGAGCATGATAACTAAAAATTAGTATATTATGGGTTACATTTCAACTTTTCATCTCATGTCGGCCTATTCAGCGCACCTAAGGATTTGAGCTGAATTTAAAGATTGTTAGCTAGACCAGTTTTAATTTTTAAACGACTAGAACGAAGAATAATTTATTATAAATAAAACAAGTTTATTTTCTTTTAATTTTTCTTCAAATTTAGCAGATAATAATCCCTCAACTTCATCACCCCCTTGTTTGTGTGTCATAAAAAATGTCTACAAATATCGCGCACCTGTTAGAATTTTGCCTGTTGCCTTGGACATAAAGAATGTGTTTAGATTAAAGATGCATTTTTATGATAACTAATCAATTCTGGATATATTTGTGCCATTTCCATTGTTCACACTGACAAAACCACCTTTTAAATTTCACGTTCAGGGAAAAGGGTCCTTTGGTTTTAGTGAAAACAACATTTTCCTCATTATTTTGAAACAAACTCCTGATTCCCCATGCAAATTGTAATGGCCATGTACCTTTTGATATGTTTCATCACATACGCCCACAAAATGATACTTTGGGATTTTTGGGAGAAAATATTTGAGTGAGCAGCACTGGCAGATGCACCACATTAGGCTACACGGCTGTATGTTTACGTTGTAATCCTTTAGGCACCAAGCAAATTTGCAAATTTATATATATATATTCCATTATTTTTCAGAGAGGCTTTGTACTTCATTTGAATCTGAAATGTCAAACCCCATTTTCTCTGAAAATAATAATAAAAAAAATCAAAATGTCTTGCACTTTACATGTTAATATAGCAAAGGGATTTCTGATATTAAAATATATACAGGAGCCTAAACACGAAAACATCACGAAAACACGCACATATAATTTTGACCCCCTTAAACCCCACTTTTATATAGTAAAACTTGGGTTTACAGGGGTATTCATTATCTTTCTTATTTCTGCTCAAAAACATAGATTGTGGGTACTCGTTAGAAGTGGTTCTAACGAGTACCCACAATCTATGTTTTTGAGCAGAAATATGAAAAATATCAGAGTTTTTTGTCTGAAAATTTCCAGTTTTGGAGGTGAAATTTTCTTATATATTTGAATACGCGTGTTTTCCGAATGAGGGGTAATTATGTCATGTCTAAAAAACGAAGATCGAGCTGCTTCCATTGAGTTTGGCCAGGAACCTCCTTGGCTGTCAAGTTACACATCCTCCAGATACTGTAATTAATAAAGAATGTGTCTGGAATGAAGAACAATTGATGAACCGTGCATGTTGAACAAAGTCACTGTAGATTTGATCAAAATCGGACGAAAAATAAGAAAGGTATTGACTTTGGAAAATTTCATTTTTTTTTTTTTTTGTGGGGGGGGGGGGGGGGGGAGGGAGGGGGAGGGGATGGGGCGGGGCGCCGCCATTTTAAATATTTATTGAGGCTCTGTAACGCCACAGAGCTTAAATTAAAAAAATAGTACATGTAACAATAATTTACCGCTATATTTGTGTATATAGCTGGACTGGATTTTGTGCGGACAGAAATAAGATTTTATTGAATACTAACTGATCCTATTGAACCCGGATATAGCCTGCCTTTGCAAACAGTGTAGATCCAGATCAGTTAGCTTCTGAAGAAGCTAACTGATCTGGATCTGCACTGTTTGTCATTAAGTATATGAATCCGTATCATCAACCTGGATCAAGTAATCTGATTGGCTGAACATTAAAAGTGGGCGTGGTGTCTAAATTTATTTAGCATGACAAGGGCTAATACACGGTATATATCGGCGCCCTTGACAATAATTTTGAGATCTTTAAACGGTGTTAATTTTCTAAGTTTTTATCACACTTTGATCAAAATTTACAACAACATATATAGGATATCAGGATCTTTCGTCTCAGGCACATTATTTTCCAATAATAAAGGCCAGCCAACAATGACCTTTCCCCCATGTTTCCGTCACTTTCCGACAGCAAATCAAAAACGCTTCTTTTCTTGAAAAGTTACGCAAAGACAATCAGCTTCAAATGAAAGCCTAAACCTGAGAACCGCTATGTTATGATACAATATTAGACAGCTACTTACACCTTGGTCTAAACCCATAAAGCTACTCATTCCAGTAGCTAGACTGGCTCCAGTCATTTCTGCATTTTTTTGTAATGGTTTATCACCTCCTTTAGCTGTATTTGTCTCTTTAATCCCACTTCACTGTTTTACTACAGAAACTATCTTTTCCACTAAGGGACATAACTTATCAAATTATTATAAGCTGTACTGGATTGTATACCTTTGAAAAGAAAAGAGAAAATGACAGAAAAGACAGAGTCTGAAGACAGACTATCCAGCAACATGAAGGCCAAAAAATGTTATGGTCATTCTGCGGTAAATATGGATGAAGAGCAGTTGATAAAAGACAGCAGAAGTATTTATCACCGTGGATGATTTTATAACCATTGCCATTTTAATGGCAGTGTTGGTAAGGAAAACAGAATTAGCAACTACCGTCAAAAAGGAATTTTGTTTTCTCCAAATAATATTTATCACACAAATATGTCTCCTTTATTGGGAATCTACTAAGTGTATCAAACCCCCTTATTATTACAGTGGAACAACCATATTGACAACAACAACCTATGTAAACAATAATTTTGGTATTCCCTCATCACGAAAACATGCCTATATAATTTTGACCCCCTTATACCCCACTTTGGTTCACAGGGGTATACAATATTTTTCTTATTTCTGCTCAAAAACATAGATTGTGGGTACTCGTTAGAACCGCCTCGCCGAGGCGGTTCTAACGAGTACCGACAATTTCTGTTTTGAGTAGAAATATGAAAAATGTCAGAAATGTTTTATCTGAAAATGTTCATGTTTTGGTTGTAAAATTTTCAATATATTTGAAAAGGCGTGTTTTCGTAATGATCGTGCTGTCTAACTGTCTTCAACAGCTACTTCCGGTCAACATTCAATTTCATACCATGCCAAGTTTGTCTGTTATAAAGAGGTCTACAGGCTAAGTGTATGGTATCTCTTTTAAGTTTTATAAAGTAATAGCATTTGTGGATTTTTTTTTTCTGTTTTTGATATCCTGTAAGTCACCATCTATGTTTTGTAAGTAATTCTGAATTAGGAAAGTTTTGAATTGTTTTGAAGGCCCTTCGTTATGCAAATGTTGTACATTTTTACCCAAGATAAAAAATTTTATCAAACAATCAAACTTCACCCGCCTCATTAGAAAATCTTACCAAGGAACAAGTTAAACCATGAAGTCCTAGCTTCCCAAAACTGGAACCAAGGAAAAGAGTGTACACCCAGAGCAGACGTCTGATTATGGTCTACACCATGTGCATTAAACATAAGAATATCTGTAAAAATCTAAACTAAATCGTTGGATAATAATGGGTAAAAGACATAAACCTGATTTGTTTCGTATCTATCGTATTTACCCTAATATTTAGACACCTTCCCAATTGGCACATAAGTGTGACGTTTTCCTATCTATCGTATTTACCCTAATATTTAGACACCTTTTCAATTGGCACACAACGTTGAAACAACGTCGATTCAAAGTTGATTCCAAGTCGAGACGTTACGTTGAATTCTTACACCCCTGCACGTGTTGTTCATTCGTTTTCTTTACATTTCTTTACATATTGTTTATAATCATTTGCTTATTGATATATGTATAATCTGCATTTTTCATGTCCAGTTATTTGTTCTCCAGAAGTATGTCTGTTCTTGTGGTGGTGTTCATATATGTTTTATGACCAAATAATATTGTATGTATTTATTAATGCCCGCGAGGGTCCTTGATTGGAAAATAAAAAGTATTCTATTCTATTCTATTCTAGCAGGTATTTGAGCATAGGAATTTCATCGCGCGCTATCAACGGGAAACCAATCATATTACTGTTGCGAAAGTTGCCCCCTGGTAACTATGGACGCTAGCTTAAAATATTGGCGAAACAGTCATGTACATAATAAATAATATTATGTATTAAGTAGTTGTGGTCATGGTACCCAAGCCATAATCCAAACTCATAAATCCATAAACGAATGACGAATCAGAATGTTCAGACCAACAGGCATGGACCCCAGAATAAAGGGTGTAATCAGGCGTCCGCGGATAGTAAGCATTACTTGGTAAGCAAGCTTCGCCAACCATGCCCATAGGCCTGAACGAAGGAAATGTAGGTAGACGCGTATGCCCAGAATTTTGGATGTCTACTTATGGCTCGTCATTGGCAAAAACATCAGAAACAATTCTGAAAACTGCTACATTGTAGGGATTGACGAGATCATGTCTCCCATAGAACTTCTTAAGTGTTGCTACCAGTTTGGTTTTTGTTGATACCCCTGGCTCAACAACTTTGTAGTGAGCACTTTCCTACGCTCCATGAAGTCCTGATAATTTGAACAGGTTCTGGCATAACGGATTAACTGTGATGCGTAAACGCCATATGCTGGCGCAGAAGGGATATTACTGCTCAGGAATGGGAAGTTAACAATGGGGACAATGAAGTATCCCGTTTGTCGTAAAGCTTAGTAGTAAGCTTTCCATTGTCAATGTAGCGATAACAATCCAAGTATGAGGAGGAGGCTGCAATCTCCGTTGTTTCCTTTATTTCAAGTTCACATGGCTAGATGAATTCCAAATACTCTGCAAATTTTGCGTTTTTCAGAGACAATACATCATCTATATATCTGTAGGTGAAATTGAATTGTTGTGCGAGGTGTTTCTTGCCTGCTTGGAGGAGACGTTGTACAATCTCCGCCTCATACGAGTATAGAAACAAGTCGGCAAGTAACGTGGCACAGTTAGTACCCATCGGTATGCCGATTGTTTGCTGAAATATCCGTCCGCCGAACTCCACAAAATATTGTCTATTAGATATTCCAGCATCCTTATGACATCTGCATCTGATTTTTTTTGTGGTGCATCAGAGTAATTCCGAACGAAGAATGTGTCTTTGTAGCCAATGACAACATATTGAAATTGACGGTTACCATTCTTGTGAAAGAAACACTGGTTGATAATTTCCTTTAATTTAGAGTTCAAATTATCATGAGGAATAGTAGTGTAAAGAGTAGAGAAATTGAAAGACTTTATACTGCTGACGGAATGAAGAGATTGTGCCTTTAGGTTTTCTAAAAGCTCTTTGGAGTTTTTCAGGATCCATATCTGATTAACACCACTTCTGGCTATGCAGTGTCACAATACTTCTGAAGTCCTTCTTTAACTGCGGTTAGTATTCGTGTTAGAATCTGAGAAAGAGGCTTGGTTGAGCACTTAGCTGAACCCGCAATATATCTCTGCTTGTACGGATTCTTGTGAAGTTTAGGAATCCAGTACAATTTGGGAAGGTCAATATCTTCCTCTGGAAGGGAAATTCCGAATGTCAGCATCATCGAATGATGGTTTTATAGAATTTCGACCTTGGACATAGCAGTAAGATTATATGTAGGGTTTCAGATAGAAAATGATCTATGAGCATTGCAGTTCTTTGACTTTTTTACCTGATGAGTTACTGTACAGATTATACCATTCAAACACATTCGTTTTACTTCTTGTTTCCATCGTGTATTTGTTGACATGTTCGAAAACAAAAGTAAGTCGGTTAGCATTCTTATTTTGCTGTCTTATATCTGTCCTTCTAAGTCCATCGCGGCACTCCAATTTCATACGTTTTGTAATTCTTTCATGAACACAGGATACAAGTTTTTATTATACTTTACATCGATGTTATATTTTACACGGTCAGCTGATTCGCTTAAGTTATCCGCCATTTTGAATATTCGTCATCGAACCTTGTAACTACGTAACCGTGTGACGTAATGCTTAAGAGGTATTGTCTACTACCAAAGGGGAAGTCATGTAATAAAAATAATAATAATAATCAAAGAAAAATCTCATTTATGCAAAATTCGCTCAATGAGGGGTGCTCAAATGCCCCAGATAAAGCATAGTTGCTTATAGGTCGTACCCATTTGAGCACTCGCTCGCTGCGCTCGCTCGTGCTCAAATGGGTACATTCCAAACTCAACTTTACTTTATCTTAGGCATTTGAGCACGGTTCGGAATAATTTCTTTCTTAAACAACGTCGATTCAACGTTGATTCAAAGTCGAGACGTTACGTTGAATAACGTCGATTCAACGATGATTCAACGTCAATACGTTGAATCAGCGTTGAATCGACGTTGTTTCAACGCTGTATGCCTGCTTGGTTAACTCCTTTACTGAATAGATTTATCAGAACAGAATATCACAATAATCCAAAAATAGTCCTAAATGAAAATAAAGAGCACAGAGTAGATCGTGTATACAAGGGAGCTTCTAATGACTGCCCACAACATATGTTTTTATGGAACAATAAGAAAAAATATCCCAAGTTTATCCCAACGTTATCATCAAATACTGCCTAACAAAATCTGTGTCAGTGCTCTACTACTCTGATCCAGAAGGTAATTGAAGGTTTTCGAGTCAGGAAACAAATGAAGGAAATTGGTTAAGAATCTTTCTTATCTGCAGACGATACCGTGACAGACAATTGTCGCCCAAAAGGCACCACCAGTTTTCATAAATGGGTCCTTGGCCCTACTCGTGGGTTTCCTTTTCTCCGGCCTCAGATCACCATTAAGTCCTTTACTTTGTTTCATGACAGTGTTTGTGATAATATATGTTTAACTGTTGGAATGGAAGACCCCAATGCCGACCGAATACATACTTGTCATTGGGAACGCCATAGAATTAAGGGCGAGGTTTCGATCGAGTAAACCAGTTAAAGCCATCCCCAAGCCCGTGCATTTTTTTCTGCTAATCATTCCCCAAATGAGCTAGGTGGTCTTGTCATAGTTTGTTTATCCTCTCTATTTCTTTCGGTGTATCTGAAAGGTTATGCTTCATGACTGTGACCATTCTTCATAACGAAAACACGACAATTCAAATATATAGAAAAATTCCAAAAACTGAAAATTTTCAGATAAAAAAAAACTCTGATATTTTTCATATTTCAGCTCAAAACATAGATTGTGGGTACTCTTTAGAGCCGTCTTAGTGAGGCGGTTCTAACGGTACACGTTAGAGCCACATCAATGAGGCGGTTCTAACGAATACCCACAGTCTACGTTTTTGAGCAAAAATAAGAAAAAATAATGTTTACCCCTGTAAACCCCAGTTTTACTGTATAAAAGTGGGGTTTAAGGGGGTCAAAATTATATAGGCATGTTTTCGTGATATTGAGAACTTCATTAAGCTCCCCCCCCCCCCCAACCCCACCCCCCCCCCCCCCCCCCCCCACCTACCACCCCACTTCGAAGAAATTGGAGGCATGTCGAATATTGCTTTGGGGTCGTTCGTCCGTTCGTTCTTCTGTTCGTCCGTTTATTCGTTCATCACGTTTTTTCTTGTCAGCACGGTGTCTTGATAATTATTTGAGCTAGGGCCTCGAAACTTGGTGAGCTTCTTGGGGCTTACGAGTAGATCGCATGATTAACTAAGGAAAAAAATGCGCAGTGATGGAATGTTTAGGCACGAGTTTGTAGTGTGGGGGTAGGGTGGGGGGCATAGCGTTTGAAAAACATACATTTCTTGTTTAACTGTTTAAGAAGCCATTACATTGTGCGTATGGCATAGGCGTAGCCCTCATTACGCAAATTGCGCATGTGTTGTAACCGGGATAAGAAAACTATCTCCAATAAAGTGGCTTTAACATAAACTAGTTTGCTGCTTTACCATAGGAGCTGCTCTTAAAAGAAATAATATGCTCCCTGGGAGCAAATTCTTTCCTTTAAGACTTGCCCTATCTCTAACTTCAAGAGACATATTCGTTTGTGATGTGGTTGTTCGATTTATTTTTTCCTCAATTCTGCAAATCCGATATGTTGAGGTACGGATATCTCGAAGTATTTCAGAAAGTTCCTTGGACTTCGAGATAACGAGAGTCGACTATAGTTAAAGGACTGGATACACTTTGAAGATTTCTACCATTTTTGTAGAAGGCAGACAACTTTTGTTACTTTCTGTTTGCTTTTCTGTATACCAAGTCCTCTTCGAATAGATCCTTTATTTTAAAAGAAAAAAAAAATGCGCCAATTGGTCGATTCTAATAAGAAAGTCTTTGCTCCCTTGTTCTACACTAAAATGAAAGAGTTTGCCCCCTTAGTCTACCCTAAAAGGAAAGCCTTTGCCCCAGTTGGTCTACTCTAAAAAGAAAGTCTTTGTTCCCCTTGGTCTACTCTAAAATGAAAGAATTTGCCCTCTTGGTCTACTCTAAAAGAAAAAACTTTGCTCCCTTGATCTACTCTAAAAAGAAAGATTTTGCCCCCTTGGTCTACTTTAAAAGGAAAGTCTTTGCTCCTCTTGGTCTACTCTAAAAGGAAAGTCTTTGCTCCCCCTGGTCTTCTCTAAAATAAAAAAAAATGCTCCCCTTGGTCTACTCTAAAAGAAAAGTCTTTAGTCTCCCTTTGGTCTACTCTAAAATGAACGAATGTGCCTCCTTGGTCTACTCTAAAATGAAAGAATCTGCCTCCTTGGTCTACTCTAAAATGAACGAATATGCCTCCTTGGTCTACTCTAAAAGAAAGTATTGGCTCCCCTTGGTCTACTCTAAAAGGAAATGCTTCCCTTGGTCTACTCTAAAATGAAAGAACCTGCCTCCTTGGTCTATTCTAAAAATAAAGTCTTTGCTCCCTTTGGTCTACTCTAAAATGAAAGAATCTGCCTCCTTGGTCTATTCTAAAATGCAAGTCTTTGCTCCCCTTGGTCTACTCTAAAATAAAAGAACCTGCCTCCTTGGTCTATTCTATAAAGAAAGTCTTTGCTCCCCTTGGTCTACTCTAAAATGAAAGAATCTGCCTCCTTGGTCTACTCTAAAAGGAAAGTCTTTGCTCCCCTTGGTCTACTCTAAAATGAAAGAACCTGCCTTCTTGGTCTATTCTAAAAAGAAAGTCTTTGCTCCCTTTGGTCTACTCTAAAATAAAAGAATCTGCCTCCTTGGTCTATTCTAAAAGGAAAGTCTTTGCTCCCCTTGGTCTACTCTAAAATGAAAGAATCTGCCTCCTTGGTCTATTCTAAAAAGAAAGTCTTAGCTCCCCTTGGTCTACTCTAAAAGAAAAGAATCTGCCTCCTTGGTCTACTCTAAAAAGAAAGCCTTTGCTCCCCTTGGTCTAAAAGAAAAGCATTTGCACCCAAGGAAGGAATTTGTACCTCTTGGTCTTCTGTTAAAGGAAAGAATTTATCCCTTTGGTCTACTCTAAAAGGTAAGTATTTGCTCCCAAGGAAAGAATTTGCCCCCCCCACCCCCTCTTGGTTCATTCTAAAAGAAAAGAATTTGCCATATTGGTCTATAAGGAAAGAGTGTGCCCCCTTGGTCTACTCTAAAAAGAAAACAAATACTACCTTGGTCTACTATAAAAGGAAAGAATTCTCCCATGGGGAGCAAATTCTTTCCTTTCAGAGTAATCCCGTTTCAGAAGGAGGGCGAAACAATATTGTCTGAGTTGCCTTCCCGTATCAATTTTCCTTCAAGTGGCGACAACTACCTGTTCCTTAGAGGTTATTGCTGCAAAGGAAGTACATCTGAATTAAAAGTTTAACGACACCAAAACAGTCATAAGGATAATACCAAAATGCCAACCTGTGCTGTCGACCGAGCCAATATCAGCCTACGCATCCGCACAGTCTGATCAGGACCTCCTCTAGTCATTGGTATATTCTGCAGGATCCAATGATACTGTAAGCAGGCAAGAAACGCATTTATTAAACTGCGCAGGGCCTTCATTTCCTACACATAGCGTAGGTCCCTTTTCTTGCGTCGAAACCCGTTGCCCATTTGAAAAACGGCAAAACATCTTAGCGATCATCTGATCCGTGCAGTCTAATCAGAAAAAAGTAATGTATGCCTCAATATTACAATAACCTTTGGATCAAAGAGCTATGGTCACGAGAAGACTGGATATTCGAAAGTCGTGAATGAAACCAACAACAGATAAGTTGATTTTCACTTAATTCGTTCAGGCTGGTCGCATATGAAACTTAATGAATGTGGTTTTAACTTAATCCGTCTTGTATGAATTTTAGTAAATATTCAGGCAAACAAATGCGTCATCATAAAGTACACGTGTATTCACTAATCTGTCGGATAAATTGTTTAGAAGTATACATTAGTATCAGTCAGTGATAAAATCAGAGAAGTTTCTGGATAAATATTGTCCCATCCAACCCCATCCCCTCCACACATTGTTGGGTACTTATTAGAATCGCTTCATCCATGAGACCTTAATGCGCTTCCATAATACATGTCTTGTTTGAAGAAAACATGTCAATGTTTTTTGTAAGATAAAAACCACTAAATCTTGGGGTCTAAAATTTGTGCTCAAATTTCTCATGTTGATAATTTCTGACGTGTGAAGAATTGGTAAGTATTCGTCACACATGTGAAGAACTGGTGCGACTTTTTGTCGGGTGTGAAGAATTGGTACCAATTCCTCACAAATATGAAGAATTGGTACCAATTCCTCACACATGTGAACGAGTCTTGATATTTTGTAAATGTATGTCTGTTTGTCGCATGACTAACAAAAATATACAGATACCAGTGATGAGAGTTATTCCATGGCAGATGTCTTTTTTGCACTGTTTGTCTTACAGTTTTATCAACTTTTTGAACTCATTTCTGTCTGACGCATTTGCATAAGAATCTACCCTTGTCGCTTTGTGTGGTTTCCCAGTGCGATACGAGTACAGAGTTTAACCCTTGTCATGCTGAATAAATTAAGATGTCACGGCTTCTTCTACTTTTCAGCCAATCAGATTACTTGATCCAGATTGTTGATTTAAATTCACTACTTAATGGTAAACAGTGCAGATCCAGATCAGTTGGCTTCTTCAGGATTTGGATCTACACTGTTTGCAAAGGCAGAGTATATCCGGTTCAGCAGGACTAGGGTAAAGTTTAAAGTGCAGTGGTGTAGATGTCATTCGTGGTTATGGATGCCAAACAAACCTTTAGTACAAGTCCACGCCCCGTTTTGTATGGCGTATCATTTTACTACAAGACGGAATATTTAGACGTAAACGTCTAAGTACCGGCGCAAATTTTGTTCATGTTTACTTAGAGATATGGGTATACTAAAGTTTCATAAATTTTCAATGTAACAGGTAAAAAGAACAACAACACTCGTTAATGTATGCTTTTATTAAGTTTTTTTTTTTTTTTTTTTTTTTAAATCTTGAACGAAATGAGAATAAATTAGATATTAATCTGACAAGTATAAAAAGTCAAACCATTTCACATGGAAACACTAAAAAGCGCGAGCGTGAAAAAAAAGACCTCTGTGGGGTATACCGTATATAATGCCGAGAAATTTCTCATGACAAAAAGCAACAAAAAAAAAAAAACAAAAAAAAAAAAAAACTAAAAAATCACGTGAGCTGCAAACCACATGAGCGTGCAAAATAAAGAACACACGGGGACTGCACTGTCTACTGGAATCAGCGGAAAAGGATGACTGGTCGTAGCAATATTTTCATGAATTCTTCACATTTAAGAGGAATTGGATTGGTACCAATTCTTCACATGTAAGAAGAATTGGTACCAATTCTTCACATGTAAGAGGAATTGGTACCAATGCTTCACACATGTAAGAGGATTTGGTACCAATTCTTCACATGTAAGAGGAATTGGTACCAATTCTTCACACATGTAAGAGTAATTGGTACCAATTCTTCACACCCACCCCCCCCCCCCCCCCCCCAAAAAAAAAAAAAACCCAGGTCACAGATGAGACGAATACTTACCAGTTCTTTACACGTCAGAAATTATCGACGAATTCTTCACATGTGTGAGGAATTGGTACCAATTCTTCATATTTGTGAGGAATTGGTACCAATTCTTCACACCCGACAAAAAGTCGCACCAGTTCTTCACATGTGTGACGAATACTTACCAATTCTTCACACGTCAGAAATTATCAACATGAGAAATTTGAGCACAAATTTTAGACCCCAAAATTTATCGAAATTGACCATACGTAAATTTCACGTTTGGCAAATGTGACGTATTTGTACCAATTCTTCTTATGGGTGTGAAATTTACGAAATGAGAAATTTACGGTTCAACAATGCTTTCTGTTACGTGACTGTTGAGATACCGACCTTTAAAAAATTATCGCAGTGTGACGGGCATGTACACGTACCGTACGAGCTTTAGAACAGAAATAACAAAATTGATAAATGCAACTAATAATGCCAGTTTTACTTTATAAAATTGGGTTTTGACGGAATCTCCATTGCATAGGCTTGTTAACCTGATAAAAGGTGATTATTATGCCTATGTTGAGAAAATTAAATATAATATGAGTAGGACAGACATCTTTATCACATTTGTAACTTTGCATGCCATTTTACACATAATACAGGTAAAATGTGCAATAATCATGCACATCTAATAAAATGAAAATTACTGGTTGTAGACCAACCTATAAAATGTCACCATGAAGAGACGTACTGAATTTAAAGAAGAAGAAGAAGAAGAAGAAGAAAGAAAAAAACGGTTTGTTACTGCGTGATTCGAACTCACCCGTCCGCGTGAGAGTCGAATATGCTAACCATTACGCCATAAATTCGATGTAACTTTGTGCGACAAAATTAAGGTACTTATCAATATTTATGATGCGGTTTTAAAAATCCTTTGGGAGCTAATCGAACACGCTCCTATATGTGAAAATCCAAACTATATTAAGAGACCGGTGCGATTTCCGCGCCGGTCAATAAAACCCGTGTGTAATGATACCACACCAATTTCGCAATATAAAAAATGTGATTTTATGCTCTTCCACACGTGATCAGAATATTCCTACCGGTTCGGCTTTGCCTCGGCCAATCAAAAATGGCATTTGGGAATTCCTTGGATGATCTTGTCAGTATTAATAGATGCCTACACGTGATTAGATTACAATATTCCTACGATTTAAGGCCTTAATCATAGAGTCAGGGTACCAGTCATTAATCGGGGAAAAAGTCTTCGATCAGAAATTAAATACTATGAGCATGTAAATTAATAAATAATACAAAATACTTGTATTTGTTGTTAACTTTTGCTGACATCAAGATACTATTTTTCCTCAATGTTGGGCCGATGTTGAAGCGCATGCATCACAATTAGCGAAGCGTTTACATGATGTCCAAGTAATCCTGCGCATTAGATAAGTAAAAATAAGTCTCATGAAAATCGTATTTTTGAATCATATTTTCTTTTAAAATTCTTTTGCGAAAGATCGAAATCAAGAACTTAGATTAAGGGTTTAAAGATTTAAGAATTCATAGATCGACGACTGGTTCCCTTACGCTATTTTCATATTTTGCCTCGGCTTAGCCTCGGTCATTGTAAAATGACGCTTTCGGGCAAGTCACTGATTCAATATTGTTTTCCTTCCTCCTAAATAAGGGGTTACTCTAAAAGAACAGAATTTACTTCCTTTGGGAGCAAATTCTTACCTTTTAGAGTAGACACCTATTCGGAAGGAGTTTGATGTGCAAGAAAGCAATCAGGAAGTGACAGGGGGTTCTCCCGTGTAGAAATGGCGGGAATCTACCGCGTGTATCCAGTCCCTCTAAGTTCATTCCACTGTTTGACATTACCAATGTATCTTAATAAGAGAACATCCCAGCAGTCATTCTACGTTGAATCAGCGTTGAATCGACGTTGTTTCAACGTTTCAACGCTTTGTGCCCGCTGGGATATGAAAATGTATTTCTGTGAACTGCCAAGTTATCTCAAATAAACAATGAAAGTCTACGACAGTAAAATGTTTTAAAAAAATCGGCCGCTTAAGAAATGCATGTATTCATGCATAATAAAAATGCCCGGAAAGAATACTATTCAAGTAAATAATAATAATAATAATAATAATAATAAATAATATTAATAATAAAAAGAATTCATGCATAATAAGAATGCCCGGTAAGAATGCTATTCTAGTAATTTTCTAGCCAGATATTGGTATGGAGATAATAATAATAATAATAATAATAACGATAATAATAAACAATAATAATAATTATGATAATAATGATAATAATAATAATAACAACAATAATAATAATAATAATAATAATAATAATAATAATAATAATATTTATGATAATAATAATAATAGTAATAATTTCGCAATGAATTTAAATTTGCGAATCTAGATGATAATGGCAACTTGCATTTTACTTTACAAATTAAGATACATGATTTACATTACCAAATATATATGGGCCAAATACAGATCTACACGGTTTGCCATGGATCAACTATTGTTTTCGACACATTAACATTCGAAACTTAGGACAAGTATGGTAAGGAGTTCATGTGTCTTAATAATTAGGGTAAATACGTATGCAAATGGACATGCAGTGTTTGTTTTAATCATGGTGAATAAATATTTAATTAACGTCACTCAGGTATACACATAGGTTTAACACTCCTTACGCACATTTCGCATACAATATTATTTGCAATAAAGAGATGTCAATTAACAAAACATTTTGCTTCTTTTCCATATGGGCTGCTCTTACAGGTTACCAAATATGGGCTACTCTTAAAGGAAAGAATTTGCTCCCAAAAGGGAGCAAATTCTTTCCTTTTAGAGTAGCCCCTATTTTGGAGGGGATACGAGAATTTTCATTTTTTTTTTCCTGGTTGTGCGTAAAATAATTATCTTTTGGCTACGCCACTGGTTTACAACATTGTATTCACCTTGCGTCAGAAAAGTTGTTTACAGTAAAAAGGAAGGAATTTGTTCCCGTTTTTTTGCTCTTAAGGGTAGTGCATTTTTTTTTTCTTTTAGAGTACGCCTCTTTTCAGATGGTTAAGACAAGCTATATACCGTATTTATCACAACTATTCGGATAAACAGGGCTGAGAAACAGTGTAGACGCCGATCAGAAGTTTTAGGACACATCAATAGGTAGTCTGAAAGGCTTGTTCAAATTTTAGGATAGGTATCGAAAGGAATTAAAATGTCTAAATATTTTGCACACATCTGACTTTTACCACTCTCTGGACATATTCAGCAGACGACAAATTGACAGTTTTCATATTTTCCCAGAAAACGGGATTTGACATTTCATGCAAATTGTCTCCATGGGAGACGATTTGCATGGAAAGTCAAAACCTGTTTTCTGGGAAAAATAAGAAAAATATTTCTAAATGTCGTCTACTGATTTTTTACCCACCGTGCTAGCGTTAATGTTCTTATACCAGACCGTTAATCTAGACTGTGCCCGTTCATGTCTGGTATTTAGTAGACTGGCTCCAGTCGTTTTTGTTTTATATCTATTTCTCTCTTTCTCTACATTATTTTTTTATCATGATCCTCTTTAATCCAACTTCAAGTTACCTATGGCTGAACCAAGGGACTGAAGTAAACAAAAATTCTACAAGCTATACAAGTGTTGTGTCCCCTCAAAAAAAAAGAAAGAAAAGAAAAATAAAGAAAGGGTCTGGGGCCAGACTAGGTATTTAGAGGCAGCTCCCATTTCCAGATTTAACGCTTAGCACTCTGGGTAAAATTGTCAGTTGACGACGTATTGAAATATTGTTTTATTTTTCTCAGAAAACAGGTTTTGACATTTCATGCAAATCGTTCCAATGGGACGATTTTCATGAAATATCAAATCCTGTTTTCAGGAAAAATAAGAAAAAATATCATCAATTTGTCTGTTGAACTAGCCCAGCGCGTGGTAAAGATTTAATCCAATTAATCCAAAAATTACTAATAATGTTTGTAAAGTACTATCTTTTCGACCGCTTAGCATAACCCTTAAGCACTAAGCAAATTAAAACAATAAGCAAAATTGTTGCAGACGACATTCTACTTTTTTTTATCATTATAATTGTTTTTGTTTCTTTAGAGAAAATTAGACCTGACATTTCACGTGAATCGTCTGACAATTCACATGAAATGCCAAGCCTTATTTTCTCGGAAAAAATACAAAAAGAAAACAGGTCGTCTGCTGCAGTTGTGATTAGCGTTTTAAGGGTTAATATGGCTTAAGAAGCCAATACGTCAAGAGTGAATAAGACTGTTAAAAAATTAGCAAATAATGCAAATTTTATTTAAATGGATCACGAATTTATTCCATGTCCCTGTATACTATTTTATTTTATTATTTATTTATTTTTTTATTTTTTATTTATTTATTTATTTTTTTTTTTGGTTCCTCTCGATGCTCAGGTTTGGCTACTCTCTATTAGTGTCCGCCAGTCCGTCCCTCCATCCAACGATCAGTCTGTCAGTCGAGCCAGGAAAAATACGGTCCTTCAATGACGACAGAACTTTAAAGTAACTTCATAAAACCTTGTCCCGAGGGTCACAGGAAATTGAATGCATGTCATTATCTGAGCCGAAACGCCAGTAAACGAACCTCCGGAGATGTGCGTCCAGCGGAGATTCAGATCAGCCTGCGCGTTCGCGCAGTCTGATCTGAATCCTCACTGTGCGCTTTTTTGGATAGCCAAGGATGCAAATTTCCTTCATGCGGACAAGGAAGACTCTGATCAGACCTCGCGGATGCGCAGGCTAATTTGATTCTTTGTTAGGCGCACATGTCAGATGGTACGTTTTCGCACATTGCGGCTCATATCTATTTGAGGCAGCGCATATCAAAACCTACAATAAGATCTGTGTAACCAGCAAAGACTCAGATCAGCCTGTTCATCCATCCAGTATGCCGAGGGTTCACGGTTATACCTCTGTGGATAAACCTGAGGCTGTATTAGGCACATGCGTTCAGCGAATACTCTGATCAAACTGCGCGGATGCACAGGCTGATCTGAGTCTTCGCTGGTCGCACAAGAATTACTGTAGGTTTTATCGTGCGCTGGCTCGATTGATTTAACAATTGTGGTTGGTGTGACAGTAGAAACTGTAAAAAGGAGCAACTTCAAATCAGACATTTAAATTACCGTATTGACTCTATATTTCGGACAGGGAGCCCTAAACAAACAGTGCAGACCCAGATCAGACGCCGCAGAACGCGGCGTCTGTTAAGTGTCTACACTGTTTACAATTACCTAGACGTTTCAGGCACATCAACAGGTAGTAAGATGGCTTTTGTACAAAAAAAAAAAAAAAAAAAAAAAAGAAAAAAAAGAGAAAAAAAATAATAAGACATGAATGTTGCAAATCGGGAGTTTCAGGTACATGTACATCAACAAGGAGTAAGAGGCTGTTTAAAAAATAAAATAATGAAAAAAATATAATAATTAAAATGATAATAAAACGTGTATGGTACAAGTAGGGGGTTATGGTGTCCTAATATTTTGGGTATGTACGGTAACATGGCAACTATGCCGGGAGGGGATAAACGTGAGCAAATATACCTTCTGAGATAATTCAGCTCTCAGACTGTGTGAATGCGAAAACAAAAATCCGAAGTATCACTAGGCGCACACGTCAAAAGGTATATTTTTTTTTTTTTTATTATAGTTGAAGATCAAATTTTATTTCATTTTACTTTGCAATAAATGGCTGGGCCAATTTGTTATTCTGTTTCATGTCATCATCATCATCATCATCATCATCGTCGTCGTCGTCGTCGTCGTCGTCGTCGTCGTCGTCGTCACATTATTTATCCAAAATATTCGGGCACTTTCGCGCCTAACCATACTTATTCTAAAATTTCAACAAGTTATATTTCTATCTGTGTCTTTAAGATTGCAGGATGAGTGGAAAACAGTGTCGATCCTGATCAAACGCCGCATTTTGCGGCGTCTGATCAGGATCTTCACTGTTTGCTGTTCGAATACTTGGGGTAAATTAGGTACTCGATAATATAGTAGAAGTTCTCAAAAACGACCGACTACCACATGCCTGAAAGTTCTAGAATCTTCTCTGTGTTTGTATCTATGCAACAAACACCCCGGGTGCAACACTGAATTGTGACGAAATCAATCCACTTTTTAAGGGTTTTATATTTCCAAATGTTACTCACCCACGGCGGGGTATTGTGTCCCGAAAAATTCCATTCATGGTTATTTCAACCTTAAGAATTATAGCCCAGTTCACTTAATAATCTAAGGTAATTATGTAAGAACTACAATAGTATTTTTTTTTTTTTTTTCCTACTGACGATTCCAAGGCGTTTCCTCTGTTGTCCAGCATAGTTCTTATATGTTCGTACGTCGGAGGTTTCATATGTGATGTTTGCTTTGTCATTTATTGTTCCCCGTCTCTCCTTCTTTTGTTGCAATATTCTATTCTATTCTTATTGCCTCGGAAAAAGCTGTGCCTTGTAATTGTATTATTTCCTGGGTGTCTTCAGTTACATGTTTGTTTCAAAAACAAATGAAAACATTTTTATGACAAAAAAATCTAAAACGTTAGAAGAAAACGACAACAAGCTTCAGCGCCGTTTGTTGAAAATATTATAGATTTTATTTTTCTTACAGTGACTAATCAAAAATATTTTTTATGCTCAAGTAAGTTTAGAACAGACATTACGACCTTACTAACGTCTGCTCTGGGTCTACGTTGTTTGTTCAGGCCTATTTGTCCGAATACATAACCCTTTCGCCCCTAAGTTTCTGTAATGGCTTCTTCTTGCTTTTAATTTGGACATGTTAACTGTTGTACATAGGGGTGTCAGTCGAAGACCTAAAACAGAACGGTAAACTGTGTAGATCCGGATGAGACGGCTCGTAACGAGCCGTTTCATTTGGATCTACACTGTTTGCGAAGGTATCCTGTTTGGTTTACAGGGTGGCGGTAAACATCTACTACGATTGATTTTAAAAGTAGTGAACTGTACAATACTTGTTTAAATCTCGGGTGTCGCAGCTCTGAAGGGGGTGGAAATACTGTTCGAAATTATCGATAATAGTATTTTAAAAAAGATTTGTCAATCAAGCTCACACACTTAAAATAAAGAAACAAACAAAAATTTGGCCAATATATTTCAAGTGCTGCCAAATATAGTCAGTTATCAAATGATAGCGGAAACAGGTGTTATAATAGATACTGTTTGGTGTAAAAAAATGTTAAAGTGATAAATTGAAGACTCGGTGATTCTTTGGTTGTGTTATTTAAGTAGAATAGAAAGAATACTGTTTCAAAGAAACTCGAGTATCAGATATTTTCCATCGTGCATATATTTAGTTAGTAACACTTTAGAAAAAAAAAAATAAAATAAAATTCCATTGATTAATAGAAGTTGCATTACTTTCATTTTAACAGAAAGGATAAATAGTTATACTAATTGTTAAAAAGATAGGAAAGAAGAAGAAAAAAGAAGAAAAAAAAAAAAAAAAAAACACGTCTGAAAAGCTACAGCGGCGGAGACCAAAGTGCTGTGAAATTAAGAACCAATTAACGGTGAAATAAGAACCAGCGGAAAGCGGTACAGATGAAATCGAAGTCGCCCACTAACGACACTCTTGTAGTGAAGCTGGGTATTGAATATTTCACAACCTCGGATACTAGGCGAGTGAATCTTCTCAAGGTAGGTGTAGTTTACATGTATGTCATACCTTATGAGCCGCGTCAAGCGAAAAACAGTCTTCAAAAACTCCGTAATATGAAGCTTTCACCGCGCATGCTCAGCCACATAGAGTTGCCAGGGGTCTGGTTCTTTTGTGGAGGATTTTCTTATAAACAACGCTTTTATGAGCGAACAACGAATGTTCTGGCGAGACTGCGCGGATGCGCAGGCTCGCCTGAACCTTCGCTGTTCGCATATCCTATAAAATATGTTTTCGCTTGACGCAATCCGTGTATGCCCTGGGTATTCGGAAATACAGTTTTGAGCAAACAGTATAGGCTCTGATAAGACGCCGCAGAATGCATCGTCTGATCAGGGTCACACTTTTGGCCGCTTATCCAACAGTTTTTAGACACATCAACGCGGATAGTCAAATCCTCGCGTTCAAAATTGAGGACAAATGTGTTAAAGAGTTAAGTAAAGGTGTCCGAATACTTAAGGTAAGACACGGTAATAGAATATTATCGCATTGTAGATCCAGATGAGACGGCTCAAAGCAAGTCCCATCTGGATCAGCATTGTTTATATAGGTATCTGTTTTGATCTGCAGGGCTAAAAAGGGTCAGTATGTGGGACCGTACGCTTAATTCAAGCAGCTTCCGATGCTTGTATGGGGCATATAGATTTTGTTCTTGTCTTGCGAATCCTACTATGCCAGTGTTTCCTATTAAACTGTATGTGCGCCCGGCGAAGACTCAGATCAGCCTGCTTAATAAGACCTTTTGACCCTCTTCTGACCAGCAGGGAACGCAGTAAAAATTAACACGGTCGTCACGACTATAGCATAAGGGGAAGGTATATACAGCTAATTTGATCGAAATCTGTCAGGCGGTCATAAGACAAGATACACGTAGAATAACCGAAATACGGAGAGACAGAGCGATAGCGGAAGCCCCACTTTTTGTTTTAACCAGAAAGCGCGCCGAAAACCTTTTTTTCTTCTTTTTCTTTAATACCAATACTATTATGGTCACTCAAAAAGTTAGACTGGCTCCAGTTACCAGTGACTATTTTTTCTTCCTTATAATCCTGTTTGATAATCCACTAAAATAAAACCAAAATAATCATGACAATAAAGGCTGGTCTAGTGACCAGCCTTTATAGTCATGATAATATTTTGGTTTTATTTTATTGGATTATCAAATAGGATTATAAGAAGAAAATCCATTTAGTCACTGGAGACTGGAGCCAGTCTATCATAAAGTATGTATAGTACTGAAAATAGACCTTTTACTTTAAATAGCTTTCATCCTTTCACCCTCGAGTTTCTGAAGTGGACTCTTCCATCTTTGAATTTGGACATGTCCATTGTTGCAAACAGGGATGTGAGCCAGAAATAAAAAGCAGAATGGCAAACAGTGTACATCCTGATGAGACGGCTCGTTGCGAGCCCTCTCATCTGGATCTGCACTGTTTGCAAATGAATCTGTTTTGGTCTACAGGGCTAAAAGTGTGAATTGTCACTTGAGCAAGCCTAGCCCCATAAAGTATTGATATTTTTTTTTCATTTTCCACGGAAACATATGTTGTGCGTACTCTTTACAAGCGTCTCGGTGCTTCTAATGAGTACTTACATCATATGTTTTCGTGGGGAAGTAAGAAGGTATAATTATCTCCTCTTGTCTAGAGTTATGAGTAAAATGGAGCTCTCATTGCTTATTCAATATAGGCGACCGCGAGACGGCCTTGGAACGTTAATAGCAACAGGAACAATGAAAAAAATATACATATTAGTTTATAATTTTACTGATCAAACTGATGCATTTACAGGGGAGGCAACTCTGTCAACTTTGACCTCCCTTCTTAAAGGGGTCTACTATAAAAGGAAAGAATTTGCTTCCTGAGCAGATTCTTCCCTTTTTAAGAAGACCCTTTTCCAAAAGGGGCTTTTGTGTGCAGGATCTTAAACAGGAAGTCACAATAGTTAGCTCCCTTATAAAAATGGCGGAAAATCTACCAAGTGTCACAAGTCCCCCTAGTAAAAAGTAAAATGTTAAATATGCATGGTCACAGTTATTTATTCAAGTAAACAGGCTTTGTTGCTATTGTCGTTTGAGTGTGGGTGAAAGTAATTACTTGTTGTATATTATATTTTAAGAAGATCAATGACATAAGGGTACAATTGACAATAGGTATGTATTTGTTTTCTGCCTAAGCGTATTCATTACGATAACATGCCTATTCAAATATACTGAAAATTTCACCACCAAAAAATGAAAATTTTTAGATAAAAATTCTAATATTTTTTTTTCAAATTTCTAATCAAAACATAGATTGTGGGTACTCGTTAGAACCGCCTCGACGAGGCGGTTCTAACGAGTACCCACAATCTATGTTTTTTTTAGCAGAAATAAGAAAATTAATGTATACCCCTGTAAACCCCAGTTTTGCTATATAAAAGTGGGGTTGAAGGGGGTCAACATAATATAGGCATGTTTTCGTGATGACTATTATTTTCTCATATCTCTATAATTGGCGGAACAAGCAGGCGACAAAAAGTTATTTTTAGCATGTATGGTTTCATAGTTTACAACTTTAACATCGTTTGCAACTTAGGAATGAGAAAATTAAACTCCTAAATGCCTATCACAACTGCAGCAGGTGATTCTTTCGTTTTCAGAGAAAATAAGACAGACTTGCTTTTTCATATGAGTCGTCTGCTAAGTAGCTTGATCCATATATAAGTGAATAATTTAAAGGTCCAACAAAGTAAGTAATGATGAATAAAAGGCCACAGAAGCTGGGTAGGGGATTAGGGTGTGGAGTGGTCCTGTGGAAACATTTCTTGACTAGCAAGGGGAGGGTTGACTGTGGTAGGGATTTTGTTATTCGGGGCCCAGTTGTTCAAAGCGTCGTTAGCTTAACGAGCTCGTTAAGGGTCATTTCGTTAACTGTTTTAGCGGATTCAATATACAATGTTCTGATATTTTTGCTGAAAAAATGTGAGTAGCTTTTCACATTTTTTCAGCAAAAAATTTCAGCATATTTGCATATCACTCGATGTAAATTTTAACGAATCGTTAACTAACGATGTCGTTAGCTTTGAACAACTAGACTATTGAGTTGAGTATCAATTACATTGTTTACTTAAAATACTGAGACAGGAATCCTATAAACATATGCTTTCATTCGAATCCTTTAAACTTAAGTTTAAAGATATTTTATTAGTATAAATACAGACACAATGCATATCAGCATGAATTAACATATTTCAACTGGGATTTAGAAAAAAAAGTTAAGGACTTATATGAATCTGTCTCCCTTAATTACTGAACAAAACACATGTCATGGTGAATAATTTAAATAATTGTAGAATGAAGTATTTGCTACAAAAAGTATTAAATGATTGTAATTTTTAACAAGATTAAGACATACCAGTACATATACATATTCGTACATACACTTCCATACATGTAATGTATACATACATGTACACATAAACATATATATATATATATATATATATATATATATATATATATATATATATATATATATATATATATATATATATATATATATATATATATATATATAAACATACACACACATATATACACACACACACACACACACACACACACACACACACACACATATCAAAAGTATGTAGTGTGTAGTTTTGCTGATTTAGTATTAAGTACATATGGTATATACGTGACTGTAAAATCTTTAATATATGAGAGAGAGAGAGAGAGAGAGAGAGAGAGAGAGAGAGAGAGAGAATCTTTAGATCTTTCGTCTCTGCGATCCAAACGAGAGAATCTTTAGATCTTTCGTCTCTGCGATCCAAACGTTTGCTTTTAGCAATAAATTTTTGTACTTCACGGAATATTGTTTCATTTAATTGATTATTAAGCTGATAATCACCATAAAGTAAAACATTCAGACTCGGCTTACAAATTGTCGAAATATTATTTAGTATCGCAATACGTATTTCATCATGATGTGAAAAGTCTTTTTTCTTGTTCTTATGCATGATGTTTGTTGTCTGGTAAATGAAAATCAGAATAAAATGTGTTAAAACCAAATATTGGGACACCATAAGTCCTTGCATTCTTGTTCTAAAATTTGAACAAGTTAGTTTTGCAATCCGTTGATGTGTCTACATGTACAAAATGCTTGATGAATGGTAAACAGTGTAGACCCTGATCAGACGCCGCGTTCTGCGGCGTCTGATCTGGGTCTACACTGTTTGCCCAGGTCGGTTTGTCCCAAATACGGTTCACAAAACGAGACGCTTGGTGACCGAAGAACGATTTCCAAGAAATGTGGAACTTTGTTTTCTAGGAAAACTACAAATCATTGTTTTGAAGCACAAGTAAAGATAATTGTTTTTATCGTGGATTTAATTGAGGATGACAATTATGCAGTTTTGAACGGATAAAACTCTCCCACTGCGATATGACCAACTTAAATATATCTGATAATTTTGTTAATAAAGCCAAGAGTCACAGAAAAAAAAATTTGCTTTGTGCGAAACTTTATTGCAAATCCTGAAGCCTGCCTTGCATACAGCCGGCTTCGCAGACTCTGTAACGTAAGACCGCATTTAGTAAAAACAAAGTTCGTATGATTCGGACTAGACTGCGTGCATGCGCAGGCTGATCTGACGCTCAGCATTTTGCAAACATATAATGTAGTTTTGCTCCGTCGAAACCACAAAAAAATTTGGCCGCGACAAGCGAAAAGGTGTCTTCGAGAGTAAATGCAATATAAGTAAATGCAATTCACCCTGCGCATGCGCACAGACATATTCCAACCTTTAACCTCCACTGGTTTGTTTTGCAGTATTCGGTAAGCGGACAGCGAAGGCCCTGATCAGACTGCGCATGCGCGCAGTCTGATCAGGGCCTTCGCTATCTGCATATGCATCAAAGGTACCTTTGCTTGTGGTGTGGTCCAGTCAGTATCTTTTGGTATAATTGTTTTACAGATGGGACAGTAGCCAATGTTTTATCGTAAATCTGACATATAACAACAATGACGGAAGAATTTAAGGTTTATGTCGTAAAACCAACATGGACCACATGTGAGCAACGCAGATCCACACCAACCTGCACATCTGTGCAGACATGTCTGGATCACGGTTGTTCGCCAAGTATAGCCTGTGTTGACCTTAAATTGTATTGATCGGAATATTGGTACATTCTTGCCTGGCCAAACGGCAAGCGCTTGCATACTTTGCTGTTCGCCAGCGAGAGATCTTTTTTCTCTCACAGTGGGCCAAAAACACACCGGGACGTCGTGATACAAAGCCAACGTAACCTAGATCAAGCATTGTAGTTGGTTCTAACTCATTTTTGGTGGTTGGTACATAGCGTAAATGAACTCCCCTGTATATGGATATAGTGTGATGAAATTCCTTTTTAATACGTTTGTCTTGCTGTAAAAGACAGGCAGACAGACAGACAGAATAAACAGTATAGAAAGAAAGAACAAAAGAAAGAGACGAATGAAAGAAAGAAAGAAAGAAAGAAGCCACATTGCCACAGTGACCGTTACAATCTTGGGCCAGTGAACCAGCAAACGCGCGCGCATAAGTGAGTGCGTGGTCACGTGGTAGCTAGGATTGGGTAATAGAATAGTTACGATATCTATTAATATCGATGTCTTTGAAATTAAGAACTACAAGTCGGTATTTACTTACATTTTGGTGAGATTATAAACTACGACTTTACAAATAGAGCTTATTCAAAAAAGCCCATTCTCTTCAGCATTACATCTAAGTGCGTGTCTTCAATTTGTGACATGAAGATGCAAATTAAGAAATCGATGAGTAAAGTACATACGTATTGAAATTCACCCCATCAGAGCTGTAAATAATTTCACGTCGTTAAGATTTCGGTCGAGTAAACAATATATTGATCTTCGTTACCGATATCCGTTTGTCAAAGCCAGCTGAGACGCACACACCATGTGAAAAGGCTCAGTTCACACATGTGAACAGCAAAGACCCGGGCCAGCCTATGGACACGCAGGCTGGCCCGGGTCTTTGCTGCTCGCCTACTCAATCCAGATGTCATATATAATATATAGGACCAATATTCTGATAGCACAGCCTGAGGATCCTTTGCCCGCATTTCAAGTGAAACGTGCATAGATGAATTTTCCTACGCCCGGCTGGGCTCAAGAACGACATAAAAATGATAGCCGAAGCCATCAAAGCGTCGATTACATTTTGTATACGCTCTATGTATACAACAAATCTCTTAAATATGAAGAAAATCGCGCTCTGCATTTAAATAGTCAATAAAGAAATCTGAAACGATGTTTAGGTCAAACAAGAAAAGAACATATCATATGGGCCGTGCAATGCGAAAACGCATCTTTGGGCATATGCGAACAGCGAAGGCCCAGATCAGCCTGCGCATCCGCGCAGTCTGATCAGGGCCTTCGCAGTCCGCGCAAACTGAATTGCCGGATGCTATAAAATGTTTCAATGGAGACTAAATGCCTGGATGAGACTTTGCGCATGTGCAGGATGATGTGAATCTGCGCATTTTGCGCATGTTCAAAGGCACTTTGTCGCATGACACGGCCCATATACTAGTAGTAAACTACATACCAGCATTAGGTCAAATACCTTAGCGAAAGGGAATCAAAAAATATTGCCATACAGTATTTAGGCTATAATTCGGACAGAAAGGCCTTAGCAAACAGTGTAGACCAAGATCAGACTCCGCAGGACGCTGCGTCTGATCAGGATCTGCAGTGTCTACCACTCCTACAGTACATTTTAGACACATCAATATAAGTCTAGATAAGGGAGGTTATCCGGTAAATATTTTTCTTATTTCTCCACGAAAACATATGTTGTGGGTACTCATTAGAAGCGCCTCGGCGAGGCGCTTCTAATGAGTACCCACAACATATGTTTTGTGGAGAAATAAGAAAAATATCAATACTTTTGGATTGAAAAAAAAAGCGCCTTAACTAGTGCTATGGCATCAGTATGTTGTATAAATTGACTTGTTCAGTTGAGAAATTTGTCCTCTGAATAAATCTCAAATTACTAACAATTCTAAATTCTTTCATGCTAAATATAGCTGAGCATGTTAATTTCTCTGCTAATAAATATGAAAATGCCAACTTAAGTTGGCATTTTCATATTTATTAGCAGAGAAATTTTAAGTTGGCATTTTCATATTTATTAGCAGAGAAATTTTAAGTTGGCATTTTCATATTTATTAGCAGAGAAATTTTAAGTTGGCATTTTCATATTTATTAGCAGAGAAATTTTCATGCTCAGCTGAGTTCAGCATGAAAAAGTTTTATAACCTTTGGGCCAGATTAGCTACTTTAGGCCTCATCAGTTATCCTCATGTAAAGTTGCAATAATCCCGGAATGGGCTAAGTGATCACAAAGGACTGAAAACTATACACTGCACTATAGTGAAGTCCAGTTTGCTACATTTACCTTGTTGTTGATTGTGTTTAAACTGCTGGATCAGTGGCGAACAGTGTAGACTCTGATCAGACGCCGCAAGCTACGGCGTCTTATGTGTGTCTACCTTTACGAAAACACGCCCTATTCAAATATGTTGAAAATTTTACCACCAAAAATGAAAATTTTCAGATAAAAAAAAATCTGAAATTTTTTCATATTACTGCTCAAAACATAGATTGTGGGTACTCGTTGGAACCGCCTCGACGATGCGGTTCTAAAGAGTACCCACAATCTATGTTATTGAGCAGAAATAAGAAAAATAATGTATACCCTTGTAAACCCAAGTTTTACTATATAAAAGTGGGGTATAAGGGGGTCAAAATTATATAGGCCTGTTTTCGGGATGACTATTTGCTCGGACCTAACTGTTCGAATACTTAGCCTGACTACAGTACCCGCTTTATCTTGCAACGCTAATAATCTTGGGTTTGCATCCCAGTTCGTTAGAAGTGCTCTTTAATTACAAATCAGATATACTTGATCAAAGATTCTTGCGTACTTTAACCTTTACCAATCTCTGTGCAAATTCAGCAGACGACAAATTGATGATATTTTTTTTCTTATTTTTCCCAGAAAGCAGAATTTTACATTTCATGCAAACTGTCTCCCTTGGAGACAATTAGCATGAAATGTCAAATTCTGTTTTCTTGGAATTATACGAAATATATCTCGTCTGCTGAAAGTTTTACCCAGAGTGCATGCTAAGCGGTAAGGATAATCTTTATATATTATTCATGCACCTCAGGCAGACGCAAACGTAAGAACACATACATTCGTCAGTGGATACAGATTGCCTACCATTGATTTCCTTATATGTTTTATACATTTTTGAAAAAGTTCTTGAAAGCCCATAGTATTTTTGTTTTAATTTTAAATGGCCAATACTTGCCTGGCAACAGTCCCTCAAGAAACTTCAAAACAAGAAACGGAACGATAGGCTATGGTACATGTAATGAGCGTCCACTAACACAGATGGTTACGGCAGGTGCTAAGACTAATTTGTACTCCATAAGATTGTCTACTTTCGTTTTAAAAGCAACCATCCAAAATATACAAATCTGCTTATATCTACTATTGAACAGCCTGATCTATACAATTTGACCAATTTTGGCACCAAAGCATGCAAAAAATACTTCAGAAATGACAGGCAAATATTTTAGAACTATTTATAATGGAACTTTATTAATCGACTATGATAATATTGCATGTATACAGCCAAAACAGCCTGCTTTTGTACATGCCCTTCCCTAAGTTTTTATTATTATCATTATTGAATTCAATTAATAAAATTGTCATTAACCAAATAATTTCATATTAACCCAGTTACAGGTCCTCGATATTCTCTATTGACCCTCAGCCTTCGGCCTTAGGCCGTGATCTGAATCTGACATCTACCTGTATAAGAGCCTCCTGTCTAAGATAGACAGCCTAAAGGAGTGAAGCCAGATTAAGCATTAGGCCAGTAAGCATTCTACATAAATCTATAGCGGGCCGTTATAGGCCCGTCAGGGTAGCTGACGGGCCGCATCCCGAAAACATACCTATATAATTTTGACTCCCTTAATCCCCACTTTTATATAGTTAAACAGGGGTTTACAGGGGTATACATTATTCTTATTATTTCTGCTTAAAACATAAATTGTGGGTACTCGTTAGAACCGCCTCTCCGAGGCGGTTCTAACGAGTACCCACAATCTATGTTTTGAGCAGAAATATGAAAAATATCAGAGTATTTTTATCTGAAAATTTTCAGTTTTTGGAGGTGAAGTTTTCTCTATATTTGAATAGGTGTGTTTTCGTAATGGATAACGGCCCGCTGTAGATTTATAAAGAATGCTAGCTGAGAGAGCTCTTTAATCCAAACCGATTTGGAAGAAAATAGTCTTTCTTTCTTTTCAATTAGCGTATATACTCTAAGTATAGGGACACCGTAATTCCTTACCACACATGCCCTAAAACTCGTACAATTCTATATATACTATTTATTTATACGTGTAACAAGTTGCGGGAAGAGTGGCAAACAGTGTAGCCCAGATCAGACGTCGCATTCCGTTGTGTCTGCTCTGGTACTGCGTTGTGTGCTTCGGCCTAACTGTCATACATGTAATACTTAGTATAAATAGGTAATTTTATTTATTTATTTATTTATTTATTTAATTTGATTATAGGGAGGTATCTTTTGCATGTTGAGCACATCCTAATAAACCATATCTATCTATTCTATATCAGATGTGAAATGGCTGGTCGATTAAATAAATTATCGATTACAACAGTAATCGATAGAAATTTATCAAGAACGAAATTAAATCTCCGATAATGACACCTGCCATCGGATTTTTATTTTTTCATCTTAGCAAGCGCAGCAGTTTTCTCTAAATTAAGCAAAGTACGAGGTATAGTATGGATATTGTGTTTTGTGAAGTTGTAAAGTTGTTAGATAAATTACTGACATAATCCGGTTATCCATGCAAAAGTTGTTAGATAAATTGTGAAGGTATTTAGTTGTCCATGCAAAAATATTAGAATCAACAGGTCGAGATGCTCCTAATGAGGTCCCGGGACGTATGAGTCGCAAAATGAGAAATGCATCTTAGACGTGCGCCGAGCGAAGACTAGGATCAGTCTACCCATCACGAAAACATACCTATGTAATTTTGACCACCTTAAACCCCACTTTTATATAGTAATCCTGGGGTTTACAGGGGTAAACATTATGTTTCTTATTTCTGCTCAAAAACATAGATTGTGGGTACTCTTTAGAACCGCCTCGCCGAGGCGGTTCTAACGAGTACCCACAATCTATATTTTGAGCAGAAATATGAAAAAAAAATATCAGAATTTTTATCTGAAAATTTTCACTTTTTGGTGGTGAAATTTTCAATATATTTGAATAGGCATGTTTTCGTAATGGTACGCATCCGTGTAGCCTGATGAGAGTCCGCCTGAAAAAATCTGAGTTCATTGGCTATCTGTGCAAAGAGGCCTTGCTAAGATAGACCAGACACTTGAAATGCACAGACTAATCTTAGTCTTCTGGACGCACCTGGCCAAAGATAACATTATCTCATTTTCCGGATGTTTTGTTGCAAGAAAAAAGAGAAAGGCATTCATTTCAAATGTTGCATCATTTGGAATCTTGTTACCACTGCATAGCCAAGAATTGGGACAGGTTGGCTTTAGCCAACATTATAGAACCAGATCAGACGCTGCAGAACGTGGCGTCTGATCAGGATCCACATTGGTTACCATTCATCCGGCAGATTTAGGCACGTTAACAGGTAGCAAAAAAATAGCCGTGTCCAAATTTTAAGATAAGTATGGTAACGAGATCAGGTGTCCCAACATTTAGGACAAATACGGTAATATCATCCCAAGACTTTCCATGGCGTCAGAAGATTGGATTAATTATTTATGTCCTAAAAGATTCATAGACAGTAATTAAACTTAAAGACGCGCTCGTTCTTTATTGTGCGTTTGTTATTGTTGATAACAACGTCTGAGAGATCGGATGCAATATAAGGGCGACTTCGATCAGAAACTAAAGTTCTTATTATAGTTCTTCAAACTGGATTCCGTGACGGAAACTAACGAAGGAAGAATGATTCTAAATAACAATTTTATATTACCTATGGTAAGTCGCGCATGCAACTTTTTTTTTTTATTATTATTATTATTTCGATGTCTGATCACAGTTGGGAAATAAATAGGAAATACCATTTTATATGCAATCTCAGCAGACGACAAATTGCTGACGTTTCATTTTTGTTATTATTTTTATTATTGTTATTACTATTATTATTGTTATTATTATTAGTTGTAGTGGTAGTAGTAATAGTAGTAGTGGTGTTATTGCCGATGTTTTATTTTTGTTATCATTATTATTATTATTATTGTTGTTGTTGTTGTTGTTTCTCAGTATATAGGGTTTGTCATTTTGCAAGTTTTCTTCAGAAACTATTTTCTGAAAAATCTAAGCGAATTTTTAAATTGTTGATTTTTTCCATAGCATACCGAATCCACGTATTTTGTCATCGGACTGCGCGAACGCTTTCACCAAGCTGGGCTGTTGGGTAAGCTGGTCAGTGCTGTCGCGGATATCTAATCTGGTGTTTTGTTAGATTTCAGATAGGACGCACTTACGATGCATTCGTAATTTTCTTTGTAATAGTAAGCAGCCAGATTTGTTTTTCCGCATTCAACTTCGCATTTTGCATAAGTTTACTTTGGAACGATTTTAAAATTCAATCCATTCTCGTAGCGTTCCAGCAGGTACGCACATTTGAGAAAACGTCACACTAGCGACGTCATTGATGTAATGTCATGATGTGCATCGACGTTGGTGTGACGTTGTATAAACGTCATGTGCCCGCTGGATTAAAATAAAAACTGGTAATTCAGACTGAATAGCCAATTTTCAAATAAGGGCATATACAAGCGCTATTTATCAAGTCCACAATACTCTTCAGGCACACAACGTTAAAAAACGTCGTATCATGATGTTGCATCAACGTCAATAAGACGTACCAACTTTTAAGTGGGGTGCATCCCGTAAAAACAAGTTACGACGTCTCCGCGGCGCAGTATGTTGTCGCGACGTGAATGCGTCATGGACACGTTGTAATGACGCCATACACAGTGGCCACGTCTAACGACTCCATATATAGTGGCGACGTCATAACGACGTCATGCGTCTTGACGACGTCGTAACGACGATGATGCGATGTTGTGTGATTGCCGGGTTATATAAATAGGGTAAATGTTCCAGAATATATTAGAAAACAAGGTTCATAGCCTACAAAAGTGTTTGCTAAAATTCACATATTAGGAAAATACGAAACAGCACGTATTATTTTCACCCCGTTTAGTGCAAACCACTTTCATGTACTCTCTGGGGGTGACATTATTTACCTGAAATAGACTAACGGGTATTTATGGGCAGGAAACATTTTCAAATATCTGAGCCGCAACGTCAGAAAACGTACCTTCGGAAATATGTGTCCAGCTAAGATTCAGATGAGACTGCGCTTTCGCGCAGTCTGATCTGAATCTTCACTGGGCGCATTTGGGATAGCCAAGGATGCAAAATTTCTTCATGTGGACAACGAAGACTCTCATCAGACTGCGCGAATGCGTAGGCTGAGTTGAGTCTTTGTTGGGCGCATGCGTCAGAAGGTTCTTTTTTTCATGCCGCTGTTCATTTCATATGCATATCACATACATTTGTAAGTAATGATCCGAATTTATGTATCTTTTAGAAAGTTAAACCTTGTCATGCCCACTTCTAATTTCCAGCCAATCAGATTACTTGATCCGGGTTTTTGATAGAGATTCACATATTTAATGACAAACAGTGCAGATCCAGATCAGTTGGCTTCTTCAGAAGCCAACTGATCTGGATCTACACTGTTTGCTAAGACAGGGTATGTCGTGTTCAGCAAGAGAAGGGTTAAGTTTATGATATTGTCTTTGCCTTAGAAGCGAGACTATCTAAGTTTGTTCAAACAAATATTTTCCAACGCTTCCCTCATGAAAAGGGTCGGGTCATGCGAAAACGTGTCTTTGGGCAAATGCGAACAGAGACGCCCAGACCAGACTGCGCATCCATACAAATTTCGATTTGATTTGACGTTTTACGGCCCAGTCAACACTGTTAATGTCATGCCGAGCCAGTCTGCTAGCCTACTCACACATTTCCTGGGCAGGCTTTGTCCGCTAAGCGGTTTAACAGTACCATATCCACATATGTTTACTATACCATGGTGTTAACTGATAAGTGCCGTTCTTGGATCAGCCAAAGCGGGGAGAATGACCGTAGAAACAATTTGGTGATCAGTCTCTACGAAAGTTAAGCTGCGATTCGAACTTGCGATCCCTGCATTTGCTTCCGATTGCGCAGTGGAGACCGGCCCAGCTTTGAATTTGGACACTTTCATTACCACAGATGGGGATGATTGGTAAAAAAAACAACAGAATAGCAAACAGTGTAGCTCCTAACGAGACGGTTCATTAGGAGCCGTACTATCTGGATCTATACTGTTTACAAAGGTATCTGCTCTGGTCTGCAGATCTGAAAGGGGTACGACTGGTGTTCTCATGTTCATACGAGTACGGAGAGGTCACTACCCTTGAAGTACTTACTTTCCGTGGCCGTTGCTATCAAGGATGTACTTGAATGTATACTTGAATTAACCCTAGTCCTGTTGAACCTGGATATACCCTGTCTTTGCACACAGTGTAGATCCAGAACAGTTGTCTCCTTTAGAAACCAACTGATCTGGATCTGATTTGTTCGTCATTATTTATTTGAAATTGTATGAACAACTTGGGTCAAGTAATCTGATTGGCTGAAATTTAGAAGTGGGCATGACATCTTAATTTATTCAGCATGACAAGAGTTAATTTACATATAACTTGCTGTATTAAAATTAGGTTCGCCATACAAAACTTGGTGTGCCTTGTGGGCGTATGCGGACAGCCAATCTGCATGATCAGGGCCTTTGCTGTCCGTTTACAGAATATTTGTGGGTACACAGAATATTTGCATGGAGACAGTAGACTGTTTTGCGATATACAGTTGACTCTCGTTATCTCGACCTCGCTTTTCTCGAATAACCGCTTATCTCGAAGTGAAAATCTTGTCCCTGCCTAAAGATGAAAATCTAACAACAAGTAAGAAAATATTGTGGAAAAGAGGATAAATTGCTCCTAAAGAGCAATTTCTCCTCTTTTCCACAATATTTTTCGATATATCTTTAACTTCAAGAGTCCAATTACATATAAATTTGTTAAATGTGGTTGTTCGAATGATTTGTTCCCTTAATTCTGAAAATCTGATATGTCGATGTACGGATATCTCGAAGTATTTCAGAGAGTCCCTTTGAATACGAGATAACGAGAGTCGACTATATAGCAAAATTCCTGATCCTATATAGCTTCGCAGACTGATCTTTACCTTTAATGTTCGCCTGTCACGTATCACAGCTTAAATCAGCCTTGCCATTCGGGGCATATGTGGACAGTGAAGACCCAAATCAGGCTGATCAGGACTTTTACTGTCCGCTTACAGAAGATATCGATGCATGGCAAAAGTCCATATCATATTGTGCAAACTCGCTGGCTGGTTTGGAAGTTACCTTTTCTCATGGAGAGGCGCAATTATCTTCAGAAGGATGGAAAATATGCGGAGTGCAAAAACTGTTATGTACCCTGGCAGCGAGGGCCATGAAATGTTGCTTTTTCAGTGTTTATTTCTCCGTAACAGAGAAAAATAAGTTTTTTTTTCCTTTTTTGCGTAATGTTGCAAGGAGTGTACCCAAACACAAGCAACGTCATAACAACGTCATTTCGACGTCGCCGCAACGTCGCGACGTTGCGGCGACGTCGACGTGGCGATGTTGCAATTTTCTGTGTTTAGTTGACATTCTAAGGTGTCTTTATTTTTTTTTTTAGCTGACGTCTTAAATCGATAAAACTCACTTCAAAAGAGTTGATGCCATAAAATATTTACCATTGTGGTCTGTTAATGGGTTCAGACTACCGTCTTGGGTGTGTGACGGGAAATCTCCATTAGGCCAAAACAGGAGAACCAGGCCACCATCGCTATTCAAGGCACGTGCACACCTTTGAGCTTGGACACAACCTTTGTTTATCGACCTACTATCCGGCAACATAAGTGTACATTTCATATGGCTGGAATGTATAGGTGGGGTTGGGGTTCTTCTTTTTATAGGCGCTTTCTTGTGTCGCTTTCCTTTTATGGTATGGGTTAAGGTCAATAGTTCATCACACTTTGAGCTTTGAAGATTTAATTGCTAGTGCATAGAACTTTATCACGGGCCAAAATCTGACAGGAAAATTGATTTGCTTCTTGTCAGTAATTAGAAATTCTGTCCAGCGACTACCGTATTTACAGATACCCTATGCATTCGAACACCTTCTCTTATTACCCTACTTGTCCTTAAATTTGAACAAGTTCGTTTTAATAGCTATTGATGTGTTTAAAACTGCTGGATGCGTGGCACACGGTGTAGACCTGGATCAGACGCCACTGCCCTAACAAGTTAGAATCATTATCTGCAGCATCACGAAAACATGCGTATTCAAATATACTGAAAATTTTATCACTAAGAAAAGAAAATTTTCAGATAAGAATTAAGATATTTTTCATATTTCTGCTCAAAACATAGATTGTGGGTACTCGTTAGAACCGCCTCGGCGAGGCGGTTCTAACGAGTACCCACAATCTATATTTTGAACAGAAATAATATAAAAGAATGTGTACCCCTGTAAACCTCAGTTTTACTATATGAACGTGGGGTTTAAGGGGGTCAAAGGTATATAGGTATGTTTTCGTGATGGTATTTGCTGAAGGTAAACAAAGTTAACTGTATTTAAGCAAGCACAAAAAAATAAAATAAAATAAAAAATAAAAAAAACAACAACTTGGTCTACGCTTAGTTAACGCTGATTGGCGACTGACAGCAAAATATTTCATGTTAATCCATCAAGTGGTCTCCAAAATTATAATGACCAATGACTGGACCATGAAATATAAGTCATACTGACCTATAATGTATTTCAGAGGATTAGCAGAAAAGTTGACAGTTTGCTGTCAAATTTCAATCGGCTTTAACATTTACCGTGTACTAAGCGTAGAACAAACTTTATGTGAAAGCTAATACTAGTTATATTTACGTTGAGCAGTCCATGAAAATAGCATTGGACCAGTCCATGTCCTTTCATAAAGTGCTTCTGGAGCAACTGCAAACTCTAAGATTGTCTATAACCTTGGGCGTAGACTATAAAAAGTATCCTTTTATACACGTCGTCCCGTTTCTGGTTCAAACTATTGCTTTAAATGAACGCTTATTTTTAATATATTTTATTAAGGGGAATTTATACGCTTTCAAGGGAGGCAACTCTGTCAAAAGATTTTTCTTTCTGAAAAGGGGACTATTCTAAAAGGAAGGAATTTGCTCCCAACCAGAGTGGGGAGCAAATGCTTTTCAATAAGAGTAGACCCCTGAAAGTATAACCCTAGGAGATTGGGTATGCAGGACAGCAAACTTGATCACAAAAGTTGTGTCCCTTGTATAAAATAGTGTATATGTATCTATGTCCCTTAAATAATCAAAGCACTGACAGCACTGGTGGGTCGATTGTCTTAGCGTAGGCTAGGAAAATGGTCCTGAACGGGAACTTCAGCCTGTTTTATTTAACCCTTTACTTCCTGTAATTTAAACAAACAGCACAGACCCTGATCAGACGCGACGTTCTGTCGCGTCTTATCTGGGACTGCATGGTTTGCCAATATTCCAGTCCAGGTTTTACAGATAACCCTCTTTACAGGACGCTCTGACGTCACAGTGAAAGAATAGCGCGGCTATAAATAACCGTTACCTGGATTTCGTAAAGACGCGCGGTTTGATTTCATTGGTCAATGATAATTACGTGGCCAACAACCTTAAGGAAATTTTGGTGTATGTATTCTCCGGATAGATTGTAAACAGTCGACCCAAAAAGTATTCCGTTATAAAACATCAGAATCCCGTTTCTGGATCAGAATATTGCCTTCGGGGAACTCGAACGAGTTCTTCAGAGAGCAGTTTCTCTTTATTGATAAATTTTATTAACCTTTACCATTCTCTGGACAAATTCAATAGACGATAAACTGATGATATCTAATTTTCATTTTCCCCAGAAAATAGGCTTTGACATTTCATGTAAATTGTCTCCTAAGGAGAGAGGAAACAATTTGCATGAAATGTCAAAGCCTTTTTTTCTGGGGAAATGAAAAAAAAATTCAAATTGTCATTTACTGAATTTTTACCCAGCATGGTAAATGTAAAGTCAATGTGTACTTTTATGCCAAAACACATAGAAGAAAAAATTCAAACATGTCATTTAGTGATTTATTTCTTTTTAAACAGAGCGGATAAAAACATTGCAAGGGATGTACTAGGTCAATAATTAAAAACACATAAAGGTCGTTACAACATTCTGCCCTTTATCTTTTATTGAAGTCGTTTGTAGGTTAATGGGAAAATTGTGTTTAAAATGGTGCAACAATACCGGTGAATCGCAGTAGCAAAAGCTAACATTTTTTGTACCTTTACAATATTTCTCAAAGACAAAAATATATGGGCTGCCGTATGCGCCCAACGGAGACTCAAAGGAGCCCACGCGGTCTGATCAGTCTTCGTTGTCGCAGGAAGAAATCGCATCCCTGGCTATCCTATAAGCGCCCTGAAGATTCTGATCAGACGGCGAGTATACGCAGGCTGATCTGAATCTTCGCTGGGCGCACATGTCCGAGGCTACTTTTTCTGTTGGGACTCGTATGGTTCTTTAAGAAAAAAAACAACTCATATATGAGCCATGCGAAAACGTGTCTTCGGGCATATGCGGACAGCGAAGGCCCAGATCAGCCTGCACATCCGCGCAGTCTGATCAGGGCCTTCACTGTCCGCTCACAGAATCATTGGATATTACAGAATGTAAGAATGGAGAACAAAGGCCCGGATGATACTTTGCATATGCGCAGAATGATCTGATCCTGCACATTTTGCGCATGTTCGAGGGCACTTTTTCGCATGACGCCACCCATATTATCAATTTGTACACAAGGAAGCGAGTACAATTTGCTGAAATATGGCTATGTGATAACGTATGTATGTAACGCGTTTGTATGTAATGCGTTTTGATACCTTTGCTTCCCTCTTTATTTGTACGATGCTGAGTTTGGCCTCAGACTAACTGACGGCTCCTTCCTCAGTCTGTTGCAGAATAACAGTCTATAAGATTGTCTTTGGAAACAAACAACACATTACAGATAGAAAATGAGAGTCTCGGTTTTATTGAGACTCTTCATAAGAGAAATGAAGTTTGCAACACTGCTAACACCCTCTAGCGTACACATGAGCAGGGCGCCATTTTCAAAGATACCACAATGAACCCAATGATTCCAAAGGAAATGAAAAATATAATCTGCACTATGGTGAAGTACGAAGATAAGTGGCGCCCGACTGTTGCTATTTGTGGTCGGGTCCATCGTGGTCCATCTTGTGGTTTTCTTTTGGTCTTGTTTCAGATTGCCATTGAGCCCTCTACTTTCTTACATTGCAGTTTTTTTATTACAGTCGACTCTCGTTATCACGAATTCCAAGCGACTCTCTGAAATACTTCGAGATATCCGTACCACGACATATCAGATTTGCAGAATTGAGGAAAAATAATTCGAACAACGACATTTAACAAATATATATGTAACTGGACTCTTGAAGTTTGAGATATATTGAAAATATTGTGCTCCTTAGGAGCAATTTCTCCTCTTTTCCACAATATTTTTACTTGTTGTTAGATTTTCGTGTTTAGGCAGGTACCAGATTTTCACTTCGAGATAAGCGGTTATTCAAGATAAGCGAAGTCGAGATAACGAGAGTCAACTGTATATGTTTTACTGTGATGTTCCACTGATGAGGTAAAGACCTAACGCGGAACGAAATCAATTTTGTAGTTTTTAGCAGTACCATACTCGAACTAATTTCCGCACTGTGCGCTTTGGCTTTTCAAAACTACTGGGAAAACTTGGGAAATAATACGTACCTACCTATACTAAGGGTACACTTAAAAAAAAGAGAGATTAGCGAAGGACTTATCAAATGCTTATGCGATATTTTTTGTGTGTTTTTTTTTTTTTTTTTTTTTTTTTTTTTTGTTGTTGTTGTTTTGTTTTGTTTTTATTGTATTTTTTTTTCTTTATAGAAGCATAAGTTGTGGGTACTCGTTTTAATTGCATCGACAAGTCGATGCAATTCAAATGGGTACCCACAACTTTTGCATCTGTAAAGAAGTAGACAAGAAGTACACTGGCTGTAATTGAAGACTACGGAACTGCTTGTCTGTGCGCTTATAGGAGTGTGTGCGGTAATAAGGTCGAATACGGTAGACGGTAAAGAGTTAAGGTGTGTAAATATTTAGGCTCAATTCGATATCCAAAAGTTATAATACTTTTTTCTTCCGAAATTTCCCATGAAAATCAAATTCTTAAAGTCAAAATGATGTTCGACTGAAGCTACCCTCACCCCACCTCCACCCCCACCTCCGAACCCCTTCTAGGTCCGCTCTTGCAGCTGTATCATTGAGAGAAAAAGTGCTGGCTAATAGTTTGCATGATCGGTTTCTTCATAAACACTTTTCGTGTGAGATTTTGTTTGTTTTGATCTTATGACGTGAGATTAATGCCCAGCTAAAGATAACGCTTCTCAGAGCTAAGCGAAGGCTAATGCATGAATAAAAGATGACTGGATCGCGCAAAGAAGCAAGTCCCATGGGAAGCATGTTTTCCCACAGAAATAAGAACTATTGCGCAGTTGTAGATTCAACGTGATCAATAATTGACCAATATTCGATGAAAAAAGAAAACTTTCTGTGAGATTTTATTACCACTATTGGACGTTAATTCCGTAATTGGTTTCCTGTTTTTCATCGCGGCGAAACGATACCAGCCAGATATTAACCTAAGTGAACTAAAATTTCACCTGCCAATCTTATCAAATAATGTTAGCAAAATGTACCCACAAAATGACTTACTGTGAATTAGTGAAAGCGCTGTCTGGGAGACTCATGCACTTAATTCTTATCATGCTGGGTAAATCTTTCAGCAGACGACATCTTGAAATATTCATTTTGTTTTCGTATTTCCCCAGCAAATAGACTTTGACGTGTCATGCTAAGGAGACTATTTGCATGGAATTTCACAGACTATTTTCTGGGAAAAATGAGAAAGATAATCAATTTCTCGTTTGTTGACCTCGGGTGGGGTGTGTGTGTGTGTGTGTGTGGGGGGGGGGGGGGGGGGGGGGTAACTTAGGGGCAATTCTGGTACGGGTGTGCGAGCCGGTATTTCAAGACAGACCTACCCCATTCATATACCTGGCCTTTGAAAAAACGGACCCATTCATATACTTGATCATCCAAACTGTTGACTTATTCATATACTGCCCTCTGATTTTTTGTACCCATTTTTGCTGGTTGTTAGACAAATATCACAGTCAATTCATGCAATAGAAAGAGGATAAGCAGCCTCGAAAAATCATGTGCATATACCAGGATGTCAGAAAAATAGGGCCTTTCACATAGGAATCCAGAAAAATTGGGCCATTCATATACTTTTTGTTGAAAAAAGGGGGCCAGTCATATACCTGGCAGTGCTGAAAAAGGGGGCTGTTCGGCACGCACATCCGTACTATGCCATAAATAGGAAGTTACTCCCCCCACCGCCCCCCCCCCCCCCCCCCCCACCCCGAGCTGCTGACTTTGCCCATAGAGTGGTAAAGGTTAACCCTTGTCCTGCTGAACCCGGATATACTCAGTCTTTGCAAGCAGTGTAGATCCAGATCAGTTGGCTTCTGAAGAAGCCAGCTGATCTGGATCTACACTGTTTGCCATTCAGTATCTAAATTTCTATCAACAAACCCGGATCAAGTAATCGGATTGGCTGAAAATTAGAAGTGGGCGTGGCATCTTAATTTATTCAGCAGGACAAGGGTTAAAACGACTGGAAACACTTAGTTGACTCCAAGTTTTACGGAAGAGAAATCGTTTGATACTTCCTGTTTGCTTTCTTACATGTATACACCAAGCCCATTCTGAAAAAGGGGTCTACTCTAAAAGGAAAGAAATTGCGGACCCAAGTGGAGCAATATCTTTCCCTTGAACGCATAGCACTCTGGGTAAAAATTTCAGCATCCAACATTTTGAAATATTTTCGTAATTTTCCTAGCAAACGGTCTTTGATATTTCAAGCAGGAGACAAAATTTGCATGAAATGTCAAATCCCGTTTTCTGGGTAAAAATATCATGAATTTGTCATCTGCTGAATTAGCCAAGAGAGAGATAAAGGTTAGATAAATAATGGACCCTTCCGACTTGCAGATAGAAGAGTCCATTAAAGACATAAGGACTGCTTAAAGCACTCCTTTTGTCTTTAATGGACTCTTCTAATATATGCTTGACAAATTTCATATGAATATAGAACTATCCCAAACTGCTAACTCTAAACCTGTCCTTAGAGTTTTGAAAATTTGTATCAGACCCAGTAACTCTGTATATAAATATATACATAATAAAGATGTCTTGGCATGAGAGATGTACCTTTGAACTTGTAGAACAAAGGTATAAACCGTGACATGACAAGGAAAAAAGGTTCGCACATAATATATAGGAACCATAAAAAAAAAAAAACACCGTTAATGGTGTATTTCAGGTCCTTGCATAAAAATATGGCCCCGAGCTTAAAAAACTTTTTTCGTGTTCAACTCAGCTGAGCATGAAATTTTCTAGCTAATAAAGATAAAAATGCCAACAATGGTTGGCGTTTTCATGTTTATTAGCTGAGAAATTTTCATGCTCGGCTATGTTTAGCAAGAAAGAATTTGCAATTGTTAGTAAATTGAGATTTATTAGCAGGACGATTTTCATGCTCGGCTGAACTGAGCATGAAAAAAAGTTTTATAACGTGCCTAAGTATATTGTCAGCCTCTCTAAAGTAATGCAAATACTTCGGGTGTTTGCTATAAAATTGCCATTAAAAAAAAAAAAAAACGTACGCATGACTCTTCATATGACAGCAAAGTAGACTGCAGAGTGGCATACGCCTCCTAGAACCGATTTAAGCGGAGCTTGATATTCCGAGCTCTAAAATGGGCTCAATGATTAAAATGAAAAAAATAAAAATTGCACTATTATGAAGTACGGGGAGACTTTGTACGGCCGCTGTACGCTGCATTCGCTACGGCTGCATTCGCTCCCTAGCAAATACTAAAGCGGAAATCGATATTCCAAGATACTAGAATGGGCTCAATAACCTAGTGAAAATAAATATAATCAAAGCATTGACAGCACTGGTGGGTCGAATGTCTTTGAGTGTAGGCTGGGAAAATGGTCCAGAACGGGGATTTAAAACTGTTTCATTTAACCCTTAACTTCCTATAATTTAAGCAAACAGTGCAGACCCTGATCAGACGCCGCGTTCTGTGGCGTCTGATCTGGGTCTGTACTGTTTGTCAATGTCCCAGTCCAGGTTTTACAAATAATCATCCATCAAGAGCACTCTGACGTCACAGCGACAAAACAAGCGCGACTATAGATAACCGTTACCTGCATGGATGTCGTCTCAGGCGCAGTTTGATTTCCTTGGTCAATGATAATCACGTGGACAACAACCTTAAGGAAATTTTTGTGTTTGTATACCATGGATAGATTGTTCACAATCGACCCAAAAACTACACTATGAGGAAGTACGGGAGGGGTGTGGGGGGGGGGGGGGGGGAGACTTTACGGCCAAAGATACCTTTTCGCACGGTTCTGCTCAAATGTAGTTTTGGCATTGAACTGCCTGTTGCTATAATAATTTGGCTGAGTCTCCAAATAGGTCAGTAGTGGTTAAAAACAATATAATCGTTAAATCTGTAATTTACAACCTGATTTAGGCTGCTCCGTGTGAAAAAGGTGTCCTTGAGACATGTAACGACAGTTGAAGCCCAAATCAGCTTGATCAGTACCTTATACGCCCGCTTACAGATTACTGGATACTACAGAATATATAGTGTATGCCCCTAGTATTCGGACAGAATGGCCTGAGCAAACAGTGTAGACCCTGATGAGACGCCGCAGAACGCGGCGTCTCATCAGGGTCTACACTGTTTGCCACTCGTCCAGCAATTTTAGACTAACCAACTAATAGTAAAATGTTCCTTCATGATCAGTGAGCACATCCCGTTTTTTTTTTTTTTTTGTTTTTTTTTTTTTTAATTTCTGAGTGTCAATGATTAGGCCTAATTGGCCGAAACCAGCAAGTCTGGCCTAGAAAAACTTGACACTTCAGTTGTTTTCCGTTTTATAAGTGTGTTCATCTCAAAGGGCATTTCTTTTATAGAGTCTTTTGTTAAAATATTGGAGCAAGTATGGTAAGGAGTTAAGGTGATCGAATATTTAGGTTAAATACGGTACCGACAAAACAACAAAGGTATAGCGATTAGACTGTCTAAACCGATCAGTATCCTGACTGTGAATACTCCTTTTTACATGCCGCGGCTACATTTATTTATAAATGATCGGTTTGATTCACGGAAAAGATTATCTTATGCAACAGTGGTCTTGTTTCACACCTGAAGCACGCGTGAAGTCTCGGAACAGTCGTGCTCATTCTGTATCGTAGGGCGGGTAATGGAACAGCGCGGTTTCTGGTTATGGCCCATCTGATACAGTTAAGGTTATGGCGAGCTTGTGCGTAAACCTACGCACACTTTTCTTGAGCAAGATGACATTGGCACTCTCAAAGTGCACTCGTACAAAAGTAGGTGATATCAGGAAGCTGGGATTCGAACAGTATCACTTGATACGGCAGAAAATGCGATTTATATAGTCTAGAAATACCGTATTTACACTAACTATTCGGATCCTTTTCCACACCTGTCCTAAAAATTGCACAACGCCATTTTACTACCTGTTGACGTGTCTTAAATTTGCTGGATGAGTGGCAAACAGTGCAGACCCTGATCAGATGTCGCATTGCGGTGTCTGATCTGAGTCCACTGTTTGCTAAGACCTGTCTGACCGAATACTTCGGGTAAATGCGGTATGTCTTACAAAGTTCACTACTTCGAATTGTGATTCAAGTATTTTTTTTATTTGGATGATATTTATTTATTTATTTATTTATTTTATTTTATTATTTATTTTTTTCTTTTTTTTTTTTTTTTTTTTTTTTTTTTGTTTGTTTGTTTTGTATGATAATTTGGCACTTTTGTACGAGTGTACTTTGAGAGTGCCAATGTCATCTTGACAATGCGATATACTTTAACTGCCAACAATTGGCCGAGAAAATGCAATACTGAATTAGATGATGTCATTCAAGATAACGTCAGTTAATAATTTGAATGGTGGAATTAACAAATACTTTTGTACAGTGATGTCCTTATTTGTTGTTGTTGGATGTGTTCAGAATACTTTCTTCGGCTGTCGACGGTGCCTTCGTTGCCGATTGCAGCCTTCGGTTACCATCAGCTGCCGTCGGTGGTACTTCCGGTGGATTTCGGGAACCAATCCCACCGTCATTCCACTGATCGGATAGCTTCGGTAGGCTTATGATGACATCCCTTCAAAGTGGCTTCTATCATCAGGAAGCGATACAATTTGATAGATTTATATAGCTATGTTACTGACAGCCATTTAGCCGAATATTGGTAACCGAAAGATACCGAAACCGTTCAGAGTTCCGAGCGTTATCGTCGTAATTAATAGCCACAGGTATCAGTTACATACGCGTTTGTTGTTTTTTTATCTCAGGCGTAACCATAACATGAAGGCGAAAATCATAATTAAAAGCTCTGAACTTGCTCAGCAGATACGATTCTTGGTCCAGTATCGCTAAGAGACACACGTAGAGGATCCCTTCCGAACAGTATACAGCCTTCTTTATACCGACACTCGATACAACGACAAAATCGTTAAAATGATAATTTGACTGGCACACAACCTTCGCCCAAAAGGTGACAGTCAATTAGAAATAATGCAGAACATTTTTTTTTTTTTTTTGCATTTTTTTTTTTTTTTTTTGCTTTATACTACATTCATTTTAATAAGATTCATTGTTTGTAAGAAGACAATGATGTAAATGTATAATTTCTAGGGAAAAAAAATATTGACATTTTTTTTTTTTTTTTTTTTTTTATATATTATGCAAAACATTGCATTCAATACTTCAAGAAATAAGAAATATATGTTTTAGATATATGTTAGAATCTAACAAATATCCAAAACATATGTTCTGTGAGGAAATGCGACTGAAACAAGGCATATTTTAAGCATCAGTCTGCTACTTAAGGATTCTTTACAACAGCAAATTCATCTTAACTGCAAAATTCTTTGGGAACAAATGTTTATCGTCGTTGTAACGAGGGTTCACTGCAATATAAATATTGTAAATGTATAATTCGAAAGACTCGGTTTCTCATCTATCTCCAAACGACAGGAAACGTCTAAGATTTGACAAGTAAAATGCCAAATAAATATTTGTACGTATTGTGTGTATTTGACGTTCGATCATAATCTTAAACTATGTTGACATGTGGTATCCTATGATAGTTGATTTATGCATATCATAGTAATTATATATTCAGGCTTCAATGACAAATATACCAACACCACACCACAGTCTAGTCAGATTCTTACCAGCAAACACACAAAGTCATAATAACGTTATTTCGATGTTGCCGCGACGTCATGAAAGCAAACAAGTTACAATAGTTGTCTCCATTCTAAAAAATGGCGAAAATTCTACCAAATGCATCCATTCCCTTAAAGCAGGAAGGCTGTCACAGGCACGCGCATGCTGCCCAGCCTGGCTTAGTCTAGACTGGCTCCAGTCTCCAGTGACTAAAAATTCTTATAGCCACATTTGATAATTAACGAAAACAAAACCAAAATAATATCATGACTATAAAGGCTGGTCACTGACCAGCCTTTATAGTCATGATATTATTTTGGTTTTATTTTAGTGAACTATATATAAGTCAGGATTATTAGAATACATATTTAGTCACTGGAGACTGGAGCCAGTCTAGGCTGAGTCATGTGAGTATATGAAGCAATGAACAGTTTATATGTATACTGCAAAGATCCAGATACAAAACAATATGAATGCGAAGCATTTATGATTGCTTTTCACTGGCAGTGCGTACCACATATTAGACATTTTTTTCGCACGTCATATTGTATAAGACCCGCTCCATCACTGGATATAAAACAAGTTGAATTGAAACCCATCTTATCTTTGAGACAGAATTCGAGTGCAGCTAGCGTTCGACTCGAGACGATCCGGTTTGTATGGATAATCGGCTTAAACACAGATTTTATTAAGTTTTGGTTTCGCGAACTTATGAGTATCAGCTAAAAAATATATCTAATAAACTGTGCGACCAGTGAGAACTCAGACCAGACTGCGTATTCGCGCAGTCTGATCAGAGTCCTGTATTCCGCTCAAAAACGCCTTGGAATCTCGTCTATCCATTGAGTGTAAAGCGACGACTCTGATCAGACTGCGCGGATGCGCAGGCAGGGCTGAGTCTTCGCTGGGCACGCATGTTGTAATATACATTTATGTTTTATATTGAATATCACTATAGGAGCCGAAACATCAGAAAACGTACCTTCGGACATAAGCGCCCAGTGAAGATTCTGATCAGACTGCGCATGCGCAGTCTGATCAGAATCTTCACTGTGCGCATTTTTGGATAGCAAAGGGTGCAAAAATTTTTCTTGCGGACAAAAAAGCCTCTGATCAGACTGTGTGGATGTGCAGACTGATTTGAGTTTTCATTGGGCTGGGCACAAATGTCAGAAGGTACGTTGTTTCACACTGCGGCTCGAAAGTACTTTGACTGGGCGGGCATTGATCGTTTAATTCTCAGTGGTTTTGTTAGGGAGGTACTTAAGAACATGAGTAGTGCATCTTCTCGTCACGCTAGGGAGGTACTTAAGAACATGAGTAGTGCATCTTCTCGTCACGCTAGGATTTATTTTGGTTACATATACACTGTACATTGTATGTTTGTCCGTTTCGAAACACGATGCATGAGAAATTATGCAAAACTGACTGACTTTTCTTATTCAGTTATATTATGTACTTGTAGATGCCCACCCTTGTAAACAAAATCGACTGCAGTGCATAGTTTATTTAGTGGAGAGGAACTATAAAGCATACATATTCGAATCTCATTGTCTTAAAGGCTCCATATTCCTCAACAATTGGCATTTTATTATACAAGAAAGGTTTAGTAAATTAATATACGGTATTAATAGAATCACAAAATGTGGGTAATGGTCGAATACGATCATCTGAAGTGATGGTAAGAAAGAAAGAAAGAAAGAAAGAATATTAATACAATCATAAAATGTGAGTAATGGTCGAATACGATCAATTGAAGTGATGGTAAGAAAGAAAGAAAAAAAAGAAAGAAGGAAAATAAGGAAAAGAAAGCACGAAAGACAGAAAGAAAAAGAAAGAAAGGAAGATAGAATACTCAAGGCACCTTTTCGCAGAGTAGTCTTATATATTGTAGTTTATCTGTGACTGGGTTTTTAATTTATAATTATTAATCAATTTCCCATGAGACAGGATTGTGGCTGTCTAATAAACAGTATGAGATCGGAAGCCACGTGTATTATATTTCTTCCAGTGTATGGCATTCGAGACATAAACAAGACTTACAAACTATAGTTTCATCGATTGTTCGGGCCTCGCCGCAACTTGAGAAAATGTACCTTCTAACATATGCGCCCAGCGACGACTCCGGTCAGCCTGCACATCTGTGGTCTGATTATTCATTGTTATTCTTTCTTTGGATAACCAAGGATCAAATGTTTCCTCAAGGTTTAGGGGGTTGGGGGCAGCGAAGACTCTGATCAATTTGCGGAGACGCGCGAGCTAATCCGATTCCTCGTCAGGCGCGCATGTTCAAAAGTACATACTCACACGTTAGGACCCGCTCTTTGTATAAACACTTCGTGGAGTGTGTGTGTGGGGGGCGGGGGGCGGGGGTGATAACTTGGGGTAATTGTGGTACGGGTGTGTGAGCCAGTATTTTGAAACCTACCCCATTCATATACCTGGCCTTTGAAAAAACGGTCCCCTTTCAAATACTTTATCGTCCAAAATGTTGACCTATTCATATACTGTCCTTTGATTTTAATACTAATTTATTGTAGATTGTTACATGGTTAGACAAATATAACAGTCAACTCATTAAATACTAAGAGAACAAGCAGCCTCGAAAAATCTCCGAGCGAAAAATATACGCATATACCGTGGTGTCAGAAAAGTGGGGTCTTTCACAAACAAATCGAGAAAAATCGAGCCAGTCATATACTTTTTGTTGAAAAAGCGGGCTGTTCATATACCTCCATCACGAAAACATACCTATATAATTCTGACCCCCTTAAACCCCACTTTTATATAGTAAAACTGGGGTTTACAGGGGTATACATTATTTTTCTTATTTCTGCTCAAAAACATAGATTGTGGGTACTCGTTAGAACCGCCTCGCCGAGGCGGTTCTAACGGGTACCAACAATCTATGTTTTGAGCAGAAATATTAGAAATATCAAAATTTTTATCTGAAAATTTTCATTTTTTGGTGGAAAATTTTTCAGTATATTTGAATAGGCGTGTTTTCGTAATGTGGCAGCGCTGACAAAGGGGGTTATTCGGCACGCACATCCGTACTATGCCATATAAGGGAAGTTAGCCCCACCCCCACCCCACCCCACCCCACCCCCGAGATAAACTCCGCACTTAAATTTAAGGGGATTTGAAAACATTTCAAAGGAGACGATTCTGTCAAAATTATTTTGTCTCTTTCTGAAAAGTGGTTTACTCTATAAGGAGAGGAACAGGAGCAAATTCTTTCCTTATAGAGTAAACCTTTTTTTTTCACAAGTTTTCCTACTAACCGTTCCAAAGCGGTTCCGCTGTTGAAGTTCTTCTTTGTTTGTGCGTCTGTGGTTTCATATATGGTGTTTAGTTTGTCCTTATAATATATTTGTTCCTTATCTCTCCTTCATTTGGTGCCCGGCTCGGGAGGGCTGGCTGTCATGATTGTGGCATTTCCTGGGTATCTTCATTCATATTTTTTTTATTTTTTTTTTTGATTTGGGTTTTTTGGGCCCTTTCAAGAATATTTCACTTATATCGAGCCGATCGTTCATCGAAGGTGGGCGAAAACCGGAGAACCCGGAGAAAAACCACCTGACCATCCGTAAGCAGAACTTGGCTTTCCCACATATGATTTTGCGTGTGTAATAAAACAAACATAAAGTCACAAAAGTTGTCTCCCTTGCCCCCCAAAAAATGGCGTGGTTTGTCCTTAGTGGTAAAATTTAGGATAACCCTTATACATCTATAGTTGTCCTCATTTATACCCTTTACATTATAATATAGGATGCGCAACGCACGAAAAGGGCCCTTATGCAGTTTGCGGACAACGTAGGTCCAGATCAGCGTGCGCATCTGTGCAGTCTAATCAGGGCATTTTCTGTTCGTCCACATATACTACAGTATCCATTGATTCTGTAAGCGGACAACGGTCAGAGCCTGCGTTTACCGCAAATTACATAAGGGCCCTTTTTGTGCGTTTTGATTCATCGTTAATCTTTTAAAATAATATTCGAAGGCCACTTAAAACTTTTATTGTCTTGTTTAATTTATGGATTAGAGTGACGAGTGACCCTTAAATATATGAAAATGTGATAATATGAATAAATTTCAAAAATAAAGCAAACATTTTTATATTGGACAAGGAGGGCAAGCTTAACGTTTGTTAGACCCTTATAGTGGTACTGAGATTTCATCGCAGTTAAATTTGTCTACAGGTCATTTTAGTGGTATCGAAATTTCATCGCAGTTGATGTTTCTTTATTGATTTGGAGTGAAATGTGCATGTATGTATGTTTGTTTATATGTGTACCCATTGACATAGAGATGCATTCTCGTGACTTCTAGATCAGGTGTGACGCCATATACTAAGAGCATGCTTAAGTGTATATCTGTTATTTAGGAATACCGTTTTAGCCATAAACATTATATCTGGTTAAGATCTGGAAATTGGAAATTGGAATTAGTTAACAGCAAGGTATTTTCTTATTATATATCATGTGTAGTTTGGCATGTATATTATTATCATTATTATTATTATCATCATTAGTAGTAGTAGAAGTAGTAGTAGTATCATTGTTATTATTACTAATTAATAATAATAATAATAATAATAATAATAATAATAATAATAATAATAATAATTTTTATTAGTATTATTATCATTATTATCATTGTATTTGTTGTTATTATAATTATTATTATAATTATTATTATTATTATTATTATTATTATTATAGTCAAACTTCAGTAGCTCGCACAACTTTGGGATCATAGAAATTTATTCTAGACATGGGTAGTTCGAGCCACTGAGAGTTGATCATAGCACCAGATCCGGAAGCATATGGGGATAGTTTCGGGATCTTCGATCTTCTGTAAAGCTATGGTGTGTTGTGTATACTCATTAGAATCGCCTCGATGAAGAGATTCTAATGAGTACACTCAAATTACATTTTCATGATAGAATAAGAGAATTACCCCTTAAACATCCCTAAATATTTGTTTTCTTGAGCTATCGGAAGAATTTCCTAGGGACTCAAAAATGAGTTCGAATCAGCCATGGTAAACGAGCCATCTGTGTTCGAATCATTAAAGTCTGACTTTTTTTTTTTTTTTTTTTTTTTTTTTTTTTGTTTTGTTTTTTTTGTTTTTGTTGTTGTTGTTTTTGTTTTTTTGTTTTTTTTTTTGTTGTTGTTGTTTTTTTCGCGGATACACTTTCAATGAATACCATTCTTAACAGAAATAATTTTGCAGCCTTCGCAAGAAATTTACTCCCCATTCCCATCATCTGGAACCTATTCTTTCCATTTTGAGTACACATCTTTGATAAGGGATAAGTGTACAAGGAAAGACAATCTTTTCTACTGGAATTGTTTCCCTTTGATAAGGGAAACAAGGCCTTTCAGCTCTGAGTGCTGTTTCTTTTCTTGGAGTGGTGGCCTTTCACTTAAATGATTAGCATGGTGGGGATTATTTACAGCCAACGACATTTCGAACTATTTTTCTAATGTTTCCCAGAAAAAAAACAATGTTAGACAGTTCATGCAAATTGTCTCCTTAGGAGACAATTTGCATGAAATGGCAAACCTTGTTTTCTAGGAAACATTAGAAAAATATCATCAGTTTGACGTCTGCTTGGTTTGTCCTGAGAATGGAAAAGGTAATCATTTAAGCAGATATACAAGTAAAGAAAGACGACTCGGTTGAAATTTTAACAAAATTTATTTTAGATAAAAAAGAACACTTAAGAATAATTATGTAGATACTGAACACGAAACGATTTGAAATGTGGCCAGATAGGACAGAAATCAAATCAAGTTCTTTATTACAAGCAAATTACAAATATTTGTAATAACATAAGGAGTAATAAATACACTAATATCGTAAAATTTATATTGTATCTTAAAAATGCCACAATTGATTAGGGTCAAGCGAATTACTCTATGTAGTCTCATGAAACCCGACCTTTCGTAAGGGGATGGGGTGGGGGGGAGGGGGGGCGGATACTTTTTGTAGATTTTCCGCTATTTTGTACAAGAGAGGTAACTTTTGTGACCTCCTGCATGCGTTCCTGCACATCAAGCCCTTCTGAAAATGGGTCTATTCTACAAGGAAAGGATGTGCTCCCAAGAGTCAATGGTTTTGTAAGCGTCCAACGGAGGCTCTAATCAGGACCTTCGCTGTAAAATACACTCCCAAGGTACCTTTTCTCATTACAGGTCTCATTTCCACCCCGGGTTTAGAAAATAGACTTTTCCATCTTTTAATGTCGACATATCAACTGTTGTAAATATGAGTCTCTTTCAAGTATCAAACAAAATGGCAAACAATGTAGAACCCGATGAGACATCTCATCAGGATCTACACTGTTTGCACAGATAATCTTATTTGGTCTACAGGGCTGAAAGGAATAAACTTAACCCTTCTCATGCTGCATAAATTAAGATGCCATGCTCACTTCTAATTTCAGCCAATCAGATTACTTGATTACCGGGATTTTGATAGAAATTCACATATTTAATGGCAAACAGTGCAGATCCAGATCAGTTGGCTTCTTCAGAAGCCAACTGATCTGGATCTACACTGTTTGCTAAGACAGGGCATGTCGTGTTCAGCAAGTGAAGGGTTAAAGATGTAGACTGAATGAACTCTCCCACACTATATATTGGAAGATCTTAATTTCGATTTTTGGTATGTCAGGTTATGTGATTTAGATATTATTAGAGAAAAATGGTTCAACTATTTGCGAACAGTGTATACCCTAATTCTGCGGCGTCTGATCTGGGTCCCCATTGTTTGTCAATTACTCTTTTAGGGTCTCCCGACAACAATGGGTTAACGTAATTTGTTGTAATTTCAGGAAGTAGAGGACTCCCATTCGAAAGGCTCGGAAGAAACTATCATGGACGAAAAGAAAAAGAACAAAGGGGTAAGTCACGGTGAAGACAACTGTTTTATGCCTTCATTGCACCATGGCAATATACACTTGTATTTAAAGGGATTTACCAGTACTCGTTTTGCTCTGGATCCCCGTACCTAATGACGGGCTCCAACAAGAGCAGGGGTCCAGGGCAAAACAATTGCGAGTAGCTTTCACTTCTGAACGCAGCCTAGGACGTCTTACAATCTCTCATATTGTAATCACTGAGTACACTGCGCGATTCGATGAAATAATTCATGTGGTTCCACAGCTCAGATCTTCTCAGTTGTCAATAAAACCGTTTACCGTAACAATCCTAAATATTGGGACAGGCAGGCCTGTACAAACATTGTAGACCCAGATCAGATTCTGATCAGGATCTACACTGTTTGCTCTTCCGTCATTCCTCCAACAATATTTTAAACACATTAACAGATAATAGAAGCCACTCTTTCAATTTTTAGAACTACTATACAACCGTAAGTATTTGAGTAGAAAGCAGCATCTGATCAGGGTCTACACTGTTTGCTACTCCGATAATATTTTACGCACATCAACAGGTAACAGAATGGACTTTTTTTTAAAACTTTAGACAAATATAAGTAGTGAAGGTGTCCCAGTGATAAGGTCAATGCGGAAGTTTGTAAGTCGATTATCAGTCATGTCATTGTGATCGATAATCGATTAGCAATCACTGAAAATTTGGTCATAATTTTACCTGTCTGTCTGAGCAATAATCTTACCATATTGTTATACTTTACTGTATGTATTGGTCAGACAGGCCTGATCAAACAATGTAGACCCAGAAGAGACGCCACTCATCTAGCTATTTTAGACACAACATTTGGTAGTAAATTGTACTTATTCAAATTTTAGATAAAGTATGGTAAGGAGATGTTTGATTACTAAGAAAATACGGTAAAGTAACAGACACAGAAAAGAAATGATCGATTATTAGCAAATCTGTAATGATGATCGTTTTTGTGGTATTTCTCGATCAATTAATCGATTATCGATTAATTGTACCAGCCTTAGTAGTTTGTGATTGACTTTTTACCTCCGCACAAATCACTCGATCACTATATGTTTCAATAAGACTTAACATCCTGGACACAGCATTTCCTACAAGACTGCCTGTGCGCCCAGCGAATGCCTGTGCGCCCAGCGAAGATTCAAATCAGCTTGTGCAACCGACCAGGCTGATCAGTCTTCGCTGACCGCGTGAGGACGCACTGGCTCTTTGGCTTCACACAGTGCCCTGCGAAGACTGATCAGACAACGCGAATGCGGAGGCTGATCTGAGTCTTCGCTGGGCGCACATAAAGTCTTGCAGAAAATGCTGGGTCCCGGCTCACTTTCGGACAAATCTAATGAATTAGACTTAATTAATTGAATCGTACCAATTAATCTGTCGATCGTCATTACATACCTAGTGTTACGAATATGGGTTTACATATTAGGTTTATTTTACGGATATCTGCCTTGTAAATAAATAGATATACGGAAAACATATGGTGTCAAGCATGTCAATTTACTTATGTACTTTAATCCTTGTAATAATAACGATACAGTGAAGAAAAATAATGAGACCGTCCAGACAGGTATGAAATATTAAATAAATAAGAAAGAAATTACGGGGATACATAATGAAAATACACCTATATAATTTTGACCCCCTTAAACCCCATTTTTATATAGTAAAACTAGGGTTTACAGGGGTATACATTATTTTTCTTATTTCTGCTCAGAAACATAGATTTTGGGTACTCGTTAGAACCGCCTCGCCGAGGCGGTTCTAACGAGTACCGACAATCTATGTTTTGAGCGGAAATATGAAAAATATCGGAGTTTTTTATCTGAAAATTTTCAGTTTTTGAGGTGAAATTTTCTATATATTTGAATAGGCGTGTTTTCGTAATGAATTTAACGCTTAGCATTCTGGGTAAAACTTTCAGTGGACGATATATTTAATTATTTTTCTTATTTTTTTCCTCAGGAAAAAAAAAGATTTGACTTTTCATGCAAATTGTCTCCAATACCCGTTTTCTGCGAAAAAGTAAGAAACATATCATCATTTTGTCGTCTGCTGAATTAGCCCAGAGTGTGGTAAAGCATTATGAAAACATGCCTATTTAAATATACTGAAAATTTTACCACCAAAAACTGAAAATTTTCAGATAAAAAAAAATCTGATATTTTTCCATATTTCTGCTCAAAACAAAGATTGTGGGTACTCGTCAGAACTGCTTTCAGGAGACGGTTCTAACGCGTACCCAGAATCTATGTTTTTGAGCAGAAATAAGAAAAATAATGTATACCCATGTAAACCCAAGTTTTACTATATAAAAGTGGCGTTAAAGGGGGCCAAAATTATATAGGCATGTTTTCGTGATGGTTAATTGTCATCACGAAAACATACCTATATAATTTTGACCCCCTTAAACCCCACTTTTTTATAGTAAAACTGGGGTTTACAGGGATATACATTATTTTTCTTATTTCTGCTCAAAATATATATTGTGGGTACTTGTTAGAACCGCCTCGCTGAGGCGGTTCTAACGAGTACTCACAATCTATGTTTTGAGCAGAAAAGTGAAAAATATCAGAGTTTTTTTATCTGAAAATTTTCAGTTTTTTAGAGATGAAATTTTCTATACATTTGAATAGGCGTGTTTTCGTAATGATATCAATTCAAGTGAAGTGCTAACAAATGAGTTTGCTGAACATCAGGTAATCACGGCCACAGGTTACACTGTTGGAGAATTTATGAAACCACAATAACAGAATACTCTGTTGGGGACATTGAAATGCATATCTGCCTTGTTTGTTTGTATTGAGGTTTTATGACCCAGTCAACCCAATGGGGTCATGTCGAGCGCGATCAGTTTACTTAACCACACGTTTACTGGGCAGGCTTAGTCCTCTAAGTGGTTAACCAGTATTGTGCACATTCTTTCGCCAGAAACTGACAACTGCCCTTCTTGAATCAGCGGAAGGGAGAGAATGACCGTAGAAAATAGTTCATGATCAATCTCCACGAAAGAATGTTGCCGACCTCGGCGGGGGTTGAACCCGCGAACTCCTGGTCTCCAGTCGGACGGCGCATCCAAAGGAGCCACCGAGGCCGGCTAACATCTGCCTTGTAAATATATAGATATACAGAAAAAAATCTGCTATTATGACTACTATAAATTAAGATCATTACGAAAACACGCCTATTCAAATATATTGAAAACTTCACCACCAAAAACTGAAAGTTTTCAGATAAAAATGCTGATATTTTCATATTTCTGCTTAAAACATAGATTGTGGTACTCGTTAGAACCGCCTCGGTGAAGCGGCTCTAACGAGTACCTACAATCTATGTTTTTGAGCAGAAATAATAAAAATAATGTATACCCCTGTAAACCCCAGTTTTACTATATAAAAGCGGGGTTTAAGAGTGTCAAAATTAATGAGGCATGTTTTCGTGATGTCATTCCACTATTTAGAGCAACTATGTTCAGTACCAAATGGTTTCTTTCTTATTATTCTATATTCAAAGAAAGACAATCCTACCAATAAGACCATGTTTAGGCATTCCAAAAGGAGGTCTGAATAGCGGAAGTTTACTTTTGTTCTCTTACTGACAATTACTACATTGCAAACTAATATTTTGATTGGCTTCCAAAGTGGTATACGAATCGCAAGTATCTCGCTCAACAGTGCATAGTATTGAATAGGCAAACTACATACAAACCTTGGTGAGACAAGATGATCACGCGTTAAGTTCGAAGAATCATTCTGTTTACTTCTTAGCGGCCATGTCGTTTATGCAACGTCGCATTAACGTCGATGAAACGTCATATTCCTACTGGGTTAGATCTCTCCGGGGTCCATATTTATATCAAACCGCTGTTTTCTCCGAAACAACCCTCCGCATGAGCGTAAAAATGCAGTATTGTCTCGATGCTATTCATGAAAACATAGTGCCACGTTTTTATCCGATTTCAGCCAAAGAAGGATGGTCGTTTCTACAAGTTTGTCAAGAAACATTTTCTCCAGAGAAGAGGTGGTCCAACAAACGTACAGGAAATCCACATTGTACCGGAAGGAGACGAGCTTCGGTGGGCACGCAGGTCTGCCGGAAGTGCTGCATCACGTTCAAGCGAGGAAACGACAAGTTCAGAAAGTGACCGATTGGAAGTAGTACATGATATGGCGGAAGAATACATTCCGGAAGCTGTATGAACAGTACAGATAACTCAGAAATATGGTGCTATATTTATTTGTAAGTACACTGTCAAACTTATATATATATATATATATTACCTATAGATGCTTTGAAGAGCAAGGGATCAAAGAAAGTCATTCCGACATGACATCACGAAAACATAGCTATATAATTTTGACCCCCTTAAACCCCACTTTTATATAGTAAAACTGGGGTTTACAAGGGTATACATTATTTTTCTTATTTCTGCTAAAACATAGATTGTGGGTAATCGTTAGAACCGCCTCGGCGAGGCGGTTCTAACGAGTACCCACAATCTATGTTTTGAGCAAAAATATGAAAACTATCAACATTTTTATCTGAAAACTTCCAGTTTTTTTGGTGGTGAAATTTTCAATATATTTGAATAGGCGTGTTTTCATAATGAAATATGTTTCCCTTGTGCTACATGTGAGGATTGTTTTTCACTCACTGGGCACAGATTCTTTTCCTACGGCAAGAGAATTACCATTGAAAATGGAGCTAAATACATGAAATAATAGATTTTGATAACTTATTAATTAAGTGTATGCTTCAAAACATACTAACTAATCATGAAAAAAACCTTGTGGATGATGTTCACCCGGAGGAAAATGACATGGTCAATTTTTTTTTCAGTTTTTTTTAACGGATGCACTTTCAAATGAGGCAATTCTATCAAAAAGGGACTTCACTGCGCGATTTGAAGGGACTTCTCTAAAGCAAATGCTTTCCTTTTAGAAGGGGATAGTTGTGCAAGAATGCCAACACGAAGTTACAAAAGTTGCCTTTCTTGTGAAAAAATGGCAGAAAATATCATTTTTATCCACTTTAGGTGGAATAATTTTTTTAGCAGACTGAATAAGAGAGTGAGAGTTTAATGCAAGTTATTACGTCAGATGAGGACGATACTTATTCATTTGAATAATCAGTATTTTGATTGTTATTTACAGATTTTTACCATCAGTAGCGCATTTGATACCACCAAGTTTTCATCAGATCTGGCACATTGATGGTACCTACACAACTGCGTCATTTTATGCATCGTTTCCCGAACACAGGGAACCAGTCGATCGCAATCGGTGATGTATTATATACTCGCTATTGCTCGTTTGTATATCAGATGGCGCTGCAGCGAATCGCTCCATACCCGGATAAAAAAGCTGGGCCTGCTGGATAATATGTACAGCTACAAAACAAATGGACCCATGTGAAGTTAAGACACGTTTTTGGGGGCTTTACGAACAGAAACAGTATTTTGCATTCTCCCCAGCTAGCATTCTACGTAAATCTACATCGGGCCGTCATCGGCCCGTCAGCTACCCTGACGGGCCGATGACGGTCCGATATAGATTTACGTAGAATGCTGACTGGGTCACACATAGCCTTGGCTATGCCCATGAAATGGCTTATGGGAGCTGAAAAAGACCAACGACAACCATCCAGAAATTACGCGTGGAGGTCATGGCAATGTACTGATGGAATGTACTCCACCCTTCCCACAGAAAAGGATGAATGACACATAAGAACAAAAGAGACCCAGAACAACTTGCGCGTCTGTGGCGGCTTGATTTGCGTTTTCATTTTTTGCCAGACGGTTGGACATTATGGGAAAAATAATTAACCTTATAAAGTGACCCGAAACATGGTTCCCAGCTGTATTACGTCAAATCGAAAGCTGAATCCAGAAGTCACAGGTCACCCAACAAGGTTATATTTATATTATACTCGAAGACAGCGCTGCCGTATTTGGGGTTTCGCTGTTCGAGCATGCATTAAGCACCATACCACATATTTCATACCGTATTTACCCTAAACATTCGGATACCTTTAGGAAATTGGATACACTTGGTTCAAGAGAGATAACTTCTGAAACTTCCTGTTTGCTTTTCTAAGCAACAATCCTATCTGAAAACGGATCTACTCTAAAAGAAAAGAATTTGCTCCTAAAGGATCAAATTCTTTTCTTTTTAGAGTAGATCCGTTGTCAGATGTGAGGAAATCCGTCTGATAGAGTTGCTTCCCCTAAAAGTGCATCATTCCCTATCTCCTTACCATACTTGCCGTAAAAATCAAAGGGGTCCATTTAGTGCTTGCTGTCAGAAGTGCTATTTACTGCTGGATGTGTGGTAGTGTAGACACTGATCAGATGCCACATCAGACACAGTTTAGTGGCATCCGATCTGGGTCTACACTGTTTGCTGGGGCTTTTATGTCCAAATACTTAGGGTAAGTACATTATTAATAGTATATAAAATGTACATTGCTCCAGATAAGGCGATTTTTCAGCCAAAAATATTTATATTTTTATTATTTCTTCACAAAAGCATACGTTATAGGTGCTCATTAGAAGCGCCTCGGCGAGGCGCTTCTAATGAGAACCTATAACATATGTTTTCTTTGAGAAATAGGAAAATTACGTATATACTCCCCTTGTATCTTGAGCTATGTCTTAGTTATACCATGGTTCGTGCGCATGTTCGATGCGATAATGCACGAGCGTGAGCGAGTGCATTATCGCACGTACATGCACAGAACCATGGTATAACTGATTTATCACATTTGCATGCATGTAGATCATCTACATCGCGAGATATTTCATGCTGAATGTTGGGAATTCAGGCTTCTATGTGATAAGGTTATATTGTGCATGGACTTGACATGTGATTTTTTTTTTTTTTTTTTTTTTTTTTTGCATTTACTGTATTTTTGAATGACATATGCACATTTTAGTCTTTTGTTAATCATTGATTCATTATGCCCCTAACTTTGTTAATTGTCGATTCATTATGCCCATAACTTTGTTAATTGTCGATTCATTATGCCCATAACTTTGTTAATTGTCGATTCACTATGCCTCTAAATTTTTAAAAAAGTTAACGGGGCTTATTGCTTTTGGTTGTTCGTTTGCTCTGTCGTCGTCCGTCCGTCCGTTCTTTTGTCCGTTCGTTCGTCACACTTTATTGCTAGGTCTCATAACTGATGAAGAGTGTATGCTAGAATACCGAAACCTCTTACATGGGTTCTTTATGGAAAATTGTTTTTATTTTCTAACCGACCCACAGTCGCGGAGTTTTGCCCCTTTTTAGAAAAAAATGAAAACAACAACAACATAAAAAAAAAAACGTGTGTGCATGGTCTCTCAGAAAGTCTTGCAGGCAGAGCTTTGATTTTTGGCAGATTTGTTGGCACTGAGGGACAGACCGAAAATCGGATTTATGTATGAAAGTTATGTCCCTTTTAAAGTTTGGCGTTTTGTAGGGACAGGAAATAGTATTTATAAACACACATTTCTAGATCAAGTCTAAAGTAGATATTCTTCCATTTGAATATCGTACATTATTAAGAAATCTTTTTTTTTTTTTTTTTTTTTTTTTTTGTACTTGTTCAAGTTACTTAGTTTATTTCAGCTACACAAGCCTATGGCCCATTTTTTCCCACTATCCCTCATCCCATCCCTGTAGTACCGTATTTACCGTAAGTATTCGTACAGACAGGCCCGAGCAAACAGTGCAGATCCAGATCAGACGCCGCAGCATGCGGCGTCTGATCAGGATCTACATTGTTTGCTAGTCAGACACCATGTTTTAGGTACATCACTAGGATGTCACTGGGACTTGAAACTTTAGAAGTTTGTTAAGAAGAAATTGTATCAGAATATTTAGGATAGATATGGTACTTAATAGGCATAAGCCTGACGAAATCGACATTATATAGGCCGTGTCAGGTGAAAAAGTGCCTTCGAACATGCCCAAAATGCGCAGATTCAGATTCATCCTGCGCATGCGCAAAGTATCATCCGGGCCTTTGCTCTCCATTTATACATTCTGTAGTATCTAATGATTCTGTTCGTGGACAGTGTAGGTTCTGATCAGACTGCGAGGATGCGCAAGATGATCTGGGCCTTCGCTGTCCGTATATGCCCGAAGACATGTTTTCGCATGGCGCTACTCGAATGAAAACGAAATCATATATTGTACTGTACTGGCCGAACATTCGCAGCAGGGGCGGATTCAGATGGTGTCTTTGTGTGTGGTGGTGGGGTGGGGGGTGGGCGGGGGGAGTGAGAGGGGATGGTCAGTGAAAATTTTGGATAAATTTGGTAAATTTGAGATACCGTATTTTACCCTAAATATTCACACCCCTTACTCTTTACCTTATCATCTCCTCAGATTGGCCCCGTCTAACCGATTTCGAATTTGCATTAAAAACGATTTGTTTTCAAAAATCCTGTATTTTAGAATGTCTTTCACTCTGACTTGGCTGATCAGTTAGTTTATGAGTTTCTGCCAGATAAGGGAGATGATATGTATAGAAAATAGTCAAGGGGGAGTACGTTACCTTTGTTAGATTGGAAAACTTCAACTCATAGCCGTGGAGCCAGTCTAACGTCTCTTCAACAAGTCCATTTTACTACAGGGATCAAACATGTTTTTTCATGCATTAACATTCACCAGGTCCCTTGGGAGGTGTTGAAAACCGAGGCCGAAGGCCGCGGTTTTCAACACCTCCCAAGGGACCTGGCGAATGATAATGCATTGAAAAACCATGTTCGATCGCTATTATTGCATAAAAACTGAAAACATTTGCTACATTTCGCGTTATGTCTTGCACTATTTTGTTTCGCCTTTTCACTGATGTCTCGCGAATGCAACTTCCACGGACTATGCTCGTTCTAGGGCCGGGCAGTTTACATTTCGTGACGGCAGCAATTCTGTGGCCCCGGTACAGGTTTAATGAAAATTGCGTAGCCGTGCATTAACAGCGCGTGAATTGCCTTGTTTATACACGGCTTGTCGCCGGTTAATGCACGGCTGTTAATAAAGTGCGCCACTGCTTTTTATGCAATAATAACTGTTAATGTGTGTAAAATTGTTGGTTGAGTGGCAAACAGTGTAGATCCCTGATCAGACGCCGCAGAATGCAGCGTGTGATCTGGGTCTACACTGTTTGATGATGCCTGTCTGTCCGATAACGTGGTTAGTGCGTCAATTCGATCCAATCGAAACCCCTCAGAAATCATACTGGATCCTCCCCTGCGCAGTCTCATCAGGATGCACGCATTTCGAGTATACAAGTGGATACTGTAGACTCGGGATAATAAACGGAATGGGCCTGGATCAGACCGCGCAGATGCATCAACCAGTTTGGTTCTGCATTTACGATCGGACACTTTTGTGCTTGTGGAATCTCTGTGTGAACATTTGAAACTGTATTATTATGCATTAGAATGCAATTGAAAGACATTTTTCATGAATTATGTATCCTTTTTCGCGGCTATGCAGAGTACTGCCATGTTTGCTTACTTGTATTGTATATGTTTTGGTTTCGGTTAATTAACCCTTAAAACGCTAAGCAAAGCTCTTGAAAGCAGGCGGCATTTTAGAATTGATCTTGTTATGTTTCAGAGAAAACAGGTATGACATTTCATGTGAACCGTCTGAAGTGGCAAGTAAAATAATAAAAAAATATTTCAAACTTTTAAGTGTCGTCTGCTACAGTTGTGGTTGGCGCTTTAAGGGTTATAAAAACTATTTGTCCTTTTGTTGCAATTAGTTTTTCGTATGTGCATGCTGAGAGAGACAGAGACAGAGACAGACGCACACACACAGATTTGATAATAATTAGTTATGTGAAAACAGTGCAGATCGTGTAGACAGGCCATTGACAGAAAGAGAGAGAGACAGACAGACAGACAGACGGACAGATATTTACTGTCAGTTTTACCTAACAATTACATTGACAAGATGACAAGGCATTGAGAGAGAGAGAGAGAGAGAGAGAGCGTTATATTCACTTAAACCAATATGTGCATCTAGATTATAGTTTCTAAGTTTCAGCTGCCTGGGGTACGAACACCAGGTAAACATCACGAAAACATGCCTATACAACTTTGACCCCCTTAAACCCCACTTTTATTTTGTAAAACTGAGGTTTACAGAGTAAACATTATTTGTCTTACTTCTGCTCAAAAACATATTGTGGGTACTCGTTAGAACCGCCTCGCTGAGGCGGTTCTAACGAGTACCCACAATCTATGTTTTGAGCAGAAAAATGAAAAATATCAGAATTTTTCATCTGAAAATTTTCATTTTTTGGTGGTGAAATTTTCAATATATTTGAATAGGCGTGTTTTCGCAATGGATAACTAGCAGTCATATGAGTCGTGACATGAGAAAAGATGTCAGCGGGTAAATGCAAACAGTAACAGTCCAGATCAGCCAGCTGGTATGTTTAGTCTGATCAGGAATATTTCTATATTTCGTTACATTCTACAGTCCCTAATGATTCTATAAGTGGACAGTTAAGCCCAGATCAGAATCCGCGGATGCGCATTCTGACCTGGGCCTTCGCTGTCCGCATATGCCCTAAGACATGTTTTCGCATGGCACAGTCCACTGTATTTTCCGTCCAGTAACATTTTTATGTGTTGCAGTCTGTGATACTGATAAATTTTATAAAAACGTATATCAGTTATTTTATTTGTTGTTGTTGTTTTGTTGCTTTGAATATGCATAAACTTGTCAAAATAAATTTTGCCACATCAATGACATTTTGTTTTCTTATCTTGCGTTTTCCACCCAAGTTGTTTCTTTCTAGTCCTTTAGAAGTCTCCCTACTAGTAACGTCTATTCGTTAGTAAGTTCTGCTTTACACAAGTATTACCTTTCACAAAAAGACTGGTCTTTGCTAAGCGTAGACCAAACTTTTGTGAAAGCTAATAGTTGTTTATTATAACGCTGAGCAGTCCATTGAAAACAGCATTGGACCAGTCCATGAGCTTTTATAACGTGCTCCCGAAGCAATTGCAAACTCGGAGATTATCTACGACCAAGGGCGTAGACAGTAATACATCCTGATAATGTGGTTATCCGGATAAACATTCATCTTATTGCTCCATGACAACGTAAGTTATGTGTACTCACTAGAAGCACCAAGGCGAGGTGCTAATGAGTACCATAACATATGTTTTCTTTAAGAAATCGGAAAAATATGAGTACTTTTCGTTAAAAAAAGACCTTACCTATTTTTGTCGAATAGACTCTTCTGCCTCTTCTCTTTGGACAGGTCTATTTCATATATAAGGAGCGTCTGGTTGGTTTACATTATTGCCATCTTTTATGGAAATTTCTAGATTTCATGCAAAAAATGTAGACCCTGATCAGACGCCGCATTCTGCGGCGTCTGATTTAGGTCTTCACTGTTTGCCAGTGTCTCTTTTTTGGGACACTATGCATAAAAAATGGGTTACCTTTAATAATGATATGAAACAAAAGCTGTTGTGTAGAAGTATAAATGAGGTTTCACAGGAAAAGCCACCATCCCGAAACACAGTGTCTCCTGAGCACCGAAAAGAAATCAAATTATGAACAAGTAATAACTAAATAAAAGCTGGTATTTGACTGATTGATTGACTGATTGTTTGATTGATTGATTGCGTTGGGGTTTAATGACACGTCAACCCTTGTGGGTCATTTTGTGGCGTCTCCCAGAGAAAGGGTGAAGAGAGATAGAATAGAGTAGAGGAGATGAAAGAGAGGGACAGGCAGACAGACAAGACAAATAGTTTATTTAAGTCTCATTTTCATACATAAAAACTTATTTATATTGTATAAAACAATAAATGCATATTAAAATGTATGAAACCACTCAAGTTGATTTATAAGAGACTAGTTATGAAATATTAATAAAATGGACGTTTAACGTACATGTATCTGTACATTGCTAAAAACCTAAATGAAACATATTTGTACAAAAAACTTCTACGTTCTGTTAAAATAATTTGGCAGGCTTTGGCACTATAAATAGCAATTCTATCGTCAGATAAAAGATAAAAGAGACAGAGGAAAAGGGGAAAACGAATGAAGAAACAGAACAAATGAAAACCCTCCTCGACCCTTACCTGCTGCAAGGATAGCAGGCCTTGCCCATCTGTAAGCCAATATCAGTTGGTATTTATAAAACACTATGTCCCTACCTGCCTGACCTTAACACTGCTTAACAGACTATACAAACATATTCAAATTATCCCAATTTGAAACAATAAATTCATAAAGTTTCAAGCTCAAATAGTTTTCTAAATATCGTGCTCACAAGGTGTGATGATTAGTTCTTTACAGGGGGGAATAACTCAGGCAAAAGTTTTCGGAATTGTTCAAGTTAATCAGGCAACCTCCTCATCAAGCTCACCAAGTTTCAAGACTTTAGATTGTTGGCAACATTAATTCAGAGATACAATGAAAAAATCATTTCATTTTTTATCCAGTTCAAGAACGAGAGACTAACTAAAATTTTACAGGCTGTCAGATGCCACATTTTATGATTGTATAAATACCATGTATTAATGTATTAACCCTTGTCCTGCTGAATAAATTATGATGCTACACCCATTTCTAATTTTCAGCCAATCAGGTAACTTGATCCAGATTATTGACATAAATTTGTATACTGAATGGCAAACAGTGCAGATCTAGATCAGTTGGCTTCTTCAGAAGCCAACTGATCTGGATCTACATTGTTTGCAAAAGCAGGTCTTTCCGGGTTCAGCAGGACAAGAGTTAAACCTTTCTTGGATAAAAAAAATGTCTGTTTTTGAAGTATATGGGGCCTGTAAACAGATTTCGCAAGCTTTCATGTCTCATAGGCTTACAATACATGAGACAAAATAACGAAATAACTTCGGTACTACCAATCCGACGAAAAAATAAAATAAAAAAAAAGAACAATAGAAGTCCACGCATTTTTATCCTTATTTTACACAGATAAAAAACAAACAAGATCCTACCTTTATGCAAAGTGTGTCGACCGAACGGACGGACGAACGACACAAAAGCAATATGCCCCTCATATGTTTTCTGCACTAACTGATATACGAACAAAGAAGATCTGCGCCAGAGGATTCAGCAGAAAAGTTACCTTTCGAGAGATTTAGTGGGGAGACTAGGGCGTTGGGCGTGGGGCTTAAACTAGTTTTACTCGATCTAAACCGCGTCAAATTCTAAACGTGTTTGTTCCGAGTACGGTTGCTCCACCTCATCGGTGAAACATCATAGTAAACAATGTATACGTATAACGGTGAGTGGAGCTGAGTCTTATACTGGCTTCGAACCACTTCAGCTTGAAGAGTGGACGAGCGCTAACCTTTTATGGCTCCAATGTCACATGAGTGGCGACTGACTTTCAACTAAACCACGCCTCTAGAAATTCATGCACTGACTGGAACTTTTTGGTAGGAAATCATAACGGCTGAATGAAAAAAATCAAAGGTAAAAACATGGATGAAAATGTCATAAACAGTTTATTTGGTTGTTTTGATCGATTACGGAGAAATAATTCACTCGTGTTCTAAGGTTTGCTTGCAAAAAACTTGTTCGCTTCGCTCACTCGTTTTTTTACGCGCAAGCCTTAAAACACAAGTGAATTATTTCTCCGTAATCGATCAAAACAACCAAATAAACTTTATTTATTGCATAAAAAGCAGTGTTGTACGTTATTAACAGCCATGCATTAACCGGCGAAAAGCCGTGTATTAACAAGGCAATTCACGCGCTGTTAATGTACGGCTACGCAACTTTCAATATGATCGTACCGGAGCCACAGATTTGCTGCCGTTACGAGATGTGTACTGCCCGGCCCTAAAACGAGCATAGTCCGTGGGAATTATGTTCGCGTCGAGACATCAGTGAAAAGGCGAAACAAAATAGTGCAAGAAATAACGCGAAATGTAGCAAATGTTTTCAGTTTTTATGCAATAATAGCTATAGAACATGGTTTTTCAATGCATTAACATTCGCCAGGTCCCTTGGGAGGTGTTGAAAACCGCGGCCTTCGGCCTCGGTTTTCAACACCTCACACGGGACCTTGCGAATGTTAATGCATGAAAAACCATGTTTGATCCCTATATTGATCACAGTAACATTTCTATTAACGTTAACGTCATGTTAGACTATAACGTCATGTCACATAGCTAGCAAATTTACATTATAGAAAGAAGTAATGTAAAATCAATTTAATTTAATATAACCTTCCCTCTAAACACAACAGGCAATAAAGCAAGATCTAAAAATGAAACAAATAGAGTAAATGTCCTGACATTTCGTACACAAAAAAATTCTGACAAAATGGAATATGCAAACAGTGCATCCCAGAGCAGACTGAAGGAGCAGTCTGATCAGGGTCTACACTGTTGGCCATTCCACAAAGCAAAATTTAGGCCAAAAAATAATGGAATACTGTGTTCGAATTTCAGGACATTTAACGTACATGCAAGATGAAGTAAACTTGGCATTAGGAAAGATAATAAGCTAATATATTTTTTGAAAAATCCCTTTTTGAATGGGTTTATTGGTTAACAGTGTCAGAATATCATGCAGTGACTGCGATGCTTTTATTTTCCCTTTGAGAAGATTTGAGCCTCAACCAGAGAAAATCTACTTTCCGACATGTTCGCCCAACGAAGACTCAATCAAATCAGCCCGTGCATCCGCGCAGTCTGATCAGTCCTTGTTGTCTGCATGAAGAAATTTTGCATCATTGGCTATCCAAAATGTGCACAGTAAAAGTCCTAATCAGACTGTGCGCATGCGTAGGCTGATCTGATTCTTCGCAGGGCGCACATGTCCGAAGGTACGTTTCTGTGACGTTGTGGCTAATTTTATTCGGGTATCAACGCCATTACGAAAACACGCCTATTTAAGTATATAGAAAATTTCATCTCCAAAAACAGAAAATTTTCCCATAAAAAATTCTGATATGTTTCATATTTCTGCTCAAAACATAGATTGTGGATACTCATTAGAACCGCCTCGGCGAGGCAGTTTTAGCGAGAACCCGCAATCTATGTTTTTGAGCAGAAATAAGAAAACTTATGTATACCCCTGTAAACCCCAGTTTTACTATATAAAAGTGGGGTTTAAGTGGGTCAAAATTATATGGGCATGTTTTCGTGATGCTTCAGACAGAAAGACTCGAAGGAGGATTTGTTACCACCTAACAATACATATACAGTCGACTCTCGTTATCTCGACTTCATTTATCTCGAATAACCGCTTATCTCGAAGAGAAAATCTAGTCCCTAGCTGTTTAAACATGAAAATCTAACAACAGGTAATGAAATATTGTGGAAAAGAGGAGAAATTGCTTCTAAGAAGCAATTTCTCCTCTTTTCCATCATATTATTTCATTACTTCTCTAACTTCAGGAGTCAATTTACATATTCATTTGTGAAATGTGTTTTTTTTTTTTTTTTTCGATTTATTTTGTCCTCAATTCCGCAAATCTGATATGTCGAGGTGTGGATATCTCGAAGTATTTCTAAGAGTCCCTTAGACTTCGAGATCAGGAGAGTCGACTGTACAACTATATTTTCTATAAACATAAGATCCTACTATGATAAGGAAGGCCGTGTGAATATACCTTTCACTTGTCCTGTAACTTTCTATACACACATATACATAGCTTTCATACAGAGTTAACAACAACAACAATAATAGCAACAACATTTATCTTTGTCATTTTAAAGGTTGATGCCTAAGCCGCTTACAATTCGGAATCAGAAAATACTTAATATAAATGAAATGCGGCTGCTGCTGCTGCAAAAAAAAAAAAAAAAAAAAAAAAAAAAAGAAGAAGAAGAAGAAGAAAGAAAGAAAGAAAGAAAAGAAAAGAATATTTTGATGTAACTGATACTGAGGACTGGATATCGATATATTGCTAGGCAAAATATTGTCTGAATATATATTTAGTTTGCTAGCTAGGCTACGTAGCCAAGTTAGGTCAAGTTAGACAATTAATTGGTCAGATAAATACTGATTCTAACATTAAAAGGTTTATAAATATTGTGGTATATTCGTATTTCCCAGAAAAAACAACAACAAACAAACTGCGCACGTCCAGGTCTGTACATGTGCATTTCTAGCAGATGGCTGAACAGATGGAGTAAATAAACTACAAGCAGCGCGAAAATGGCAGGCTACCTTGTAGAGCACAGGCATTGATGTTGAAAAGTGGTTTGAGACTATGAATGGGGAAATTTCGTCAACTCAAAACAGTTATGGCCCTTGTTTGCGTTGAAAGGACGTGCGTACTGAACGAATGCACAGTCTGATCAGGGCCATCGCTGCCCGTTGCCAGAATCATCGGATAGTACAGACTGTATCAATAGAGAGCCTTTGAAAGGTCCGGATGAGATTTGCGCATGCGCAGGATTACTGCACATTTTTGCTAGCTAGGATACGTTGCCAAGTTAGGTTAAGTTAGTTAATTGGTCAGCTTAACACTGCTTCTAACGTAAAAAGGTTTATTGCGGTATATTCGTATTTTTATGATTTTCGTGAAAAAGTACATTTATTTCACAATAGATGTGCGGAGTCTTCAGACTTTCATTGAGAACATATAAATACAGTCGACTCTCGTTATCTCGACTTCGCTTATCTCGAATAACCGCTTATCTCGAAAAGAAAATCTGGTCTCTGTTTAACCATGAAAATCTAACAACAGGTAATAAAATATTGTGGAAAAGAGGAGAAGCAATTTCTCCTCTTTTCCACAATATTTTTTTCCAATACTTCTCTAACTTCAGGAGTCAAATTACATATTCATTTGTGAAATATAGTGATTCGGTACATTTTTTTCTCAATTCCGCAAATCTGATATGTCGGGATACGGATATCTCGAAGTATTTCAGAGAGTCCCTTGGACTTCGAGATAATGAGAGTCGATTGTATAGTTTTGAAATTTTGTGATCAGGTAATGTCTTCTGACGAATTCTACGGCTAATATACATTATCAAAACAACAGACCCTGGAAAATAAGTTTGGAACAAAACGTTTTTTTCTGTGTTTTTCTTCCAAATTAGCTCCGGTGTCAACCTTTAACACTTAGCATGCTGGACAAACAAAAAAAAAAAAACAAAAAAACAAAAAAAAAAAAAACATAGCATGCGACATTTTGAAGTACTTTGCCTCATTTTTTAAGAAAACATGCATTGTCATTGCATGCAAGAAGACAAATGAAATGTCGAAAAACAAGAGTATCATTGACTTGTCGTCTGCTGAATCTGCCAAGAGATTGATAAAGGTTAACTATTCACAGTACTTCGCGCCTCATTGAGTTTCGCACTAGGTTGATTTTAGTTAGTTAAAAAGCGTGCGGTACAATGTACAGGTCATTGTGGTATAAATGTATATAGTTATTTTGTGTTGCCTATTCATGCTATTGTGGATAAATTTTATTTCGTTTTGGATCAATCCTGGAATAATTTTGGCCATTCACCCGACAACTTTGGACGAGCGTTTGACAAAAAAGAATGATCTTACATTGCTTAGTTATTCAAACATTTTGTAAGAAATTTACCCAGTTACGTATTTGTAAGTACGAGCATTTTATTTAGTTTTGTTATCTCTTGACAACATCAAATTCAACTGACGACAAATTGGTGATTTTTTTCTCTCTGCTATTTCCCAGAAAAAAATGCGCATGTCCAGCACATGCTTTGTGCACGCAAAGTTTGGTCTGCACATATGTACAGTTGACTCTCGTTATCTCGACCTCGCTTATCTCGAATAACCGCTTATCTCGAAGTGAAAATCTGGTCCCTCCCTAAACATGAAAATCTAACAACAGGTAAAGTATTGTGAAAAAGAGGACAATGTCTCCTCTTTTCCAAAATATTTTCAATCCTAACTTCAAGAATTTAATTACATATATATTTGTTAAATGTGGTTAATTGAATTATTTTTTTCCTCAATTCTGCAAATCTGATATGTCGAGGCACGGATATCTCGAAGTATTTCAGAGTCCCTTGGAATTCGAGACAACATCTGAAACTATGGTATATGTGAGATAAAGTAGCATGTCGTTATCAGCGCTGCTCGTTTTTCAACTGAAATGGATTTATACCCAGCAGGCACATGACGTTAATACAGCGTCGCTTCAATGTCGATGCAACGTCATGACGTTGCATCGACGTTGAGCCGACGTTGTATAAACGTCATGTGCCCGCTGGGATATACTCCATCATCTAATGAATAATTTAAGCAGGCAAAGTATCCTGTTTTCTAACATTGATACAAATAAATAGGGTGACCAGATAATTAGTTTTTTCTTATTTCTCCAAGGAAACGTGTTGTTGGTACTCATTAGAAGCGTCTCGCCGAGTACCGACAACATATGTTTTCATGGTGAAATGAGAAATTCATCAACAATACTTGACTGAAAAAGCGCCTTATCTGAACCCATGGTATACGTGAGATTAGGTAGCCTGCCGTTTTCAGCGCTGCTTGTATTTCAGCTGAAATATTTCATACTCCTTCATCTACTGAACAAGTTACGCAGGCAAAATATCCTGTTTTCTAACATTGTTACAGATAAATGGGTTGTACTGATAATTATTTTTCTTATTTCACCCTGAAAACATGTGTTGTGGTTATTCATTAGAAATGTCTCGGTGTGACGCTTCTGATGAGTACCCACAACACGTTTTCATGGTGAAATAAGAAAGTTATCAACAATACTTGATTGAATATCTGAAATTATGGAATATGTGAGATAAGGTAGCCTGCCGTTTTTAGCGCTGCTTTTATTTCAGCTGAAATTATTTTATACTCCATCTACTGAACGATTTAGGCAGGCAAAATGGGAGACAACCGTCAGTTAGTTCCCCTGAGTGGTATGTATAAACAACCAGATCCAGTCATTTGTTTACCCCGATTTTATCATTAGCATCTTCATAAGTATTATTTTCTGCTCCTTGAGAAATCAAATTTCATTATGGTCATGCCTATATCAAATCAAAGGGCTAAACAGCCTGAAATGACAGATTCTATGAGAAACTAATAAATTCCAGGTATCATTCTGTTCTCCATTTAAGTTTGTGAGACGCTTCTTCGTCGAAAACAAACGAGCTATAGCGAACAACAAAGGCGCTGATCAATCGCGCGGGTTTTCTCAGCGACACACCACAGATCAGGCACAAGTCGCATTTGTATGGATAGCTCTTCAATGGCGTACTAATATACACACAGTAAAACATTGGGTCTACTTTTGTGCACGGATAAATACGAAATTTAATAGTAGTCAAAGTCACTTTCTCTAAAACCATGCGTGGCAACGAAGAATGACAGATAGAATCTGTCATTAAAAATCATTTAAATTCCATTGACCTATGCGAAAATCAGAGTATTTCAGTTAGAAGGACCCGGTTTGTGTTTGGTCTACCTTGTGCTTTATCTGGCAAGGGAGATAACAGAAAACATTACGAAAACATGCCTATTCATATTGATGAAAATTTTACCAACAAAAAATTTAAAAAAATCAGATAAAAAATTGATATTTTTCACATTTCTGATCAAAACATAAATTGTAGGTACTCGTTAGAACCGCCTCGATGAGGCGGTTCTAATGAGTACCCACAATCTATGCTTTTGAGCAGAAATAAGAAAAATAATGTATACCCCTGTAAACCCCAGTTTTACTATATAAAAGTGAGATTTAAGAGGGTCAAAATTATATAGACATGTTTTCGTGATGCACTACTGCCATCTTTCATGTGCTATGTTCTAACATTGCTACAGAAAAGAAGGTTTTCCAGTAAAATATATTTCTTATTTCTCCGAGAAAAAATGTTTGGGTACTCATTAGAAGCATCTCGCCGAGACACTTCTAATGAGTACCACAACATATGTATTCGTGAAATGAGAGCTATCGACAATATTTGGTTGAAAAAAGGGTCTTAACTGAAGCTAGGGTATATGTGAGATAACTCATTATAGACTGAATAGACTATCCCACACTATATATAATTGGAAGAGTCCAATTTCAATTTCAGGTATGTCTGGCTATGAGATAAATTTATATATTCCTAGAGAAAATGGCTAAACTATTTGCAAACAGTGGAGACCCTTATCAGACGCCGCATCCTGCGGCGTCTGATCTGGGTATGCACTGTTTGCTAGTTACCCTTTTACGGGTCTCCTGACTACAATGGGTGGTAGCCTGCCATTTTGAGCGCTGCTTGTATTTCAGCTAAAACAGGTTTTATATTCCTTCATCTGCTGAAAAATTCAGACAGGCACAATATTCATTATGTTCTTACACTGCTACAGAAATGTTGTCCAGATTAAGATTTTTTTCTTATTTCTCCAGGAATACATATGTTGTTGGTACTCATTTGAAGCATCTCAGATAGACGCTTCTAATGAGTACATACAAGATATGTTTTCGGGAGACAAAAAGGCAAATCTAAATACTTTTAAGTTGAAAAAAGCGCCTTATCTGACGCAATGGTTTATGTGAGTTATGGTAACCATTTTTTAGTACTGCTTATATTTTAGCTAAATTTAAGCAGGCAAAATATCCTATATTCTAACATAGCTACAGATATGTGGATAATTATTTTTTCTTATTTCTCCAGGAAAACATATGTTGTGGGGTACTCATTTAAGCGTACAGGTGAGATGCTTCTAATGAGTACCCACAACGTATGTTTTCAAGGAAAAATAAGAAAATTATCAACAATATTTGGTTGAAAAAAGGGTCCTACGTATCTGAAGTTTTGAAGCATCAAATAGTTGTCAGTGACGATTCTAGCAGCTGGCTGAACAGTAGCTGCCAGCATTTATGAATTCTCTGAACCTGTCTTTAAAATCTTGATAGATGAAAACATCATTCTTGTAGAGTTCTTGCAAATTTCCCTTCATGCTATTCCAGGAATATGTCCTAGCATTCTGTAATGTGCCATTATTCCGTGCCGATTCAAAGAGGTCGACCTTAAAACAATCTACATGTTCGTAGTCTGGGAACATGTATTTTATCCATTCATTATTGTAGAAAAAATGTGGGAGGCGTTCTTCCATCAGAGTCACGTCCAGGAAGTCGAGGAAGTATCCGAGCGCCTCCTTCACACCTGACAACTCTTTATCATGAATGACAGTTACGTAGAGAATGCAGTACAGTGCTATATTCTTCAGAAAATAAGATTTCATGAAAGAACCGAAATTTGTATTTTTCATGGGCTCACTTCTGACGCAAGCCTTCACCAATCGAGCAGCCGTCATTATGTAGCTCTGGCTTTCTTTGGTCTGTGCCACATCCATAATATGCTTCTCGTAACCGGAAGTACAAAACCGCCAAATTCGGACTGTCTTGATGAAACCTGATTTTCGTTCCTCCACTTGAAAACGGCGTAGACGGGACATTTCATTGTTTCTTGCGGGCTAAATGGGTTGGGAACGGTGTCGAATTTTATTCGTAGTCCTGGCACGACGTCGACGTCAATACGATAGGTAAGGGTGGTTGCAGACTGAAGCTGAATAACTGTACCTTCCAATGTTCGTGCAAGAGCTGTTAGATTCATTCTGCCGTCGCCATCAGGGTCTGTCGACGTTATAATGAAAGTAAGATTAATCGACGGAGGATTAATCTTTCGAGTGATCTGAAAGTTGACGTCATAATTATTTCTCTCCTTTGCTTCGCGAATGGTCTTCTCAACAGTATTTCTCGCCGAATCAATTAGAGACTGAAACACACTCTCGTGAAAGGATCTTGAATTCAAATAGACGTCCGATCCCTTTCGTTCGAACACCTCTGCCTTGTAGAGTTCCGGGTATCCTTGCTGCAAATCGTCCAAACTGTGACGTCTACTGACTTTCAGCAAACCAAGTCGGTTGCTTTTCCAGATGAACCGCATCGTAGTTAAGGCCTTTGATTTCATAAACAGGTACCGTATCGAACTCATCAGCGTTTCGAATTTTGAGGCCTTCACGGGAACTACCTTGCTTCACGTATTTACCTATGGCTAATCCCTTGTATCTCTCCGCCTGGGCTTTTATTTCTTTTAAAAGAGAATACCTTCTAGAATCACGTTTACGGTTTCACAAGACCGTTTCCAGTCACTGGGATCCACATCGAAATCTTTAACATGATCGTTCTGTGAAATCTGTCGCTGAAGATCCCCATCACCAGGCCCAAACATCTTAACAGGTCGCCGCCATTTGTTGAAATTGATTCCTACGTCGTTGACGTTCCCGACGGCCTCCGGCAGGCTTTCAAACTGAGCCCGAGGTAAGAAATCTCCAGAAGTCAGTGTCTTTAAATTTCTGCTAGCATCCACAACATCCTGTACTGTGACATGACCGTCGGAGCCGCCATAAAACATGTAGCTCAACATATTACCCATGGTGTATCCGTTATGAGTTCACTGTTACTTTTTAATAAAGAGCGATAGATGCCAACGTCGCTTCTGAGAATTCAACTTTCAGTTTCCAAAATTTCCATCTTACCATATTTGCGCGCGGTATTCGGGCATACATGCCATGGTAAACAGTATAGACCCACTTCAGACACCTCAAAATGCGGCGTCTTATCAGGGTCTACACTGTTTGCTACTAATCCGGCATTTGTAGACAAGTCAATAGGTGGTTAAATGGGGTTGTTCAAGGTTTAGTACAAGTATGGTAAGGAATTAAAGTGACGTATACAGCGTGTAAAGGTGGTAGAATGACTATTTTTATCCGCAAATCATAGAACGCCATAGCTGTCTTATGTGAGCAATTTTTTTTTTATTTCTTCATATCATGCATATATCCTCGTGTGTGTGTGTGTGTGTGGGGGGGGGGGGGGGTGGTAACTTCCTATATATGGCATAGTACGGATGTGCGGGCCGAATAGCCCCTTTTTTCAGCGCTGCCAGGTATATGATTGTCCCCCTTTTTTCAACAAAAAAAATATGAATAACCCGATTTTTCTGGATTCCTATGTGAAAGGCCCTATTTTTCTGACATCCTGGTATATGCACATATTTTTCGCTCAGAGATTTTTCAAGGCTGCTAACCTCTTGGTATTACATGAATTGACTATGATATTTGTGTAATAACCAGCAAAAAATGGGTACAAAAAATCAAAGGGCAGTATATGAATAGGTCAATATTTTGGATGATCAAGTATATGAATGGGTCCGTTTTTTTCGAAGGCCAGGTATATGAATGGCGTAGGTTTTGACATACTGGCTCGCACACCCGTACCAAAATTACCCCTAAGTTACCCGCGCCCCACCCCCCCCCCCCCCCTACGAGCATATATCGGATGTCCATTATTCTTTATAAGATGCCATTACTTCTTTATATGGGACGATTTATCACTATATTCTGTGTAATTTTCTTTACATGATGTGTACATGTAAATATATATGCTGTACACTTTTTTTTATACTCAACATAATCCATATCCTGGAACGTCATAAGCTGCCTTATGTCGAGCAAATTTATTACACGATTTTACTATTTCTTCACATTATCGGATGTCCATTGTTCTTTATATGATGTCAATACTTCTTAATATGGTGACGATTTATCACTATATGCTGTGCAATTTTCTTTATATGATGTGTATATATAAATGTATGGTGCACTTTTCTTTACACTCAACATAAGACACGTTGGGCGTTCCATACACAAACCGACGGAAAAGAATCAAAGCACTGACAGCACTGGTGGATCGATTGTCTCTGAGTGTGGGTTGGGAAAATGGTCCTGAACGGGGACATGACTGTTTCCTTCAACCATTAACTTCCTGTAATTTAAGCAAACAATGCAGATCCTGATCAAACGCCGCGACAAGAATAGTGCAGCTAATATGAAATAGGTGCAACCTAATGAGCAACCAACCAATTTGTGATTTTCCAAAAATAAAGTAATAAATAAATAAAAATGGACTTTTAAGTTTCAACAATTTGCGGGGTGGTGGTGAGGGTGGATGCGGGTGCATCTTATTTACAAGTATTCCTCAACAGTTTTTTTTAAAATTCAATAATACAGAAGCATGCATTTTTTTTAGTGATTTAAGACTGTATTAAAAGGCGGGAAAAGGCATTTTCATCCAAGTACAATGAATAAGTTCCCACTGAGTGACCTCAGTATAAGTTTAGGGGATGACTACTTCCAGTTCCAGAATAATTTCTCACAACATTCCCCAATACTAAACTGAGCCAAAGCATGGCAAAATCTATGGCAACCCGTTTGTGGTTTTGTCCATTTAATTTAGATACCTGCATTTCAAATACAGATATACCTGCTAATAAACACAGATATCTTTATTTCATTGTTATTACAAATATCTCTAATTAAAATGCAGCTATATGTAATTGAATTGAGATACCTCTTACTGAAATGCAGATATCTGTACTTGAGAAATACAGATATCTCTATTTTCAATCATAACATAGAAATCTGCATTTGTATTAGAGACATCTGCATTTAAAAATACAGATATCTTCATTTCAATGAGAGATACATCTTGTGTAGCTGAAATTCAGATATCTGCATTTAAAATACAGACATCGCCAATGCCATTACGAAAACACGCCTATTCAAATATATAGAAAATTCTATCTCCAAAAACTTAAAATCTTCAGATAAAAATCTTTGATATTTTTCATATTTCTGCTCAAAACATAGATTGTTGGCACTCGTTAGAACCGCCTCGCGAATACGCACAATCTATGGTTTTAAGCAAAAATAATGTATACCCTGGTATACCCCAGTTTTACTATATGAAACTGGGGTTTAAGTGGGTCAAAATTATATAGGCATGTTTTCCTGATGCAAATGCAGATACCTGTATTTGAAATGCAGATATCTTTATTTCTAAATTAAATACATATATCTGCATTTCAAGTACAGATATCTGCATTTCATTACAGATATCATTATTTATGGTTGAAAAAGATATCCTTATTTACTCTTACGCGTATTTTCACATGCACTGTTCCACTGGTTACAATATGTTGGGAAGCACATTTCCCGCCTCTGCAGACCACAAAAAAAAAAAACTAATTAAAGATGCTCAAAATTTCAAACCATTATGTCTTTAGTCAAATCCATCGCTCCTTTAAGAGGAGCACAAAAAAAGAGAGAAAGAGAATGTGTAAAATATATTTTAGGAATCTATCATGGGTGTGAGGGGTAGACAGAAAAATTCAGGCTTGCCGAGTGATGCAAGACTATGATCTCGAGGGACGGATAGTTCGATTTCAAAAACAGTTACCCGAGTTTCTAAAATGTACTTATATCTTACTTAAATAGAAATAATCTGCATTTGAAACGCAGACATCTGTAATTAAAATGCAGATATCTAGGATTCAAATTCAGACATGTCCATTAAAGAACCAAAAAAACAGATATGTGCATTTAAATTGGTTTTAACCCAAATGAGCCACCATAAAAAACAATTAAATGACCTATAAAAAACACTTGTCCAAATGAATTTTAATCTAGTCACAAATTATGGCAATATGTGCAAACCAATCTGTCATTCTGCGAATACAGACAGTTCTTAATTAAGTGATAGCATTATGCTGCATTGAAATAAAACTCATCTGTAGATGAGGGAAGCAGTTACTGACAGTTCCTGGATTCACATACAAGGTTACTGTATCTCATTTATAACAGAAGTAATCTATAAGGGAATAAACTAATTCTTTGTAAATAAGAATTTCAACAGTTAAGAATTGGATAAACTCCAGAATTATTATCATAAAATGCTTCTCTTTTCTACAGATTATTTTAGCAAGAGAAAGTGAACAAATATTTCTTTTTTCTTTTTTTTTTATTCCATAAAAGATTATAGGACTAGACTACTGATGGTGCCAAGTATAAGATAATAAGACATGACACATATATAATTCTTTTGCCATATGAAAGAACCGTTTATAGAAGTCTTTTCATTGCAGTTAGTGCCTTTTAACACACAGTAATAACTCAGTGATGAAACCTGATACAAATAAAGAAATGAAACTATTCAATGGTGATTCTTACAAGAATTATCAACAGAACAGTGCTTCCATCCACTGTCATTCTATGAAACAAAAAAAAAAAAAAAAAAAAGAGAGAATAATGGTCTGTAGTGTTCACCTGAGCTTAACAGATTTACATACTTACATGTAATTTTGAAGTTTCACAAAACTAGACTGTTCAAGATTTTTCTATAAATTTTATTTTAAAAAGACACATGACAGTTCTAAACAACCCCCAGGCTTATAAATTGAACAATCTTGGTGCAAATCCACTAGACAAACTCAAACTCATCCAAGGTTTTATGACCGTCCTCATTACCTGCCCATCTGATGAACAATTTGATAACTAGAAATTGTGTTTAAAAAAAAGACACTATGCGCCCCCCCTCCCCCCCCCACCCCCCCTCAACCATATGCTTGCCTCTAAAGATAATACAAGGTAAAGATGGCCCAATCTTCACAGGGTCATAATTCCTTAAACGTTTTTAAAAGTTAATGAGGTCAACTTCTAATCACTATGAATCTATTCATCACGTTATGGGGCGCTAGCTTCAATAGTTTTTGAGATCTTTTGCTGGCAAGGGAAAAGTTTGAGATATATTTTGCTGGCAAGGAAAAAATGCCCAAAGTTACAAAGGGCCATTACTCATGAAATATTTTTAGAATTTATTCAAAAGAATCAGGTTATCTACTCATCATTATCAATCAATTTAATAAGTTTCAATGCTCTAGCTCCAACAATTTTTTAAATATTCTGCTGACAAGGTAAAAATGTCCAAAATTACAAAGGACCATAACTCATGAAGTAATTTTTTAAATTTATTTCAAAAGTTAATCAGATCGTCTACTCATCACTACCAGTCTATTCATCAAGTTTCAAAGCTCTAGCTTCAATAGTTTTTGAGATACATGTAGTTTAATGAAGTCTCTATCAGCCAGACTATATTTTTGCCATATTACATCTCTGGGAGTCTGAAAGAGCAGGTAACTCATGCAAGTAGTCTGATCTGGTTGAAAACTTGTGCAAGATTTATGTCCAGCTTCATTAATAGCAAGTTTGATATAGATCTGATCATAAAACAAAGTCGCTGGTGCACGCTGCTTGGACAACATTTTCACCACAATATATGTATGGGACTTTTTGGTTGCTATAGCATCCAAGGTTTTCATTGGGTTACCATGAAAAGTGAAGCTCCACCAAAGGCATGCTATAGATGAGAAATGATTTAGATCGGCCTGCAGACTGCAGATATAACTGTTTAAAGGTACTGACGGATGACTGATGGATGAAGAATGGACTACCACCCTATAAGCTCCCCATGAGCCTTCAGTCCAGGTGAGCTAAAAAACAACAACAAAAAAAAATCAAAAAAATCTGCAGTTCTACAAAGTTTCATCACTGGACTATCTCGTGTTATATTATTCAGGGCTCAAATTTTTTTCTTGAACTTACTCCTCCTGTAGGGCAAGTGGCCTCAAATTGTTACTTGCCCTTAAGCTGTACTCATCCTTAGTCTTATATTTGGTACTAAAAACAAACCTGTCCATAAAGTCATGGAATTCAGTTCACGTATTGAAGCGGGGTTTACTGTTGCTGTTTTGCTGCGGAATAGTAAACTCTAACAGACACCTTCCAGAATTGAAATTTTAACTTGTCAGCAGATTTTGACATCTTTTTGTGACATTTTGGAGTGACTTTTAGAACTTTGTAATTATGCTAGGTCAGCCAAATTTTTCACTATTTACCCTTACTGCGAAAAAAACATACCTGTCCTGTTGGGCAAGCCGTTTGATTTTTTTTCACTTGCCCTTAAAGAACATCTACTCATAAATATGAGCTGACAAGTGCAAATTTCAAGACCTAGTTATTACATGTAACAATGACACTTTCTGCAATGAAAAGATTTCATATAAACAGTTCTTTCATTTGACAAAAGAATGTCATAAGTTAGCAGTCTCACTTCAGTGAATATAGTTTTTTCAATGGTAGTTCATCTACACTATCTTTGAAGTAGGTCCATTAATATGTTGAAACCCTGCATCAGAGTTAAGCCAATGGCTTATTGAGTTCTTTCAGAGTGGCCACCCTCAGTCAGAATTAAAATTCCCCGACATTTCACTGACTTTTCCCTCACCCAATTCTATTTTTCCCTGACCAAAATGCTGAAAATGTAATGGGCTTTTTCTCATCTTGCAGAAAATAAATGATTCATTCTATTTTAACACATAAAAATATACCGCCCTAATTGTTCAGTAAAAAAAAATAAAATATTGTAAAAATTTTGGGCATTCATTTTCTAGAATGAGCATTAATTTGTAGCAATGCCCAGTGAGCGAAAAAAAAATACAAGACTTTCAGTTACTCAAAATGGATAAAATACCTGCCACAGCCTAACAAGTCTGGGCCAAAATTAGGAATTGCCCTGACTTTCTTAGTATTTAAAATTTCCCTTATCATTTCGCAAAATTCCCTGACTTTTCCCTGACCTTGGAAGAAAAAGTAAGATTTCCCTGACCAGTGGGCACCCTGTATTTCGATTGAACTCATCAGGTCCGGTCCAGTAGTAGCCAAGTTCATTAACATGCACAAAGTCAGTTCTGCTCATTATTTGTAATTCTGTTCATTTTATCAATATAGTAATAATTATACTGCTGTTGGATTAACTCATTCTGGTCCGCATGTAAAATGTCTTTTAGATGTTGGTGCAGAGTGCACAAATCCAATTCCCATATCTAGAGAGGCTGGTTTTATAACTGACTAACAGCTGGTACTGGAAAGCAGAAAAAACACCTCTGGGGCTCCACTTTGAAGATGGAAAACCTGCAATTAAAAAGGATATGTTTTTATTAGTCTGTTGTTCATATAGGGTGAGACCTTTCAATGAAGGGGTGTACTGTTAAAGGAAAAAAAAAAATTGCTCCAGTGGGTTAAAGCAATTTCTTTCCTTTAAGAGTAATCCCCCATTGAAAGGGGAGGAAACACTTCAATGGCAGGGTGATGTCTTTTGGATGTATCCATTCACCTATAGGGATAAAACAGCAAAGCTTCAGGTTTTTCACTATTATATGCATAATGTTAAACTATAATACCCCACCATAATCATGCTGCGGGCAGATAACTGTCAAACACTGACAAAATTTGCCCATTAGCAATCCCAAACCAGGGCTCCTTAATATCAATACATGAACCAAGTTTGTTAAATCCCCTGACATTTACATGTTATTGTCAGGAAACGAAAATATGGGCGTGTCTCGGGCAGATAACTCTGTTGAAGTTTGATGAAATTTGCGCATTAGCAATTCCAAACCAGAGCTCTTCAATATCAATACACATACCAAGTTTTGTGAAAATCCACTGATGTTTACTCAAGAAATCATCTGGACACTAAATATGGATGGACGGACGGACGTGTGACAGACGGATGCAGACACACTGATGTCCAACGCGAAACCATAAAACCCTGCCATTATCGTATGGCGGGGTCTAAAAAGTGATGCACGGTTCATTTTATAAAATCATAAAGTGAAAAGGGATTTACATATAAGATATTTCTGCTTACCATTCCTGAACAAAACTGAGCATGTCATCAATGATCTATGTGATGGTCTTTTCTGGCATATCCCCTTTCAGTTCCAGTGTCTTGAAAGTCTTCAGTGGCTCGCTGTAGGCCGAATAGAATTCCTGAAAAATATCACCACACATAAATTAAATGTCACCTTATGTCAGTTAAATCCTTTTAACATAATAAACATGGTGGCTTGAAGCTAAATTTTGCTTAACATATTAAGATACTTAAACTGTGTTGTTAATTATATGTACAGTTGACTCTCGTTATCTCGAATTCAAAGGGACTCTTTGAAATAGTTTGAGATATCCATAGCTCGACATATCAGATTTGCAGAAGTGAGGAAAACATAATTCCAACAACCACATTTAGCAAATTTATATGTAACTGGATTTTTTAGTTTAGAGATATATTGAAAATATTGTGGATATTGTGGACCAATTTCTCCTCTTTTCAACAATATTTTTTAACCTGTTGTAAGATTTTCATGTTTAGCCAGGGACAAGATTTTCACTTTGAGATAAGCAGTTTTTCGAGATAAGCAAGGTCCAGATAACGATCAACTGTACTGCAATGCTAATGCCGGCAGGTCTATACTGACCTTTCACATATGGTACTATTTGCATAAGTTATGTTCTATGCACATACTTTGGTATGTGTTGAGCAATATATTCTAGTATGTGCTGTGCACATATTCTGGAATGCTTTGCACATATTTTGTTATAATTTATGTGCTGTGCATAGGGCTGGCTAATCAGAGTTGAAAAGATGATTAACATGATAATCAGTGAGTCCTGCCATTGTGATCGATAATCGATTAGTAATCACTGAAGATTTGGTCATAATTTTACCTGTCGTCTCAGCATTACCATATGTTATACTTTACTGCACTTTACCTTGCCCTGACAGGCCTGAGCAAACAGTGTAGACCCAGATGAAAATGTGGTGTCTCATCAGGGTATACACTGTTTGCCACTCATTCAGGTATTATTAGATACAACATTGTAGAGGAGTAACTATTCATTAAAATTGTATAGTATCATGATACTTTTTCTCACGATACGAGTATTGTATCGTGGGGCTAGTATCGCAATACCTGACGATACGCCCAAAAGTACAATTTCCAAAGAAAATAGTAGCTTTAACATATTTCAAGACCATTTTTATAACAAATTACAAAGATCTAAACTGTTACCGAAATACACTGATCACTTATATGACAAAATGGATCATCTTACACAGGCATTTTTACACAATAATGAACCTCTGAGATGGTTTGAACCTGTTTACCAAGAGTATCAAATCTTCAGCCTCTGACATGCATGAATTTTGTTTGTGTTGATGTTTTACAGCCCAGTCAACCCAATGGGGTCATGTCGAGCGCGGTAAGTTTACCTAATCACACATTTACTGGGCAGGCTTAGTCCTCTAAGCGTTAACCAGTATTGTGCACATTCTTTTGCCAGAAACTGACAACTACCCTTCTCGAATCAGCGGAAGGGAGAGAATGACCGTAGAAAATATTTCATGATCAATCTCCACGAAAGAATGTTGCCAACCTCGGCCGGGGTTGAACCCGCGACCTCCTGGACTTATGCATGAAAGTAGTATCGTGATATGTATCGAATCGTTAGGCAAGTATCGCGATACATATCGTATCGTGAGCTGACTATATCGTTACAGCCATACAACATTGGGTAGTAAGTTGTACTTGTTCAAATTTTAGTTAAGTATGGTAAGGAGTTGAGGTGTCTGAATACTATGGGTAAATACTGTAATGTAACAGAAACAGAAATCAGATGATATTTATTTGTCCCAACTTGCTTTTTCACACTTGTAAATACTGTTAAATGTGGCTTTAAATCTTAGCACTCTGGATAAAATTACAGCAGACATTTTAAAATATTTTTCTTATTTTCCCAGAAAACAGGTTTAGACAATTTGCATGTAATGTCAAAACCTGCTTTACGGGAAAAGTAAGAAAAATATTGTTATTGCCTTTGGAAAAGAAATTGCAAAACTTCTGCAACAATGCCTCAGGTTCAGCCAATTAAAGAAAAATTTTCCAACTTGCTAGAGTTACAGGCCTGCCAAGTCTCACGCGATTCGCGTGTGACACACGCGAATACGTCTTTTCACACGCTCACACGCAGATGAACGAAAATCACACGCGAATCGGAAAATTAGCCGAAAAATGTTAAAATTTGTCTTGTTTCCATTAGTCTTAATCTAACAGACGCTAATGTTTTGTTTTTACTGGATCATCAGGCGCTTGTCCAGTATAAAAGCCAATGAAACGGACAGGAAAAACGTCCAAACGTACGAATAGTCACCTTCTCGTTGTAATTTACACCTGAGCCAGGGAGCTGGAACCCGGTTTACGAGATGAATTTTGGGTATCAACAGGAATCCAGGCTGTAAACCGCTTCCATGATGAATGCCAACCAACCCAACGAATGCTTGAGCAACCAACCAACCGAGCTAAGTGAGAGCTGGTAAATGCTTGTGGATAAATGGGTATATTACATTAATTAAACATGAACAAAACGTACGAATGTTCAGACCTTATTTTACCGTTACGCACATTATATAATGTGTCAGGAGCCAACACTGAAATTGTCCTATCACAATAGTTAATATGTCATAATACCGACAATAACATAGATTCGACATTCTCATCATTTCATGATCTGAATGGCAGTGCACTTCACCTAGGCTAACCCTGACCCTGGCTATGAGGAGATATCAGGCATATTAAGGAATTTAGAAAAATATGTTTGTATATTTCATGTGAAATTAGTAAAAATCTAGGTTTAAGATTGTCTAAGTAAAGGGTATAAAATAAGGTTTCCAGAGCCTCAGAATGCAGGAAATGGCACCTAGATTTTCAAAATTTTCCGGGGGGGCATGCCCCCGTAACCCCCCTAGCAAACTCCCTCGCTTCGCTCGGTCGGTCCCTCGCTGCGCTCGGTCGTGCTCCGCGGATAATCACACTCCAATCCATTTTTGAAACTTGGCAGGCCTGGAGTTAGCAAGTGATGGAAATTGCAGCTTGCTTTTTGATCAAATTAACCAGCATTTAGCAAGTTAGCAAGTGCTAAAATTGATCCCTGCTGGCGTATCAGTCAGTAACCTTGAGTATAGTGGTCTGTCACATGGAGAGTATATGGGAATATTGGTCAGCGACAGAGTAAACCCAGACCTATGGCATATTCTCATAATTCCGTTCACCTTCTTAGAATAATATGAAAACAAAGCTTTCTTAAATTTATGTCACATTAAAATTAATAAGAAATGACTAACATTACAGCTGATTTTGAAGAAAATCAGTTTTCACTTACAATTTTAAGCATAAAAATCAAAATTTGTCACAAAATGCTAAATATTTGGAGTATCATTCAGTGAATTAGTCAATTATGTAAGGTTTGGAAGGTCTGAAGTTTATGCTAGAGTATCAACATAACATAAGTATGGCCTGAAACATTATTGTGGAAAGTCATGTTAAGTGATGATTGTTTAAAAAAAAGTAAATCTGTGTTAGTTAAAAGTACTTGGTTTGTTTGTGTTGAGGTTTATGGCCCAGTCAACCCAATGGGGTCATGTCGAGCGTGGTCAGTTTACCTAACCACATGTTTACTGGGCAGGCTTAGTCCTCTAAGCGGTTAACCAGTATTGTGTACATTCTTTGGCCAGAAAAAGAACTGGATTGAATAAGATCAAGGTCTACTGAGATAATGTTGAATCTGACAGCTGGAATGCACCCCCCCCCCCCCTGCGGGCCCCCGTAGCCTAGTGGATAAGAGAACCGACTCTTAATCCATTAGGTTTCTCACCGCTGCAGTTTGAGCCTCCCTTGGGTCATATGTGGGAAAGCCAAGTTCTGATAATGGATGGTCAGCTGTTTTTTTTTTCTGCAGGTTCTCCGGTTTTCGCCCACTTTTGATGAACGATCAGCTCGATTTTAAGTGAAATATTCTTGTAAGGGTCGTAAAACCCAAGTCCCCCTCAAATTACCGTTGAGAACTGTTTGGAAAGTCTATTATTTTCACTCTAGATATGCGATAATGCTCAGATATCAGTGGAGCTTTTTCTACTTTCGTTTCAACCGGATGTCACGTTGCGCGCGCGCAAGGAATACGTTCTTCTGGAATACCACCGAAAATACTGACAAAACTAATGTGTGTTTTATTCTTACCTTAAAATCTCGCCTATGCCTGATTTTTATTTGTTTTTAGTATGGAAATGTGATATCTGTTAGGTTTAACAGTTGCTGTCATCGGGTGATTGTAAACAAACGCTGAAAACGGAAGTGACGTATTTAAAGGTTTATATTCACAATTTCCGGTTACACAAAAAATTGAGTCTTAGTATAGCAATTTTTGAATAGAACAGAATACTACCATAAAGCAACCAACTCTCGTTGTTGCCGCTTCGCGGCAACAACTCGTTGGTTGGTTGCTATAAATACCCGTTACCTGGATTTCGTCAAATTCGCGGTTTGATTACACAAGTCAGTGATCATCACGATGGCAACTACCTTAAGGAAATTTTGGCGTTTGTATACTATGGCTCGACTGGAAACAATCGCCTCAAAATGTTTAAAAGTAAATATATTCTCAACCTTGAAAACTGGATAAATGAAAACATCATGCCGGTAGAATCCTTGCAGATTTCTCTTCGTGTTCTGCCACGAATATTCCTAAGTATTCTGCAATGGTCCATTTTCCCTTGCCGATTCGGAGAGGTCGACCTTACAACATTCTACAAGATACAAGATATTTATTACGAATTTTCGGCTCACATAGGAGCATATACAGATGCATCATAATGTACTAACAAATAAATAATCAAGAAAAGAGTTCAAAATGACAAATACTTACTAAAAAAGAAAAGGAAAGACGGAAACAATGGAACAAGAAAAAAAACTATAGTCGTACTGTTTTCTCAGAGATATTAGGAGATATCGGGAAATCATTGTTTTTAATTCACCATGAAAACATAGGTTATGTTACTCATCTAATAAGTACACAAAATATATGTTTTCGTGGAGAAATAAGTAAAATATTAATAATTTGGGTTGAAAGGGGCCTTGTTTGGAGCATTGGTATATATGCGATATAACAGCCCAACTGCTTAGCACTGCTTGTATTTTAGGCAAAATATCCTATTTTTTACACCACTTCAAATAAGAGGGTTATCCAGATAAATATTTCGTCTTATTTCTCCAAAAAGAGAAAAACATGTTGTGGGTACTCATTAGAAGCGTCTCGTCCAGACGCTTCAAATGAGTATCAAAACATATGTTTTCATGGAAAATAAGGAAGTTATCAATAAGTCCTGGTTGAAAAAGCGTCCTACGTACCTGAAGCTATAAATAACTGTTCAGAGACAAATCTAGCAGCTAGCTGAACAGTAACTTCCAGCAGTTATGAATTCTCTGAACCTGTCCTTGAAATCTGGATAGATAAAAACATCAGCATGCTGGTAGAGTCCTTGTAGAGTTCTCTTCATGCTCTGCCACGAATATTCCCTAGCATTCTGTAATGTGCCGTTCTTCCTTGCCGATTCGAAGAGGTCGACCTTACAACATTCTACAAGTTCGTAGTCTGGGAACATGTATTTTATCCATTCATTGTTGTAGAAAAAATGTGGGAGGCGTTCTTCCGTCAGAGTCACGTCCAGGAAGTCGAGAAAGTATCCGAGCGCCTCCTTCACACCTGACAACTCTTTACCATTAATGACAGTTACGTAGAGAATGCAGTACAGTGCTATATTTTTCAGATAGTAAGATTTCATGAAAGAACCGAAATTTGTATTTTTCATGGGCTCACTTCTGACGTAAGCCTTCACCAATCGAGCAGCCGTCATTATGTAGCTCTGGCTTTCCTTGGTCTGTGCCACATCCATAATATGCTTCTCGTAACCGGAAGTACAAAACCGCCATATTATTTCCGGATCTTCGAACTGTCTTGCTGAAACCTGATTTTCGTTCCTCCACTTGAAGACGGCGTAGACGGGACATTTCATTATTTCTTGTGGATTGAATGGGTTAGGAACGGTGTCGAAATTTATTTGTAATCCTGGCACGACATCAACGTCAATTTGATAGGTGTGATAGGTTGTTGAAGCTTCTGATTGAAAAATTGCGCCACCCAATGTTCGTACAAGTGCTGTTAGATGCATTCTGCCATCGCCATCAGGGTTTGTCGACATTATATTGAAAGTAAGATTAATCGACGGGGCATTAATCTGACGTCTGATCTGAAAGTCGACGTGGTAATGACATCTCTCCTTTGCTTCGCGAATGGTCTTCTCTACAGCACTGCTCGCCGAGTCAATCAGAGACTCAAACACTCTCTCGTGAAAGGATCTTGAATTCAGATATACGTCCGATCCCTTTCGTTCGAACACCTCTTCCCTGTAGAGTTCCGGATATCGTTGCTGCAATTCTTCTAAACTGTGACGTCTACTGACTTTCAACAAACCAAGTCCTGGTTGCTGTTCCAGATGAACCGCATCGTAGTTAAGGCCTTTGATTTCATAAATAAGAACCGTATCGAACTCATCAGCTTTTCGAATTTTGAGGCCTTCACGGGAACTACCTTGCTTCACGTATTTACCTATGGCTAATCCCTTGTATCTCTCCGCCTGGGCTTTTATTTCTTTTAAGAGAATATGTTCTAGAATCACGTTTACGGTTTTACAAGACCGTTTCCAGTCACTGGGATCCACATCGAAATCTTTAACATGATCGTTCTGTGAAATCTGTCGCTGAAGATCCCCATCACCAGGCCCAAACACCTTAATAGGTCGCCGTCATTTGTTGAAATTGATTCCTATGTCGCTGACGTTCCCGGCGGCCTCCAAATGAAATCTGCCTTCATTCTGAGGTCGGAAATCTTCAGAAGTCTGTGCCTTAAGATTTCTGCTAGCATCCACAACATCTTGTACGGTCACATGACCGTTGGAACCGCCATAAAACATGTAGCTGAACATAGTTGTACCCGTTATGAGCTCACTGTTACTTTTTAACATCGAAGTTACGTATTGTTGATATAAGCCAGTCGCTTCTGAGAATTCAACTTTCAGTTTCAAAATTTTCATTCTTACCATATTTGCCGTAAGTATTCGGGCATACATGCCTTAGGTCAGAAACAGTATAGACCCAGATCAGGCGCCACAAAATGTGGCGTCTGATCAGGGTCTACAATCTACTCATCCAGCAATTTTTACTCGTCAACAGGTAGTTAAAATGGGCATTCGAATTTAAGGACAAGTATGGGGAGTCATTGCTTGTAAAAAGAGGTAGTACAAAAATCAATAATATAACGCCATAGCTGTCTTTTAGTAATTGCATGATGTCATCATTTCTTCATATGATGTCCATCGTACTTTCTGTGATGTCATTATTTCTTTATATGGTGATGATTTATCACTATATGCCTTGCAATTTTCTTTATATGATATGTATATGTATGTTTATGTTGTGCACTTTTCTTTATACGCAATATAAGACAGCTAGGGCGTTTCATAGATATACATATCAGTTCTTATCAAGTTTCTTTTTTTCGGTGGTGATATATCACAATGGACTTAACGACTGAACAAATGTATGAAAATAAATATATGTCATAGATTTTAGGCCTACAATCTCTTTAATCTGTAAGTCTCTTGACAACATTAAACTATGGCAGAAATATTTAACTGTTGGATTTAAAAAAAAAATATGAAAAAATGGTAAAGTAAAACACGATTAATCGGGTAGTCGATTAATTAATCGATAAATACCACAAAAATTATTATCATAACAGCTTTGCTAATAATCGATCATTTGATTTCTGTGTCTGTTACTTTACCGTATTTACCCTTAGTATTCAGACACCTCAACAATTTTACCATACTTTGTCTAAAATTTGAACAAGTACAATTTACTACCCACTTTAGTGTCTTGAATAGCTGGATTAGTGGCAAACAGTGTAAACACGGATGAGATGCCGCATTTACGGTGTCTCATCTGGGTCTACACTGTTTGCTCATGCTTGTATGGCCAAATGCATACAGTAAAATATGACATATGGTAACAGTCATGCTCAGTCAGATAGGTAAAATTATTACCAAATCTTCAGTGATTACTAATCGATTATCAATAACAATGGCAGCACTGACAATCGCTTATTTTTTACCTCCGATTAGCCAGCCTTATAAAACACGCAAAAAAAGGAGTAAAATCAAGCAAGCTATTTTTATTGGTAATAAAACGTTCTAATTCGCAGTCATCCCATAGTTCAAATTTCTTAGGGGTTTGAATTGATCCAGTTACCCTAAGTATTCGAACAGGAGGGTCTGATCAGGGTCTATTTTGTTTATCCAAAGGGCATCCAGCCATTTTAGACACATTGTTAGGTAGTAAAATGATCTTGTTGAAATTGTAGAAATATAAGACAGGCGTAGGAATCTTTCAGATTAAATACGGTAGCCAAACTGAACTTTATGTCAAAATTGTAGAGGTTCGACTACAGTTCGATAAATTTACTAGCGAAAAGATTGAGATCGTTGTACGAGGTCATTTGGAGCAGTCTATGGGTTCGACTGAACCCCACGAACCCCGTTCTGGATCCGCACTTGAGAACCCCATTTTAAAACGCCGTCTGCTAATACGATGTATTTTGACGCACATCTAATTTGACGCACTTACATGTTTCTTCCCTTTTCTTGGACTTGCAAAAACTTTTTTTGTAATGCCTCATCGTTATTGAGGTAGAGCAACATCAGATGGTCACATCCAGGTGTTTTAGTAGAAATTCTAGAATTTTCTTTGAAAGTGACAAACCATGTAACCTTAAATGGTCAACATTTTGAAAGAAAAGACCTTTTTTCCTTTGAACAGAAGCTTAAAACTTTAAAGGTGCATTTGCTACATCTGAATCAAACATGCTTCTCTGTTACGGTGACACCGGATGCATTTATTCACAACTTTAAAGATGCATTTGCTACACCTGCATCAAACATGCTTCTCTGTTACAGTGTCACCTGGTGCATTTATTCACAAGTATGATATATGGTTGAAATGCTATTGCATACATAATATTACTTCTCAAATAAATGTAAGGTCTTATATGAAAATATTTTGCAACTGGAAGAAGAGAAATTCATAAAGTAATGTTCTGTGTATTTGTTTGATGCCAATCATAAATAATTTGAAGAAAAATATTTTGGCTGACAATAAATAATCAATTTAGAACATATTTTATTATAACATGTGGCAATTAAATTTGTACATGCAAGCAGGAGAAACAAGCACTTCAACTGACCTACCCCTTAAAACTGAGGCAGAAAAATGGCAGCAATTCACAAAATGAGGTCAAATTTTTAAAATACATACAGGTGTCATTCAAAAGTGATTCTTGTCATTTTATTTTGTTTTAACAGGCGAATGATGGTGCTTGAACAGGGTCCTGGTATTATTGTAAAACTTAAATTACTATCTTGCAAGAAAAATAGCATCCTATTAGATGCGTCATTTCATATGAGTGTAAACCAAAATGACAATCACCATGGTGGTCCTATTTCACTTGGAATTTATGTCAAATAATGCTTAAAGGGCAAATATAAAGGTTTTTAAAATATTCCTGGTTTTCAGGATGTTGATAGAATGCTTTAAGAGAATTATTTTGTTGAAAACCCCATCAAAAAATTCCAATCCAATCAAAAGTTATGGTGATTAATTTACGATACCTACCTTTTTTCCTGTTAGAGTAACCTCCCTTGGATTGTGTATTGATTAAGGCCCACAATGCAATATTCTGTGATGTCATAGTGGAACTTAAATTTTAAATTGAAATTTTAAACAGGAGTATTCTGCATTTCCTTATATGCTACACAGTTTTTCTCCTTAACCATTATTGAAATTGGTCTCTGTCCACAAATAAGCCCATGAATAGAGAATTTAACTCAAAATTTAATCTGTTATTTCAATTTAAAGCTAAATTTTAAAATGTTTAAAACTTGACTAATATTAAATTTACGTAAGTTTTTTTTAATAATAGTGAATTTTGGGTGTATATCATATAAATGAATGCCAAAAAAAGTCAATTTTGGCTAATTATTAAGCATTGTAACTGGATTTTAAATTATTTAAATGAAATTTTTAAATTTGAAATGTAACACTTTAAACGGAAAATAAGAGCTAAATTCCTATGTATATTAGTTTAAAGGAGCTGAATAAATTAAACAATATGAAAACTGAATTGATGCAGATTAAAGAGCAAAAAATATTGGCAATTTAAAAAAGTTTAAAATTTTACTGTTCCCTTATGATGTCATAAAAAGGCTCATGAATATTAATGAGGCAGCCTGAATTCAATCCTCTTGGATGTTAAATATCAAATTTCAAATCGCAATATTTCAGAAACCGTTTAAGATAATTTGATGCGGTTTTCAGCAGTCACCTCCTTACTGAAGTGCCCTTAAATATTTAGTAGAATTAAAACCTTTATATTTGCCCTTTAAGTACGTCAAAACCCATGAGTCTAGGCTATATACCCATTTTCGATACATATTTTGAATTTCCGGGGTTGAGACGAGAACGCAAGCGCTTGTGTTTCAATAAAGCTAATGTTTTTTTTTTGTTTTTTTTTTTTGTAAGCTAATTCACAGACTGGTAAAATTTACGACGACACCGTCGACAATTAACTGGTTTCCTGTGTTCTATAATATCTGCGAAGTATTGAGCTATAGGGTGTGGGAACCAGTCAACGTCGACAAAAAAACAAAAAAGACAGTTGACAGAAATTGCAAAAATGAACCCCTACTCAGGCAGATTCCGTCAACCTGGCGGTGGACATCAGTATAGACCACGTCCGATGTATGGTCAAAGGCCGAGATTTGAAAATTTTGGTCAAAATGTGCCATTTATGAATCCGAACATTCCCCAAACCGGGAGGGGAAATAACGCCGTTCCAAGATACTTCTCGAATTCGCAGACATACCGTCCGAGGGCAGTTTACAACTACACAACTGCAGGCAACAGTATGTACATTTTATTATAGCGTATTTTTGAATGAGGGATAGAATAGAGAAATCACTGATGTAGATACAAATACGGTTGGGAAGTCTCTGATAGCTAGCTACTAGGGTATAGAAAAACACCTACACTACAACTTACTGTGCTTTCGGCATCTTTCAGAAAGTAGTTTTTTGCTCGACACTTTAAACAGAAGAAGTAAATTTGTAAACTTTTGTCATGATTTAATGCAAAACCATTTTTCGAAACTACCTATGTGCAAAAAGTTTTATTCTAGTCAGTGGTTTTTAAAAAATCCAATATTTTCACTTTTTCCCATAGTAAAAATGAATGAAAATTATGCAGAAATTTGTAGGGTAGGTAATTTGGAGGCATATTTTTAACAAGTTTCACTTGTTCAATTTTTCTGAAATTTTCACAATATTTTTATGAAACATTAATAATTCAAATTCAGCAAAGAAAAGTAAAAAATATTTACGAAGACTAAAATTCCAAAAAACTTTACTATAGAAATTGCATAGGTCAGACAAATTTCTGGTGATAAATTTTAAGGTACATATTTGAAAATAAAACACAGAAACAGAAAAGACAAATGGTTTCTGATCAGATATAGTCAATCAGAACAAAATATTTTCATTTAAGATAAAACGCCAAGCAAAAAACGTCTTTCTGAGAGATGTCGAAAGGACAGTAGTACAGCTAAAGCATCGATTTAGAGAGGGGTTGCAGGCCCTGTACAGAGCATCAACAGAGATTGCCACAAGATGGTCTAATTGAACTTCAAAGACATACCGTGGACATCTTAAATTTATTTTGTCCCTCCAAAATCCATACTGGAGACATCCAAAACTGTCATAAAGCCCACCCACTTTTATTGAGTTGTATCACGTTTACCCCGTTCCAGGTCGTTTCGGCCCAGAGTCGTTTCGGCCCTGGGTTGTTTCGGCCATGGGTCGTTGCGGCCAATTTTGGTGGGTCGTTTCGGCCTGATTTTTTTTTTTGTCCACCTAGGTTACGGATAATAGGTAGAACAATCATTTGGTTGTTTGATGAAGAGTCTGTGGGTGTCATAGGTCGTGGTTGATTGGGTATATCCTTTTAATGTTAAGCCTGTTTTGTCTCGGATATCCTATGTTATTTATCAAGCATTAAAATTATCTTTCAAAGGAAAATAAGGCTTAACATTTCAAGTGAATCGGATGTCTAACGATTCACATGAAATGTCAAGCTTTATAAGAACATTCAGTCAGCAAAGTCACTGATACAGCATTCCCATTCACGTATTGCAATAGGTAATTCACGTAGAGAATCTGCCATGAGCGTACAGAACTGTTGGTATCTACGTACATAAACGTACCAAAAATTTGGTGCACGTATAAATTGCAACATGCGTACATCCTACTGAGTCAGTTTTCACTCAATAGCATATCCTTATTATCGCACCTGCTTGTAGCAGGGTGCGATATATGCGTTCGATTTTCTGTCCGTCCGTCCGTATGTCAACATTTATGTCGACGTTCGACATTTATGTCAAAGTCAGTATTCTAATCAACTACAAGACTAAACAACCATCAAACCTTGCATGAAACATCTCCCTGACCTCCTGACTTTGCGATATAGGCGTCCGCTTTTCCATATGTCTGTCCATTTGTCCGTCCGTCTGTCAACATTTATGTAGAAGTTCGACATTATGTCAAAGTTAGTATTTTAATCAATTACAAGACTAAACAACCATCAAACCTTGCATGAAACATCTCCCTGACCTCCCGACTTTACGACATATATGTAGGTGCCCACTTTTCCATTCGTCTGTCTGTTCGTCCGTCCGTCTGTTAACAGTTCTGTTATGTCGAAGTTCGACATTTATGTCAAAGTTAGTATTCTAATCAACTACAAGACTAAACAACCATCAAACCTTGTATGAAACATCTCCCTGACCTCATGACTTTGCAACATAGATGCCCGCTTTTCCATTCGTCTGTCCGTTCTTCTGTTCGTCTGTCTTTTAACAGTTCTGTTATGTCGAAGTTCAACATTTACGTCAAAGTTAGTATTCTAATCAACTACAATTCTACAACAACCATCATACCTTGCATGACACATCTCCCTGACCTCCTGACTTGGCAGGTATGTTGACCCAGTGACTTTGACCTATATTTTGCGCTCCATTGACTTTGACACAATTTACATTGACATTCCAGATCTTCTCAACTCTAAGGCGTACAACTACCAAACCTTGCATAGTGCTTCTCCTAGATGTACTGACTTGGCAGGTACCTTGACCTGGTGACCTTGACCTATATTTTGCGCTCCAGTGACTTTGACATATTTTGCGTCAACGTTCGATATCTCCTCAACTATAAGGCCTACAACCATCAAACCTTGCAAAGTGCTTCTTCTCAACGTACTGACTTGGCAGATACCTTGACCTGGTAACCTTGACCTATATTTTGGCTGCAGTGACTTTGACATAATTTATGTCAACGTTCCAGATCTCCTCAAGTTTAAGACCTCTAGCCACCAAAACCTTGCATAGTGCTCCTCCTAGATGTACTGATCGGCAGGTATCTTGACCCGGTGACCTTGACCTATATTTTGCGCTCCAGTGCCTTTTACACATTTTACATCAACGTTCAATATCTCCTCAACTATAAGGCCTACAACCATCAAACCTTGCATAGTGCTTCTCCTCAATGTACGGACTTTGCAGGTACCTTGACTGGGTGACCTTGACCTATATTTTGCGCTCCATTGACTTTTACACCTTTTATGTCACCCTTCCATATGTCCTCAACTGTAAGGCCTTCAACCACCAAACCTTATATAGCACTTCTTCTAGATGTACTGACTCGGCAGATACCTTGACCTGGTGACCTTGACCTGTATTGTGCAGTCCAGTGACCTTTGACACATTGTATGTTGATGTTCGGTATCTCCTCAAATATAAGACCTACAACCACTAAACCTTGCGTAGTGCTTCACCTTATTGCACTGGCTTGGCAGGTACCTTGACCCAGTGACCTTGACCTATATTTGACACATTTTACGTTGATGTTTGATAACTCCTCAACTATAAGGCCTACAACCACCATACCTTGCATTATGCTTCTCCTTGATGTACTGAATTAGCAGGTACCTTGACCCGTGACCTTGACCTATATTTCATGCTCCAGTGACTTACACATTTTACGTCAATGTTCCATTATCATTGGGCTGTATGATACGAAAAGTCAGTGCTGAAGATATAGCCATTAGAGGGAATGGGACTGGCCTGGAATATATGTGCCCCGCAAGGCATTTTGTCTACATTTTTTTCAACCCAGTTTTCCGACTAAGCACTGCTAAGAATGAAATAAACTTATTTAATTATCACATTCTGATTGTGGCTCCTGTGACTTTTGCCCCAGCAGGTGCGATGATGCCTTCCGCGGAATTCTTTTAAATATTAAGAAAGCATCAAAACACTGCGGTTGCTGGCGGACAATAACGAATGCGTTCGACCAGTGCATTGAAACGGTTGGGATTCCCGGAAAGTATTTATATTTTTAACCGAGAGGGATAAGATTATTGTTCATTGGTTTATTGTGTATGATCTTTTTTGCATTATCCAATCATTGACGACCATTATATTGTATCCCGGTTCAGTGGGCACCTCTTTTTCTCCGAGTTTCGATACGGCTCGGTTCGCTCAAGTGTATACAAAAGTTGTCAGTTAGATCGGTAATATTTTGTTTCATTTAGATTAATTTAGGATAGTTGTACTGCTGCATGACTACTTTAGCCAAGTTTTTAATGACTGTTATCAACAAAAGCATGTACTTATTGCCGTAAAATCTACATGTCATAAGTTTTCGCGACTTCCTAATTTCCTGAAAAAGTTTAATTATTCAGTCAATAAACACTGTTATGAATATTAAAAGCGCTCAGAACTCTCAGGAAAATGTCATACACTCTTTCATAGAATTTCCAATCTTTCTTGCTTTTTTGCAGTGGCGATTTTCTATAAAATCAGTATGTCCGGCTCATACTGAACGAAAGGAACAACTTTCTGGATAGAACCTGTTTTACCCATTTTCGAACATTATATATCTAAGAAGCTTTAATAGTACCGGTACTTGAACTTGGCTGTTAGTATTATGTTCTTTTGACTGAAGAATATGTTTTGGAAAAGTGACGTCTTAATATGATTGAAGCACAGTTTTCCTTTTATTTAAAATACTAAGACAAAGTACCTAAAACTGACCACAATGACATTTAAAGTATAAAGTCTTCCCAGCGCTTAACAGTGCATTTAATTACCCCAAAATATGTGTACCCTCAAAAAGTGATCTGTACCCCAAAATGCTAAACCCAAGGGGTACATGTACCCCTAAATCAAAATGTGAGTGGGAATGCTGCTGATAATCCTGCTCATCCGCAAATGCGATCAGAAAATCTGATTGTTCACATTTATCAAAAGCAGACAGAGCGGATGCGCAGACTGATCTAGACGTTCACATTTTGTGGTAAGGCTCTATAACTCCAGATAGGACAAAAATTGCTCTTATTTCTCAATGAAAACATAAATTATTGGTACATGTAACTCGTAGAGACGCTTCTAATGATTAAACACATTATATATGTTCATGGAGAAATAAGAAAATATTTTTCTTATCTGGAGCTTTGCCTGGCGCCAAATTTCGCAATGGTTCTGTTTGATTATGTTCAATAAGACGACATTTCATGTGAATCAACTCCTTTACTTATAAAAATACTGACTCATGAGAAAAGGGATCTTCGTGGCATAAGTGAACACAAGATAAACGGAGAAAGAACGTCCTGATCATACTGCGCGGATGCGCAGGCTAATGCCCCGCATCAAAGGAAATACCACAGAATAAGAGTATAGAAATATTTTTTTCTCATACCACCAAGGATACATAGGTTGTGGGAAACAATGTCATGATCAGACTGCACGGATGCGCAGGCTAATGCCCCGCATCAAAGGAAAATACCGCAAAATAAGAGTATAGAAATTTTTTTTTCTCATACCACCAAGGAAACATAGGTTGTGTGTACTCATTAGACTCTGCGTTGCACTTCTAATGAGTACCAAGCAAATGTTTTCTTGGAGAGATAGGAAAATATCATTGCTTTTTGATTGAAAAAGTCCCATAGAAAAAATAAAGAAATGACCAGTCTTTCAATTATGTTTATTTTTATTTTCATCTTTTATAAATGTGCATAACAGAATCAACAATAGCACCCAGGGCCCATTTATTCAAAACGAAGCTGTTAGCTAATATGATTTTAAAATTCTACCTTTAAATATAGCAAATACATTGATTTTTTTTTTTTTTTTTTTTTTTTTTTGCGACTCAAATGTTTGCAAAAAAAAGGTTTCAATGTATTTGAAAACACCTTAGCCACAACAGTTAACGAGTTTGTCATTAAAGAGCTTGTAAAACTATCTATCTGTCTATCTATCTATCTATCTATCTATCTATCTATCTATCTATCTATCTATCTATCTATCTATCTATCTATCTATCTGTCTATCTCTATGTATCTATCTGTCTATAATGCTGTCAGGCCTCCTAGCGAAACCTATAAAACCTATAATAACCTATAATTTTGTGTTAAACCTATAAAACCTTTATTTTGTTCATAAAACCTATAAAAAGCCTGTATTTTCATGAAAAAACCTATATTTTTCACTTTTTGAACCTTCTTGTGACTCAACCCTAACTTTTCTTCAAAATGCACTACATTTTTTTACTTTTTAGTCCCATAAAAAGTGATGAAAACTGTCAAGAAATTGTAATTTTTTTCCTCGCTCACTTCGCTCGCTCGGACTTTGTAAAATTCAGATCAACTTTATCTGAGTAATTGTGGCACAAAAATTCATCAAATATTTTTTCTTCAGTTTTAAATCTTTATGTGAGTTTGGAAGACTCTTTTTTTAACCTGTATTTTTATTGGAAAACCTGTAAATAACCTATATTTTGAGTAAGAAGAACCTATATAAAAACCTATATTTTCAAAGTGGGCCACTAGGAGGCCTGTGCTGTGTCTATCAATCTATCTCTATGTATCTATCTGTCTATAATGCTGTGTCCCTCTATCTATCTTTCTATCCATCTCAGCTTTTACTTTAAACCAAGAAAAAAAAATGTATCAACCCATGCTTATATACCCTACCATATTGAAATTGGGCCGAAACGACCCAGGGCCGAAACGACCCACATACCAAGGCCGAAACGACTACCCCCAAAATTGGCCGAAACTACCCAGGCCGAAACAACGAACGAAACGACCCGGAACCCGTTTACCCTGCCTATGTATCGGAAAATCTCTACCTATGCTGACTACTTAAAAGACATCCCACTTTCCGCTTACATTGTTTTTTTTGACAGCTGTTTCACGTGTTGCAACACCCTTTTGATGGCCTTGTAATCACTGCCTGTAATTGTCAAGTGTGTTGAGTTGAGTAATACAGGTTTGTATAATTAATCTTTCTCCAGGGCACCCGAAAATATTCGGTTGATCAAGCAAAATGTCAAGTACTAAACCCGAAAATTTTCGGTATAGGGGAATTTTTCAGGTTGCATTCTGATGTTATTTACTAAAATCTCCTAGAAAATTTATGAATACACAAAGAATGCATGAGAAATAAAATAAATATCTAGTGCATCATTTTAGCAGTAAGACCTGTTTAACAGATAATTTTTATTAAACAACGACAAGAAGCACTAATGAACTGAATTTAGACAGCTCTAGAAATAGATAAATTCAAAACTAGAAATAAACATCAACTTGATAGTAACTTGACACAAATGATCTTTAGAAGAAAATAATGATTTATGAAGTCATTTCTTTTTTTTAACAATCGGGTTGTAAAATCTTGAATTATTATTTTGCTAAGAAACGTATATCGTCTAAAACACCTCAACACTTCTGGAAGGTACAGAGAGAAATTCTATAAATAAATCACAAAATGCAAATTAAAATATCTATTCGATCTAAAAAATTTATGTATATCTTTCCTATTATGCTATGACAACAAAAGCAATTTTCCAATCACAATTTTCGAAAAACTAGTGTCTAAATACATAGTCTCATTCTGGTTGCGCTGTTGACCTGCAGGGAAAAGATGCAAAGTAAGTCTAAAGTTAGGCGATTTGCAATGGTTTTGCTTGTTTTTCTCCACGTGAATTTCGAATTTCATTAAGAGCTGCCTTTTATTTGTTTGCTGTTGCACGAGTCTGTGCCATTTTCCCGCAGCATTATGAAAACATGCCTATTCAAATTACTGAAATTTTTACCACCAAAAAATGAAAATTTTCAGATGAAAAATTCTGATAATTTTCATATTTCTGCTCAAAACATAGATTGTGGTATTCGTTAGAACCGCCTTGCCGAGGCAGTTCTAACGAGTACCCACAATCTATGTTTTTGAGCAAAAATAAGAAAAATAATGTATACCCTTGTAAACCCCAGTCGTACTATATAAAAGTGGGGTTTAAGGGGGTCAAAATTATATAGGCATGTTTTCGTGATGGTTTTGTGAAGGACGCAACTCATTCACTCCTGTTGATACATGTATACAGTATATGCCTCAATCCGAACAAATATTTTGTTATATACATGTCTGTAAAGTAATTTCAGCATAATTTATTATAAAGAAAATATGTTTTGGGTCTTTTAGCGCAATTTTTTGTCTTTTTTTTTTCTCTCTCTCTTTTTTCTGGACTTTAAAACAAATGTGAAGCACCAAAATTGATGCTTTAAGGTCTGATATACAAGTACAGGCTTTCCAAAAAGATGTGATCAAATTTTAATAAGCGATTTTTATAAGGACGTTTTTAAAACACATTTGAAAGAAGTCTAGATCTTGATGATTTTGTATGAAATTGAAATAATAACCCATGTTCTGCTATACAAAGATCAACAAAGAACGGGCCACCTCAGTCTGGAAAAAAGTGGGACTCCCTACATTTTCCTTTGGGACTTCCAAATTTGAGGGGTAGGAAGTCTGGGACTTCTCGAGTCTGAAAGTTAATAGAAGCCCTGAGGTATAGTAGGGTACCATATGGTAGGGTAGGTGACTTGGTACCTGCCCACATGGGGTTTTGAAGACTGAATCAGTCTTAGGCAGACTTCTTCTTTGCCCTGGCAGAAATCATGACAAGTGTCAAAACAAACAAGAATGTTTGTACAAGCCCTTTGGCAGCTATGTTAGAATCTCAAGTACAATGGATTAATTTTTGTACTAAACTATTTTATATAATTATGAATAAAAATAGATATCATTATCATTATTGATACTTATAGCTTGAAAGCTCATAATTATAACCAGTTAATTTAATTGCCGATACTTCATAGCTAGTTTGGTGATTTTTGTGATTTTAATATGCCTGATTGATTGCTATTTATAATAGAGTGTTGTGCTGGGCCCAGTTGTTCAAAGCATTGTTAGCTTAACGAGCTCGTTAAGGGTCATTTCGTTAACTGTTTTAGCAGATTCAATAAGCAAAATTATGATATTTTTTGCTGAAAAAATGTGAGTAGCTTTTGCACTGCAAAAGCTACTCACATTTTTTCAGCAAAAAATTTCAGCATATTTGCATATCACTCGATGTAAAATTTAAGGAATCGTTAACTAACGACGTCGTTAGCTTTGAACAACTGGGCCCAGATTTTTAATGTATAACCCAAATAGAGATGATAAATATGAAATACATTTGAGAATGTAAAAAAAATTATTTCAATACATTAACTCAATTATCACTTTGATATGCTATAATACAGAATTGTTAAAAAAAGCAACTGTCCAGAAGCTGTTTGGGTACATAAAATAGTGATTTGATTTTAGCGGTGATTTCAGTCCAGGCAAAGGGATTTTCCATTTACCGGTAACCACACTATCAAAGATAGTTTCCTGAAATATTTTAATCAAAGTTTATCAAAAATAACATTATTTAAAAGAATCACCCACTTTGGGATACCTACATATTGCTGATTTCCACGGTGATTTCGGTTTAAGGTATTACAGAATGCAAAGCATTAAGTGCAAGTTTATTGATGCCTAGCGTATCTATCTGCTGAACGCATAACCAAAGGTAGCGTATTTTCTGGAGCTATTAACAAGTCCAAGTAAGTGCTGTTGTTGCCGATCGGATCTATTGTCGGACACATGACCAAGTGCAGTGTGTTTTTCTGAGTGAGCGCATCTATTTGGCATCTACTTATTGGCCAGTTGAAAGTGTTCATGTACCCGGTATGTTGGTCTTAGAAATGGTCTTCCTCTATATCAGCTCCCACAACTTCCAAAAAAAAAGGGCAAAGCGTTCTTACAAAAGTGTAAAAGAATATGTAAATTATCAGTTCTCAAGGACTGAGTAATCCCAAATATAATACATTAATTTACCTAAGAAGTGAGCCAAACTACATAACTATATTATATACGATGAACACACACAACAAATAACGACCATTTTAACATTGGCGATGATGACCTCTTCTGAGGTAGTCTCCTCCTTCATGGGACCTTTTGCTTGCTTTCCAGAGGTGCAGCAACTGGAGTAATCAGTTCCTGCAGAGAACTGAGCAGCATGTACCAAATGCCAGTTAAACCAAGTGCTGCAAAAACTTTGATACTACCGTAGTTGACCTAATTACCGCACATGCTCCTATAAGCGCACAGTCAAGCAATTTAGCAGTCTTTAGATTACAGCCAGTGTACTTTTATCTACTTCTTTATAAAAGCATATGTTGTGGGTACTTGTTTATCTCGACAAGTCGAGGCAATTCAAACAAGTTACGTTGAAGTAGTACCACAACATATGCTTTTATAAAGAAAATTAGAAAATAATATTGCATAAGCATCATTAAATACATAAATTTGTTAATTATAATTATTCAACTTCTCCACAACAAACGGGTAAATCACAATATTGTGGCCAGATATGTTGCACTTGGGAGTGAAAAATCAAGTTTGCAGGATTTTTACAAAAATATGTTCTTTCAAATGCATAATGCTTCTTTTCTATAGATTTTTCAGGGTTTGTCCGAGAGAAGAAGACTGACACATTTTTTCATGCATTTTGTTTGACTGGGTCAAAGTGGTTATGGACACTACATGAGACACCTAACAATCCAAAAATATTAGAAAAGACCCGTAATGTTGCATAAATTTTATTTTAAACATGACTAGGAACATAACCAAGTTGAAACAGGAAGTTTTTGTTTGAATCATAAAATTTGAATTCATACTAAAGGCAGTATTTATTGCAAATGGTTTGAAACCCAAATTTAACAATGTTTATAAGACCTCATATTTTGAAGACCCTTTGATGGATTTAGTTCATACATTGTATTTGGCATGGTGGTAGATATAGGTCTAAAATTTTTATTAGCACCATCCCCACCCCGGGGGTGGCCTTGGGGTCAAGGTCACAGACTTAGAAGTTTTGTAAAAAGTCACAGGGTCAAAGTTTTTGTGTTAATAAAGTTTATAAGACCTCATGTTTTAAGACCCTTTGATGGATTTTGTTCATATTTGGCATGATGGTAGATATAGGTCTTAAGTTTTTATCAGCACCATCCCCACCCCGGGCGTGACCTTGGGTCAAGGTCACGGACTTAGAATTTTCTTAGAATTTTCATTAAAAAAGTCAAAGTCAAAGTTGTTTGTGTTTAAGTTTAAATAACTATATCATCAAGACCCTTGAGGAATTTCATTTATATTTGACATGTTGGTAGATATCGTCTAGCGTCTTACTCCGCATGATCCTCACCCTGGATGTGACCGAGGTCAAGGTCACGCTTAGAATTTTCATATAAAAGTAAAAATTTTTGCGTTTAAGTTTATATAGCCATATCATCAAGACCTTTTATTAAATTTCATTATCCCCTAACTGAAAGGTTGAGCTGATATAGCTATCAGCAAGGAATCTGTTCATCTGTCCGTCAGTCCGTTGAAGTATTATTTGTTCATACTTTATTTTTGTCTTAGGGTCAAAGTTTTTGCGTTAAAGTTTATAAGACCTCATATTTTGAAGACCCTTTGATGGTTTTCATTCATATTTGGCATGATGGTATATATAGGTCTTAAGTTTTTATCAGCACCATCCCCTCCTCGGGGGTGACCTTGGGGTCAAGGCCACAGAATTTTCATAAAAAAGTCAAAGTTTTTTGTGTTTAAGTTTATATAGCTATATCATCAAGACCTTTAGGAATTTCATTTATATTTTACATGTTGGTAGATATCGGCCTAGCGTCTTACTCCGCATGATCCCCACCCTGGGTGTGACCGAGGTCAAGGTCACGAACTTAGAATTTTCATATAAAAGTAAAAATCTTTGCGTTTAAGTTTATATAGCCATATCATCAAGACCTTTTATTAAATTTCATTATCCCTTAACTGAAAGGTTAAGCGGATAATTAGCTATCAGCAAGAAATCTTTTTGTCTGTCTGACCGTCTTTTGAAGCATTATTTGTTCATACTTTGTTTATATTTTGAAGACCTTTTGATGGATTTCATTCATATTTGGCATGATGGTAGATATAGGTCTAAAGTTTATATTAGCACCATCCCCACTCCAGGGGTGACCTTGGGGTCAAGGTCATAGACTTTTAATTTTCATAAAAAAAGTCAAAGTTTTTTGTGTTTAAGTTTATATAGCTAAACCATCAAGAACCTTTGAGGAATTTCATTTATATTTGACATATTGGTAGATATAGGGTATGACCTTCAGGTCAAGGTCACAGACTTAGAAATTTCATATAAAAGTAAAATAAAAGTTTATATAGTTATACCATCAAGACCTTTTGTTGAATTTCGTTATCCTCCTACCGAGAGGTTTAGGGGATATAGCTATCAGCATGGAATTCATCCATCCTGCCATCTCCAGAGTCAAAGCTACATATTTTGTGTTCGTTAAAAACTGGCTGTAGTGCTGGTCAGGGGTATACGTGCCCCACTGGGCACTTTGTCTAGTTTTGCAAAAAGTTATTGATATCTGCATGATATTTGCAAAACACACACATGTAAAGTTCAGATTATTATTATTAAATGAAGTCATTTACAGCAAAAATAAACATAAACGTCTTTGAATCGCTTAGTTGTGGGTCTCTAAACTCAATAATCATTGATCAGAAGAGCAGCTAGGTTTATCAGTATATCCAATAAAACTGGTTATATATATACATGTATATACATTTAATATCATCATCATCATAATCAGATTTTTTATTAACATGCAGGTACAGGGGCAACATCCACATCAGTGGGCCCCCTTCCAGATAGCTGGCTTGCTGCACGCATGGCAGATCTCGCACCCGATCTCCAGGTATTTCTATCATGAGGGTGGATAGCCAAGAGCTTCCATTCTCTGCAGTCCCTTTCTGTCAGCTGCTTCCATGTCATCTTTTGCCTTCTAGACCCACACTTTTCCTCAACTTGTATGTGAAAGGCTGTCTTGACTGCACCATTGGAGCGATCCTCATGTCCACATCAGCGGAGCCATCTCTCCTTCAGAATGAGGTCCAGATCCTCAGTCCCAAGCCACACAAGTAGCTCACTGGACCTGGTGGTGACAGTGTCTTGCAGCCTGACATATATGCCACAATACCCATCATAATACTTATATACAGTGTTACACCTTTTAATGTCCAAAGGTTTTAAGAGATTTATTTTATATTAAGATCATGCACAAATTTAGGTTAAGGACACTACCACTGTTTGTAGTGTCCGTAACCACAAATTGTACAATATATAATGACTTGTTGCAAACAATTCTAAAATTTTTGTTTCTTTTAACATTTTTACAGAAATGACACACAACAGAGTCCACTTGCTTGCAAACAGACACAGGGAAAATAGAAAAGTTGGCCTGGTTACGGACACTACCATTTTTTTTGTACCGATTTTTTCATGAAATAGCACTGTAAATTCTTACACTGGTTAGACTCAACAAAAATCCTTACATCTGCATGTTAAGCTACCTTAATGGAACCTTTGACATTGAAATTTAATAGAATAAGTCAATATCTTCTATTTCTTTTGGGAGTATAACAAGATGGAGTGTGGTAACATCCTATAATGTATAACGAAGTACCACTATCACAATTTTGGTGTTATCTCGAATATTGTTTGACTGAGGTATAAAGTATTGGTATCACAATTTTCTTGAATATTTTTTCTATGTGATCAGGGCCCAGTTGTTCAAAGCGTCGTTAGCTTAACGAGCTCGTTAAGGGTCATTTCGTTAACTGTTTTAGCGGATTCAATATACAATATACAGATATTTTTTGCTGAAAAAATGTGAGTAGCTTTTGCACTGCAAAAGCTACTCACATTTTTTCAGCAAAAAATTTCAGCATATTTGCATATCACTCGATGTAAATTTTAACGAATCGTTAACTAACGACGTCGTTAGCTTTGAACAACTGGGCCCAGATTTTTAACTCTAAGTGACTAACATTGCATCATAAAATAAACTTCTTTGAAAATTTATGTTTTTTAAAGTGCAACGCATGACGGTGAAAAAACACCATTTTTATGGCACTTCAATGGCTGGTAAAAAATCAGTATTTGCCTGAAAAGATTTCTGCTTATCCTACAGACAGACCATTTATATGCGCAAGTTTCTGACATAAAAGTTGGGGTTTACAAGTAATAATATGACCTGTAAGCTGATATAACATGCTGCAGTTTGAAAAAGCCACAATACTGTGAGTCACCCAAAAACATTCTACATACATGTATATTGTTGAAAGATAGAAAGAAAGAAAAAAAGGAAGAAAGAAAGAAAGACTGATTGTTAGGGATAAATGTGATAGAGATTTGCTATTTAAATACAGTCGAACCTCGTTATCTCAAACTTGCTTATTTCGAATTATCGATTATCTCGAAGTGAAAATCTGGTCCCTGTTTTAACATGAAACTATGACAACAGGTAACAAAATAATGTGGAAAAGAGGAGAAATTGCTCCTCAGGAGCAATTTCACCTTTTTACCACATTATTGTCGCACCTGCGTTAGCACGCAGGTGCGATATAGGCGTGCCATGACCCGTCCGTTCATCCATTCATCAGTTCGTCAACAATTGACTTGTGAGCGCAACTCCTCCTACAGTTTTTGGCCAATCGTTTTGAAACTTCACAGATGTTTTGGCCATAGCGTGTAGATGTGCATATTGTTTGCTCATAATTCTCAGATTTTTTTTTTTTTCAACTTTTTCCGCTTTGTTAACTTAGTTGTTTTTTACCTAAAACCCTTATAGTCAGTGGGTGTCTCGTGAGCGCAACTCCTACAGTTTTTGGCAAATCATTTTGAAACTTCACAGATGTTTTGGCCATGGTGTATAGATATGCATATTGTTTGCTCATAATTCTCAGATTTTTTTTTCAACTTTTTCCGCTTTGTTAACTTAGTCAGTTTTTACCTAAAACCCTTATAGTCAGTGGGTGTCTCGTGAGCGCAACTCCCCCTACAGTTTTTGGCCAATCATTTTGAAACTTCACACATGTTTTGGCCATGGTGTGTAGATGCACATATTGTTTGCTCATAATTCTCAGATTTTTTTTTTTCAACTTTTTTTGCTTTGTTAACTTAGTCAGTTTTTACCTAAAACCCTAATAGTCAGTGGGTGTCTCGTGAGCGCAACTCCTCCTACAGTTTTTGGCCAATCATTTTGAAACTTCACAGATGTTTTGGCCATGGTGTGTAGATGTGCATATTGTTTGCTCATAATTCTCAGATTTTTTTTTCAACTTTTTCAACTTTGTTAACTTAGTCAGTTTTTACCTAAAACCCTTATACTCAGTGGGTGTCTCATGAGAGCAACTCCTCCTACAGTTTTAGGCCAATAGTTTTGAAACTTCACAGATGATTAGGTCAGGGTCTGAAGATTTGCATATTGTTTGCACATAAATCTCAGATTTTTTTTTTCAACTTTTTTCGCTTTGTTAACTTAGTCAGTTTTTGCCTAAAACCCTTATAGTCGGTGGGTGTTTCGTGAGCGCAACTCCTACAGTTTTAGGCTACCGGTAATAGCTTTGAAACTTCACATATGATTAGGTCATGGTCTGAAGATGTGCATATTGTTTGCACATAAATCTCAGATTCATTTCAGCAGAGTTAGGGGCCCTTGATTTATGCCCAAAATTGGTTTCCGCTCAATATCTTGTGAAAGAATTGATGGATTAGGATCATATTTTGCATACATATTGTTGTTAACAATACCTAGCTTGGGGTTTCATCAATTTTCAGCTGAGTTACTGGCCTTGATTAATGGGCAAAAATGATATCCTCTCAATATCAAGATCTTGTGAAATAATGGACAGGTTTAGATAAAATTTTGCAAGCCAATATTCCAAATTTTCTACTTTGTCCATTTTTCTAACCCATCAATTTCTTGAATACTGCAAAATAGATTTTTTCAATACAAATAGGAACTTGTATGACTTAATCCCCGCAGGTGCGACATCGCTTTCCGTGGATTTCTTTATATATATTTCTAACTTCAGGAGTCAAATTACATATTCATTTGTTAAATGTGGTTGTTCAGTTTATTGTTTTACTCACTCTCTCAACTATATAAGTCAAGGTACGCATATCTTAAGTGTTTCTATGAGTCCCTTGGAATTCGAGATAACGAGAGTCGACTGTTTTTTATTTTATATTGATTTACACTGCCAAATGCCATCATGTATGTTTTGTATCATCATGGGCTTGAATTTGAAAACAAAAACATATTCTATTCTATTTATGTATGCTCTTCATGATGTCCTCTGCTGATCTTTCTTCCAAGTGTGTCCTTATTAGGTATATTTTACTACAAGTTTTTCCAGTAATTTTGAAAACCCTAAGCGCACAGTGTGGTAATTAGGTCGAATACGGTAATTATGATAAATCACCTACCAAACGTAGACCCAAAACCACACTTACTCTCTGAAACCTTAAGAAATTGCTAAAACTTAAATTGCCAATAGCTCCTAGAAGATGAGAATAGAGCTATGCAACTGAACCCAGGCAATGACCTTTGTAGCCCTGTAACCTCTCAATGATGTTTCATCGATAGAGAACTCGGAAACAAAGCTACCTGCATAGGCAGTACTCTTGGTGACTTAGTATTACTAAGTTAGTGACCTCTCTCATGACGTCATTTCATCCATAGAGAACCTGGAAATTAAGCCACTTGCTTTTCTGCTAAAGTCACAGTATCTTCTTGTTATTGCACTGTTGTCTCCTAAGAAGTGAACCCTTCAACAGTCAGCATCAGAATGACCTGTAAACAGCAGAGGCAAGGGTTTATGTAGACCTGATATGAAGTGATTAGGCCTTATCACTATCACATGATCATATCCACAAATCACCTACGTGATTAGGCCTTATCACATGATCATATCCGCAAATCACCAACTGTGCGACTTCTGGGGATATGCATATTTTGACAGAGACCTCGTTAAGCTAACGACACTTTGAACAACTGGGCCCTGATCATAGAAATCACTTCCTGAAGTACACTTTAATGTACCTTTCTCAAGATGCAAGATTTGTTTCCCTTTCTGTTTGATCAGCATCATTCAATTATTTTGGCACCTCAGAATCTGGACCAGTCACTTCTATAGGTGATTATAGTTAATAAGAACGGAGGGACTTGATTACCTTAACACTTTCCTTCTGTCCTTTTGTTTTTCTGGCAAGGGGAGATGACTAGACAGTTAAACTAAGAAGAGGACAGCAAATATTTAATCTGTACTGTGTTTTGTCTTTCTTTCTTTGTTGTTTGCATGGTGGTACTTGACACAAAAATCATCCAAATGAGATGATGATAATAAGTGATCTTTTTGGGATACCCCTTTAACTTTGATCCACTGAACATACATGTTATTTGAATGCGTACACCAGATTTTCTTTCCTTTATTCAACAATTAAAGCTCCAAACTTACCTTAAAAACTATCCACACTTGTCAAAACTTCGGAAACAATTGAAAAATGAACCAAAAAATCATATAAAATGTGCTAAAAATGTCAGTTTTTTTCACTAATATACTCACATTTTGCAGTCTTGTCCAGCTTCTGAACATGTAACTGAATGGTGCATCTTAAAGCCATCTTTGCATTGATTGGATAGGTTCTACCACATGTCTACAGCAGCGTGGAATTCAGACCAATGGCAATACAAAAACTACACATACACCTACTGCTGTTTCTTTCCTTGGGCAGAAAAAATCACACTACTGAGTGATTTTCATGATCAGCTGCTTAAGTAAGTGCTCTGACTGATAATTATGCTTTTATTTGACAAGGAGGACTTGCTGTATATTTACGGTAGGATAACTTCTGAGAGAAAGAGCACAGATTATCCATAGTCAGGGTTTTCCTTGTCCCTAAAAAACACAAGACTTTGCCCATTTTTGACTCTGGTCCCTGAAACCTTCATCCTTGAGACATTGATGTCCCTTAAAATTTGCAATATTTTCTGTAAAATTCAAGCAATTAACCCCTGAAATTACCTCATATGTCCCTAAAATAAGGGTCAAAAGAGACCTATGTCCCCTTAAATAAATTTCTTACGGAAAACCCTGTGTAGTACATGTATGAACAAGACTGAACCCTCCTAAGTCCTATTCAACATGTATATGCACTACATGAGTATGGCATTTTATTTGAATCAAATGTGATGGAGTCATTTAATCCATTCAGTTTGTCAGATAATTTTGTTTTCTGCAAAGTAATAAATTCTGTTTTGTATACGCTTTTGTTTAATTTTTTGCAATAACTTTTTTATTTTTGATTTTAGCGAAACATGCTCAGCAACAAAGTTGTAGTGGGCACCCTCCGCAAACTTCTCCAAAAGGTTTCAGTCTCAAATTAATTATAGATTTTCCTAACTAACAAGATGAAGAAATCTTAATTTTACAATTGTCGTTTTTCAAAGATTGCATCTGTATATCATGCCAGTGTGATATAAAGAAAGCAGGTGAAAAGCGTGCTTGACATGGGTATCAATAGAGTTATTGTAGCGTATTATTAGAGGGGTGTTTAAAACTTACCAAGAGAACAGTAGCCAGGATTTTAAATATGTTTCCGCTCAATGTTTCCAAGATAAAAATTTTGATTTTTTAACTTTGTGAAATACCGTATTCGACCTAATTACAGCACTGTGCGCTTAGGTTTTTCAAAAAAAAAAACAACAAAAAAAACTAGGAAAAGCTTTGGTAAAATGTCTACCTACCTATACTAACGTTACACTTTAAAAAAATCAATGAACGACTTTATGTGTTTTTTATCTTTGTGATTTTCTTTATAAAGGCATATGTTGTGGGTACCCATTTGAATTGCATCGACTTGTCGATGCAATTCAAATGAGTACCCACAACAATTATGCCTTTATAAAGAAGTAGACATAAAGTACACTGGCTGTAATCTGAAGACTATGGAATTGCTTGACTGTGCGCTTATAGGAGTATGTGCGGTTATTAGGTCGAATACGGTATGTCCAACGACAAAGCTGAAGAGGTAATCTATGCTAACCTCTCCAAAATGTCCCAGACTGCAAAGTCTTGTAGTGTTTGTTCTACTAGGATGAAAGAATTTCAGTTTGCTTAGAAGGCAGGCATTTTCTTTTCATCAGGGGAAATGGTCTTCTGACTGGTTACTAATATTTAGGGAGGTTGGGCGGGGTGGAGTGGGCAAGGGTGGGGTAGGGTACAGATACATGGACAAACGCTAATAATAATTGGCTCTACACATTTTTTTATCTACCCTCAAAATTGCTTGATTGAACAAGTCAAACATTGTGAGGTAACACCTGAAGGTGGGTCTTATTGTGATAGTTTTTCTTGACGAACCACACAAAATGAAAAAGGCTCATCTAATTGGAGTAATACTTCGAGATTTAGGAAGATGGGACTTTTTGGAGAAGTTTGCACAGGTTGCGTGCTACAACTTTGTCACCGAACATGTTTTGCTAAAATCAAAAATCAAAAAGTAAAATATAAAAAAAGATGTTGGGCAAGGCCTGCTGTCCTTGCAGCAGGTACATGTAAGTATGTCATTTCTTCTGTTCTTTAACTTTCTTTCATTTCCCTCTTTCATCCCCTCTACTATCTCTTCTATCTTTTTTCCCCATTTTGCTGGGAGACGACACAAAAGGACCCACGAGGGTTGACGTGCCATTAAACCCCAACACAATAAAATCTGTCCATCTGTCGTTAGCTTTTCACATTTTCGACATCTCCTCCAGAACCATAAGTTTGATTCAGCTGAAACTTACTGGGAAGCATTGTGGCAATATGGAGATTCAGAATTGCTAAAATCGTTCCGTTCTGGCCATCTTGAAATTCTTCAGACGGCATCTCCTCCCAAACCGTAAGTCAGATTGAGCAGAAATTTGATGGTAGGCATAGAAATTTAGAATTGCTAAAATCAGTCCATTCCGATATCCAAGATGGCCCCCATGGCAGCCATCTTGAAATCCTTCAGATGACATCTCCTCCTAGACCTTTAGTCGGATTGAGCTAAAACTTGATGGTGGGCATTACAGTGATATACATGTAGAGATTTAGAATTGCTAAAATTGTTCTGTTCCAATATCCAAGATGTCATGGCTGCTTTAAGGATTACACCGTTTCTGATCTAGTGGCCACCCCCGCCCCACTCCCTCCCCACCCAGTCAATATAATGAACCGTCTTATAAAGAGGTTTCAGCATATTCCGATAGACATCACGGTTTTCCCTCAGGATTTAAAAATGAGGGTCCCAGGGACTCCTTTATGTGGAGTTAAGGGGTCCCTAAATAAAATTTAGGGGTTTGTTGTTTTAAAGAGGTTATCTTGTAAGTGCTAATCATAACTAAAGAAGACTACACTTTGAAGCATTTTGTTGTTTTATTATTATTATTATTATTTTTCAGAGAAAAATAAGGCTTGACATTTCATGTGAAATGTCAAGTCTTATTTTCTCTGAAAAGAAAAAGAAAACAGTTTTAAAATGTCATCTGCTACAATTTGCTTAGTGCTTTAAGGGTTAACTTTTGCCCAAATATTGATAATTCTTGCCCCCTAGATCACAAATAGATTAAAATAAGAAGCCGTAGATAAATAAAATTAATTTTGGATTGATCATATATGTATCACCAAGGACTCTTACCTCTAAGTTTTGAGAGTCCAGAACAAGGTTTAGCGGGTAAAAACTGCCAAAATGTGAGTCGGGGAAAACCCTGGACATTGTTAGCATAGCTCCAGATAAGGGGTATCCACATAATGTTTTCTTTATTTCTTCATGAAAACATATGTTGTGGATACTCATTAGAAGTGTCTTGGTGAGGTGCTTTTAATGAGTACCTGCAACATAATTAAGTTTTTGTGGAGAAATAAGAAAAGCATCAGTCCTGTTTGGTTGAAAAAAGTGCCTAACTTGGAGCTGTGGTTGTAAGCTTATATAGATTCAAACAAATTTTCATTGCTTTCCTTTCAGAAGTGCAGAAGTTACTAAAACCAGGTCAGTTTGCCTCACAGGAAAAAAATCAAAAGTCTGTCCCTAATACTAACATTCTGAATCAGTTTAAATTAAAGGAAAACAATGGAAATAAAGTTACAGATAACAACAGCAAACCTGCTGTAAAGACAGATACTGTAACTGAAACAGGTGCTACTACTGGGTCAAAAGAAAGCCAACAAGATTCTATCAAAATATCTGACATAAATGAGACTGATAGTATAAAAAGTAGTGCTGATAGTAAAGCTGTCAGAAAGGAGGAAAATTCTTATAGCAAGGAAGGAAAAAATGCTGGCAGCAAGGGAGATGAAAATGTTGACAGCAAGGTAGATGAAAATGTTAACAGTAAGACTGATGAAAAAGCTGACAGCAAGGAAGATGAAAGAGCCAACAGCAAGGTTGATGAAATTGTTGACAGCAAGGTTAAGAAAGCTGACAGCAAGGAAGATGAAAGAGCCAACAGCAAGGTAGATGAAATTGCTGACAGCAAGGTTGATGAAAAAGCTGACAACAAGGTAGATGAAAATGTGGACAGTAAGGTAGATGAAAAAGCAGACAACAAGGTAGCTGAAAAATCCAGCAGCAATGTAGATGAAAATTCTGTGGATAAGGATGAGGACAGTGGCTCTGATGATGAGACTGGATACTGTAAATATTGCAAGAAGGCTTTCTCATCTTCTCCGGTATGTATAATCTGTTTATTCATAACATTTGTTTTTGTTTTTTTAATTCATAACCATAACTCCAGATGAGACTGGATATCAGGTAAATACTTCCTTATTTCGGCATGAAAACATGTTGTGGTTACTCATTAGAAGTGCCTCAGTGAGACACTGCAAATGAGTACCACAACATACACATCTTTGTGAGAAATAAGTTAAATACCGTATTCGACCTAATTGCCGCACTGTGCGTTTAGAATTTTCAAAATTACTGGAAAAAAACATAATAAAACATCCACCTGATAAGGACACACTTTAAAGAAAGATCAGCAGATGACAATGAGCTGCTTATGCGATATGATTATCTTATTTCCTGTATAAAAGCATATGTTGTGGGTATTCGTTTGAATTAGTCGAGGCAATTCAAACGAGTACCCACAACATATTTTTATAAAGAAGTGGATAAAAGTACATTGGCTGTAATCTAAAAACTACTAAATTGCTTGACTGTGCGCTTATAGGAGCATGTGCGGTAATTAGGTCGAATACGGTATTAATATTTTTGGTTGAAAAATGTTTCTTATCTGCAGGGCTGTGGAAATACCACGCAGGACTTGTCAAACTTGCCCCGTTTCTCTGAGAACAAGTAAGAAATTTTAATATACTTGTCCTGGGACAAGGACTTCAAAGTTCTAGCTAAGAAGAGTATCCAGATTATGAGATATATATTTTTTTCTTTTTTCACTAAGAAAACATGTTGTTGGTACTCATTAGAAGTGCCTCACGGAAGCACTTCTATTGAGTACCACAATATGTTTTCTTGCAGAAATAAAAAAAAAAAAAAAAATTTTCAGGCAAGTAGATCTTGGTTGGATTTTGACCATTAATTTGTCTGTGGACAAGCAATAAAATTTGATAATTCCACAACCCGGCTATCTGGAACTATTCAGCATAATTTCAGAGTTTGTTAATCAATACTTTCCGAAGCTCCATAGCACAGTCGGTAGCATGTCTGACTACAGATCCAGGGTTGCAAGTTTGAACCCCAGCTGGACCACATAACTTTCTTGGAGATTGATCGTGAAATAATCTCTTAAGACATTCTATCCTTTCACTGATGCAAGAAGGGCAGTTGTCAGTTACTGACGAAAGTACATGTATGTGCACAAGTATTGGTTAACATTTAGAAGACTAATCCTGCCCAGGAATAGTGTGAGGAAATTAACTGACCATGCTCGACCTGACCCTAATGTGTTGACTTGGCCGTAAAATCTCAACCCAAACAAAAATCAATACTTCAGTAAACTCTAACCCAAATATTCAGACAAACATGTCTGAGCAGATAAGGGTAGACACAGACATAGGTCTAGATAAGAGTGGGTATCAGATAAAAACTTTTTCTTATTACTCCACCAAAACATATGTTGTGGGTACTCATTAGAAGCACCTCAGGGAGGTGCTTCTAATGAGTATCCACAACATATTTTTTTTTGAGAAATATCAATACTGATTGAAAAAAAGTATCCTATCAAAAGCTATGCACAGGTTAAATCTCTTTAAGAAGCAGTTTGATAATAATTCAATGTTATTTACGGTAAATGTCCTAAAATTTCAAACATTTTATTCCATGCTTTTTATACGCCCGTTTGAGAAACGGGATGTACATGTATTATGATACGGGGTATGGCGTCCGTCCATCTGTAAACCTTTTCGTTTCCGGCTTACTCCTCCTACAGTTTACATCTGATCAAGCTGAAACTTGGTATATAGTTAGACCATGATGTGGCGCAGCACATATTGTTTCGGGGTTACAGTCCACCAAATGTTTGCAGAGTTATGCCCCTTAGAAAATTTCCGTAAACTTTTCATTTCCGGTTAACTCCTCCTACATTTTACATCCAATCAAGCTGAAACTTCATATGTAGTTAGACCATGATGTGGAGCAGTGCATATTGTTTCTAGGTTATAGTCCACCAAATATTAGCAGAGTTATGTCCCTTTGAAAATTTCAGTTGACTTTTCATTTCCGGCTAACTCCTACAGTTTACATCCGATCAAGCTGAAACTTGATTTATAGTTAGACTATGATGTGGAGTAGCGCATATTATTTCAAGGTTACAGTCCACCAAATATTAGCAGAGTTATACCCCTTTGAAGGTTTCTATTAATTTTTTCGTTTCTGGCTAAATCCTCCTACAGTTTACATCCAGTCAAGCAGAAACTTCATGTACAATTAGACCATGATGTGGTGCAGAGCATATTGTTTCGCGGTTACAGTCACCAAATATAAGCAGAGTTATGTCCCTTTGAAAATTTCAGTAAACTTTTCGTTTCCGGCTAAATCCTCCTACAGTTTACATCCTATCAAGCTGAAAATTTATTTGTGGTTAGACCATGATGTGGAGTAGTGCATATTGTTTCAAGGTTACAGTCCACCAAATATTAGCAGAGTTAAACCCTGTTGTAAATTTCTATTAATTTCTATTAATTTTTTGTTTCCTGCTAAATCCTTCTATAGTTTACATTCGATTAAGCTGAAACTTCATATATAGTTACACGATGATGTGGAGCAGCACATATTATTTCGAGGTTACAGTGCACCAAGTATTTGCCGATTTATGCCCCTTTGAAAGTTTTTGTAAACTTAGCAGCATATTGTTTAGAGGTAATAGTGTGCAAATTTTATTTTATAATAGGTATATTTTTTGCAAATAACTAAAGTTTTGGTCATATGGGCAAGATATTGATTTTTTTTTTCTTTTCTTCTTTTATTAGATTTGCAAGGAAAGGTTGCCATTATTAAATCTTTATGAATACATAATTCTTTTTGGATTTTTTTTTTTTTTTTTAATACTCTTCGGATTTGGCTCCCTTGAAGAACAGAAATAAAATCAGTATTAAACAAGTTTTTGTGCTATATCTTTTTACTTGCCACGGGCGTATAATGCCCCACTTGGCGGAGGTCTTGTTGGCTTAAACTTTGCTGTCTATGCATTTGTCTCTTAAAATGCTTAGTGGAATGGCAAACAGTGAAGACCTTGATCAGACTGCACTGTTTGCATATGACATTTTGTCAGAAACTTTGGTGTTCGAAATTTTAGGACATTTACTGCACCATTCAGCCAACATTTTTTACACATACATGTACAATGTCTGTTCAAGTTTTAGCTTAAGGGGTCTAGATTTCACCTAGCTCTTGAGAAGACGTTTTTTTTTCTCAACCAAAAAGTATCTTCATTTGTCTTATTTCTCAACAAAAACATGTTGTGGGTACTCATTAGAAGTACCTTGGTGAGGTGCTACTATTGATTACCCACAACACTTCATCATCAAGAAATTAGAAAAAATATTTACCTGATACCCACTGTTATCTAGAACTATGTATAAATCAGGGTTGGGGAGCAGAAGTGAACGGACAATTGGGATTGTACGTCACTTGCGATGTTGTACAGTGAGTGCTTAGTCACTTGCTCTTAAAAATAATCACATGGTATGCCAGATATGTAAACACAGCAGCCAAGAGCTTGAACATGGGGACTTTTCGTTTATTTAGGTAAGTTGCCTGTACATATGCCATTACATCGATGATACCTGCATTGATATAATCAGTGCTGTAGGTGGAACCCCTGGCATTGATCAGTTGTCCTGTATCTCTCTGTTGCTCACCTATTTTGAAGAAAAGTGGAGAAAATGTCCAATAATTATTTAAATTACACTTTTGGGATTTTTATGGCATACTCAATCACCTGTTCAGCATATTGTATTTAACCCTTCTCATGCTGAATAAATTAAGATGCCATGCCCACTTCTAATTTCCAGCCATTCAGATTACTTGATCCGAGTTTTTGATCGAAATTCACATACTCAGTGACAAACAGTGCAGATCCAGAAGCCAACTGATCTGGATCTACATTGTTTGCTAAGACAAGGCATGACGTGATTAGCAAGAGAAGGGTTAATAAAGATGTGTACATGTATTTGTAATGTGACAAAATAATTGGAATCTGTATGTCCTTCTCTTCTGTTCATTTGAAAAGTCACTAGACATTGGATTGAACAGACCCTTACGATCTTTGATTATTTAAATTGAACAGTGTGATGGTGAATTTATGAAAATAATATTACTATATTGTTTGTCCATCCTCAGATACTTCTGACTAGAGACCAACTCACTGTCTTATTCTCTCCCTTCCACTGATTCAAGAAGGGCAGTTGTCAGTTTCTGGTGAAAGAATGTGCACAATACTGGTTAACCTGCTTAGAGGACTAAATAGCCTGCCCAGTAAACGTGTGGTTATGTAAACTGACCACGCTCGACATGACCCCATTGGGTTGACTGGGCCGTAAAACCTCAACACAAACAAACAAGCAAACCCACTGACTTAAAATACCACCTTGAAAAATATTGAGATTCATATTGGTGCAAAAAAGGTAAAACACCTATGTAAATACGGGACATCCTGATCCTTAAAATTTCCACCATACTAACATTCTAACAGGTATACATATGCAATTTTTTCATCTTGATCTTTCAGAATAAGTTTTACTATCCAGTCAGAGGCATAACCTCTACAAATTATTTTTTTTAGACCTAATACAGTTGGAGAAATAACAAATGTATTTATTTGTTTTTTTTATTGTTGGTTTCTTTATATTTTTTTTTTCTATTTTTAGGCTTATTATGCGCATACTAGAGGGATAAACCACATAAACTTAGTCATAGAAGCTGAAGAGAAAAAGAAACATGGAAAAGTTGAACAAACAAAAATAGAATCAAACTCTGAGGAAAAACCGGATAAAAAAGTTGAAGCAAATATGAATGAAAGTTCTAAATGGCAGTCCGGCTGGCAGTTACCAGCTACTAGTCAGGGTGGACAGTTTGGAACCTCATCAGAATCAGACCAAACTTATCAGGAGACAGAAGACCATTTTATTATATACAAAGTAATGAAATATAGAGAATTATTAATGAAATAAAATGCATATTTTCACTAGTGAAATATAAGTTTTATATTTTCACTAGTGAAAATATAAAACTTATATTTTCACTACTCTGAGCAGTGAAAAATATAAGATCGGGATCTACTTTTATCTTATTTACATTAATGTTTTCATTACACGAGATGAAAATTTTTATGGTATTCACTGAAAAAGAGTACATTTTCTTTTTATTTTATTTTTACAAGCCAATATTGATTTCTGACGTCATATCTAACGTCACCAAACAAAACAAAACATGAACGTCATGGCGCCAAGGGACAAAACTGCGTGTCGGACTTTCCTTTGCAAATGCAAGATTTGCATCTCTTCTATCGAAAGTGATGTATATAATAAAAAGAAAATTCAAATGTTTGTCGTGAATATGACTTTTATTTCATCTCGTGAAGTGAAAAAATGTATATTTCATTCGTGCCTTCGGCACTCATGAAATATACATGTTTTCACTTCACTCGATGAAATAAAAGTCATATTCACTCCAAACATTTGAATATCCTCTATTTACACAGCGTGAAGAACATTTTGATGAACAAGAATATTTTAATGAAAATGAAGAATATGGTGATAGTTTTGGTTATGAAAGACATCAGTATAATTCAAATAGAAATTATGGTGGTAAATATCATAAATATTACGACTATAATGTAGAAAAAGAAAATTCTGATTTTCCTCAAGATGGACACAAGGAGTCTGATAATTATGAACAGTTCTTTGATGAGGAAGGTTATGAAAATTATGGTAGAGAAGAGAACCCTCCCAATAAAACAGATTATTCGGACAATAGAAGACAGAAGAGCAGTTATAGCACACTGGACAATAGTGCAAGTTGGCAAAGTAGTAAAAGTGACAGTGACATTGCCTCAAGACTAGGATATGAACATGATAAAACCAGCACTGGCAGTAGATATGGGCAAGATTTCAGTAAAGGACTAGATAACAGTAACGTGGAAGGACATGGACAGCAATATGGTACCAGAGTAGATAGTAGTGGAGTGGGATATGGACAACAGTTTGATAGATGGAAATCTAATAGTGAAAATTGGCATGGGAAAAAATTTGGAAAAGAACAAGAAAGGTTTGGTCATGGACAAAACTATGATAGAGAGCAAGATATCAGTCAAAGTGGACATGGATGGCAGTCTGGTAGAGGGCAGGAGCATACAGATTTTGGAGAAAAGTCCAGTTATGAGCAAGATTTCTCTAGCAGTGGACAAGACCAACAGTTTGGTAGGGAGCAGGATCACAGTTTAAGCGGACATGATTTTAGCAGAGGAAGTAAGCATAATTTTGACAAAGGACAATATGTCAGGGGATATAGTCAATCTGCTGGTAAAGGACAAGATGTCAGTGAACACAAGCAATCTTTTGATAGAGGACAATATGACAGCAAATACCAACAATCTATCAATAGAAGACAAGATGCCAGTGGGTATGAACAGTCTTTTGATGGAGCACAAGACAATTCTGCACCTGGACAGTTTTCTCAAAGTTGGCAGGATAGTTTTGAAGATAGTAGTGAAAGTAGACAATTTTTTTGTGGCAAGGAAAGAGAACAAAATAGTAATGAAAGTGGACAATTTTTTGATGGTAGGGGAAGTAGTCAAATGTTAAGTAGTGAGACAGACAGCAGGATAGATAATCTTGAAAGTGAAAGTGTGAAGCAGTCAGCAGAATATGAAGAGCCTGAAGAGGATGATGATGATGATGATGATGAGGATGAAGACACAAGTTTCTGTAAATACTGCAAGCTATCATTTTCATCAGCTGTAGTAAGTTACTTTACATTGTATACTAAATGTCATACATGTTGCTCCAGATAAGAGGGCAGATCCACATAGCATTTTTCTTTTTTCTGTACAAAAACATACGTTGTGGTTACTCATTAGAAATGCCTCACTGAGGCGCTTCTAATGAGTACCACAAAATATGTTTTCATGGAGAAATAAGAAAAATATCAGTACTTTTTGGTTGAAAAAAGCACCTTAGCATCACCAGGGTGTCCCAGCTGTGATTGGTTTACAGTTGGGCAAGGCCTGCTATCCTTGCAGCAGGTAAGGGTAGAGGGGAATGTTTTTATTTCTTTTGTTTCTTCACCTTCGTTTGTTTTCCACTTTCTTGCCTATCCCTCTCTTTTATCTCTACTATCTCTTCTATCTCTTTTCTCCCTTTTCTCTGGGAGACCTCCTCTACTATCTCTTCTATCTCTTTTCTCCCTTTATCTGGGAGATAACACAAAATGACCCACAAGGGCTGAAATTTTGTTAAACCCCAACACAATCAATGATGAAAAACCAGAGTTAATCATTGGATACTATACATGTAGAATGTTTCTATGGTATGTATATGCCCGGATGAGACGGTAAATGTGTGAGATGATATAAAAGCTGTGCATTTTCTGCATGTTTCAACAGTTTGAAGACACCTTTTCATTTGGTGCTGCCCATATAAAGATTGTCAACACAAAACAGCTCACAAAACAAACAAATGAAGGGAGACTGTGTTCAGGGTTCAAATTTAACTTTTTTGACAGCTTGCTAAAATTAGCAAGTAGCATTATTTTTTACTTGCTAAACCTTTCAGCCACTTGCTTTTTTACACTTATAAATACTGTTAAATGTGGCCTTAAACCTTAGCACTCTGGGTAAAAATTTCAGCAGACATTTTAAAATACTTGTCTTATTTTTCCCATAAAACAGGTTTTGACATTACATGCAAATTGTCTCCTAGGGAGACAATTTGCATGTAATGTCAATACCTGTTTTCTGGGAAAAATAAAAAAAAAATACATTGTATCATCATTGCTTTTGTAAAAGAAATTGCAAAACTTCAGCAACAATGCCTCAGGTTCCGCCAATTAAAGAGAATCTTTCCAACTTGCTAGAATTAGCAAGTGATGGAAATTGCAGCTTGCTTATTGAGGAAATTAACCAGCATTTAGCAAGTTAGCAAGTGCTAAAATTGATCCCTGGAATTATTTCATTTCTTTCACATTAATCATTAGCAACGTCATTATTGCTGTGCAGCATTGCTGATGTCACTGACAATAACAACAATGTATGATGTATGGTGCAGGGTGGGAAAACTGGCAAATTTTAGACCCTTTTTTTCTGTTCTAAGATTAAGGTTCAAAGATTTTTATGAAAGCCCTTTAATACAAAGACAAAGTCTGATTTCCAAAGAATTAAATTATTGACTATTTCCAGTACATTTTGAAACCAAAGCGAAATGGCAATTTATTTTCAAAACAAGACCAGGCTCTCAGAAATCTATGCAGATGTGTAATTTTCTGAAATGTTTACATTTTAAAATTTCAAAGCTAAAACACTGATTTGAATGTGATAAATGTTCATTTGGTTGCTTTGATTGATTACAGAGAAATAATACACACATACATTTTTAGCTTGCTGGGAATACATGTATGTCCCTGGAGAGCTTATGTTGTCACCCAGTATTTGGCGTCTGTCTGCGTCCACGTCGTTGTCAGTGTCCATGTCCGCGTTAGCACAATGTTTAAGTTTTCAAAGGTGTGCATAGTTTTTGAGCTGTTTAAGGTAAGGCTTTCATATTTGGCCTACACCTACCTTAGGGTAAGATATTTCAATAGCATGCACCACCATCCCCAAGTTAGACCCTTTATGTAGGTCAAAGTCAATTCTTACTTTGTCATTTACACCCATGTTTAAGTTTTGCGATTAAGTTTTGAAAAGTGTACATAACTGCTGGACTATTCAAGATAAAGCTTTAATATTTGGCCCACACCAGCCTTAGGGTTACACCTTTCAATAGTTTGACCTTCTGCCTAGGTCAGGGTCGGGTCATACTTTGTCATTTAAACCCATGTTTGAGTTCTGCATTTAAGTTTTGAAAAGTGTTCGTAACTGTTGAAGTATTCAAGATGCCGCTTTAATATTTGGCCCACACCTACCTTAGGGTAAGACCTTTCAATAGTACACACCCCTTTCTCAGTTTGACCTTCTGCCTAGGTCAAGCTCAGGTCATACTTTGTCATTTGCAGCTCTGTATTTAAGTTTTGAAAAGTGTACATGACTGCTGAAGTATGTAAGATATAGCCTTCATATTTCGTCCACACCAACCTATGGGATTCAGCATGTAATATGTAGCTTTCATATTTTCTCCACACCAACCTAAGGGAAGATGTTTCAATAGCATCTACTCCATTCCTCAGTATGACATTCTTCTGACATCAAAATCAGGTCATTGTCCTTTACAGCTATGTTTCAGTTCTGTATTTAATCTTTAATATCTTTTCCCATCAGCCCTTTCCAGCGAGCTGTGTTGTCTTCTGACAACTCTTGTTTATTATACCCCCAACATAAGAAGTAGGTTGAGGGGTGTATAGTTCTCAGATTTACGTTAGTTTGTTCATACCTACAATGTTGTATGTTAGTTCATTCGTCTTTCCGTCAAGTTCATGGAACTAGGGTCGAAGTTTTTGGGTCAAAGTTTATAAGACCTTACATTATGAAGAACCTTTGATGGATTTCATTTATATTTGGGATTATGGTAGATAGAGGTCCTAAGTTTTACTCTGTGACATCCCCATCCTGGTGCCTGACCTTGAGGTCAGGGTCATGGACTTAGAATTTTCATGTAAAAGTCAAAATTTTGCACTTAATCAAGACCCTTTAATGAATCTCATGTACATGTACATTTGGCATGATGGTACATATAGGTCTGTAGTTTTACTCAGCACAATCCCCAATCCGGGTTGTGACCTTGAGGTCAAGGTCACAGACTTAGAATTTTCATATAAAAGTCAAAATGTTTGCATTTAAGTTTCTATAGCTATATCATCAAGACATTTTAATGAATTTCATTTATATTTGGTATGATGGTGGATATAGGTTTAAAATTTTACTTAGAGAAATTCCTGTCCTGGGGGGGGAGGGAGGGGGGGACCTTTAACTCAAGGGTGCATGACCTTGAGGTCAAGGTCACAGACTTTTGAATTTTCATATAAAAGTCAAACTTTTTGCATTAAAATTTACATAGCTACATACATGTGTATGTATATTATCAAAACCCTTTGATTGATTTCATTAATATTTAGCATGATGGTATATAAAGATCTAAAGTTTTTCTCAGCACCATCCCCAAGCTGGGGATTGGCTTAAAGGTTAAGGTCACAGACTTAGATTTTTCATACAAATGTCAATGTTTTTTGCTTCTGTTATAAAGACTCTGATTGATTTCACCTGTTTTGTATTGTTATGGTGATACATGTAGATATAGGTAAAGTTTTATTTAGTATGATCCCTGCACAGATGCCTTATCTTTGTGGTCAAGATATAGGCTTCAGATAATGTTTGAGTAAATTCCTCCAATGTTGTATTAATATAGCATATAACTGTCCTCAAAGATCAAAGCTACTTACTGTGCGCTTTTTAAAAAGAGGCTGTAGCACATTACCCCACTGGGCACTGTATCTAGTTTTAATGCTTTGGTGTTAAAAAAAAACAAACAGAAACAACAACAAAACAAAAAAATAAAAAACAAAAAAAAAACAACCTTGTTTGCTTTCTGTCACTAACCTGGAAGCCTTAGAACACTAGTGAAGCCGGCCTCGGTGGCTCAGTTGGATGCGCCGTCCGACTGGAGACCAGGAGGTCGCGGGTTCAACCCCCGCCAAGGTCGGCAACATTCTTTTGTGTAGATTGATCATGAAATATTTTCTACGGTCATTCTGTCCCTTCTGCTGATTCAAGAAGAGCAGTTGATAGTTTCTGGCGAAAGAATGTGCACAGTACTGGTTAACCGCTTAGAGGACTAAGCCTGCCCAGGAAACGTGTGGTTAGGTAAACTGACCGCGCTCGACATGATCCGATTGGGTTGACTGGGCCGTTAAAACCGCAACACAAACAAACACTAGTGAAATATACCTTCATAACAGCTAGGGCTGTGGAAATACCGTGCACTTCTTGTCCAGTTTGTCCCATTTCCATGAGGACACCAGAAGAAATTTCAGTTTACTTGCCCTGGGACAAGGACTTCGTAGCTCTAGCTAAGGAGAGTATCCAGATTATGACATATATATTTTTCTTAATAGATGCTCCCCCCACCTCTCGCAAAGTGTGTTTCTTGGGGTGTATGCTGTTTTCAGATGTCCATTCATTGTGAGTATCCATCTGTCCATTACGTTTTGGTCAGTGGCGGTACCTTATAAGAACCGCTTATTGACAGTTTCTTGTCATTACGAAAACACATCTATTCAAACATACTGCAAATTTTATCACCAAAAAATGAAAATTTTCAGATAAAAAATTCTGATATTTTTCACGTTCCTGCTCAAAACATAGATTGTGGGTATTCGTTAGAACCGCCTCAACGAGGCGGTTCTAATGAGTACCCACAATCTATGTTTCGATCAGAAATAAGAAAAATAATGTATACCTCTGTAAACCCCAGTTTTACTATATAAAAGTGGGGTTTAAGGGGGTCAAAATTATATAGGCATGTTTTCGTGATGTTTCTCGAAGAAAACAAGTTGTACATACTCATTAAAATCACCTCAGTGAGATGCTTTTAATTAGAACCCACAGCATACGTTTTCTTTGAGAAGTAAGAAATAATGTCAATTTTGGGAGCAAACAAATTCTGGTTGGGCAAGTGGATTTTGACCATTCACTTGTCCATGGAGAAGTAATAAAATTTGATAATTCCACAACCCTGTATATTCATGTTCCTGTATTAATGCTTTTTTTAAAGGCCTTTCATGCCCATACCCGTGGGATGCAGCACACCACACTGGTAATGGAAGAAAAGAGGAAGAAAGGGGATGAAAGATTCAAGGAAGAGCGAGTTGCTCCAGAAGTATTGAGTAAGTAAAATGAAAAAGATGAATACCATACATGTGTATTTACTCAAAGTATTCAGACAAACAGCTTAAGGGCAAACAGTTTTGACCAAGATCATACATGACAGGATGTAACTTATCTGATCAGGTCTACACTGTTAATGCCATTCATCACTGTGGTATACCGGACAGTAGCTTCAAACGGAACTTGCAACTCTGTCCGACCGGTAATCGCATACTTGGGGTTTGTATTTCAGGTAGGTCACCTGTTTATTTTAGTATTTTTATTGTTTTTGATTACAGCTAGCCAGTTTGGATGCTTGCAGAAATGAATTTAGATAATAAATGTTCCCTCATAATAGCTAAATGCGGCGAATATATCTTTTTCACTTCAAGTGAGCGTCAGTAAAATGTGTTTTCCAATAATTATCCCAGTCAAAAGAAGGAATATTTGACCTTTTGAGAGCCAAAGTTATTTCCCTCGCCATGTATAAGGCAACTATGCAGCACAATTTCCCCGATTTATGATTTTCAATGAATAAACAGTTGTACACTCTCTTCGGCACGACTGTCCGCAGTCTTGCCACTGTACGTAATCAATAGTTGCCACCAGTGCTTTTTTAACTGTCCGCAAACTTGCAGCCGATCAGTAGTTTTCAATTGATTTTAATGCTTTATGCGACTGCAGTCTTATTGGATACTCGTCTAGTGACATAGTTGCATCTGCAATGCACTGTCTGTGAAATACAATTAAATGCATAAAATCAATATTAAATAAAAATGCTTTTATTCTGTTGATTATGCAGTATCACTTAATTTCAAATACCAAAAACACTATCAATCACAAAAGTTGAATTTACATTCAAACATATTCAAAACACATGTTACTAACATGATAAGTGATTTAAGACTGTACTGAGGTACTGCTTCAATTAGCTCGACCAGTTACCCCTCAATAGAAATGTTTCTTGAAAGGTCTGTTGAGATTTTGTTGTTGTTTTTATGTTGATGTTCTACGACCCATTGACCCATTTTAACTCATTTCCTTATAAACTGGACAAGCTCATTTCTGATTTTAGGGGTATCTGTGATTTATTTGTTCTTCTTTGTCAGAAATACATTATTTCATGTACATAGTGTCGGTTCTAGCACCTGTTGCAGAGCTCGGGCTCAGGACTACTCCATTCAGAGTTAGACATCTATCAGAACTATATATTACACAATCAAGAAAATAAAAGAAAGGAATGACAGAAAGGAATGACAAGATGTCGGAGGAATGTATTGTATTTGGGTAGTTTGTTTGTTCGTTCTACACACTTTGCATAGAGATAGGATATTGAAATTTTGATTAAAGCATCAGAATAAAAATAACTACACTCATATGGTTTCTGTCTGATATAGTTCCTGAGTTATACCCTTTTTTGACCTACACAACAGTCTCTAGTCAGCAAGATATCTCAAAACGCGTTTGATTTAGAACCTTGACACTTGGTATGCTGATTAGGAATAATGAGTCAATTACCCAATTAAATGAATTTTTACAGGGTTATGCCACTTGTAATATAATGATTATGAAATGTTGTCAGCAAGCTATCTCGGTAACTATTTGAGCTAATGCAGGGCCTTTCTGAAACGGTGTGCTTATATGATTAGTAGATTACTCGACCGGCCTGACATGACCCTAGTAGTGTTGACTGGACCATTAAACCAACTCAAACAAAAAATTTAAAAGAAATGACAAAAGTACAAAAACACTTCCCAAGAGGATCGACGAATCTTGAGAAAGTAAATGAATACGCTCACAGGAGAGACGACTCGTGAAGTATCCTCTCAGTCCAACATTCTACCATTTGCAGACGGAAAAAGAAGCATAGCAAGAAATCTTAAGATTCCGCTGTATGTTCATCAAGCAATGCGTATAAGATTAGTGCCATTTAGATAGGCTTTACTAAAATTCAAGGAGTGTTTGTTTGAGGTGAGGTAATTACCCTAAAAACTCTAAGTATTGAGACAGATAGGCCTTTGTAAACAGTGTAGACCCAGATCTTATCAGGGTCCATAAAGTATTTGTCATACATTACAGCAATATAACAGACGCATCAGGAGGTGGTAGACTATTCCAAATTTTAGGACAAGTATGGTAAGAACTTAAAGCATCCGAAAACTTAGGATAAATAGGGGGGGTATAACTTAAATACCAATTAAAAAAATGAATGTATCCACGGCCTCGACCAGAAAATTTTACTATACACAGGCTTAACTTTGTTAACAATAAAATCTCCTTTGAAAGTGAATTATGAGTTTACATTAGGTCATGAATGCATGAAACGAATGAATCTCAATTTTGTTTAGAGAGGATTGCCAAGAACAGCCATGTTTTAGATGATGATTTTAATGGTACGGTAAATTTCCTAAAAATTCGAACACTTTATTCCGTACTCTTTTGGCTTAAATTTTGCTTTTTATGCAGCAGTTTCCTTAAATATTTAGTGGAATGGCAAACAGTGTAGACCCTGATCAGACTGCTCCTTCAGGAGCAGTCTGATCAGGGTCTACACTGTTTGCATATGTCATTTAGTCAGACGCTTTAGTGTTCGAATTTTTAGGACATTTACCGTACATTTATTTTATAAATTTCAACTTTTTAATTTAAGGATTTGAATGTTTTATACATTCTCTTCTGAGTATGATCGGTTTGGAGATATTGTGATATTTGTGAGTGGACCATTTCTGAGAAATTTTTGCCTTGAGGGGATAATTGTTATAGTGTAATGTATAAGATAAATACCATATAAGATGTCTAGTTTGACATATACGATATCTTATTTGGTATATAAGTCATCTTATATAGGATAGAAGATATATTATAAAGTAAAGAGGATATTTCATTTATCTATTAATTTAAAAGCATACACTTACCTATTTGTCACAATAGTCTATATGGCCATATCTCACAGATGTCATAAAGAGACTGACCACAGTGTACACCGATTCTGTAATGACTTATTGCAACAAGCTCTGATTGTTGAGATATATTTATCAAATTAACAACAACTTGAAATTAACACAATCCAGCCACACCATAAGAAAACCGCTGCTTCAGGGTTATACTACTATGTAAGACTCAAACCGGTCTGCTACGCTACAGAAGGCAGCTACAGTCTTCAAAGTTTCAATTTTTAAAACAGTTACAGGTATTATACTTTCTACATGTATGTAGCGAATGTAGTTTAATCAATCTTGCATCACTATTTATGGTTTTAAAAAAAGTTATTTATAGCTATAGATACAGACATTTTACACTGCGCTCTCCTTTAATACGCTAATCAGACTGTGCGGATGCGCAGACTGATCTGCGCCTTTGCTATTCGCCAATGACAAAACAGATTTTCTCGTGAGGTGGCTTAAATCAAACTATATATTTAGTTTCATTTTTGGGAGTGATCTGGTCTGTACAACAAAGTGTGGAATATATTTTGTTTGGTGTACAACAAAGTGTGGAATATATTTTGTTTGGTGTTTGGTAAACTTGCTGTACAGAAGATATCATTTTCAGAACATATAGCTGTTGTTCAGTGCGGTGTGGGGCCTTAAACCTCTATCAGTACCTTCCCATAGTGCAGTTAATATTTCCTGGTCCCTTGGGATAAAGAACTTATTTTTGATTATTTGGAATATTTATTTTGACTGAGATAATTATTGGAAAATGCATTTTCTTGATGCTCAGTCGAAGTGAAAACGCCCTATTCGCCGTGATCGTCCATAAAGTCTTAAAGTCTCTCCCGACTAAAAGGCCATTTCTCCAGCACTTTGCTATTACGAGTGAACAATTATTATCTAATCTTGTTTCTGCTAGCATCCAAACAGTCTAGCTGTAATCAAAAATAATAAAAAAATTATAATAAACAAGTGACCTACCTGAAATACAAACCCCAAGTATGCGATTACGGGTCGGACAGAGCCGCAAGTTCTGTTTGAAGCTACTGTCTGGTATACCACAGTGATTCTTATAGCAGTATTTGTTGAGTTGGATGCACATCCTACTGGTGATCAGGAGGTCGTTGGTTCAATTCCTGCCATGACCGGCAACATTTTTTTCGTGGTAATTGATCATGAAATATTTTCTACAGATCATGAAATATTTTCTATGGTCATTTTCTCCCTTCCGCTGATTCAAGAAGGGCATTTGTCGTTTCTGGCTAAAGAATGTACACAAGTACAGATTAATTGCTTAGAGGACTAACCTGCACAAGAAAAGGGTGGTTAGGTAAACTGACCACACTCATCATGACCAGAATGAGTTGACTGGGCCATAAAACCTCAAGACAAACAAATAGCCTTATTTGGACATATTAAAAGGTAGTAAAATGGACATATTCAAACTTTAGGATATTGTAATAACCCTAAGTATTGGGACAGATTGGAAAATAAACCACCTTTGGTTAATATTTAATCGTAAATCTTATCTAGTGTTTTAAAATACAGCTTTAAGAAGCAGTCTGACTGCTTTTCCTGAAACAAATACAACTGTTTCATTGATACTTTTTCCACTATCAGCAGGCACGTGCGCAACTGTAATATTGCTTTATTGTGACCATTTTACTCCTAGCTACTGTATAGTTAAAATACATGTTAATACCGGTATTTCTGGTTATGACATTTAAATGATCACTCGACGAGAATCTCTTCTGAAAAGAACTTTTGATGAATGAATGTATTTATTTTTCTGAATAAACATTGGCAATTATACTGTCCGGTAAACGTAAACAAAAACTTCCTGCCATCCATTAGGAACGAGGCTACAATGTACTCTGCATTAAAGACCAAAGGGTTTCAAATGATGCTTATTGTATGATGTAGTGTTTAAAAAGGTCTATATAAAGTACCATATTTAGCCTAATAACTGTACATACTCCTGTAAGCGCACAATCAAGCAATTTCTAAGGCTTTAGATTCCAGTCCATCTACTTTTTTCCACTTCTTTATAAAATATGTTGTGGGTACTCATTTGAATTTAAATGAGTATCCATAACATATGATTTTGTAAAGGAAATAAAAAAGCATATCGCATAAGCATTATTAAATAAGACATGCTTGTAGTCCTCCACTGAGCTTTCTTTAACTTGTACCTTTATTAGGTATATTTCACTACACTTTTTTTTCCAGTAATATTAAAAAACCTAAGTACACACAGTGCGTTAATTAGGTTGAATATTGTAACCATTTTTTTGGTAAGCTAGAGAGCATTTTACTTTCCTAGCAAAAAAATTAACCCTTGTCCTGCTGAACCCCGATATACCCTGCCATTGCAAACAGTGTAGATCCAGATCAGTTGGCTTCTGAAGTGCACTGTTTGCCACTTAGTATGTGAATTTATAGCAATAATCTGGATCAAGTAATTTGATTGGCTGAAATGTAGAAGTTGGCGTGGCATCTTAATTTATTCAGCAGGACAAGGGTTAACAATGGATTTGTCTGACATTGGTTTTTGACATCTGTACTGTCCTTCATGGATTGTTCGCTCTGTGATGATGATGATGATGATGAGTCTCTTCATGTTACATCATTGGAAGGCTATGTTGTGTGAATGTGGCTATTCCATCTTTTGTGCTACTATTATAGCCCCTGCATACAAAGTGTATCGAGGGTATATAATTTTTGTCTTTCTTTTCTTCTGTTTGTTAGTATGTCTGCTAGTTAACACCTACATCAAAGTTTGCATTAAAGTTTTTAAGCTTTTATATTTTCCAACTTGACCAAGCCATATGATGGATTTGGCTTTAATTTGATATGATGTAGATATTCATTTTTATCCACCACCCCTGCTCATGGCATCAAGGTCAAGGTCAAAGACTTAGAACTGTAGGTAATTTTAGCAAGCTTAAGCTTTCTTGAGCTGTCGAAAGAATTCCCTAGGGACTTAAAAACGAGTTCAAATTAGCCATGGTAAACGAGCCATTGGTGTTAGAGCTATTGAGGTTTGACTGTATGTGCATCAGACTTCAGGATTATGAATCTGTATGACCCGAGGTTAGACCTAAAAATAAATGCCAGTCACCGTGTCCTTTATTTTTTAGGGTCCAGTGGAATCAGTTTATATGAAATATCAAAGCCTATTTTCTCAGAAAAATAAGCACATTTTTCAAAATGTCATCTGCTGAAATTTTTACCAGCATGCTTAGTGTTAAAGATGATAAAAATCCTAATTTTACTTCCGGTTGTTGATAGCTACCTGTACCTTTGGCTTTTACAGAGGTTGAGATTCCTAAGCCAAAGCCTGTGGTTGAAAATAAAAATCTTGAAGATTGTGACACGGAGACAGATTGGATGAACTTAGATGAAGACATAATAAAACTATCCAAGAGTAAGGAAAAAGCTTCAGAGCGAGACTTGACTCCTGATGAATTAGGGAAGAAAATGTTCAATGATCATTTCTGCTGTGCAGTAAGTATACAGAGAATATTAACCCTTATCGTGCTTTTCACGGCAATCCCTACCTTTGCAAATGGTGCAGATCCCGATCAGATGGCTTCTGAAGAATCTACACTGTTTGTCATTCAGTTTGTGAATTTGAATGAAAACATTATATGATGTAATCTGATTGGCTGATAGTCAGAAATGGGTGTGGCTAATTAAATTATTCAGCAGAATAAGGGTTAAATGGTGTTTCTTGGATATGAAAAATATGTCATAAAGGGGTGGTGGAAATTAAGTAAAGAGGTGGTGGAAATTAAATAAACAGTCTGCAACAATTACTGCCATCCCTTCATGACATAATTTTCATATCCAAGAAACATAATTTAACCCTTAAACTGCCAAGCACAACAATTGTCGTCTGCTTTGTCATCTGCTTGTGATTTTAGTAGTCATTTTTGCAAACAGTGTGGATCTAGATCAGACTGCAGTCTGATCTGGGTCCACACTGTTTGCCATTATGCAAAAATAGGTTTGAAAAAGTTTGCAAGAATATTCAGCAGACAGCATAAACAGACCACATTTTCAGGTGCAGGTTTTCTTGCATTTAAATGGTTAAAATTCTGGTATATATATACCTTGTTCCATATTTTTGCTCCTTTTAAATAATAAAATGTTTGTTTACATTTTAAACTGGCACAGAAATACATGTACACTACTGTGCTTTCGACATCTTACAGAAAGTCATTTATTGCTTGGCACTTTACACAGAAGAAATAAACTTTTGTCATGATTTAATGCAAAACCATTTGTCATACCTATCTATACACAAAAGTTTTATTCTAGAAATTGATTTTTAAAAAATAAAATATTTTCACTTTTTCCCATAGTAAAAATGAATGCAAATTATGCAGAAATCTGTAGAGTAGGTAATTTGGAGGCAGATTTTCAACGAGTTCTGCTTGTTCAATTTTTCTGAAATTTTCACAGTATTGTTGTGAAACCAATAATTCAAATTCAACAAAGAAAAGTAAAAACTATTTTCTTAGACAAAAATTCCAAAAACTCACATTACTATAGATAAAGTTCAGACCAACTTTTGGCCATAAATTTAATTTTAGAGTAAATATTTGGGAACAAAACACAGAAACAGAAAAGACAAATGGTTTCTAATAAGATATGGTCAATCAGAACAAAACATTTTCATTTTAAAATTCAACTCCAAGCAAAAAAAATGTCTTTCCGAGTGATGTCAAAAGGACAGTAAATGTCACACAATAATTTCAACAGCACCACATGAAAACCTGCCTTCAGGCATATGTAGACAGCAATGGCCCAGATCATCCCTGTGCATCCACACAGTCTGATGAGGGCCTTCCCTGCTGCTGATAGAATCATAGGATACTGTAGAAAGTAGAGCACAGGTCTGGATGATACTTTGTACATGCACAGGAAATTATGAATCTGTGAGTTTTGTGCATGTTGGAAGGCACTTTTTTGCCTGATGTGGCCAGTTTAAGTCTCGCCTCTAGCTTCTTCTAGCAGTAGTCTGTACATATGAGCATATACTTCAGGCAAAACCTATGTCAATGCTAGTGAAATAAATAGAAAAGAAGTTATATCACCACCAGTGAAATATGTCACTGTTCATGATACTAAACTGTCTCACTGACAGATAATAATAAAAGAATAGGTGTATAGAAATAATTATACACTCATGCTCAAGTTGCTTTTATCTGTAGACAACAAATTTGCTGTTTTATGGCGGTTAGGCATATTGTGTTTTGTACGGTCATATTTGCAGACATGTTAAATCTTCCTATCTTTTAGTGAGACTCACTAATTTTTGGCTTCAAAAACAAAGTTTTACATGATGTCTCCTGAAAATATATTTCAAATTTTATTCTTTATTTAACCCTAGTCCTACTGAACCGGGATATGGCCTTCCTTTGCAAACAGTGTAGATCCAGATCATTTAGCTTTAGATCCAGATCAGTTAGCTTCTGAACTTCTTCAGAAGCGAACTGATCTGGATCTATGCTGTTTGCCATTAGCTATGTGAATTTATATCAACAATCAGGATCAAATGATCTGATTGGATGAAAATTAGAAATGGGTGTGGCATCTTGCTTTATTCAGCAGGACAAGGGTTAATGTAAAAATAAGGACCTAACTATACAGTCAACTCTCGAACTCCAAGGGACTCTATGAAACACGTTGAGATATCCATACTTCAACATATCAGATTTGTGGAACTGAGGAAAAGAATTAATCGAACAACCACCTTTAACAGAATGAATATGTAATTTGACTCCTAAGTTAGAGATATATTGAAAATATTATAGAAAAGAAGAGAAAAATTTCTCCTCTTTTCCACAATATTTTGTTTCCTGTTGGTAGATCTCTGTATTAAAACAGGGACCAGATTTTCACTTCAAGATAAGCAGTTATTCAAGAAAAGCAAGTTCAAGATAATGAGAGTCGACTGTATTTTTTCCAGAACCTCACAAATGTTTAATCAGGGGGAGTTGCAACTCTGTCCAAATTGTATTATTTGCCCTTCTGAAAAAGGGTCTATTCAAACAGAAAAGAATTCCCTCCCCTTTGGAGGCAATGGTTTCCTTATGTAGGACCCCTCTTCAGAAAAGGGTTGGTGTGCAGGAGGGCAAAGAGGAAGTCGCAAAAGTTGCCTGATTTATTAAAGAGGGTAGAAAATCTGCTATGTATATCCAGTCCCCTTTTTTGTTTACAGTCTAACTTCAATGGCTCAAACATCTTTGGTACCATGGAAATTTATTCGAGATATGGGTAGTTTGAGCCACTTAGGGTTAATCATAGCGCTAGGTCAGGAAGCAAATAGTGATAATTTAGGGAAATTTTATGATTTTCTACACAATAATTGGGGGCCGGCCTCGGTGGCTCAGTTGGATGCGCCATCCGACTGGAGACCAGGAGGTCGCGGGTTCAACCCCCGCCGAGGTCGGCAACATTCTTTCGTGGAGATTGATCATGAAATATTTTCTACGGTCATTCTCTCCCTTCCGCTGATTCAAGAAGGGCAGTTGTCAGTTTCTGGCGAAAGAATGTGCACAATACTGGTTAACCGCTTAGAGGACTAAGCCTGCCCAGTAAACGTGTGGTTAGGTAAACTGACCGCGCTCGACATGACCCTACTGGGTTGACTGGGCCGTAAAACCTCAACACAAACAAATACACAATAATTGTAGGTTGAGTGCAGTCATTAGAACTGCCATGGTGAGGCAATTCTAGTGAGTACACACAACATACAATTTCATGATTAAATAAGAAAATTTCGCGAAATATTTGTTTTCTTTAGCTATTGGAAGAATTTTCTAGGGACTCAAAAATGAGTTTAAATTAACCATGGTAACGAGCCATCGGTGTTCGAGCTATTGAGGTTCGACTATATATGTCCTTCCTTGCAGCTATTACAGGCAAAAAGCAATACATATTTGCAACATGCTGGCTGAGAAAACCAATAACAACAAAAAATACAAACATTTTTGCTGCCAACAGCATAACATGCCATAACTTGGATTGGTAATTTTCGAAATGGTTTCAAAATTGCATGTGCCAAACAAAAGATGTCTAAGAAAATAATTATATAACAATATATAAGCTGTGTCTGCTGGAAAATAATAATGTGTTTTTGAGCACATGCAAAATACTCCTTGTATATGAAAAAAAAATGTCTCCTTGAGCCCATACAAAACGCTTTCTTCATCTGGACAAAAAATATGTCTGAGTGCAAGGAGAATGCTGTCCACATACGAAAAAGATGTGATTTTGAGTCCAAGCTGAATGCTGTTCACATATGCGAAAATGCATATTCAAAATGTGCCTTTGAGCCCATGCAATATACTGTCTGCATATGCAAAAATTGAGTTTGGGACCACATACAATGTTGTCTGCACATCAAAATGATGTCATTGAGCCAATGCAAAATGCTATCATCATATGCAAAAATGTCTTTAAACACTTGCAAAGGCTGTCTGCATATTCAGTCAGTTTTTAGTATATGCTGTGAGACACATTTTTGCTTGACATAGCTTATAAATTATGCTGTGTTAAATGTATTTTCTTAATCCATTGTAGTGTGGAGACCCATAAAATAGTAACTGGCAAACAGTGCAGACCCAGATCAGATGCCGCATTCTGCGGCATCTGATCAGGGTATCCACTGTTTGCAAATAGGTCAGTCATTCTTTCTAGGAATATCTAAATTTCATGGCCTGAGATACCTAAAATTGAAATTAGAATCTTCCAATATATATTGTGGAGGAGTTCATTCAGTCTACAATGGGTTTAATGTATTTATTAATCTTTGCCTGTTGTAGTTGTGCAATGTGAAATGTACCAGTGCTTTGACCTTCAAGATGCACATTGATGGAAAGCAGCATAAAACTGTAAGTACTATTGAATTAGGGCTGTTTGATATGATTATTTTGTGAATGTTTAGTGAATGTGGATTTTGCAAAACAAAAGAAAAAGCTATATGATAAACTGAATATCACAGCTCCAGGTAAGGTAGTTTTTGATCAAAAAAGGATTTATATTTTTCTTATTTAGTCATGAAAATGTATATGTTATGGGTGCTCATTAGAAGTGCCTCACTGAGCTTCTAATGATTATCCACAATATTATGTTTTCATAGAGATGTAAATATTTACTTGATACCACTTTTATCTAGAACTATGAAATATTCAGAGAAATGTTCTTGCTTCTTGTAATTATCTCAAGGAGATCATTGTTGCAGAGATTTCTTCTTGCAGTTGTCTCAGGGAGAGCAGTGCAGCAGAGATTCTTCTTGCAATTTTCTCAGGGAGATCAGTATAGCAAAGATTATTCTTACAATTGTCTTACAATTTGGTTGCTCAGTTAGATGCATATTCGACTAGTGATCAGGGAGTTGCGGGTTTGACGCCCACTAGGTCGGCATCTTTCGTGGAGATTGATAATAAAAATTTTTTTACAGTCATTCTCTCCCTTCAGCTGATTCAAGAAGGGTATTTGCCAGTTTCTGGCAAAAGAATGTGCTCAGTACTGGTTAACCGCTTAGAGGACTAAGCCTGCCCAGTAAAAGTGTCGTTAGGTAAACTGACCGCACTCGACATGATCCCATTGGGTTTAATGGGCTGTAAAATCTCAACACAAATGCAAATCTTCTTGTCATTATCTTGGGAGAAGTGTGTAACAGAGATTTCTTTATGCAGTTATCTCAAGGAGATAAGTGTAAAAGAGATTTGTTCTTGCAAGTATCACAGGGAGATGACTGTAACAAGGATTTCATCTTGTTATTATCTTGGGGAGATGTGTGTAACAGAGATTTTGTCTTGTGATTTTTTTGGAGGAGAGAATTACAGAGATTTCTCTTGCAATTAATAGAGTTTGCTGCTGGCGACTGTCTCTGGGAGATAAGTCTAACAAAGGTTATTCAGATGGAATCTTATGATGTAGAAACAAAAACATGTCAGTATTTTGCTTAAGGTAAGACGGCCTCAGCGGCTCCATTGGATGCGCGTCCGACTGGTGATCAGAAGGTTGTGGGTTCGACCCCCGCCGGGTCGACAACATTCTTTCGTGAGTTTTGATCATGAAATATTTTCTACAGTCATTCTCGCCGTACCGCTGATTCAAGAAGGGCAGTTGCCAGTTTCTGGCGAAAGAATGTGCACAATACTGGTTAACCACTTAGAAGACTAAGCCTGCCCAGTGTGGCTAGGTAAACTGACCGCACTCAACATGACCCCATTGGGTTGACTGGGCCGTAAAACCCCAACACAAACAAAATTTTGCTTAAGGGTGTTCTTTGGGGTCCAGAAACATAGGAAGATACAAGCAGAGAAGAGAATTTGAAACTGCTGTCAGAGTGCCAGATTAGAAGATAACTTTACTTTATTCTGTTTGAGTGATTGAAAACCTTGTAATTTTTTCTAGCTTGCTTTGCTCACTTGGCATTATTAGAAATGAGTGTTCAGTTTAGAAAATGTATGCCCAAAAACTTTAAAACATTTTATTTTTGAACTGAACAGTTGCGAGCCCACGTAGCCTAGTGGATAGGAGAGTTGAATTTTAATCCATTAGGTTTCTCACCGCTGTGGTTCAAGCCTAGCTCGGGTCACATGTGGGAAAGCCAAGTTCTGCTTACGGAGGGTCAGGTGGTTTTTCTCCGGGTTCTTCTGTTTTTGCCAAACTTTGATGAAGGATTGGCTCGATATATGATTTAAAGTGAAATATTCTTGAAAGGACCTTAAAACCCAAATAAAAAAAACAAAACAACTGAACAATTAGGGCAGTATATTTTTATGTGCTAAAATTGAGTTAATCTTTTTTATTTTATTGCAAGCCGTGAAATCAATGTATATTCAAAATTAATAAAAACGATATTTTCACGTGAAAGAATATGATATTTTCACTAGTGAAAAATAACAAGTCAGTATTATTTTCACTCCTTGTTTTGGATTACTTCGGTTGTCTTCATTGTTTCACTGACAGAGCCAATCCCGCTTTGGTTATTTGAACTCCTCTAACTTCTCTGTTTCTGAACAAAACTATAAAGTGTTGGTATGCATTTTCTTAGTTAGAATGTAAGGAACATTTTGGTAACAAGATTATTTTAATTTACCGAAACTTTTTGTTTGTGTCTCTCCAGTACTTGACATGTTAAGCACTAAATGTCAACACTGTGATGTTCGTGTTTTATTTGGTTGTGTAGTTATGATGTCAGAAGCGTGCATTGGCGTGTTAAGAATAAAATGAAAAGAAAATTTACTCTTTTTCAGTGAATACCATAAAAATTTTCATCTATGTAATGAAAACATTCAAATTTTCTTTGCACTCGATGAAAATATTAATGGTGTTCACAGCAAGAGAGTAAATATCCTCTAAATCGACTGAAAGATGAAGAACAGTCTGTTAAATTTTCAGCCCTTTGGTAAGGGAAAAATAGACTTTGGTCAGGAAAAGTCAATGAAAAGGCAGGGAAGTTTGTTTCTGACTGAGGGTGGCCACCCTGAATTACTCACTAGGCTTGTAGAGACAAACCTAATGTGTGCAGGTGACATGCTATTAAATGTAAAACTACACCCAGATATGTTTTCATTGAGGTGATAATTCATAACAGTCTTTCATACTTTTGCACCAAAACTACTTTTTGCTTCTCACACGGATCACCTCTGTCAGGCAGTTCATTGGAGTATCCATGAGATAGGCTTGTGTGCAAAAAATAAAAGTGATTGTCTTCAAAATACTTCTTTCATTTGGTGGTATGGTAAAATATAAAAAAAACTTTGTGTACACTACATTTACCTATAAGTCTGGCTAGTTTGAAGAGAGAGTTGGAATTGAAATGTGTATCAACAGATTATGAGAAGTTTAATGAAGTATACCATTTAGCTCATTACTGTCTGTAGCAAGATTTGATCATGCTTATTCATAACTACAGATAAGAGGGGGTATCCACATAATATTTTCCTTATTTCTCCACGAACACATATGTTGTTATGTACTCATTAGAAGTGCCTTGGTGAGGTGCTTCTAATGAGTAACCACAACATATGTTTTTATTGAGAAATAAGAAAGATATCAGCATTTTTCGGATGAAAAAAGCGCCTTATCTGTTGGTATGGCTTATTGGAGAAACCTATGTATTATGAATATATGGTAGTCATCTATGCATTGGTGTCATAAGTAAGTTTTATGCTTTATAATTGGCTGTACTACACTCAGTGTTTGGCAGACTTGCTGTAAAATGATGAAATAGAAATGGCAGTCTTCAGGAAAGGCAACAGTGCATGTATGGATGGAAGTCTTCAGTATTGATACTGAATTCAGTATTGGCAGTTTTACCAGTGGGTGCCAGTATAAATTGTACAAAAACATCATATTCAGTTTTGAAAACCAGCATTTTCAAAAATGAGTTTTCTCTCAACTTTCACCTGAAAGATGAGGGAGAACGAACACATAAATGATAAAAGGAACCCCAACAGATGATTCGCCTTGAAATGGTCAGCAGCGAGACTGTTTGGGGGCTGAAATAGATATTATGATTACTCAATCCCCCGCCATTATTTGCACTGCAGCTGTGAGTTTAAATAGTAAGTTGGTGTAATCATAGACACTTGAAAGTAAAGTTACCAACTTACTATTTAAATAATTCTTGAGGAGCCAAGTCAAGAGATAATTCCTGGACAGATTAGAGAAGCTTATGAATTTTAGCTTCTTATAAAACTATTTCAGGAATCCAAAGACAAAATACCTTATTAGATAAATATCTGTGTTGTACCCAAACAAAAATAAATGGTCATTTTTTCTATACAACCTATACAACTTTGTTTAGATACAACATTTTTGATGCCCCGCTTTAAACTCGATTTTATCATAAAGGTCATTATAATACAGTTCTGTGTTCTCTGGACATGATCTCAGCTATTTTTAATGCAGGATTGACACAGCAGGTGACAGAAAACAGCACTAAATGCTCAGGGACTGTCTGCGAAGGTGAAGAAAATCAAATGCACATATAAACATACATCACTGCTAGATACACCATATTTTAATCTACATAGTGGAAATTCGTAACTCTTTATCATGCTTATTCCATGGTTTGAATAAAGCCACAAAAGTTGTTTCCCTTGGCAGAAATGACAAAAGTTCTACCAGGTATATCCAGTACCTTTAAAAGTACCATGTGTCAGACTGTGAATACCCTTGAATATTGAAGTAAACATAGTAGGATAATACTTATTGTTGTGATGAATGAACCCATTTCAAATCCCAATTGCAAAACCGAAAATAATGCTCAGCATGCTTGGAAAAATTCCAGCAGACAACATTTTGAAATATTTTTCCCAGAAAATAGGCATTGACATTTCATGCAAATTGTCTCCTCTAAGGAGACAATTTGCATGAAATGTCAATGCCTATTTTCTATGAAAAACAAGAAACATATCAGTTTGTCATCTTCCCAATTTGCCCAGAGGGTGGAAACAGTTAAGGGAGTAATAGCATGGATTTTGCAAAGGGAGGCACTTTGCTGACACAATAACCTTATAAAAATAGATTGCTTTCCTTATCAAAGAGCAGCATAGCAATTATAAATAAGTTCACAAAAGTTCGATTCATTGCTATTAGAGTTGTCAGAAACATTTATAGGGCATCAGAAAGTTCACAATAATTGCCAAAGCTATCACATTCGCTGAATCCAGTGAGCTAAGGTATCACGTTATATGTTCACAACTATAGGTATAGATATATGGAAAATGATTGTAGCCTGTTACTTATACAAATCATTCTGCTTTAATTTTTTTTTAAAAATAATTGTTTTCTATGTTTATATCTGTATTATTATACTTATTAGTTACTTGTATTTGCAAGTAATTGAATCACATCACTGCTCACTTTTGACCATCATCAGCATAAGGTTTACCTGATGTCTTTACAGAACAAAGTGGAGTCCTACAACATTGAAGATGTAATTCATACATAGTTTGGAAATTTTCTGACTGTTATATTTAAAATATTATTTTTTTCTTCTGTTTATAAATGGTAAATTTATTGCTAGAAACCACATACTTGTTGCACAAGAAGCTGAAATACATGTCCACAAAAACAGTGGAAGACTATAGGCCTCAGTATTTGCAGGTACCCTATAGTAATCACCTAGTCCACTTATCTGTCTGTCCATCCACAAATGTTTCTCATGGTCATGTCTCCTGTATTGTATTGCCTAGGTTGATAAAATAAAATTTGGTGTCTTTGTTCTTCTAGAGAACGCATTTTATTACATACCACAGGTAGGTCAGTGTGACCAATAGTTTGAGAATTGACCTGCTTAGTAGAAAGCTTCTCCAGATTTTGTTAATGGGGGTACATTTAGGGGAGTTGGTGTTCTTACATACTTTAAGTAGGGCACTGTGACTCTGTTGTGACCTTTAACCTGTATTACATAAAACACTAATCATAAGTATATCTCCTGTACTGTGTGTCCTGTGCGGATCAAATTTGGCTTGTGGAGACAGTGCATACTTAATAGAAATACTTCAATGTGAACTCTTCATATATATGTGAAAACAACCTTATCTGAAGAATGTCCCTTGTACAGTGTGACGTAGGCTGAAATTCCATGTCTAAATGCGATCTAGTGAAGACACAATAAATAGGTCATTGTGACCTATATTTTGACCTCTGAACTCCAGTAAGGGCAAATCTCCACTGCAAATTGCCTGTACGGTTTGACATAAGATGACAACATATGGTGTATGGCTCTATCTAATGAAGTTATGTTGCTTACCTAAGTTATCAGAGGTCTTAGTCTCAAATGATATATTACTCATTACTTGTAAGTGAATACAGAAATATTAATGGTAGCTCAAACAAAAAAAATGTGTGTTTAGGATAAGTGTACCCTACCTAATTTTCCAGATGAAACCTATCTTTTATTTTCCTTGTTTTCTTAAAAAAAGGTATAACTTGGATAAAATATTTGTTACCATATTTATGTTAAAAATCAGACAAAAGGATCAGAGTCTGCACTGTTCGCCATTCTATCTGCACTTTATAGATACATCAAAGAATAGTCAAACAGACTTGGTCAAATTTTATGTCATTACAGTGCAAGTGCAACTATATTCCCGGCTTTGATGGCTTGAGGTCTGGGAAGGGCTGCAGATTGTAATTTTGGCACTCCCTGGACTTTTCTCTTACCTTTTTTAGTCAGATGTGCATCTGACTGGTAATCAGGAAGGTGGAGGTTCAATCCCTGCTGGTCTGGCAACATTCTTTTGTGGAGGTGATTGTGAAGAAAGAATGCGCACAAGTACTGGTAAACTGCTTTGCAGTTGGTTCCCAAATTTTTTATCTAATAGCCATAAATGATGTGCACATTAATATCACATCTTTGCGCTTTTTTAGAGTAGTTCAAGACCTCTACAGGGTGATGAGAAATGATAAATGACCTGATTAAGTTTTGAAAAAGCTCAGAAATAGTTTTCTTGAGTTATGGCCCTTTGAAAATTTGGGCATTTTAACTTGTAAGAAAAGTATATCTTGAAAACAATTTGAGCTATTGCCTTGAAACATGACCTGCTAATAGAGGATGATGTGTAGATGACTAATAGGGGATGATGTGTAGATGACCGGCTAATAGGGGATGATGTGTAGATGACCAGATTAACTTTGAAAAAAATCCAAAATGTTTTTTTTTGAGTTACTGCCCTTTGAAAATTGGGGCATTTGAATCTTGTTAGCAAGATATCTCAAAACTCTTTGAGCTATTGTTTTGAAACTTGACAGGCTAATAGGGAATGATGAGAAGATGACCTGGTCAACTGTTAAAAACAAAATTCTGGATTTTTTTTCTTGAGTTATGGCCCTTTGAAAATATAGGCATTTTAATAATGTTAGCAAGATATCAAAAACCATTTGAGCTGTTGTCTTGAAACTTGGTAGGCTGATAGGGGATAATGAGTAGATGACCTGATTAACTTTTAAAAAAAATCTTGAGTTTTTTTTTCTTGAGTAATGGCCTTTTGAAAATTTGGGCAGTTTAACCTTGTAAGCAAGATTTCTTGAAACTGTTTAAGCTATTGCCTTGAAACTTGACATGCTGATAGGGGATGATGAGTACATGACCTGATTAACTTTTGAAAAAAATCTATAAAAAAATTTCTAATTGCCCTTTGAAAATATGGGCATTTAAACCTTGTAAGCAAGATTTCTCGAAAACTATTTGATAACTTTGAGCTATCGTCTTGAAATTTGACAGGCGGATAGGGGATGATGATTAGATGACCTGATTAACTTTTGAAAAAAATCTAAAAAATTTTTATGCCCCCACCAAACTTGTTAGCTATACTGGATTCTCTTAGGTAGTCGTGTTCTGTCCCGTTGCGTTGCGTCCTGTCGCATTTGAATATTGCTTATAACTTTGGTTATCTTTGGTGGATTGCTTTATAGTTTGGAATAGATACACATTGTAGCAAGATACAATGAGGGGATAACTTAGATAATACCAGCAGGCATTTTGCATGGATTATGGCCCCTTTCTGACTTAGAAATTGTCCCATTCAGATGCACTTTGATTCATGACTCTTGTTGTCTTTGGCCGATTGATTTGAAACATGAAACACTAGCCTGTTATTTTACAGAGAATTTGTAGAACATGTACCATTACTCTTATGCATTGTGCATGGATTATGGCTCTTTTCTGACTTAAAAATGTCTGATTTAGATACATTTGATTCATAACTCTTGTTATCTTTGGGGGATTGATTTGAAACTTGAAATACTAGCCTGTTACCTTACAAAGAATATGTAGAATAAGTACCTTCACTGTTGTGCATGGATTATGTCTCTTTTCTGACCTAAAAAAAGTGTCTCATGTAGATGCATTTTAATCTGGTTTCATTTAAGGATTGATTTGAAACTTAAAATACTGGCCTGTTACCTTGCAGAGATTTTGTAGAACAAGTGCCATTACTCTGTTATGCATTTTGCATGGATTATGGCCCCTTCTGACTTAGGAAATGTCCGATTTAGATGCATATTGATTCATAAGTCTTGCTATCTTTGAAGGATTGATTTGGAACTTTAAATCTTTAAATACTAGCTATTTATCTTGCAGAAAACTTGTAGAACAAGTAACATCATTCTGTTTTGACTTTGCATGGATTATGGCCCTTTCTGGCTTAGATATTGTCCTATTCAGATGCATTTTGTTTCATTGGTTTTGACATTATTGCAGATTGACTTAAAATTTGAAATAGTAGCCAAGTATATTATTTATCTGAGAATTACAGAACATGTATCATCACTCTGTTAGACTTTTGCATGGATTGTGGCCCCGTTCTGACTTTGATTTTGTCCCATTTAGATTTTGGTTTATGTCGCCTTTAGGGGATTGATTTGAAACTTGAAATACTAGCCTATTATCTTACAAAGAAATTGTATACATGTAACACTACTCTGCTGTGCATTTTGCATGGATTATGGCCCCTTGCTGAACTAGAAATTGTCCCATTGAGAGATATTTTGATGAAAAACTTCTGATGTCATTGTAGGATTGATTTGAAACTTACCGACCGTTCTAAGGCGGTGGTCCCAGTATTAGTCTTACTCTTTGTTGCTTTGTGGTTTATTCTATGAGGAGATTTGTTGTATGTCTTACCGTGTGTCATTTTGTTCTTGTGTTTTTCAGTCCTTTTAGTATTGCGATTACCTCGCTTGGGGAAGAGAGAGCTAATCTTAGTGCTTTTCGTACGTTTGTTCGGTTTGTGCTTGTTTAGATTTGTTGGTTTCCTCTTCCTCTTGGGGTCTGGGAAGGGCTGCGGTTTGTGATTGTGGCACTAACCCTGGACTTTTCTCTTACCTTTTTTTTAAAACACTAGACTCTTACATTATAGAGACCTCATAGAAAAAGTTACATAACTATTTTATGACTTTTGTATGGGGTATGTTGCCTTTTTAATTAAAAAAAAAAATAAAGATGGCAAATTAGTAACTTTGCCTTATATAGCTATTAAATGGTTGATTTGTGTTTGCTTTGGAACACATGCATACTATAAGATAATGGAGGCGGGGGCAAAAGGTCAGTGTCTAGAACTTGGCACTGAACACGAGACTGCAAGAAGTATGGAGGTGTCATAAGACCAGCTTAATGCTGTAGTGAGGTGATGCACAGTGCAGTATTAGGAACAGCTTCTTGTCATCATAAGCATGATATAGTAGGAATTCCTCCATCTAGTGAGAGGACCTGGCCTGTAAATGTCTGTGAGTATCACTAGATTGGGGTATGCATACCAGCACTGCATACCAGTAGAATGCCTACTTTTACTTTGCTTCTGATGTTATCTCAAATAGGGGATATATACACTGACACTTTATGGAAAATCAGTGCTGTGATGTAGTCATTGCTTTTGATATGCTGCACATGATGCTTAGTAGGTCAGACCTGTTATTCTGCTGAATTTCAGTTCTTTTTGTGATAAACATGTTTGACGCAAGTTCCCATTTTAAGCATACTGTAGAATTCCTTAATCAAGTGTTTGTTAAAAATGGTGCCTGGGTGGGGGCATGAGCGTGTTTCACACACAGGTCTAGTTGTTATTGCCCTTTGAATATTTGGATAATTTAACATTGTAAGCAAGATATCTCAAAAAATAATCCAGCTATTGTCTTGAAACTTGACAGGCTGGTAGAGAATGATGAATAGATGACCTGATTAACTTCTGAAAAAATTCTGGATTGTTTTCTTGAGTTATGGCCCTGTGAAAATTTTTGCACTTTAGCCTTGTAAGTGAAATTTCTCGAAAACTCTTTAATCTGTTGCATGGAAACTTGACACCCTGATAGCGGATGATGAGTAGATGACCTGATTAACTTTTAAAAAGCTTTCAAATTTTTTTGGGGGTTATGTCCCTTTGAAATTTTTAGCATTTTAACCTTGTAAACAAGAATTCTTGAAAAATTGTTTAAGCTATTGCCTTGAAAAAAGCATCCATAATGTCATCAGGTGTTTATTCTTGTCATATTATTTTTAGAGGCAAGCATATTGCTGGGGACATAGTATTTTACAATCACAATTTCTTGTTTAGGTTTCAGTTTTGCTGCAGTACTACCTTATCTTTTAGTATCTTATTAAAATATTTGATGTTGTTGTTTTTTTTTATCAGTTTGAAGTGTTGAAGCAAAGCAATTATACAAGAATTGCAACTATTTTTCTTTATTTGCTGAATTCTTTTTCATTTTTTATTTTGTTTACTTCACCCAGGAATAAATTGGGAGAGGATGATGTCAGTGAAATGGTAGGATTGGGTCCAAGCTTTCATATGTGGTAGCCTAAGACATGGTGAACTCTAACTTTCACCACCCATATGCCTGTTAGGCTATGGGACACCATTAAGCTATTAGCATGATAACTAGAATTGAAGGAATATGTATTCGGCCAGTGTGTATAGTGATAAAAGTGAAACTTGACATTTATTTACTTCCATTAAACATTTAATGGATTATTGGTTACTGTAACCGTCGCGGTGGTTGGATGGTGTGAAGTTTCCATGTATCTTACATCACCATGGCATCCAACTGATATTGGCTTACAGTTAGGCAAGGCCTGCTAACCTTGTAGCAGGTAAGGGTAGGGTTAGGGGTGGGGGGGGGGGGCGGGGTGGGGAATGTTTTTATTTCTTCTGTTTCTTTACTTTCATTTCTGTTCCTCTTTTTTCCCAGTACCTCTCTTTCCTCTCTTCTACTATCTCTTCTATTTCTTTTCTCCCTTTCTCTGGGAGAAGACACAAAATGACCCACAATGGTTAACGTGTCAATAAACCCCGACAATCAGTACTGTAATCATTCTGTAGCATTCTTGTTGTTGATATGGAAAGAAATAAGCAAATGGATTACTTCAATCTTGTTGTTTTATTGCTGATTAATGCCATTGCCAATTTATGAAATCAGTGTAGTTTCAATAAATGCTACTTAATCTTTCCTAAAATTTGTGGAAACCAGTTACTACTTAGGAAATCAAAAAGTAACATTGAATAACAGCGTAATTACCATTTAACGGTATGATCAGTATAAACATATTGGAGAGAAAAGGTTCACTGATCATTTAGTGGATCTTTCTTGAAAATATGTTTGCTTTGATATTGTTCAAAATGTGACAATGGATATACATGGCTCCTTATTTAAGCCTGTATATTAATGATATGAGTATTTTGTCGTGCTTGAAGGAAAAGATTCCCTATTAATTTAGTGGATCTTTCTTGAAAGCATGTTGTTTTAAAATCATAAAAAAGCCGTTTTTCTGAGATTAATGCAAATGTTTTTGTTTTTGCAAAGACTTTGCTGTAAATCGTTTGATTTTGTTTATTTATTTAATTTTGAAAAGTCTGATAATCACAAATGATGTAGCTGTTTAACAGTGCCACATTATTGTGTATTATCAGTTTTATCTTGTAATCTGTGACAAAGCAATTGCGTTGAAAGCTCCTTAAGGATGAATGCCTCAAACCTGAATGAAATGTCTGTCAGATAGAATGGAAGATACATAGACAGTTGGTTAGTATACACTATTACGTCTTACATCTTAGTGTTACAGAGAATTGTATGCTAGTACCCTGAATTACTTGGCAATTTTTGTTCTGCTAGGCAGCTGATTGAATGTTGTAAGTACTCTAGAATAAACAGAAATGCCCTCTAGAATAAACAGAACTGTAAATGATAAACCACATGGAGGTATTGTGATATTCAGAAAAAGGCCAATGTCATGGAACACCACCTTCTCAGCCATTTGATATGTGTTTAATGACTTGTAATACACAAAACAACACGTCATCTAAAACAGACTGACAAATGACAGAAATACTGCCATGGATGGCAAAGTTTGTAAATGTGGATGGAGGAGCTTAAAATAGTTTTGCTCATGCAAAATCTAGCCTTTGAAGCTCCAGAATACAAGTACATTGTATGTGTTTGATATTGGTGCTCCATCATATCAGCGACATAGTTAAATTAAATATAGAGGGCTGAATGGCAGTTTGAAATCAGAGGAAAATAAAAGCAATATTAGTAGGATGTATTTCATACCACGGGCTCCATGGTCAGGTGCCAGCTCAAGTCAGATGATGTTATTTGTTATGAGACATTCTCAATCCCATTACTATATCTTCAACCAGGCATGACAGAATTGCACCGTTATACATATGAAAACAATTCAACTGTTTAAGTAAAACATTAGATATAAATCAAGTCAAAGGGATGACAAAGAAGGCTCGAAAATTCTGACCAGTTGAAAAGTTTCATATCTTAAAAAGCAAACAGTTGCAATTTTTCAGCTGAAAGTTGTTTTGTACTTTATCAGTCATTCATATACCTTGCTTGTTTTAGAGTTACTATCCCTAAGGGTTAATTTAAAGCAAATTAAAGAACTCAGGAACTAATACAATCAGATCCTCATCAAGCTCTCAACACTAAAGGGAAGAGACAGACAAATACAATGAAGCAGCCACCAAATGAACAGATGGCAAGCAGAGTTGGCAACACTTTTCCAAAAAGTCTAATTGCTAAATGGACCTATTTAAAGTTACTGTTGCATCTTTGGAGAAAAAGTATTGTTTTATTAGGGTAATTGGTAATTAAAATAATCTGTATTTTAAATTTGTTTCATAGGGTGTAATTGGGGACATGCATTGCTATGATTAAAGTCAATCTAAATTTTATGTAAAAGCAACCAAATAAACTATATCAAATGTGTTAACTGAAACTGTTTGTCCCATATAGTACCACAGAATTATCCAGGAAATATACAAGTACGGGGTTTGTCAAAAACATTCGTTGACATGCTCGAAAACACATGTTGTTGCTTGAATTAATTTAAAATGATCTAATTGCTGAAAAATGAATAAGAGATCTCAGTCTAACAACCACTGACATTACTGTAACAATTTCATGAAAATTGATTGACTAGCTTTTGCGCTACATGGGGCTGAAATAATGTAGGGTAAGCACCATGGATCACTTTGACGTATGTTATGGCATCACTGTTGGGATGGATTCAGTTGTGATGGGTTCAGAATCTTCAATGGAAATCAATCGATAGATCAGCGATTTCTTATTCGATTACAATATGTAAACTACTGTATTTCTTAAATGTTTTGGAAAATGTTCATGCACATTGGCAATATTTTGTAGTTATATGCCATTTCCAGACTGGTGTGTATTCCAATGTGTTTAGATAGTTTCCATTTTGAAAACATAGAAAAAAAATTGTTTCACAGGTGCAAAAAGTGTATGTTAATGCAACATGTTAAGATAGGCGTGTTTTGTTGGTTATCTCTGCTGTCTTCTGCTCAAGTATTTGTACAAGCACAAAAACAAGCTCCATGGAATCTGATGACATTCTTGTTTTACACCATTTAGAAATATGTCTTGCTTCCTTAATTATTCAATATTTTCAATATGCACTTTTATTGGTTGTTCACATTTCACAAATATAACACACTAAGGCTATTGTTTTGAATTATGAAGTATCAATATCATGAGACAACTAAAAAAAGAGATATTAACAAATTCAATAGAAGTATTTTGTTTGGAAAATCAGAATTTCTGAAGTGCTCCATGACCGACACTCTTGTGTTGTTATTCCAACATGAATAAATGCTTTCTGATGTATTTTAATAATACTCACTATACCTGAAAAGTCCCGAGACCGGAATTACACTTTTGGCCAATTTTCATGAAATTTCAGCAACAAGAAGTGCAAATGTATATGTAGTCCACAGACTTTTTTTTAATTTACTTAGATCAAGAACTTTGATTAAATCAAGTATATAGGTATTAGAGTGGTTATTAATTTAAAGTTATAGAAGATGAATTCACACACACACACACACACACACACACACACACACACACACACACACACACACACACACTTATGTCATTGTTGTTGTTTTGTATTTGGTAGCTATTCTGTTTTGATTTACTTTTGTTTTTCTTATTTTGGCTATACTGAAGCTGAATGACCTGGTGCAGTCAGAAAATATTTAGTAATGTAAAAGGTGAACTTTCAGTTTTATATTTCTGAAATTCCATATTATTCTAAATATGTAAGCCAAACATAATTACTTCAGGCTTTCTTTTGTTTTTTTTCTGCTTTATATACATAAATGCTGCTAATCTTTAATGTGCACTGTTATTTTTTCTTTTTCAGAACTTGGGAGCTTTAGATTCAGGAAATCACAGTAAGTTCAGATTTAATGCCTTGAAAAAACACTTGAGGTAAAATCTGCAATCAGGACCACAGGCATACAGAACTATTGTTACTATTGCTAAAGAAAAAGAATTTGAAAAAGTTGAAAATCAAAAGATTCTTAAACGAATGGATATATTTGCTAGGCCAGAATATTTAAGATTGTGATCAAGTATTTGTGTTGGCATTTATGGAACTTTGTATAAAATTTTGCATTTTAAATTAAAGGCTCCATATTCCCTCAAAAATAGACATTTTATTATCTAAGAAAGGTTTAAATCATCATAGTGTAGGTTATATTTTAATTTCCTTTGGGATCATTGAGCCTATCCTTGTTATTTTGAAAATCAAATACTGCTTAAGCCGGTGCTGGGGGGCATATACAGCCTAGCAGAATACAGTGTTTCATATGAAGAGACTCAATCAAACCGAGTCTCCCATATTTGTGATTTTGTGTGTTCTGTATTTACAAAGGCAATCCTTTTTTACTTTTATTTTACTCTACTGCAGCTGGTGTGTGCTGTGTTGTTGCCGTAAAAAGTCTCCCCTGTACATCATCATAGCGCAGGTTGTATTTTATTTCCTTTGGGATCATTGAGCCCATCCTGGTTATTTAGAAAATCGAATACTGCTTAAGCTAGTGCTGGGGGGGGGGGTGGGGGGGTGGGGGGCTGGGGGTTGGGGATGGTGTGGGAGGGGGGTGGGGGGAAGGGGAGGGGGCATGCATATGCAATCTCGCGAACTACAGTGTTGCATATGAAGAGACTGAATCAAACCAAGTCTCCTGTTTTCGTTATTTTGTGTGTTCTTTTGTTTCCAAAATCAACCCTTATTGACTTTTATTTTAATGAAAAGATATACGGTATTAATACAATCATAAAATGTAGCACTTGACAGCCTGCAAAGTTTCAGTTTGTACTCGCTGGTGATCAGGATCAAAAATGAAATGATTTTTATCCTATCTTTGAATTAATGTTGCCAACATTAGTTCAGAAATGCGATAAAAAACCATTTAATTTTTGGTCCAGTGCTGGCCTCGGTGGCTCAGTTGGATGCGCCGTCCGACTGGAGACCAGGAGGTCGCGGGTTCAACCCCCGCCAAGGTCGGCAACATTCTTTCGTGGAGATTGATCATGAAATATTTTCTACGGTCATTCTCTCCCTTCCGCTGATTTAAGAAGGGCAATTGTCAGTTTCTGGCGAAAGAATGTGCATAATACTGGTTAACCGCTTAGAGAACTAAGCCTGCCCAGTAAACGTGTGGTTAGGTAAACTGACCGGGCTCGACATGACCCCACTGGGTTGACTGGGCCGTAAAACCTTGACACAAACAAACAAAAATGAGAGACTAACAGGCTGTCAGATGCCACATTTTATGATCCTATCAATACCATATATCAATTTATTAAACCTTTCTTGGAAAAAAATGTCTATTTTTTTTGAGGATTATGAAGCCTTTAAATGATGGATTGATACCATTTATATTCTGACTAATACCTGAACTAAAGATGGAAATACCCAGAAAAGCCTTCATTCATCGAATACAGTCCTTCTGAGATACAGGATAATGGCGAAATGTTGGACAATGACAACGTAATAGCACATTATGGAAACAGAACAAACAAACGAAAGAAAACTGGAACAGATGTACTTAAATATATTTTCCTGCTAAGTTAGAATCAAATGACATTTTGTGAATAAGTGAATAAGTGTCACTTTGCTTTGAGCAGTGTAAGATTTTAGGTTTCAGCGGAGAAAAGTCTAAATGCTTTTGAGTAACAATCAGTGCATCTGTATTATTTTTCCATGTCATTGTTTCATTCTTAGGCTACTCTTAAACTCATAAATGAAACACATTCTGACATTTGTAGGTGTAATACTCTCCAACTTATTAGTAAATAGTTAACACACAAAGCATCACCTACGTAACTCTTTTCTTCATACTCAGGAAAAGACAAATGTCATAGTCATAAGTAAAAGTCACGTGTAGCATGGTTTGGTATGGTAGGTAATGCAGGGTGTCTATTTAGAGGCAGTCTAGTTCCAGACACAAATATAGAGCATTCTGATGATAGTTATTTGCGATCACATACACCATCCCATTTCCTCTTAATCTCTTGACTTTCTTGTTTATACATGTATATCACTTTTGTCGTTAACTAGTGAAGTTTGTCTCAAAAAGTTTCTAATGAACAACATCACAAAAATATACCTATATAATTTAGACCCCCTTAAACACCACTTTTATGTAGTAAAACTGGGGTTTAAACAGGTATACATTATTTTTCTTGTTTCTGCTCAAAAAGATATATGAAAAATATCAGAGATTTTTTTATCTGAAAAATTTCAGATTTTGGAGGGGAAATTTTCTATATATTTGAATAAGCATGTTTTCGTAATGAAGGCATTACTATTTTACTAAATTGAACCATTCTGCACAGTTAAAATAGGAATATGCTGTAGCATGTGCTTGACACCAAAGAAAATTGATTTCTAATGTGTGATACTAAATTTTGTCCCTGGCACCCAGAGGTTGTGTTAGAATAATTAATTGAATTACAAATTACTTTTAGATTTCCAGAAATTGTTTTCAGTACCTAAGGGAGGTTGGTGGTATTTATATTATACTAGTTTTCTCACAATCTTTTTCTCCTTGTGCATCAGGTATATTGTATTTCATGAAACACATTCTACTTTGACTGTCCTAGTAGGACAGGTGACATTATATTTTGCAGAGAAAGACTTATTTTATACACAGTCTTTTGTCTGCAGCTGTGAACTGTGACATACATAATCTTTGTAAATGAAAGTATCTTGTTTTATTTTTCTCTAGGAAGAGTTAAACAGAAGAAATCAGTGGGCAGTGTGTTTACAGACACGGCTGATAGTGTTCCATCCAAGTTCCTGTCTGAAATCGCTGCCGGCTATAAAGAAGCTGCTATTGTGGGTAGGTCTGGGCAGGTTTTTTTTCAGCTATAAAACTGTAAAATGACAAATTTTGATCACAGACACCCAGTTTACCATTGCACTCATTAATAAAACATACCACAGCCGGAATTGGGATAATCTCAGAAGTAAGTCCTCTAATGTTGAGTAAAGTCAAAACCTGTTTTGAATCTCCTACTCCCAGAATTGATGGGACTGTAGATTAACAAAACATTTCGTTTGGAGTGTCAGACCTCTTAAAATTGATTTTCTTGTAACTTTGAACCACATTTTACTGCATGTAATTTGTAGAGGTCTGGACCCAGTTGTTCAAAGCATCGTTAGCTTAACAAACCTGGTAATCACAAATTGGTTAACTATTGTAGCTAAGGTATTTTCAAATACATTGATATTTTTTGCTGCAAATTGTCAGAAGCACATTTTTTTTTCAGCAAAAGATATCAATGTATTTGCCATATTTCAAGAATAAAATTTTAATGCCATTTTAGCTAACAACGTCATTTAGCTATGAACATCTGAGCCCAGGACTATAGTATGAATTCAAGTCACAACAAGTTAATTCATTAACACCCTTTTCTGTCGTCCATTTGCTAGCAGTAATTGAAACAGTCTTAAAATATATAAGTGGAGATACCCAGGAATTGTCACAATCATGAAGTACAGCCTTCCTGAGGCACCAGAAGCAGAAGTAGGGATGAGTAACAAATAATGACAAACTAAAGCCAAATATGGAATCACTGACATTTAAAGAAAGAAGAGCTGCAACAGGGGAACCCCCTTGGAATGGTCTGTAGGAAAACTGCTGGGTGCTTAAATTAGTTTTGCTGATGCAAAACCTCACCTTTACTTCTGATGTAGATACAAATAACAAACATATTATCAGTCTGCATAAGGTCCTTTGCCTCATCTGTGAAACATCACCATAAAAATCATATAATTAAAACCACAGTGGTGTAACCAAGCAAAGGTCTCAGAGGCAATCTGAAGAAAACCCTTAACCAGTGTCCCAGTTTATCTTGCACCCTGGGCAGCTTGCCTATAGGTGGTACAGAAAGATACTCTGGCCAGGGCAGCTTACCCCCTTCATCCACCTCCCTCCCCCAAACACACACACACACACACACACACACACACACACACACACACAGAGAAAAGCTGACAGAATTTAAATCAGAAAGATTTTAGTCTCTTTAAATAAAAAAATACCTTAGAAACATGGGAAAGCTGATTTGTTATACTCGCATACATATTTTCTAGATAAGATGCAATTGAGGGCCACATATAGTGGCCTTAGAAGCTTGCACTTATGCCAGAAAATCTGGCAGGCTTTATTCCAAAAGATAGGGGAAAACTGATTTTATATGCACACCTGCATCTTTTTCTAGATGGAAGGAAATAGAGGGCCACATATAGAGGCCTTAGAAGCTTGCATTTATGCCAGAAAACTTGGCAGACTCCATTCCAAAAGAAAGTTTATCACTTTTAATGCTCTTTCCTTTTGAACAGTCATTTGAATACTCACACAATATTGACCATTGCCTATTACCCTATGAACGAGAAGGACTAGAGGGTAAGATGATACCTTGGCCTGGGCAGCCCCCGCCCCCCTCTCGCCCCAAATCGGGACCTACTATCATGGCTATTTGAAGCTTGTACCTACCTCAGAAAAGCTGGTAGACGCAATTAAAAAAAATGCTTTATCACTTTTAATAGATTTTCCTATTAAACAGTCATTAGAATATTCATAATATCTACCATTGTCTATTTTTCGCAGAATGGGAAGGGGTAGGGGACAAGAAAACATGGCCTGGGCAACTTGCCTCCAAAGGGTGAAGATACCCTGACCTGGCAGCTTGCCCCATATTAAAGATCTGTTCAGAAAGATATCTTAATCACTTTAAATAAAAATCCTTATAATAGAACCATGAATAAACTGATATTATTTGCGGTTTGACAAATTTCCAGAGATGAGTGGGGTGAGTGGGGGAAGGAGGGTGTCAAGCTGCCCTGGCCAGGGTATATTCACTAACATGGGGAGCGGTGGGGGGGTGGAGGGGGCGCGGGCAAGTTGCGTAGGCCAGGGTATCTTACCCTCCAACACCTTTCTGTCTGAAAAAAGATAGGTAATAGTAAATATAAGAATTCTTCTGACTGAATTTTTTTATTTTCTACGGTCATTCTCTCCCTTCCGCTGATTCAAGAAGGGCAGTTGTCAGTTCCTGGCAAAAGAATATGCACAATACTGGTTAACCGCTTAGAGGACTAAGCCTGCCCAGTAAACGTGTGGTTAGGTAAACTGACCACGCTTGACATGACCCCATTGGGTTGACTGGGCCGTAAAACCTCAACACAAACACAAACAAATCTTCTGACTGAAGTCTTGTTCAATAGGTATATCTGGTTGTGGTGGGTGTGGCAAAGGTGTCGGATATCTTACGTCACCGGGGCATCCAACTGATATTGGATTCCATTTGGACTAGGCCTGCTATCCTTGTAGCTGGCAAGGGTAGAGGGGGGATGGTTTTAGCTCACCTGAGCAAAAGCTCAGGGTGAGCTATTGTGATCACCCTCTGTCCGTTGTCGTCCGTCTTCCGTCGTCAACAATTAGTTTGTTAACACTCTAGAGGTCACAGTTTTGACCCAGTCTTGATGAAACTTGCTCAGAATGTTTGCCTCTATAAAATCTAGGTCAAGTTTGAGACTGAGTCACTTGGGGTCACCAGGTAAATCAAAGCAAAAACTTGTTAACACTCTAAAGATAACATTTTTGAAGTAATCATCAGGAATATTGCTCAAAATGTTTGCCTTGATGATTTCTAAGTCAAGTTTGAAACTGGGTCATTTAGGGTCAAAAACTAGGTCATCGGGCCAAATCAAAGGAAAACCTTGTTAACACTGTAGTAGTCACATTTTTGAAGCAATCATCATGAATCTTGCTTAATATGTTTGTCTTGATGATTTCTAGGTCCAGATCGAAACTGAGTCGCTTGGGGTCAAAAACTAGGTCACCAGGCCAAATCAAAGGAAAACCTTGTTAACTCTGTAGAGGTCACATTTTTGAAGCAGTCACCATGAATATTGCTCAAAATGTTTGTCTTGGTGATTTCTAGGTTAAGTTTGAAAGTGGGTCTCTTGGGGTCAAAAACTAGGTCACCAGGGCAAATCAAAGGAAAACCTTGTAAACTAGCGGTCACATTTTTGAAGCATTTACCATGAATAATTCTTGCTTAATATATTTATTTTGATGATTTCAAGGTCAGTTTTGAAACTGGGTATTTTGGGGTCAAAAACTAGGTCACCAGACCAAGTCAAAGGAAAATGTTGTTAACTCTCTAACAGTCACATTTTTGAAGCAATCTTCATGAATCTTGCTTAATTTGTTTATCTTGATGATTTCTAGGTCAGGTTCGGAACTGGATCACTTTGGTTCAAAAACTAGGTCACCAGGCCAAATCAAAGGAAAACCTTGTTAACCATCTAGTGGTCGCATTTTTGAAGTAATCATTATCAATATATATTAAATGGTTTTCTTGATGATTTCTAGGTCAGGTTTGAAACTGAGCCACTTCGAGTCAAGAATTAGGTCACCAGGCCAAATCAAAGGAAAACCTTGATAACACTCTAGCAGTCATATTTTTGAAGCAATCATCATGAATTTTGCTTAGAATGTTTTTCTTGATGATTTCTAGGTAAAGTTTGAAACTGGCTCACTAGGGGTCAAAAACTAGATCACTGGGTCAAATCACAGAAGACCTTGCTAGCACTCTAGAGGTCACATTTTTGAAGTAATCAACATGAATCTTGCTCAGAATATTTGTCTTGATGATTTCTAGGTCAAGTTCAAATCTGGGTCACTTGGGGTCAAAAACTAGGTCACCAGGCCAAATCAACGGAAAACCATGTTAACACTGTATCTGTCACATTTTTGAAGCAATCATCATGAATAATGCTCAAATTGTTTTTCTTGATGATTTCTAGGTCAGGTACGACACTGGGTCTCTTGGGGTCAAAAACTAGGTCATCGGGCCAGATCAAAGGAAAACCTTGTTAACATTCTAGAGGTTACATTTTTAGCTCACCTGAGCAAAAGCTCAGGATGAGCTATTGTCATCACCCTATGTCCATCGTCCGTCATAGTCCGTCGTCCGTCGTACGTCGTCCGTCGTTCGTCGTCAACAATTAGTTTGTTAACACTCTAGAGGTCACAGTTTTGACCCAATCTTGACAAAACTTGGTCAGAATGTTTGCCTCTATGAAATCTAGGTCAAGTTCGATACTGGGTTACTTGGGGTCAAAAACTAGGTCACCAGGTCAAATCAAAGGAAAAACTTGTTAAAACACCTTACAGGTCATAGTTTTGACCCAATCTTGATGAAACTTGCTCAAAATGTTTGCCTCTATTAAATCTAGGTCAAGTTCGAAACTGGGTCACCTGGGGTCAAAAACTAGGTCACCGAGCCAGATCAGCAGAAAACCTTGTTAACGCTCTAGCGGTCACATTTTTGAAGCAATCATCATGAATCTTGCTCAATATATTTGTCTTGATGATTTCTAGGTCAAGTTCGAAACTGGGTCACCTGGGGTCAAAAACTAGGTCACCTGGCCAGATCAGCTGAAAACCTTGTTAACACTCTAGCAGTCACATTTTTGAAGCAATCATCATGAATCTTGCTCAATATGTTTGTCTTGATGATTTCTAGGTCAAGTTCGAAACTGGGTCACTTGGGGTCAAAAAGTAGGTCACCTGGCCAAATCAGCAGAAAACCATGTTAACACTCTAGCAGTCACATTTTTGAAGTAATCATCATGAATCTTGCTCATTATGTTTGTCTTTTGTCTTGATGAATTCTAGGTCAAGTTCGAAACTGGGTCACCTGGGGTCAAAAACTAGGTCACCTGGCCAGATCAGCAGAAAACCTTGTTAACACTCTAGCGGTCACATTTTTGAAGCAATCATCATGAATCTTGCTCAAAATGTTTGTCTTGATGATTTATATGTCGACTTCGAAAGTGGGTCACTTGGAGTCAAAAACTAGGTCACTGGGCCAAATCAGCAGAAAACCTTGTTAACACTCTAGCGGTCACATTTTTGAAGCAATAATCATGAATCTTGCTCAAAATGTTTGTCTTGATGATTTCTAGGTCAGGTTCGAAACTGGGTCACGTGGTGTCAAAAACTAGGTCACCTGGCCAAACCAGCAGAAAACCTTGTTAACACTCTAGCAGTCACATTTTTTGAAGCAATTATCATGAATCTTGCTCAAAATGTTTGTCTTGATGATCGTAGATATAGGTCTAGAGTTTTAATCAACCCTCGAGATTAAGGTCACAGACTTAGAATTTTCATATAAAAGTCTAAATGTTTGCATTTAAGTTTATATAGCTATATCATCAAGACCTTTTGATGAATTTCATTTATATTTCCCATGATTGTAGATATAGAGCTAGAATTTTACTCAGCAATTTTCCCATCCTAGGGCGGACCTTGAGGTCAAGGTCGCAGACGTAGAATTTTCATATAAAAGAATGTTTGCATTTAAGTTTATATAGCTTTATCATCAAGACCTTTTGAGGAATTTCATTTATATTTTGCATGGTTGTAGATATAGGGAGAAAGTTTATCTCAGCTCCATCCCTAAGCAGGGGCATGGCTTTGAGGTTAGGATCACAGACTTTTCACATAAATGTTAAAGGTTTTGCTTATATTATAAAGACTGATTGATTTCACTGGTATTTGTTATGGTGGTAATTTTAGATCTTAAGTTTTATTTAGCATGATCCCTGTGCCTGTACTTTACCTTTGAGATCAAGGTCATGGGCTTCGTGTAATGTGTGTGAATTCTTTCAGTGTTGTATTAATATAGCATATAACTGCCATTTACAGAGTCAAAGGTACATACTTTAAACTTTTTTAAAAAGAGGGGGTAGCACTGGTTAGGGGTAAATGTGCCCCCACTGGGCACTTTGTCTAGTTTGTATTATCTCTCTGGACCACCACTCCTGTAACAAGAATTGTGTGCTTTAAAGGGCACCAGGGGGAGGTGGAGGAGGGGAAAGGGCTGTTCCATTGACACTTTTCTAGTTTCCCTATGACATGAGCAAGCTGGATTTACTTTTCAGTGTTGTTTTATCTCATTGCAGGTCTTGAGTATATAACAGAATTCCAAAAGCCAGACTTAAAGTCACCCTGCCGATATGTGTGTAACTTGTGTGTATCAAAATGTGATGAATCAACCATCCTGCCTCATGTAATAGGTGTCAAACACAGGCTGCGCTACTTGGTAAGTTTTGTCTTTTAGTCCACTGAAAACGTCTATAAGTAGATGTTTTAAATATTCCCCCATTATTCATAGTTCTACTAGACTGTGTTCTACGAGTGCATATGCAGTAAGGGACCCTCTGTTATCCAAACAGACTTTCAACCAAATCAACATAAATAACGGGATACCCAGAAAAGGCCACAGTCACATAACACAGCCCTCCCATGTCAGCTGATATGGGTTGAATGACATGCAACGACATTAGGCCAAATATGTGTTTGGGGTAACCCTACCCTACCTGGTGAAACCTAGCAATCTTTTTCATGTATTCTCAAAAAAAAGTGGTACTGGGATAGAATATGCTTAACATTCAGACAAGGAGGGCTGAGCAAACAGTGTTGACCCCGATCAAACTGCTCTGTAGGAGCAGTTTGATCTTGGTCTGCTCTGTTTGCCCTTGGATTGGTACTTTTAGAAACATCTAAGGATAATCAAACACATTTGTTAAAATTTTATGTAAATTATGAGCGAAGTTTAAATATATATTTGGTAATAATGGTATTATTCTTCATAAAAAAAAAATCCTTTTCTACCCTACCATTTTTTTAACATGTTATCCTAAACACACATTTATTTATTGGCCTTACAAAACAGCACTCTAAGGATGGGGATCAAATTACTTTTTTTTTCAGAACTTAGTATGATTGCGTATCAAATTGAACAAAATTTTTGAGTTGAAAAAATTTTGCCCAGGGAAAATTGTGGTGTGTTGGGCAGGTGCGAGGAAGGCTTGGGTAGAATTAATTTTTCTGCAATACATGGTCATGTAGTATGTGCAATCAAATGGCAGGAGGAATAGAAAATATCCTCTCTGACCAACAGTTTTGCTGTTGCAATTTTTCTTCATAAGTGAGTACTGTCATTGTTTTTGGCTCCGTCGTACATCTGTCAACAATGTACTGAAAAGACATCTCCTCCTAAACCAGTGAATGGATTTTGAAATAATTTTACAGGAATGTTCCTTGGGTGACCATCTACTAAAATTGCCTAAATGGTTGTGCTCCGCTAAACAAAATGGTCGCCAGAGCTAAAAATAGAAAAATCTTAAAAGGACATCTCCTCCTAGGCCACTGACCCAGTTTCAAAATAATTTTACAGGAAGGTTCCTTGGGTGACCCTCTACCGAAATTGCTCCAACCGTTCCGCTCGGCTGAACATGATAGCCGTGAGCTAAAACCAAAAAAACCTTTAAACATTTTCTCTACTGTCAACAATTTACTTAAAAGATATCTCCTCCTAAACCAGTAAACGGATTTTGAAATAATTTTAAAGGAATGTAGCTTGGGAGACCCTCTACCAAAATTGCCTAAATTGTTCTGCTCCGCTGAACAAAAGGTCCGCCAGAGCTAAAAATAGAAAAAACCTTAAAACGACATCTCCTCCAAGGCCACAAGCATAATTTCAAAAAAATTTCACAGGAATATTCCTTGGATGACCCTCTGCCAAAATTGCTCAAACTGTTCTACTCAGATGAACAAGATTGCTTCCAGAGGTAAAAATAGAAAAAACCTTTAAACGTGGTCTGGTCTGTCAACCATTTACTTAAAAGACATCTCCTAAACCAGTGAACATATTTTGAAATAATTTTACAGAAATGTTTCTTTGGGGACCCTCTACCAAAATCGCTGAACAAAATGGCCACCAGAGCTAAAAATAGAAAAAAAAAACACCTTAAAACAACATCTCCTCCATGGCCGCTGGCCCAATTTCAAAATAGTTTCACAGGAAAGTTCCTTGGGTGACCCTCTACCAAAATTGATCAAACAGTTCCATTCGGATCAACAAGATGGCTGCCAGGGGTAAAAATAGAAAACCTTTAAACGACTTCTCTTTAACCAGTGAACAGATTTTAAAATAATTACACATGAATTTTCCTTGGGTGACCCTCTACCAAATTTGTTTCTCTCAGATGAAAAGATGGCTGCCAGAGCTAAAGATAGAAAAACCTTTAAACGACTTCTCCTCTTTAACCAGTGGATGGATTTTGAAATAATTTCACATGAAAGTTCTTGGGTGACCCTGTACCAAAATTGCGTAAACCATTCTGCTCGGATGAACAAAATGGCAGCCAGAGCTTAAAATAGAAAAACCTTTAAATGTCTTCTTCTCCTTAACCAGTGGATGGATTTTGAAATAATTTCACAGGACTGTTCCTTGGGTGACCCTCTACCAACATTGCTCAAGTCGTTCCCCCTCGGATGTTTAAGATGGCTGCCAGAGCTAAACGGCTACTCTATTTTTCGCATCTTCTCCTGAGCCAAAAGGCCAATTGACTCGAAATATAGGAAGCATCGGGGTGACTTGTAGATCAAAAATAGCTAAAATCGTTCTGATTGGAAATCCAAGTTCATGGCGGCCATCTTAAAAATCTATTTTCGCTTCTTTTTAACTGAAAGGCCAATTGACTCGAAACTTGGTAGGAAGCATCAGGATGACTTGTAAATAAAAAGTAGCTCAAATTGTTCCGATCCAAGATGGCGGCAATGGCGACTATCTTGAAAATCTATTTTTCGCTTCTTCTTCTGAACCAAAAAGCTAATGGACGAAACTTGGTAGGAAGTGTCATGGTGACTTGTAGATCAGAAATGGCTAAAATTGATCCTTTCGGAAATACAAGATGGCCGCATCTTGAAAATCTGTTTGCCTTTTCTCCTGAACGGAAAAGCCAATTGACTTGAAACTTGGTAGGAAGCAAAGGGGTGACTTGTAGATCAAAAAAATAAATAAATAAATAAAATAAAATAAATAAATAAAAAATAAATAAACAAAATAAAATAATAATAAATAAATAAAATCTTTCCAATTGGAAATCCAATTTCTAATGAACTATAAATGTTTTTACAATAATTTATCAGTGTCTGATACTATTGTTTATCAAACAATATTAATCACATCTCAACCACTGTCTATTGTATCATATATACAGTTTTAGATATGTAATTTGATAATAGTCTTTAACTCTGTTTGCCCATAAGCATATTTACTAAATATTCACAAGTTTCCATACCACCATATATCAGTAACAGTTCATGAAACGATAATTCCAGTAGAATTAGGAACTAATTAGATGATCGTATTCACTGTACCACAGTACGAGTACAGCATCAATATAATGAATCAAGTTACTGCTGTTATAGTTTACAAATCGCCAGCATCAACGTTTGTTGTCTACAGGTTTCACCTTTGCGATAATATAGATTAATATGGTAACGTGACAGTTGTTCTCACACTGTGATAAGAATTGTTATTAAATGTTTTTACTTCCCTTTAACAAAACTAGTGTACCCAGGTACCATACTCCTGTTGATAGCATACAGATGTCTGTTTTGTTGAGTCACCATTCGCCAGATTCATCAGAGGGGCAAGAATGCATTTCGCCCATACAATAGATAACTTCTTATCCAGTAATTATCACAAACAGAAATGCTCTTCACAGATCTATCAAAATGTCACTTTCTGACATTTTCTTCACAGATTAATTAAAATGTCACTTCCTGACAGTCTACAGTTTTACTTTTTTTGTTTTTTTGTTTAGTTTTATTCAGTTCAAATTCTTCATAACATGTGATATACACAAAACATATTTTTTTAGAGAAAAACAAAATAAAAAAGAAAAAAAATGTAAGCAAATATTCAGGTTTAAGAAGATAAAAATAGTATTACTCACACAACCTGGCTTGTGTTTATGTCGTGTCTTATCAAATGGCCATTGCCCCACAGTCTCCTATCAAATTGGATAAGCAAACAGTGAAGACCCCAGTCTACAGTTTTTCTTCATAATAACACAACATTCCTCTATGTCTACAGAAACACTTCTAAATTTAATCACAATAACTGAGTCTTTTTGCAAAGGTGTGAATAGATTAAATCAAGGTTAATACTGCGTGATAATTACAGCTCACTATTGTATTGGTATATTTACCACTAAGCGACACACACTGTACAGCAGGTGATAAATTATTGATTTACTGATGCATCACTGGTATACTACAATACATAAATTTGTCACAGCCCCCTTAGAAGTCTGTTTATCACTTCTTCTGAATGGAAAGGCCAATTAGCTCTAACCTGGGTAAGAAGCATAGAGCGGACTGGTAGAATATAAAATGGCGGCCATCTTGAAAATCTATTTTCCCCTTCTTCTACTGAACCAAAAGGCCAATTGACTTGAAACTTGGTAAGAATCTTTTAGGTGACTTGTAGATAAAAAATAGCTTAAAGTTTGTGGCCCCCCCAGTTGCCATCTTGAAAATCTATTTTGAACTTCGTCTTCTGAATAAAAAGGCCAATTGGCTTGTAATTTGAAAGGAAGTATGCGGTTTGACTTGTAGGTCAAAAATAGCTGAAATCATTCTGATAGGAAATCCAGCGGTTGCCCTAGCAGCAAAAATCTATTTTGAACATTTTCTCCTGAACCAAAAGGGCATTTGGCTCAAACTTCATTGGTAGTATTGAGGTGACTTGTAAATCAAAAGTAGCTAAAATCATTCTGATTGAAAGTCCAAGATGATCGCTGTCTTGAAAATCCGTATTGAACTTCTTCTCTTGAACCAAAAAAGCCAATTGACTCAAACTTGTCTGATAATCAGGTGAGCTATATAGGGCCATCTTGGCCCTCATGTTATACTCACCTGACCCGAAGGCTTAGGATGAGCTATTCTGATCACTTACTGTCGGTTGACATACGTCATTCGTCGACTCCTTTGAATGACTTCTCTGTAACCTCTGGGAAAATTTTCATCAAATTTCATGTGGAGCCTTCTGTTAATGTGGGTTTGAAAATTGGTTCAAATGGTCATGGTCCGATAAATAAGATGGCTGTCATGCCCATATATGGTAAAAGCACTTAAACTCTTCTTCTCCAGAACCAAGAAAGCATTAAGGCTGAATCGCGGAATACAGCATCGGAGACTCAAGGTCTACCAGAGATGTTCAAATGATGATAGTAGATTGACCTTTGACCTTTTTATATCAAGGTCAAATTTGAGTCCCCATGCATTTGTATGGAAAAAAGATAGTAAAAAGTCATTTTCTTAAAATGTGTTAGATACTACTGGCTGAAACTTACACGGTATGAGTCGATTATGAAAACTTTAGTTACAATCAAATTTTGTCCCCTGGGTATTATCTGTCCTTGCGTCAGGGCTATATAAATGTAAAAAATTGTGTTATTTTTTAATACTTGTCTTCTTTGAAACTGCTTGAGCAGTTTTCTCCAGATTTTACATGGGGTCGAAAGTCATTTTCTCAAAATATATTAAAGACTAATGGTTGAAACTTATGATTTATGATAAATTATTGAACTTTTTAATTACAATCTAAATTTTGTCCCCTGGGTGTTATCTGCCCTTGCCCCTGGCTGGATACATGTATAAATTTGTGTAATTTTTAAATGTCTTCTCTGAAACCACATAAGCAATTTTCCACCAGATTTCACATGTTCCTGTCGACAGGGTATTGATATTTTGTTTGAATGATTCCGTCCCATTGAACAAGATGGTTGCTATGCCCAGATGTTAAAAAGACTTAAAAATCTTCTTCTTTAGAACCAAGAAAGCTTTGAGGCTGAATCTTGGTATACAGCATCAAGGACTCAAGATCTACTAATTTTGTATAACTGATGGTTTTAAATTGACCTTTGACCTTTTTACGGCAAGGTCAGATTTGAGCCCCCGTACATTTATATGGCGAAAATGTTGAAAATCAAATATTTACTCAATGGATAATTAAGACTAATGGCTGGAACTTTCAACATATGATAAAAGTAGTAAAACGCTTCAGCTACTGTCAAAATTTTGGTGGTTACCTGCCCTTGCCCTAGGGCTTTTTTAGCAATTTTCACCAGATTTCACATAGGGCCTTCTGTTGATATTTTGTTTGAATGATTCCATCCCATTGAACAAGATGGTTGTTATGCCCAGATGGTAAAAAGACTTAAAAATCTTCTTCTTTAGAACCAAGAAAGCTTTGAGGCTGAATCTTGGTATACAGCATCAAGGACTCAAGGTCTACTAATTTTGTTCAACTGATGGTTTTAAATTGACCTTTGACCTTTTTACGGCAAGGTCAGATTTGAGCCCTCATACATTTATATTGGGAAAATGTTGAAAATCATTTGCTCAATGGATAATTAAGACTAATGGCTGGAACTTTCAACATATGATAAAAGTAGTAAAACGCTTTAGCTACTGTCAAAATTTTGGTGGTTATCTGCCCCTGCCCTAGGGCTTTTTGATTGTGTTGGGGTTTAATGACACGTCAACCCTTGTGGGTCAGTTTGTATTGTCTCCCAGAAAAAGGGAGAAAAGAGATAGAAGAGATAGTTGAGATGAAAGATAGGGTCAGGGAAGAATGAGGAACAGGAATGAAAGTGGAGAAACAGAAGAAAGAAAACATTCGTTCACTACCCTTACCTGCTACAAGGATAGCAGGCCTTGTCAGACTGCAAGCCAAGAACAGTTGGACACCCCGGTGACATAAGATGTACAATATTTTCGCCCAACCCGACCATCCCCCCCCCCCCTCCCCCCTTGCCCTTGGGCTATACACATGTATAAGATTGTGAAATCTTCCAATGTCAGCTTGAACAATTTTCATTAGATTTCAGTTGGGGTCTTCTGCCCAAAGGATGTTGACAATTGTTTCAAATGGTTCTGTGCCATTGAACAAGGTGGCTGCCATGCCAGTATATGGTAAAACACTTAAAATCTTCTCCAGAATTAAGAAAGCTCTGAGGCTGAATCTTGATATACAGCATCAGGGATTCAAAGTCTACTAAATATATTGAAATAATGGTACTAGGATGATCTTCGACCTTTTTATGCTATGGTAGATTTGTGTCCTAGTTGCTGTGGCAGTACTGGAAGAAGTTGCATGGCATTTGCAGATATGCACTAGCTTTTTCTATCAGGTGAGCGAATCTAGGCCCATTGCTTTCTTGTTGTTGTTTATTTTTGTCTTTTTAGAGAGAAGAGCATAGTGATATATATGAACATCTCACAAAGTTTACATCAAAAAAGAAGAAGTCTGAAATGAATGCGAGTTGTGAAGAATTTGCTAAGCAAATTGAAGATAGTAATGGACGTCAGGATGTAAGTAAAGCATTACTTGGAAAACCAGTATTATGATAATATAGATAGACAGTAATCTAAAGAGAGTATTTTGTATTGGTCAGCTGGTAGATGACTTTGTCCATTGCTTTGAGGCATTTGCTTTTGTCATGCCTCATACTTCATAATCTTGCTTCAACATAAATAGTATATTTCGTTAATAATATTACAAACAGGTAAGAGAAAAGTCCAGGGAGTGCCACAGTCTCAAGCTGCAGCCCTTCCCAGACACCAAGAGGAGGAAACAGACAAAACCAAACAAGCGCAGATCAAACAAACGTATGAAAAGCACTAAGATTAGCTGTCTCTTCCCCAAGCAAGGTGATGCGCAGTGCTCAAAGCACGAACAAAATAACACAAGGCAAGACTTAAAACAAATCGCCTCGTAGAGTAAACCACAAAGCAACAAAGAGTGAGATTAACACCGAGACCACCACCTCAGAATGGTCAGTAGAATAAACCACCGGGGGTTGATAACTAGGCATGCAACCTGCCGCATAATATCTAGGCTATAGTCAATTCTTTTATAACGGTTAATTAGTTTTCTAAAACAGTATTTGTTTGTTAAATGATATTTCATATATAAAGAGTTAGAAGAAGTATCAAGTAATGACCTGTAATTGCTATAAATTAAGTGATAACATGTTGAGCGAAGAACATCAGTGATTGAGAGCAGGGCTTATGGAATTGAAAATTGCAAATTTGTCCATTCATCTTTGGTTGCATTTACAGCGTTTGTCAAGACTTTTTTTGCTGCATTTACGGAGTTTGCCGAGCAGAGATCTTGGTATTATCGGAAGCATTGTTAATGAATTACCGTATTGCAATTTCCAATCACAGATGCTGCTTTATTGATAAAATAACCAGTGACATACAAACATTGCTTACACATGCTGAACCTACATGTGCATAATTGTCACGATTGTAAACAGCAATATAGCTCAATGTTACCAGACATGCGCACTCAGTCAGTGCAGAGCGCAAAAGGGAAACAACCATCATTGCCTTCCTTTCTATTTTTCTTTACATCGTGGCAAGTTATGCTGCAGCTAACTACAACATTTCAGGTCACCTTTAGCATAGAAAGGCATGATCGTCCACCTATCCGTGAGTCCACACGTCTACACTTTCCAATAAGAACATCTCCAAGGCCAGTTGGCCGCCTATCTTGATAAAATTTCACAGGTACCAAATAGGCTGTATTAGGTTTTAGGGCAGATCTGGTCGGAACTTTGGTTTCCAAGACAACCAAACAGTCACATAGAAATATAATAAATAATATTGGGAGAATGTTGTCCGGACTTCATTTTTTATCAAATCTTCATCAGTCTTGCAGATAATGAGCGCAGGCATAAAATCTTGGACAAGTTGGATTTTGGCTGACTTCTGACTATTGGCATGAGAGTTATCCACCCTTGAGGGCCCTATAGACTTCGGAAAATGTCCGAACAATAGCAGTTTCCTTTTTTTTAAATCTTCATCAGACTTACTTCTAAGGCGGTGGTCCCGGTGTTAGTCTTACTCTTTGTTGCTTTGTAGTTATTCTACAAGGCGATTTGTTGTATGTCTTTCCATGTGTCATTTTGTTCTTATGTTTTTCAGTCCTTTTAGTATTGCCATTACCTCGCTTGGGGAAGAGAGAGCTAATCTTAGTGCCTTTTGTACGTTTGTTTGGTTTGTGCTTGTTTAGATTTGTCAGTTTCCTCTTCCTCTTGGGGTCTGGGAAGGGCTGTGGTTTGTGATTGTGGCACTCCCTGGACTTTTTCTCTTACCTTTTTTACAGGTAATGAGGACAGCCATAACATTTCGGGCAAGTTTGACATAAGAGTTACTCAGCCTTTAGTCTTTCATAGATAATGGAGAAAATTTTGTCCAGGGCCCAGTTATTCAAAGCGTCGTTAGCTTACCGAGCTTGTTAAGGGTCATTTTGTTAACTGTTTTAGCGGATTCAATATACAGTATTCTGATACTTTTTGCTGAAAAAATGGGAGAAGCTTTTGCACTGCAAAAGCTACTCACATTTTTTCAGCAAAAAATTTCAGTATATTTGTGTATCACTCGATGTAAATTTTAACAAATCGTTAACTAACGACATCGTTAGTTTTGAACAACTGGGCCCAGATAATATCCATTTCATTTCTGATTGCATTTTCATCAAACTTGTAGATAAAGTGCACAAGCATGAAATCTCAGACAAGTTCGACTTTGGCCCAGTTTGGACTATTGGCAGAAGTTACCTGCCCTTGAGGTCCCATAGACTTCCGTAATTGTTGTCTGGGCGATAGTTTTCCTTCTGATTGTTTCAAAGTGGCTCCTATGATAATGATACATCTGAGACAAACTTTGTGAACTGGAACATACTTTGCAAATTATTTTTATCTGAAATTCTGCAAGTTGAGCCGGACACATTATTCATCCATTTATAAAATCAGAACTGAACCAGCTGGTGTTATCACTAAAACAGCTTAGTACTTACTTATTAAAAAAAAAGGTAAGAGAAAAGTCCAGGGAGTGCCACAATCACAAACCGCAGCTCTTCCCAGACCCCAAGAGGAAGAGGAAACCGCCAAATCCAAACAAGCACAAATCGAACAAATGTACGAAAAGCACTTAGATTAGCTCTCTCTTCCCCAAGCGAGGGAACCCATGAAATGCCAAGAAAACCTGTGTCTGAAAATGTCATTTGTTTATGTCGTCTGCTGAATATTCTTGCAAACTTTTCAAACCTTTTTTTGCATACAGGCAAATAGTGTGGGACCCAGATCAGACTGCTCCTAGAGGAGCTGTCTGATCTGGATCCACACTGTTTGCGAAAATGACTTTAAAATTACAGGCAGATGACAAAGCAGACCACAATTGTTGAGATTGGCAGTATAAGGGTTAGCAAACATTGAAATATTTGGCTCTGTGATATGTTATAACTACATTTCCCTCAATATATCTCAAGGTCAAGGTACGTATTGAACTGGAGACAGTAAATAAAGGACAGGAGCTAAATACAACAATGGCAAGGATGTCAAAAGCCTTGAAAGAAAAAATGGAAGAAATAATGGATTTGAGTGATGCAGAATCTGAAGTTACTGCAGGTATGCATTCCATACATAGGTCTTGATAAGGGAGGGTATCAGGTAACTATTTTTCTTATTTCTCCACGAAAACATATGTTGTGGGTACTCATTAGAAGTGCCTCAGCAAGGCACTTCTAATGAGTACCCACAACAATTGTTTTCGTGGAGAAATAAGAAAAATATCAATACTTTTAGATTGAAAAAAGCGCCTTAATTTGTACTATGAAATTTCCATAGTTTACATGTAACAGAGATTGGTTGCAGAAAAACTTGTTACAAGTACATAAGGGTTGTTCAGAAAGACTTATCAAGTGCTAAATATTTTCTACTGCTCATAAATAATTAAATAGAAGTTGATACATAAATTGGTATATATGTTGTTATGGCTGTACAAATACCAGACTGTAAAGAATGAACAGTCTGGAATTCTGCAGCCATAATAACAACATACACTCCTTACCAATTCATTTATGTGTAAACTTCCATGTGCACCAGGAAAATGTACCGATATAATTTTGACCCCCTTAAAGTCACTTTTATATAGTAAAACTGGGCTTTAAAGGGGTATACATTATTTTCATTTTTCTTATTTCTGCCCAAAAATGTAGGTTGTGGGTACTCTTAGAACCCATTTGGTGAGGTGGTTCTTACCAGTACCCACAATGTTTTGATCAGAAATTAAAAAAAAAAAATGTTAGAACTTTTATCTGAAAGCTCAGTTTTTGATGGTGAAATTTTCAATATATTTGATTAGGCATGTTTTCGTAATGGACAGTAATCCTACCTTGGAACAGCGTTGCATTATTATTGTATATATGGACAGTTGTATTTAGTAGGCATCTCATTGTCCAGTCTGGTAAAGTACATATATATTTTCCATTAACAGCAAGCTTTCTTAAATTATCTCAGTAAGTAAAATGTATCCATGAATTGTGCTTTGGTAAAAGGAGAAATTCTTTGGGAAAAGGGGAAATGCTTTGAAGGTTTGCAGTAACAGTAGTTTTAATAAAATGAGGGGGTGGTCGGGTGGTGCGAAGGTGTTGTGTATCTTACGTCACTGGGGCGTCCAACTGATACTGGCTTACAGTTTGGCAATGCCTGCTATTCTTGTAGCAGGTAACGGTAGAGGGGAAATGTTTTTATTTCTTCTAATTCTTCACTTTCATTCCTGTTCCTCTTTCTTCCCTGTCCCTCTCTTTCATCTCTTCTACTATTACTTCTATCTATTTTCTCCCTTTCTCTGGGAGATGACCCAAAATGACCCATATGGGTTGACGTGTCATTAAACCCCAACACAATCAATTTAATAAAACGCTGCACTTCAGAAATACAGCCTCAATGACAAAACGTATTGTAGGATCTTCGAAATACTGAAAACTGTAAAGAAATATAAAAAGCTGGTGTACAGAACTAGACATTTAGGCCAGTATCTTCATGTGTTAGGGGAGAGTGAGGTTGAGGTGGTTTGCAGCTTGTTATGTCCAACATAAAAATTCCAGCATTCCTGGTGGTAAACAGACAAATAAGAATATTCCTGCTTTGATATGATAATTAGTACATCTCGAGGGTTGAGCGCAAGACTATGGTAACTCAAACATATTTTTGAAACCCTTGTTTAGGGGCAACTTGGACCCCTTTGTAAACAATGCAAATTTAGGTGCCATTGCTCATACGAGCAATGGCACCTAAATTTTCATTGTTTACAGAAAGAAATGTTGTAATCTTCATAACACCTTCATGGTGAAGAGATTAGGTTTGGGGAAAAACAACCATCTGACTTACGCTAGTCTTGCGCTCAACCCTCGATCTACTTAAACAGTTATTTATCATATGTCTGTTTTGTTTCCAAGATTATTTGTGCAGGGCCATGTGCAAATTGTCTACCGGCAAGTACAGGCAGCAAAGATCCGGACCAGCCTGCACATCTGCCCAGTCTGATCAGCACCTTTACTGTTGGCTAACAGAATCATTGGATACTACAGAATGTATGAATGGAAGGCAAAGGCATGGATGATACTTTGTGCATGCACAGGATGATCTGAATCTGCACATTTTGTACTTGTCCTAAGACACTTTTTGCTTGACATACCATTTTTAACCCTTCTCTTGCTGAACACGACATGCCCTGTCGTAGCAAACAGTGTAGATCCAGATCAGTTGGCTTCTTCAGAAAACAGTGTAGATCCAGATCAGTTGGCTTCTCTTATTTGGATCTGCATTGTTTGTCATTATATATGTGAATTTCTATCAAAAACTTGGATCAAGTAATCTGATTGACTGGAAATTAGAAGTGGTCGTGGTATCTTAATTTATTCAGCATGAAAAGGGTTAAAGTGCTTGTCAGCTGCAATAGAGATTTGTCACTATTTCGCAAGGATTGATGATTATCAAAGTCTTTGTGAGATTGATGGCTTAAATTCAAATCTTGATGGTTGTCAAAACCACCAATGAGCATATGTTTGAATATATAGTGCTCGGAGGGTAATTTGACAGTGACATCACGCCAGCTACCATTCTACCTGGGGGTGAGGCCTGGTTTACATGAATTATCAAGAAAACGTTACAAATAATTTTATGTAGAAAAAAATCTTATGGCTGTAAGTGTGTTTCAGTTTAATATGTTGCAGTAGGGCAGTTCTTGGAGCGGAGTGCTCTGGACGAACGGTTAGACAATTGTTTAGTGCACAATTCCTAGCAGTATCTCAGCGTTTTTTAGCTCACCTGTCACATAGTAACAAGGGGAGCTTTTGTGATAACATTTGTCCTGTCGTGCATGCGTCCGTGCAAATGTCCATAAACAATTTCTTCAAAGAATACCTTCTCGTAAACCACTGATTGGACTTCGACCAAACTTCACAGGAATGAGCTTTGGTTGGTCGTCTTTCAGAGTTTTCAAATGGTTCTGGTCCATTGCACATCTAGGTCATAGGAGCTTAAAATAGATTTTTAACTGAAAACTTAAAAAATCTTCTTGTCTGAAACCAGAAGGCCCAGGTCTTTGATATTTAGTATGCAGCTTCATATAGTGGACCTCTAATTATAGCCAAATGTTCAAATTATAGCTCTGGGGTCAAAAATGGCCTTGCGCCAGGGGTCACTTGTCTTACATAGACCCATATAGTGAAAAAACTAAAAGCTTGTGTCTGAAAGCAGAAAGCCCAGGCCTTTGATATTTGATACATAGTTTCACCTAGTGGACCTCTACCAAGATTTTTGCCATGGGGCCACAAATGGCCCCACCCCATGGGCTAACATGTTTTACATAGACTTATATAGAGAAAAACCTTCAAATATCTTCTTGTCTGAAACCAGAAGGCCTGAGCCTTTGATATTTGGTACATAACTTCACATAGTGGACCTCTACCAAGATTGATCAAGTTATTGATTGATCAGGTTATTGGGGCCGCCATGTTTTACATAGACTTATATAGAAAAAACCTTCAAAAATCTTATTATCTGAAACCAGAAGGCCTGAGCCTTTGGTATTTGGTACTTAGCTTCACCTAGAGGACCTCTGCGAAGTTTTTCAAATTATATCCCTGGGGCCTTAAATGGCCCCGCCCTAGGGCGGACATGTTTTGCATAGACTTGTAAAGGAAAGAAACTTTAAAAATCTTCTTATCTGAAAGTGCAAGGCCTAGTCCTTTGATATTTGGTATGTAGCATTGCCTAGAGGTCCTCTGAAGAGTGTTCAAATTATGCCCCTGAGGTAAAAAGAGGCCCCACCCAGAATGGGGGGTGGGGGTCACTTGTTTTACATAGAGCAAAAAGCCATTTGCAATGATTAGGCCTAGGACTATCAAACTAACAGGGAGGATCGACCTGAAGAGAAGATGACCTTTAAGCCAAAAAAAGCTTATAATTCTGCAATGCTTATAGTTAGGACCCTCAAACTTAGTAGATATGTTGGTCCTCACCAGTAGGTGATCCTGAGGGCAAAGGTCAAGGTCATCAGGACCTTTAGTACTAAAAAATTGGTGCCGGCCTCGATGGCTCAGTTGGATGCGCCGTCCGACTGGAGACCAGGAGGTTGCGGGTTCAACCCCTGCCGAGGTCGGCAACATTTTTTCGTGGAGATTGATCATGAACTATTTTCTATGGTCATTCTCTCCCTTCCGCTGATTAAAGAAGGGCAGTTGTCAGTTTCTGGCGAAAGAATGTGCACAATACTGGTTAACCGCTTAGAGGACTAAGCCTGCCCAGTAAACGTGTGGTTAGGTAAACTGACCGCGCTCGACATGACCCCATTGGGTGACAAACAAACAAAATTAAAACTTGACAATATGTCTTTGGCTTGGCCCGCCGTGGTTCAACTATTGGTTTTCATTTACTCTAGCATACAGTAGAATTAGCCATGAGTACTCGTCTTTGTTTATTATAGTGATTAATTTGATTTTTATGTTTTGGCTTTGATGCATTGACTGAGTTGGGAGCCTTTATGCGAACCGAATTTTTATGTATTTCTGTATTAAGAGTAGCATCGGGACCCAGGGTGAAGTTAGCTAGCTGTAAAAGTGCTTTAAACCCCCCGGTGGTTTGCTCTACCGACCGTTCTAAGGCGGTGGTCCCAGTGTTAGTCTTACTGCTTTTTTGCTTTGTGGTTTATTCTACGAGGCGATTTGGTGTAAGTCTTTCCGTGTGTCATTTTGTTCTTGTGTTTTTCAGTCCTTTTAGTATTGCGATTACCTCGCTTGGGGAAGAGAGAGCTAATCTTAGTGCTTTTCATACGTTTCTTCGGTTTCTGCTTGTTTAGATTTGTCAGTTTCCTCTTCCTCTTGGGGTCTGGGAAGGGCTGCGGTTTGTGATTGTGGCACTCCCTGGACTTTTCTCTTACCTTTTTTGGTAACTGGGTGATGGTTGGGGCTAAGACCCTCAAACTAAGAAGGGATGTTGGTCTTCACCAGTAGATAACTCTGAGGGCAAAGGTCATGGTCAAGATCACCATGACCTTAAGCTTATAATTTGGCACTGCTTGAGGCTAGAACCCTTGAACTTAGACGGGATGTTGGTCTTGACCAGTAGATGACCCTAATGACAAAGGTCAAGGTCACAGAGACTTCTAGTACAAACAAGCTTATAACTTGCTTAGGGCTATGACCCACAAACGTAATAGGGATGTTTTTTCTCACAAGAAAATGAGCCTGAGGGCAAAGGTCATGGTCAAGGTCACCATGATGAACATTATTATGTCACTGTTGACATTTTACACAAAGGACATGCTTCAAGCATTCTTGTCCTCGTATATATGAGCACGGATTATCAGCAAGTGGAAATCATTCAAACTAAAAGTTTAACTAGACTTGCAGATTTACGTCTTATCTTTTTTTAACTGTTTTAAATCTGTTCAGTTATCGATGATTGCAAAATGTTTTTTCTTTCTAAACATAATTTTCTTTTATATTTAGTTCTTAAAAAAGTTTGAAATAAAAAAAAAAAAGAAAAACACTAGGATTTGAACCCATCAAGTCTAGATTTAAAGTCTAGGAAAACTACCACTGTTCTATTACGGATTTACAGTTACTGCTACTTGCAATGTTTATTGAAGGTAGCTATTCGGGTAACATTTACCTAGTTATTTAAATGGACTTGGTCTAACATTATAAACAATCAATGACGTCTCTGTCAACTTATCATCCGAGGATAGTACATGTAATCTTTTGCTGGATGAGTGCTTAAAATGTGTTAATATATTTGTCAGGGCACGAGGTCCAGAACAGGACTAGGAAAGAACAGTTAGGTTTTCCATTTGAAGAACGTGATCTACCACCAAGGTCAGGGTAAGTTGGTTTGTGTCCTGAAAAACAAGAGGCCTAAGCTTATATGCAGACAGGAAACTGCAAACTTGGCTTGTTTCCACACAATCTTCTAAGCGTCTTCTCTATTTAAGCACTTTGCACAGCACTAGTTAAGGCCCTTTTTTCAATCCAAAAGTATTGATATTTTTCTCATTTCTCCACAGTGAGTGCCCACAACATATGTTTTCATGGAGAAATAAGAAAAAAATTATCGGATACCCTCCCTTATCTAGACCAATGCCTTACTCATACATGACCATATATGTGTTTGCTGTCTTATTGTTGTATAATGTCCTGTCTGGCTTTGTGATCATATTGGGAGAGAGGGAACTGTTTGCTTTGCTTTACCTTGGTTTCTTGGGAGTTAACCTGGTTTAAGTCCCCTAGGAGTTTTCAAACTGGCTGTTCCAAGGCGAATCCTCTGTTGCAGTCCCTCTTACACCCCGCCAATAATGGCAGGGTATTATGGTTTACCCTCCTGTTTATCACGCTTTTGAAGTCAGTCAATGTCCGTTGTGCGTCGTGCGGCATCAACAATGGCTTTAAAAGCCTACTCCTCCTACACCCTTGGGCCAGTTGACTCGATACTTGGTAGGAAGCATCAGGGTGACTTGTAGATCAAAAATAGCTAAAATCGTTCCGATCAGAAATCCAAAATGGCCCCCATCTTGAAAATCTATTTTTCGCTTCTTCTCCTGAACAGAAAGGCCAGTTGACAGGAAACTTGAAAGGAAGCATTGGGGTGACTTGTAGATCAAAAATAGCTAAAATCATGCCGATTGTAAATCCAAAATGGCCGCCATCTATTTTTCGCTTCTTCTCCTAAACCCAAAAATCAGTTGACTCGAAACTTAGTAGGAAGCATCAGGGTGACTTGTAGATCAAAAATAGCTAAAATCATGCCGATTGTAAATCCAAAATGGCCGCCATCTATTTTTCGCTTCTTCTCCTAAATCCAAAAATCAGTTGACTCGAAACTTAGTAGGAAGCATCAGGGTGACTTGTAGATCAAAAATAGCTAAAATTGTTCTTATTGGAAATTCGAGATGGCCGCCATGTCTGCCATCTTGAAAATCTATTTTTCGCTTCTTCTCCTGCACCAAAGGGCCATTTGACTCAAAACTTGGTAGGAAGCATTGGAGTGATTTATAGATAAAAAATAGCTAAAATCGTGCCGATTGTAAATCCAAAATGGCCGCCATGGTGGCCATCTTGAAAATCTATTTTTCACTTCTTCTCCTGAACCCAAATGCCAACTGACTCCAAACTTGGTAGGAAGCATCAGGGTGACTTATAGATCAAAAATAGCTAAAATAGTGCCGATAAGATCTCCAAGATGGCCATCATGGCCGCCATTTTGAAAATATATTTTTCGCTTCTTCTCCTGAACAGAAAGGCCAGTTGACTTGACACGTGGTGGAAAGCATTGGGGTGACCTGTAGATCAAAAAATAACTAAAATCATACCGATTGTAAGTCCAACATGGCCACCATGGACATCTTGAAAATCTATTTTTTGCTTCTTCTCTTAAACCCAAAAGTCAATTGACTCGAAACTCAATAGGAAGCATCGGGGTGACTTGTAGATCAAAAATAGCTAAAATCGTTCCGATCGGAAATCTAAGATGGCCGCCATGACTGCCATCTTGAAAATCTATTTTTCGCTTCTTCTCCTGGACCAAAAAGCCAGTTGTCTCAAAACTTGGTAGGAAGCATTGGGGTGATTTGTAGATAAAAAATAGCTTAAATCGTGCTGATTGTAAATCCAAAATGGCCACCATGATGGCCATCTTGAAAATCTATTTTTCGCTTCTTCTTCTAAACCCAAATGCCAATTGACTCGAAACTTGGTAGGAAGCATCGGGATGACTTCTAGATCAAAAATAGCTAAAATCATTCCAATTGGAAATCCAAGATTGCCGGCATGGCCGCCATCTTGAAAATCATTTTTCACTTCATCTCCTGAATCAAAGGCCAATTGACTCCAAACTTGGTAGGAAGCATTAGGGTGACTTGTAGATCTTAAATAGCTAAAATAGTGCTGATCGGATATCCAAGATGGCCGCCATGGTGGCCATCTTGAAAATCTTTTTTTTTCACTTCTTCTCCTAAACCCAAAAGCCAAATGACTTGAAACTTGGTAGGAAGCATCAGGGTGACTTATAGATCAAAAATGGCTAAAATCGTTTCCATTGGAAATCCAAGATAGCCGCCATGATGGCCATCTTGAAAATCTATTTTTCACTTCTTCTCCTGGACCGAAAGGCTTATTGACTTTAAACTAGGTAGGAAGCATCAGGGTGACCTATAGATCAAAAATAGCTAAAATGGTCCCTATCAGAAATCCAAGATGGCCGCCATGACAGCCATTTTGAATATCTATTTTTCGCTTCTTCTCCTGAACTTAAAGGCCATTTGACTCGAAACTTGGTAGGAAGCATTAGGGGGACTTGTAGATCTAAAATAGCTTAAATTGTTTGGATCAAAAATCCAAGATCTTGAAACTCGCTTTTTTTCCTGAACCAAAGGGCCAGTTGATTTGAAAATTGGTAGGAAGCATCGGGATGACTTGTAGATATAAAAATAGCTAAAATCGTTCCAGTTGGAAATCCAAGATGGTGGCCATCATGAAAATCTATTTTTCCCTTCTTCTTCTGAACTGAAAGGCCAGTTGACTCGAAACTTGGTAGGAAGCGTAGGTAAAAAAATAGCTCAAATCGTTGCACTTTTTCTCCTGAACCGAAAGGGCAATTGACTCAAAGTTCATTGGAAGTATCGAGGTGACTTGTAGATCAACAGTAACTAAAATCATTCTGATTGGAAATCCACGATGGCTGCCATCTTATTTATGATTATTATATTTCCTTGCCAGTGAGCTGTTTACATGTATAAGATGGTGATTCTTCAGAAACCACTTAGCCATTTGCCACCAAATTTCACATTGATCCTACTGTTGAATTGTGGTTGAGAGTTTGTTCAAATGATCACACTCCATTGATTCTCATGTCATATATATTCTTCTTCAAAATTAAGAACTGCTTAAATGATGATCTATTCATTAGGTGCGATGACAGGATTGGAAAAACATAACATGTGCATATCTGCAGGTGAGCGATCTGTTTCCCGTGGGCCTCTTGTTTAACAATTTTTGGGACTTGACTTCGTTTCTGGATAATTCCTCCTACAGTTTTCGTTGCGTCCTATTGAAACATAGGACAGTTTGACAATGAGGTGGTACAGCACGTATTGTTTAGATGTTACACCAAATTTGATAGAGTTACTTTGCTTTTTAGCTCACCTGTCACGTAGTGACAAGGTGAGCTTTTGTGATCACATTTTGTCCGTCGTCCTGCGTGCATGAGTGCATCTGCCCTTCCATCCGTCCGTAAACAGTTTCTTCAAACGACACCTCCATCTAAACCACTGATTTGATTTTGACCAAACGTCAAAGCAATGATCCGTGGTTGGTCCTCTTTCAAAATTGTTCAAATGGTTCAGGTCCATTGCATATCTAGGTCACAGGAGCTAAAAATATTTTTTTAAGTGAAACTTAAAAAAATCTTCTTTTCAGAAACCACTGGACTGATTTCAATATAATTTTGCAGAAATGTTCCTTTTGTGAACCTCTACCAAGATTGTTTAAGCCGTCTTGATTCGCAGAAAACTTGGCCTCTAGGGGGCAGGCTTTTTCCCTATATATCTGTATAGAAAACTTAAACTTTAAAAAAGCTTCTTTTCAGAAACCACTGGACCGATTTCAATATAACTTGGCAGAAATGTTCCTTTGGTTACCTTCTACCATGATTGTTCAAGCCGTCATGATATGTCAAAAAACTTTGCTGTTAGTGGCGGGGCTTATTTTACCTATATATCTATGAAGAAAACGTTAAAAATCTTCTTGTCAGACACCACTGGACAGAGTTCGATGTAATTTGGCAGGAATGTTGCTTTGGTGACCTTCTACCAAGATTGTTCTAGCCCTCATGATACGTCAAAAAACATGGCCACCATGGGGCGTGGCTTATTTTCCCTATATATCTATGTAGAAAACTTTAAAACTCTTCTTGTCAGAAACCACATAACTGATTTCAATATTACTCGGTAGGAATGTTTCTTTGGTGACCCTCTACCAAGATTGTTCAAGCAGTAATGATTCATCAAAAAGCATGGCTGCTAGGGGGCGGGGCTTATTTTCCCTATATCTCTAAACAGAAAACTTTAGAAATTTTCTTGTCAGAAACCACTGAACCTATTTCAATATAACTTGGCAGGAATGTTTCTTTGGTGACCCTGTACCAAGTTTGTTCAAGCTGTTATAATTCATCAAAAACATGGCCGCTAGGAGCGGGGCTTCTTTTCCCTGCATAGCTATATAAAACATTTTAAAAATCGTTTTGTCAGAAACCACTGGACCGATTTCAATATAACTTGGCAGAAATGTTCCTTTGGTGACCCTCTATCAAGATTCAGTTCAAGCCGTCATGATGCATTAAAAAATGCCCAGGGCTATAAAATTTATGCAAAAATCTTATCTTAGAGCAGTGAACTTGGCTGAAACTTAAATGGTAAGTGTGCAAATCTGTCTGCTCAGGTGAGCGATGTAGGACCATCATGATACTCTTGTTTAATGATTTTTCAAACTTAACTTCTTTTTCTTCCTGATAACCCCTCCTACAGTCTTCATTGGATTGCATTGAAACTTGTTGGATAGTGAGACCATGAAGTGGTACAGCACATATAGTTTTAAGGTTACAGTACACCAAATTTTAATAGTTATAGCTCTTAAAAGATTGTTCAAGCATGATTTTTATCGCACCTGCTTGTAGCAGGGTGCGATATAGGCGTCCGATTTTCCGTCCGTCCGTCCGTCCGTCCGTCCGTCCGTCCGTCCGTCCGTCCGTCCGTCCGTCCGTCCGTCTGTCAACATTTATGTCGACGTTCGACATTTATGTCAAAGTTAGTATTCTAATCAACTACAAGACTAAACAACCATCAAACCTTGCATGAAACATCTCCCTGACCTCCTGACTAAACATAGGCGTCCGCTTTTCCAATTGTCTGTCCATTCGTCCGTCCGTCTGTCAACATTTATGTCGACGTTCGACATTTATGTCAAAGTTAGTATTTTAATCAACTACAAGACTAAACAACCTTGCATGAAACATCTCCCTGACATCCTGACTTTGCGACATAGGTGCCCACTTTTCCAATTGTCTGTCTGTTCGTCTGTCTGTCCGTCCGTCCATCTCTTAACAGTTCTGTTATGTCGAAGTTCGACATTTATGTCAAAGTTAGTATTCTAATCAACTACAAGACTAAACAACCATCAAACCTTGTATGAAATATCACCCTGACCTCCTGACTTTGCGACATAGGTGCCCGCTTTTCCATCCGTCTGTCCGTTCGTCCGTCCGTCTGTCTCTTAACAGTTCTGTTATGTCGAAGTTCGACATTTACGTCAAAGTTAGTATTCTAATCAACTACAATTCTACAACAACGATCATACCTTGCATGACACATCTCCCTGACCTCCTGACTTGGCAGATATGTTGACCCAGTGACCTTGACCTATATTTTGCGCTCCATTGACTTTGACACAATTTACGTTGAAGTTCCAGATCTTCTCAACTATAAGGCGTACAACTACCAAACCTTGCATAGTGCTTCTCCTAGAGGTACAGACTTGGCAGGTACCTTGATCCGGTGACCTTGACCTATATTTTGCGCTCCAGTGACTTTGACATATTTTGCGTCGACATTCAATATCTCCTCAACTATAAGGCCTACAACTATCAAACCTTGCAAAGTGCTTCTCCTCAATGTACTGACTTAGCAGATACCTTGACCTGGTGACCTTGACCTATATTTTGGCTGCAGTGACTTTAACATAATTTACGTCAACGTTCCAGATCTCCTCAAGTGTAAGACCTCTAGCTACCAAACCTTGCATAGTGCTTCTCCAATATGTACTGACTTGGCAGGTATCTTGACCCGGTGACCTTGACCTATATTTTGTGCTCCAATGCCTTTTACACATTTTACGTCAACGTTCAATATCTCCTCAACTATAAGGCCTACAACCATCAAACCTTGCATAGTGCTTCTCCTCAATGTACAGACTCTGCAGGTACCTTGACTGGGTGACCTTGACCTATATTTCACGCTCCATTGACTTTAACACCGTGTACGTCACCCTTCCATATGTCCTCAACTGTAAGGCCTTCAACCACCAAACCTTATATAGCACTTCTTCTCGATGTATTGACTTGACAGGTACCTTGACCTGGTGACCTTGACCTATATTGTGCACTCCAGTGACTTTGACACATTTTATATTGATGTTCGGTATCTCCTCAAATATAAGACCTACAACCACTAAACCTTGCATAGTGCTTCATCTCATTGCACTGGCTTGGCAGGTACCTTGACCCAGTGACCTTGACTTATATTTGACAAATTTTACGTTGATGTTTGATAACTCCTCAACTATAAGGCCTACAACCACCATACCTTGCATTGTGCTTCTCCTTGATGTACTGAATTAGCAGGTACCTTGACCCGTGACCTTGACCTAAATTTCATGCTCCAGTGACTTTTACACATTTTACGTCAATGTTCCATTATCATTGGGCTGTATGATACGAAAAGTCAGTGCTGAAGATATAGCCATTAGAGGGAATGGGACTGGCCTGGAATATATGTGCCCCACTTGGCACTTTGTCTACATTTTTTTCAACCCAGTTTTCCAAGTAAGCACTGCTAAGAATGAAATAAACTTATTTAATAACCACATTCTGATTGTGGCTCCTGTGACTTTTGCGCCAGCAGGTGCGATGACGCCTTCCGCGGAATTCTTGTGATAAAGCTATTAATTGTATATTGTTGGAAAGAAAGAAGATGAGGAGAACTGCAGCCAGGCTGCAGTACACCAAATTTTCATATTCTTCAAAGGTTACAGTACACCAAATTCATAGCATTATTACTTATTAAAGCATCCTCTCTTGCTTCCAGGCTTACTCCTACAGTTTTCACCAGTACCAATTGAGACTATGAAGTGATACAGCACATATTGAATTGAGGTTACAGCACACCAATATTTTGGTAGAGTTATTACCAGTGCATGTTAAACACAGCCCTCTTTACATGTTTTGTCACCCTGCAGTGGTAGGGTATCATGCAGTGTCTGTGATGCTCTTATTTGTTTGTATGTGGGTGGTTTCTTGTGTGGCATTTGTTTTGTTATTATTCCAGGTAAAGAGAATTTTTACTTTTAATTTTCCTAAAATAAGATTCAGAATATATGCATGCTTTTATTTAAACCATTTACGCTTGATAACTTTCCTTCTCTTCAGATTGCACGAAGGTGAGTTGGTCCTCAGAGCAAATGACCACATCAGTAGGCTGTTTTTGTTATATGAGTTTTTGTTTATTTATTATTGTGTTGGATTGCATGTATAACGTGGATATCTATGAGGTTTTTAATCTACTTTTTCATTGGCCCTCACATGCCTTATTGATTTCAGAATGAGATTTCACCCCTTACCTCCAGGAAGGGGAGGACCACCAAATGTAAGAGGATTGACAAGAGGGCCACACTCATTTCCCCAACATCTAACAAGAGGGCGGCGGTTCCCACCATTTCCACCACCTCCTCCGCAGAGGAGTCGTTGGGAGCCACCATATTATAGCTCATATTACAGAAGGTAGGTTACTGTAGCAACATTATAACAACCATCTTGAACTGAATGTTAGAAAATTGTTCTCAAAGTCCTTTTGTGAATATTCCCCCCATATCCAGGCATCATCAAGACATAACTGAAAGATTGTTGGCAGTGGATCTGATATCTGCTCAAAAGAAATAGTCAGGAATGGCTATGGTCTCAAAGCAGTACCAAAGAATAAGGCGGAACAAATAATGACAAAAGAGCCCATTTACAACAAGAGACACACAAGCAAAGAAGAGCAGCTGCAGAGGAACTACCGCTTTGCTTAAAATATACTGAGAGCTTTAAACTGCATTTTCATTTATGATGTAGCAACATAAGTATGACATTATTTTAAAACACATACAATAATATATTTGAGGACACAAAGGCATCCTGAACAGTTAACCACTTGAAGGACCATAGAAGGATCAGACTAGATGATAAGTTCTTAATCATGTTTCATAGGTTGTCTCCCGATTGATGGTGATTGAATTTTGGTGCCTTGCAATCAAAAACACAAAGGTTTTCACCCTAATTGGGATATAACAGCCATGTTTCCTTTTACGGCATAAAATTCTTGCTGTAATGTGTCTTTTTAGCTCACCTGAGCCTAAGAAGGTTAGTAATCAGTTTCTGATTAAAGAATGTGCACAATACTGGGTAACCACTTAGAGGACTAAGACTGCTAATTAAAAATTTGGTTAAATAAACTGACTGCACTCGACATGACCTCTAGTAGGTTGATTGGGCCATAAAACCTCAATACAAACAAATTTATTTGTTTCAGCACAGTGAATATATTTATTACTGTGAGATCTCACTGATGAAGTGTGCAAACTTAACACATGTTTGTTTTTAACTGCACCATAATTACAGCAGTATTAGCCTATACAACTCTCACCATTCTCCAGTTTCCCAATATAATTTTTTCCATACCATACCAAGGCGGCTACTCTGTTGGAATTTGCTTTTGTTCCTGTGTCAAGTGTTGCAAATGTGTCCTTTCTGTGTAACTTCTATATTATTGTAAAATCAGTGCAGTGTATATGTTTCAGGAGAGGACATGTGTATGCTATAAGCTGCAATTAAATCCTGGACATTTTTGTCATTGTATGTATTCATGTCTGATATTAGTTATTGTTTAAACCAAAATAAATATATATGTTATATGTGCGGGTATAGTTTGGTAGGCTGTCTGTACATGTGATTTCTACTTCTGCTAATTTTCCTGTTTTAATTGTCCCCTGCCTTTTTGAAGAAAAGTGGAGAGACACTGTTTTTGGTTTTCCGTGGGGCGTGGCGCGTGGTGCATGGCGCGTGGTGCGTGATTCCGAGTTTTTAGTAGGTACTTTGTCCCCTTAACTCCTCCCACAGTTTTTGTCCGATCCTTTTGAAACTTTACAGGTGTTTTAAGGATGGTCTGAAGATCTGCATGTGGTTTTTTCAGAATCCTGAAATAATTTTTTATCACTTTTTCCGCATTTTTAACTTAGACATTTTTTGAGTTTTAATATTACAGAAGTCTATAGGAAGTAGGTACCTTGTCCCCTTAACTCCTCCCACAGTTTTTGGCCAATCCTTTGAAACTTTGCATGGGCTTTTAGGATGGCCAGAAGATATGCATGTGTTTTTTTCAGAATCCTGAAATTAATTTTTATTACTTTTTAGACATGTTGAACATAGACATTTTTTGAGTTCTAATATTACAGAAGCGTATAGGGAGTAGGTACCTTGTCCCCTTAACTCCTCCCACAGTTTTTGGCCGATCCTTTTGAAACTTTACATGGGCTTTCAGGATGGCCTGAAGATATGCATATGTTTTTTCAGAATCCTGAAATAATTTTTTATCACTTTTTCCGCATTTTTGACTTAGACATTTTTTGAGTTCTAATACTACAGAAGTATATAGGGAGCAGGTACCGTGTCCCCTTAACTCCTCCCACAGTTTTTGGCCGATGCTTTTGAAACTTTACAGATGCTTTAAGGATGGTCTGAAGATACGCATGTGTTTTTTCAGAATCCTGAAATTATTTTTTATCACTTTTTACACGTTTTGAACTTAGACATTTTTTGAGTTCTAATATTACAGCCTTAACTCCTCCCGCAGTTTTTGACCGATCGTTTTGAAACTTTACATGGGTTTTTAGAATGGCCTGAAAATATGCAGGTGGATTTTTTAGAATCCTGAAGTATTTTTTTATTACTTTTTCCGCATTTTTAACTTGGACATTTTTTGGGTTCTAATATTACAGAAGTGTATAGGGTGCAGGTACCTTGTCCCCTTAACTCCTCCCACAGTTTTTGTCCGATCCTTTTGAAACTTTACAAGGGCTTTTAGGATGGCCTGAAGATATGCATGCATTTTTTTCAGAATCCTGAAATAATTTTTTACCACTTTTTCTGCATTTTTAACTTAGACATTTTTTTGAGTTCTAATACTACAGAGACGTATAGGGAGTAGGTACCTTGACCCCGTAACTCCTACCACAGTTGTAAGCCGATCCTTTGAAACTTTACAGGTGCTTTAAGGATGGTCTGAAGATATGCATGTGTTTTTTTTTCAGAATCTTTAAATTATTTTTTATCACTGGTTTCCTGCTTCAATTCTTAGGTAATTGATACAGGACCAATGGTCCTCTGGTTAACTTTACCATTTTTAACACCTCAAATAAAAATAAGGCGGGGGACATAAATTCCCCATGGAATTTGCTTGTTGCTTATAAATTCAGAACTCTCCATAAGCAATAAGCATGCAAGCACTGAAATACATATAGAGAAATAAACATTTCACAGGTTGAGCGTCACACTGAGAAAATGCGTGTTTTGTAGTTTGTAAAATGGTCGCAAGCCAAAAGCATGGTAAATAAAATGTGATCAACACTAACTATTTAAGTGTTTAAATGCATTTGTGTCTGGAAAATTGCTCTTTTGTTGCTTAAGCTTTATTTTGTCTTTCAGAGAGGACTATGAATATGACATGGAATGCCGTCGGATTGACGATATGATGGATAGATACCGACTAACAGATCCATATCTTGAAGTTAGAAGACTTGAGGACTTGAGAGAACGACAACGGTCTCTTAGAGAGTTTGAAAATAAACGGTTAGATGAATTGATGGCCAGACAAAGGTTACAAGATCCTCTGCTTGAGTCTACACGCCTTGAAGACATTTTAAGAAGAAAACAGAAAATTGAGGAAATGGATCGAGCAAGATTAGAAGATATTATGCGAAGGAAGCGATTGTTGGAAGAAAATGATGTAGAAAAATTACGACTTGAAAGGTACATATATTTAACAAGGGCATACCTCAAAAAAAAATGCCTTCTGTGAAATGTGTTCATTGGAACAGTGTAATATCTATTTTTCACCTCTTCTCCTGTACCAAAAGGACAATTGACTTGAAACTTGGTAGGAAGCATCATAGGTGACTCATAGATCAAAAGGCATGTTTTCGTAATGACCAGGCCTTTTGCTAATCGCTCAGGTCAGGGGAAGACCAAGGTGAAACTTCAGCCAAAAAACTAGTCATGCAGCCTTGCTGAGTGGCTGGCCATGCACACTGAAAGAGTGATTGAATGGAAAGTCTGAAATTCTCCCAATGCATCTGTTTTAGATGTTTCAGCCTAAACTTATTTTTTAGGGAAAAATTTATGTATTTTTTTACTTAGCCAGAAATCAAAGAGTGGAGTGTTGTTTCATAATTATCAAACAACAAATGGATTCAAAGGAGATTATTAGATATATGTTTTTGTTAAAAATATTAAAATAGAAAATTATTCCTTATCTTCCAGTACTGAAACATTCAACAGACAGTTGGAACACAATTCCAAGGTTGAACACTCTAAATATATAACAACCAACTAATGTGCTGAAATTCCACCATTACAAAGCTTCAATCAAATGATTGCTACATCTCTGACATTCCACCATGTTGGCAAACGGTGCGATTGAAACTGTCAGTTTTTTTCTGCATTTTCTTCTGATTCTATACCCATAACTCATAACTGCACCCAATAAAGTCTGTAAAGGTTGCTCTTGGAAACAAAGAATACAGTCGTAAAAGATTCTCATGACTGCACTTATCTATAAAAGTATAAGTGAAGATAGCCAGCAAATGCCACAAGAAGCATAACTCTCCTGAGGCTTGACATTACGAAAACACACCTATTCAAATAAATACAGTCAAACCTCAATGGTGGGGGTGGTCGGGTGGTGCGAAGGTGCTGTGTATCTTACATCACTGGGGCGTCCAACTGATATTGGCTTACAGTTGGGCAAGGCCTGCTATCCTTGTAGTGGGTAAGGGTAGAGGGGGAATGTTTTTATTTCTTCTGTTTCTTCACTTTCATTCCTGTTCCTCTTTCTTCCCTGTCCCTCTCTTTCATCTCCTCTACTCTCTCTTCTATCTCTTTTCTCCCTTTCTCTGGGAGACGACACAAAATGACCCTCAAGGGTTGACGTGTCGTTAAACCCCAACACAATCAATCAAACCTCAATGGGTTGAACACCAATGGCTCCGTTTACCATGGCTACTTCGAACTCGTTTTTGAGTCCCTACGAAATTCTTCCGATAGCTCAAGAAAACAAATATTTGAAGAAATTTTCAAATTTTATCGTGAAATTGTATGTTGTGTGTACTCATTAGAATCGCCTCATCTATGTGATTCTAATGAGTACACTCAACATACAATCACTGTGTAGCAAATCGAAAAGATTTCCTTAAATTATCGCTATTTGCTTCCTAAACTGGTGTCATGATTAACCCTTAATGGCTCGAAATACCCATGTCTCGAACAAATTTCCATGGTCCCAAAGATGATCGAGCCATTGAGGTTCGACTGTAGATAAACATAGACTGTGGCTGCTCGTTAGAACCGCCTCGCCGAGGTGGTACTAACAAGTACCAACAATCTATTTTTTGAGCAGAAATAAAAATAATGTATACCTCTGTAAACCCCAGTTTTACTATATAAAAGTGGGGTTTAAGGGGGTCAATATTATATAGGTATATTTTCTTGATGAAAAGAAGCCAGCCTCGGTGGCTCAGTTGGATGCGCATCAGACTGGTGATCAGTAGGTTGCGAGTTCGACCCCAGCCGAGTTGGCAACATTCTTTTGTGGAGATTTGCTCATGAAATATTTTTTATAGTCATTCTCTCCCTTCCGCTGATTCAAGATGGGCAGTTGTCAGTTTCTGGCAAAAGAATGTGCACAATACTGGTTAACGGCTTAGAGGACTTAGCCTGTCCTGTAAAAGTGTGGTTAGGTAAACACTGGTCGACATGACCCCATTGGGTTGACTGGGCCATAAAACCTCAACACAAACAAGCAAACACCAAAAGAAGGAGAGATGAAAAAAAAAAATAAATAAATAAATAAGGACAACACAAATGCCACATATGAAACCACAGATGCACAAACAAGGACTGCCACAGAAGAACTGCCCTGGAACAGTTAGTCGGAAAACTATTGGGGGCTTAAACCAGTTATATTCGTGCGGAACCTCACCTCTAATTCAGATGCAGCTCCAAATTACAAATAGATGTCCGCATGGGGGTCCTCTACCTCAGCTCTGAAACATCAGCTATGGCCAGTTAATTTACATTAGATGCCGAGTTGAAATGTCAACCAGTAGTATGTCAGTCATGATAGTGTTCCAAAGACAGCCTTTTAGATCTTTATACTGTTATCACCTTGGTCGTCCATGTGTGTCCATCTGATCGTCGGTGCCATCTGTCCGTCCATCCGTATTTTCTTTTTTGGAAGATGAGTAAATATCAGTGGATTTCAATAACTATATGTTTTTTCCACTATGGAGGCTGAGTGCGAGGGTTGGGATCTGATTTTATCAGTTCCCGAGTTCACTTGAATTCTTGGTATGTGCATTGACATTGTGGAAATTTGGTTTGGGATTGCTAATGGGCTACTTTTACCCAGGACACAATGATGGCAAAGTTTTATTGTTTCACGTTTTTATTCTTTGAATGCATATGTGGATGAGGTTGGTACTTGGATTGACTGGTACAGAGTTTCCTTCATGCACGATTGAAGTTAAGATGGACTTAGAATTTGAATTTTGTAAAACAATTTAACAAATTTATACTGTGTGTGAAGGGGGAAGGAATGGTAGGTTGTGAGCTATCAGAGTTCAGGCTGGCAATGTAAGTGTACGCATTTGTACAGACATGGGCTCATAGATCACCCATGCACTATTTGTGCTGCTGTCAAGTTAAGCTCTTATCACTGTCCACATATTTCTCAATCCAGGGATGTCCTGTATGAGCAAGTTATCTTGATATGAGTTCATATGATACTCAGCATGCAAATAGAGATTGCTGCCCTTATGATTATCAGCCTACCCCACCCCATTAGGATAGAAAGAGCAACTTCTGCAGACATTTGCAATCTGAATATTGGGTTCTAAATTCAGTTACAAATATTCACAACTGTTAAGTCTGTTATGTTTTGATGTTTATATTGTGTTTGCAGATTTGAGAAGCTGCGGAAGACACAACAAGAGCAGGACGTGTCAGTTGTGAGAGACACAGACAGGCCTAGTATGGAAGAGCTTATAGCGAGGAGAAGAGCTAAAAATCCAACATCAGGTTTTGACAATAGACCCCTAGCTGATCAGTCTTTATTGCCTAGAAGGTAAATAGTTGTTTGGGGAGTAGGGCAAAAAAAACTAGCCTATGCTATTTGCAGCGAGTGTAAATTATTCAGCCAATTAGCTAGTCTGGTCTCAAATCAGCATGGTTAAAATCTCTGTGGTAACCTCCACACACATACATACACCATACACACACACACACACACACACACACACAAGAGAAAGAGAGTATTCAGATCAACCAGAATATGCAAGATAAACAAGGGGGATACTGACAGATAACATCTGTAAATGTTACCTTTGGAAACAAAAAACACATAAAATAATGAAAATGCCGGCCTCGGTGGCTCAGTTGGATGCGCCGTCCGACTGGAGACCAGGAGGTCGCGGGTTCAACCCCCGCCGAGGTCGGCAACATTCTTTCATGGAGATTGATCATGAAATATTTTCTACGGTCATTCTCTCCCTTCCGCTGATTCAAGAAAGGCAGTTGTCAGTTTCTGGCCAAAGAATGTGCACAATACTGGTTAACCGCTTAGAGGACTAAGCCTGCCCAGTAAACGTGTGGTTAGGTAAACTGACCGCGCTCGACATGACCCCACTGGGTTGACTGGGCCGTAAAACCTCAACACAAACACAAACAAACAAAATAATGAAAATGAGAATCTGGTTTATTATGCCTCCAACTTCGAAAAAGTTGAGGGGGCATGTTGATTTGGGCCTATCTGTCAATCCATCCCTCTGTCCATCTGTTACACTTTCACTCGTTCAGGAATGGTAAGAGCTAGGATCCTGAAATTTTATTTATAGCATCAGCATGAAAAATAATCAGATCCGTTTTTTTTTGTTTTTTCATTTGGGTTCTCCTATTGGAATGATTCCCCTTTTTTGACCCAGGCATTTGATGACAGACTGTGGGTACCTTGTGTGCGCAACTCCTCATACAATTCTATACTGATCTATTTGAAACGTTGCAGGCACTTTGTCATGGTCTGTAGAAGTGCATGTGGTTTTGGCATGATTGTCAAACGATTTTTGTCATTTTTTTCAACTTTGAACTTAGCCATTTTTAGTGCTTAACAATTACGGTCAGTGCATATTCAAGGGAAAGCATTTAGTTGGAGGCATAGTTTTTACAAACAATTTTCTAGTTAAGACTTTATATGATAGCAATATAGTTTGCAGGGCTACATACACCGCTAGCACAAGCTTAAGCGAAGTCAGTGTTCCAGGACACAAGAATGGGCACAATTATCCCACTGAAAATAAAAATAAAAGGCTGATCTAGCAGATGGCATCTGTTCCAGATTAATGTAAATAAATAAAATGAAAGTGCATATAAAATAAAACAAGTTTGTATAAAGTAATAATTTCATAATTATAACTGGATAGAGATTCTTTGCATATGTGGTATTTACCTGTATTTACAAAAAAAACGACAAGAACATTTTGTAAAAGTAGCAGTAACAACAAATTACTTCACACCTCCATCAGGAATATTTGGCCATTGTTGATATTGTATGTAACTTCAGGTTAGGAATGCTCTAATTGTTTAGAATGATGGAACACTCAAAGTATTGTTAGGAAATATCGAATACAGTTTAGAAGAGAAAAGCATGTATTGTTAGTTCTCTCAAGCTGAGCTATTGTGGTAAGTCATTGTACGTCGCCTGTCATCAGTCATGTGTCAACTTTGTGCTGCGTCAACAGTTTTGCTTTAAAAGCCTACTCCTTCACAGCCTGGGCCAGTTGACTCGAAACTCGGGCATTTTGTAGATCAAAAGCAGCTAACATTCTTTCGGTCGGAAATCCAAGGTGGCTGCCATAGCCGCCGTCATGAAACTCTATATTGAACTTCTTCTTTTGAACCAAAAGGGTCAATTGACTCGAAACTTGTCTGGTAAGCTGGTGAGCGATACAGGGACATATTGGCCTTCTTGTTTCCAGAACATTTCTTGACTCCAAAACCAGCACAAAACAAATGAAACTGTGGTTGTCATTTAACTGTAAGGACAGAGCACAGAAGTCAGAAAACTAACAAAATTAAAAGCCTTTGCTATGAAGATATCTCCAGCCACACAGGCTGAGTATTCATGCTTAAACTCAAACAAAAATACCTTTCAGAGTGATGTCGAAAAGAGGACCAACAGAAGCATAGATTTTCTTTAAGGAATTTACCATCCCAACAGAAACAGATAAGTTGATATGCATTTGCAATATGGAAAATAGCTTTCAGTATGTAATTAGTTGTTAGTTTGAAAGTACTTCTCAGATGAATAAAGTTTTAACAAGTTGTTTCTTAACCCTTATCCTGCTGATCCCTGATATACCCTACCTTTGCAAACATTGTAGATCCAAATCTTTTCTGAAGAAGCCAACTGATCTGGATCTGCACTGTTTGCCATTCAGTATGTGCATTTATATCAACAATCTAGATTTAGTAATCTGACTGACTGAAAATTAGAAGTGGGCATGGCCTCTTAATTGATTCGGCATGACAAGAGTTAAGAATATTGTCTTCTTTTTTCAGTTCTTCCACATCAGTAGCATCGTCTACTGTTATGTCTGATCACCCTGCAAAAGTGACATCTTTTCAAGCTGCGACATATCCTTCATCAGTGTCTGTGCCCATGTCTCAACCATCTGCCAAATTGCCCTCAGCAACTCATCAACCTGCACCCAGTACAGGTTCACCAAAGGCTGTAAAGCAGAGTACTGTCTCTGCTGCAGCAGCAGCGGAACAGGTCATGGCGAATAAAGAATTTCAGGAAGTATGTAACTGTTAGTGAAATAAAGATTTCATGATTCTATAGTTTGTTTCACTATGTCCCATCAACACATCACTTATTTACAGAAAATGAAAGGGTGAAACAAAAATAGACAGCATGTTTGCTGCCATTACATCCTTGCTGCACATTCTGTTTGACTGTTGTAAGGAGCTTTCCTGCTGATCAGACCTGTTTTAAATGCAAGTCTGGGTGGAATCATTCTAATGGTTGTGCTATGACCCTTCCAACAGAGAATCAGTTTGTTGCCTTACCATCATCCTTTTACAGTCATTTAAATAATGTTGATGGGACATAAATATTTTATATGTGAGCTGCAATCTACGATCTATATGAAAGGAAAGAAAATACTACAATGTATAAACCTAGACTATATAGCCAGGAGAGAGAGGCAATTAGATAACCAATTAAATAGTGTTTGTAGTTAAAAAACATCTGTCCTCAATCTTTTTATCTGTCGTTAGCACTGATTCATGTTTGGCATCGAAGTTTTTAAGAGATAGTATCTCTTCAACCCTTAATTTGATTCTATTCATGCTTGCTCCTTTATATCGGTTATTGCAGTTGGGCTGTTGTGTCTAGTGTATGTGTTCCTGATCTCTTTTTTTTATGTCTCGGGAAAGCTATGCTTTGTGCGTATGGTACTTCTGGGAAACCTCATTTATATTTTTTCACTGATATATTTTTATATTTTTACTGTTATTAGATACTGGTCCAAATATTTCTTGGATGTGTATCCTGACACCCTTATTGAGGTCAAGGCCATAGCTTACAAAATCTGCGCTAGCTTTGTTGAGGTGGCCGTGGGTAGATGTGATAGAGATCTAAATATATATGTGAGTTTGTAACCTTTATTTTCCAGGAGCTTGCCAAGAACCCAGGAGTGAATATTGGAGAGTTACTTGCTAATATGGTAAGTTCTGGTTATTATATTTATCTTGTGTTCATTTACAGTCAACTATCGTTATCTCGAAGTCCAAGGGACTCTCTGAAATACTTTGAGATATCCGTATCTCGACATATCAGATTTGTAGAATTGAGGAGAAAAATAAACAACCACATTTCACAAATGAATATGTAATTTGACTCCTGAAAATAGAGATATGCTGAAAATATTGTGGAAAAGAGGAGAAATTGCTCCTTAGGAGCAATTTCTCCTCTTTTCCACATTATTTTGTTACCTGTTGTCATAGTTTCATGTTAAAACAGGGACCATATTTTCACTTCGAGATAAGCGGTAATGCAAAATAAGCGAGTTCGAGATAACGGGGTTCAACTGTACTTTAGTCATACTTTTTCCGGTTCAACTGTACTTTATTCATATTTTTTCCACACTCATTGATAGTCTTCAAATGAGATACAGCTTAAATCATACTTAGTGTTTCATATCACATATGTGCACATTACAGGGCAGTTTAGTAAACACTGCTGAGCCATGGTTCTCTAACAACTAGAAGAAAAACCCTTTAATAATCTATATGTATGTGATGTTACTTCTGAGTGTATTTAATTGTCCTCTGATTTGACCATCATGATATACTTGAATCACATTCTATTATAGACAAGACTTAGCTGTCACCCAGCTTACAGCATTAGCTCCGAAGTCCACATCATACTGTGTGTTGTCGGTTTTGGTTATTTGTTTTAAAGACTCCTATCTCAAATACTCAGTTGATGTATTTGGCAGTTGGAATTGGTTTGAGTTGGGGGTTTGCAGCCCATTAAGTTCAAGTTGAGCAGGGTCAGTTTATCTACTCACACTCTGGTGTAGTCCTCTAAGTGGTTAACCAGTTAGAGGACTACAACCACAGCAAGTGGTTAACCAGTTGCTGTGCATATACAGTCGAACCTCAATGGCTCGAACATCTTTGGGACCATGGAAATTCGTTCGAAACATGGAAATATCGAGCCACTGAGGGTTAATCATGGCACCAGTTCAGGTAGGAAATAGCGATAATCTTTTTGTTTTTCTACACAATGATTGTATGTTGAGTGTACTCATTAGAATCGCCTGGAAGAATTTTGTAGGGCCTGAAAAAAAAGTTTTGAATCATCCACGGTAAACGAGCCATCCGTGTTCGAGCCATTGAGGTTATACTGTACTTTTAACCAGTACTTGTGCATACATTTTCATGAGTAACTGACATTTACCCTTCTTGAATTAGTGAAAGGGGGAAATGGCCGTAGAAATTATTCCATGTTAAGTTGTCATGAAAGGTAATTGCCCAGCTGGTGTTTGAAATTGGATCCTGCAGTCAGACGGGCCACTGACTGAGCTATGGGACAGTTGGAATAGTCTTAAATAACGGTCCAAAGTTTTACACAGTACCACTTAACTTGATGTAATTGTGTGCGAGCTTTGGCTTATGTAATTACCTTTATTTTTACAGTCGTCATCAATGATAGCAACGGAAGATGATGCAGCAATGGCCCTCCAGATCTCTAATACTTTAACCCAAGCCTTGCTGAAGTTCAGACTGCAAAATGCTACAAAACAGGTATTGCGCTTTTAGACAGTTAGAAAGCAGAGCCCAGTTGTTTAAAACTAATGTTGTCGTTAGTTAACGTATGGTTAAAACTTTGATCATTAAATATGGCATACATGCTAATGTTTTTGCAGAAAAAATGTGAGCATTTACAAAAGTTACTCACATTTGTCAGCAAATATACCTGTGAATTAGATATTGTCCTTACTAGAACTGTTGACATTTTGACCACTAACGAGCTCGTTAATCTAACGATACTTTGAATAACTGGGCCTAGGCATTATTTCAGGTGAAAATAGAAAATACTGAGTATTTTGCACAATATGATTAAGTTTTAAAATTAGTATGCTAAAATATTAGGGGTATTTATTATTTAGCTGTCTCATGTATTGTGCAGATAAAGTTCTTCGAAATCTGTAAGTATTCTTTACATGCAGTAATGTGAGAAAAGGATCCTTATTTGGGGAATGCCCTCTAAATACATATGTATGCAATAGGTGAACATGAAAAGCAATATTTAATCAGTCTCATTTGGGTCCAGATAAAGAATGGTTTGAAATATACTCAACAAAGTAAAAAAAAAAAGTTTCCACTTTTTAAGGTGCAGTTCTTTTAAACTACAGTTGAACTTCAATGGCTGGAACGTCTTTTGGACCATGGAAATTTGTTTGAGGTATGGGTAGTTCGAGCTGCTGAGGGCTAATCATGGCGCCAGGCCAGGAAGCAAATAGTGATGATTTAAGGAATCTTTTTAATTTTCTACACAATAATTGTATGTTGATGGTACTCATTAGAATCACCTCAATGAGGCGATACTAAGTACACACAACATATAATTTCATGATAAGATAAGATATTTTCCCTAAATATTTGTTTTTTTTAGCTATGGGAAGAATTTGGTAGGGACTGAAAAATGAGTTTGAATTAGCCATGGTAAACGAGCCGTCGGTTTTCCAGTTATTGAGATTTGACTGTACATTTTTTATTGCACTTTGAAGTGCCCAGACAAGTACTGCAATATAAACATAATTGAAACATTTTTTCAGTCCCTTAAGAGTTATTGTCCCCCGCCTTTTCGAAGAAAAGTGGAGGGACACTGTTTTTGGTTTTCCGTGGGGCGTGGTGCGTGGCGCGTGGTGCGTGGTGCGTGGTTCCGTGTTTTTAGTAGTTACTTTGTCCCCTTAACTCCTCCCACAGTTTTTGTCCGATCCTTTTGAAACTTTACAGGTGTTTTAAGGATGGTCTGAAGATATGCATGTGGTTTTTTCAGAATCCTGAAATAATTTTTTATCACTTTTTCCGCATTTTTAACTTAGACATTTTTTGAGTTCTAATATTACAGAAGTCTATAGGGAGTAGGTACCTTGTCCCCTTAACTCCTCCCACAGTTTTTGGCCGATCTTTTTGAAACTTTACATGGGCTTTTTGGATGGCCTGAAGATATGCATGTGGTTTTTTCAGAATCCTGAAATAATTTTTTATCACTTTTTCGCATTTTTAACTTAGACATTTTTTGAGTTCTAATACTACAGAAGTGTATAGGGAGCAGGTACCTTGTCCCCTTAACTCCTCCCACAGTTTTTGGCCGATTCTTTTGAAACTTTACAGGTGTTTTAAGAATGGTCTGAAGATGTGCATGTGGTTTTTTCAGAATCCTGAAATTAATTTTTATTACTTTTTAGACATTTTGAACATAGACATTTTTGAGTTCTAATATTACAGAAGCGTATAGGGAGTTGGTACCTTGTCCCCTTAACTCCTCCCACAGTTTTTGGCCGATCCTTTTGAAACTTTACATGGGCTTTCAGGATGGCCTGAAGATATGCATGTGGTTTTTTCAGAACCCTGAAATAATTTTTTATCACTTTTTCCGCATTTTTAACTTAGACCTTTTTTGAGTTCTAATACTACAGAAGTGTATAGGGAGCAGGTACCTTGTCCCCTTAACTCCTCCCACAGTTTTTGGCCGATTCTTTTGAAACTTTACAGGTGTTTTAAAGATGGTCTGAAGATATGCATGTGGTTTTTTCAGAATCCTGAAATTAATTTTTATACTTTTTAGACATTTTGAACATAGACATTTTTTGAGTTCTAATATTACAGAAGCGTATAGGGAGTAGGTACCTTGTCCCCTTAACTCCTCCCACAGTTTTTGACCGATCCTTTTGAAACTATACATGGGCTTTCAGGATGGCCTGAACATATGCATGTGGTTTTACAGAATCCTGAAATAATTTTTTAACACTTTTTCCGCATTTTTAACTTAGACATTTTTTTGAGTTCTAATACTACAGAAGTATATAGGGAGCAGGTACCTTGTCCCCTTAACACCTCCCACAGATTTTGGCCGATCCTTTTGAAACTTCACAGGTTTTTTAAGGATGGTCTGAAGATATGCATGTGGTTTTTTCAGAATCCTGAAATTATATTTTATCACTTTTTACACGTTTTGAACTTAGACATTTTTTGAGTTCTAATATTACAGAAGTCTATAGGGAGTAGGTACCTTGTCCCCGTAACTCCTCCCAGAGTTTTTGACCGATCCTTTTGAAACTTTACGTGGGCTTTTAGGATGGCCTGAAAATATGCAGGTGGATTTTTCAGAATCCTGAAATATTTTTTTATTACTTTTTCCGCATTTTTTGAGTTCTAATATTACAGAATGTATAGGGTGCATGTACCTTGTCCCCTTAACTCCTCCCACGTTTTTTGTCTGATCCTTTTGAAACTTTACAAGGGCTTTAAGGATGGCCTGAAGATATGCATGTGGACTTTTTCAGAATCCTGAAATAATTTTTTACCACTTTTTCTGCATTTTTATCTTAGACATTTTTTTCGTTCTAATACTACAGAAGCATATAGGGAGTAGGTACCGTGTACCTTGTACCGTAACTCCTACCACAGTTTTAAGCCGATCCTTTAAAACTTTACAGGTGGTCTGAAGATATGCATGTGGGTTTTTCAGAATCTTGAAATTATTTTTTATCACTGGTTTCCTGCTCCAATACTTAGGTAATTGATACAGGACCAATGGTCCTCTGGTTAACTTTACCATTTTTAAACTTCAAATAAAAATAAAGCGGGGGGACATAAATTCCCCATGGAATTAGCTTGTTGTCTTAATGGTTGATACACAGTGTTCTTTTAAAATCAGTCTTGACTTTTTCATTTTTATACCCTGCCACATTATAGTGGCGGGGAATTACAGTATCACTTTGGTCGTCTGTGAGTGTCCATCTGTTCGTCTGTCTGCCAGCCATCCGTATTTTCTTTTTGGATGATAATTTGAGAAAATGTCAATGGATTTCAAGAACTATGTGTTTTTCCCACTATGGAAGCTGATAATGAGGGTTGGAATCTGATTTTATCAGTTCCTGAGTTCACTTGAATTCTTGGTATGTGCATTGATATTGCGGAGATTTATTTCTGGCGAAAGAATATGCACAATACTGAATAACTGCTTAGAGGACTAAGCCTGCCCAGTAAATGTGTGGTTAGGTTACTTGACCGTGCATGACATGACCACATTGGGTTGACTGGGCCGTTAAACTTCAACACAAACAAAATTGTGGAGATTTGGTTTTGGATTGCTAGTGGGCTAATTTTGCCCAGGACACAATGATGGCAAGGCTTTATCGTTTCACGCTTTTATCATTTGAATGCATATGTGGATGAGGTTGTTAGGTTGATACTGGTACAAAGTTTCCTTCATATACGATTGAAGTCAAGATGGACTTAGAATTTGAAACTTATAAAACAATTAAACAAATTCTCCAAACTGAAGGGCAGATTAAAAAGGCAAGAGAAAAGTTCTAGGAGTGCCACAGTCACAAGCCGCAGCCCTTCCCAGACACGAAGAGGAAGAAGTAACAGACAAAATCAAACAAATGCAAATCAAACAAACCTACAAAAAGCACTAAGATTAGCTCTCCTTTCCCCAAGGGAGGTAATCGCAATGCATAAAGAATTGAAAAACACAAGAACAAAATAACACAAGGCAAGACTGAAAACAAATCGCCTTGTAGAATAAGTCACAAAGCAACAACGGCGGGACCACCGCCTAAGAACGGTCTGTAGAATAAACCACTGTAGGGTTTAAAGCCCTTTTACAGCTAGCCAACTTCACCCTGGGTCCCGATGCTACTCTTAATACAGAAATACATAAAAATTCGGTTCACATAAAGGCTCCCAACTCAGTCAGTGCATCAAAGTGAAAACAAAAAAATCAAATTTATCACTATGATAAACAAAGATGAGTACTCATGGCTAATTCTTCTGTGTGCCAGAGTAAATGAAAACAAATAGTGGAACCACGGCGGGCCAAGCCAAAGACATATCGTCAAGTCCCAGCCTACTAGTTAAAGTTAAGCTCATATTGTATATGATGCATCCTTGGGAGAAGTTTTGGGAAAAATACCAGAGACCGGAATCAAGGATGGCAGACATGGTCATTGATGGCAGAAACTTTAAACAACTTCATCGAAACTTTAATGCAGATTGGTTTCAAACTGCATATTGAATATGTATTGGACAAGATCTTTCAAATTTGCAAAATAGTATTGGGCCTTGCCCTGCAGATATATGTGTACTGCGAAGGCTCAGATCAGCCTGAACATCCAGATCAAGGCCTTCATTGTCGGCTAACACAATTATTATATACTACAGAATGTAATAATTGAGAAGAGAATCCCGGATTATACTTTGTGCATGCGCAGGATGATCTGTATCTGTGCATTTTGGCCATCTAGGCATTTTGTTCAAAGCTTTCTATCAGCTTGATGCGGCCCTATTAGGAACTGGCATCCAAAATGGCCGCCATGACCATTATTAGTTGATAACTAATCGGTTATCTTCTTCCAAACTCCTTGGCCAAACACCTTAACCGACAGAAAACAAATTCCATGCAAAGCTTTCTTGGGACTTTTTCATTCAGGCAAGATGGCGGTGATGTCTATATTGGCCGCGTCAAGCGTAAAAGTGCCAGAGAACATGCACGCAGTACACAGATTCATATTACTTTGCACATGAGCAAAGTAATATACGGGCCTTTGCCAACTTCACCCTGGGTCCCGATGCTACTCCAAACCGAAACCTGACTGGACTCAAATTGCATATGCATCATCCTGGGGACAAAAGATCTTTCAGGTTTGTGGAAAACATTGGTAATCTTGTTTCCAAAATGGCCACTTTGACCATATAATGCAGGTTACATATGAATTCTTTTGACAAGATTTTTCAATTCTTGACGTTATTTGGATGCAGCATGAAGAAGCACAATCATAATCATATTAAATAAATCTACAATTTGTTTTAAAGCTGCAAACGTGGTAAATAGATTCAAATTAGAATATTTTAATCATTCTGTTTCAAAACCATACGAGGGATGTTCGAAATGAATTGCTTATTGTCCTCTAGCTCGATATCCACGTGGGGCACGATAAAAACCAATACATACCTGTATAGGGCTATTCAATATCTACACAATGGTGTATAAATGTACATGTTAGACTAAGTGTAAGACATAAAATTTGCCATTTGAATACACGCAGTCATTGACCACTGCAGTAAAAATGGTTGGTAGAAGCGTCGACAAAAAAGATGAAATTCGGGCTTAATCAAAGCTCGCTCAAAACTTGGTTGTTCTTTGAAGAAGCTGATGACTGAAATTTCTACTGCTTTTGGACCTTCTTGTGTGTCTTATGACACAGTTCGGCGGTGGAAAAAGAAATTTGAGTCTGGTGTAGAGTCCATCAAAAATGCACCGAAATCAGGTAGGCCAAAATCTGCATCTCGTAAAGAAATCGTTTCCAAAATAAAGGAAATCATTGAAGGAGATGCCAGATTTACAGTTCGTGATATTGCACGAAAGGTAGGCATATCACTATCAACGGTTCACCTTATTTTGAAGAAGCATTTGAAAGTCAGAAAGATTTCTGTTAGATGGGTGCCACATCTGTTGACTGACGAGCAAAAGAGGCAACGGGTTAAAGTGGCCAAAAAGCTGCTTCAAATGTTTCCAAAAAATGACAAAAAGCAGTTTGCCAATGTCGTCACAGGTGATGAAACCTGGGTCCATTATTTTGAGCCCGTCAGAAAGGTTAGCAATAAGATCTGGGCCACTAAACACAGCAAACGCCCAATAATTGCCAAACGTTCGTTGAGTACAAAGAAGGTTTTGTATGCAATCTTCTTCTCTGGTGAAGGAGTCGCAATAAAAGTGCCAGTGAAAAAGGGCAAAAGCATCACCGGAAAGTACTACAAAGACGTAGTACTGAAGAAACTGAAAAAGTATTATCAGAAACGACCCCTGCCACTGGTTTTAAACATGTCCGTCTTCTACATGGCAATGCCCCAGCTCATACCTCTGCAATAGTTACGGCGTTTTTGAAGAAAGAAAAAGTAACTGTTTTGTCTCACCCCCCCGTATTCCCAAGACCTTGCCCCATGTGATTTCTTTTTGTTTCCGAAATTGAATGCATTCCTTGCTGGGCGGAAATACCAGTCCCGACAGGCACTTGGATCTGCCATTCATCAGTACCTTATTACTGTGCTCAAATCAGCGTATCGTGACGCCTTCAAGAAGTGGATACATCGGCTGAAACTTTGCATTTCTAGCCACGGGGAGTACTTCGAGGACATGAAATGAGTACTTTTGGGCTAACTTGAAATTTGAAGTCTCCAGATAGAAATAAGCAATTCATTTCGAACATCCCTCATATGGCCACAACACCTGTATGTTTTTATTTAAATGAACGAATTGTGATCAGAAAGCCTCTTGTTTTTAGCTCACCTGAGCCAAAGGCTCAAGGTGAGGTATTGTGATCACTCACCGTCCGTCGTCGTCGTCGTCCGTCCGTCCGTCCACAATCTTTAAACAACATCTCCTCCTGAACCACTGATTGGAATTTGACCAAACTTCACAGGAATGATCCTTGGTTGGTCCTCTTTCAAAGTTGTTCAAATGGTTCCGGTCCATTGCATATCTAGGTCACAGGAGCTAAAAATAGATTTTTTAACTAAAAACTTAAAAAAATCTTCTTGTCAGAAACCACTGGACCGTTTCCATATAATTTTGCAGAAATGTTCCTTTGGTGACCTTCTACCAAGATTGTTCAAGCCATTTGGATTCGTCAAAAAACATGGCCGCCAGGGGGCGGGGCTTATTTTCCCTATATTATCTATATAGAAAACTTTAAAAATCTTCTTGTCAGAAACCACCAGACCGATTTCAATATAATTTTGCAGAAATGTTCCTTTGGTGATCCTCTACCAAGATTGTTCAAGCCAATTGGATTCGTCAAAAATCATGGGCGCCTGGGGGCGTGGCTTATTTTCCCTATATATTTATATAGAAAACTTAAAAAATGTTCTTGTCAGAAACCACTGGACCGATTTCCATATACTTATGCAGAAATGTTCCTTTGGTGATCCTCTACCAAGGTTGTTCAAGCCATTTGGATCGTCAAAAAACATGGCCGCCAGGGGGCAGGGCTTATTTTCCCTATATATCTTTGTAGAAAACTTTAAAAATCTTCTTGTCAGAAACCACTGGACCGATTTCCATATAATTTTGCAGGAATGTTCCTGTGGTGATCCTCTACCAAGATTGTTCAAGCCATTTGGATTTGTCAAAAAAACATGGCCGCCAGGGGGCGGGGCTTATTTTCCCTATATATCTATGTAGAAAACTTGAAAAATCTTGTCAGAAACCACTGGACAAATTTCAATATAATTTTGCAGAAATGTTCCTTTGGTGATTCTCTACCAAGATTGTTCAAGCCATTTGGATTCGTCAAAAAACATGGCCGCCAGGGGGCGGGGCTTATTTTCCCAGTATATCTATATAGAAAACTTAAAAAATCTTCTTGTCAGAAACCACTGAACCGATTTCCATATACTTTTGCAGAAATGTACCTTATGTGATCCTCTACCAAGGTTGTTCAAGCCATTTGGATTAGTAAAAAAACGTGGCCGCCAAGGGGCGGGGCTTATTTTCCCTATATATCTATATAGAAAACTTAAAAAAATCTTCTTGTCAGAAACCACCAGACCGATTTCAATATAATTTTGCAGAAATGTTCCTTTGGTGATCCTCTTCCAAGATTGTTCAAGCCATTTGGATTTGTCAAAAAAAAACAAACATGGCCGCCAGGGGGCGTGGCTAATTTTCCCTATATATCTATATAGAAAACTTAAGAAATCTTCTTGTCAGAAACCACTGGACCGATTTCCATATAATTTTGCAGAAATGTTCCTTTGGTGACTCTTTACCAAGATTGTTCAAGCCATTTGGATTTGTCAAGAAACATGGCTGCCAGGGGGTGGGGCTTATTTTCCCTATATATCTTTATAGAAAACTTGAAAAATCTTCTTGTCAGAAACCACTGGACCAATTTCATTATAACTTGGCAAAAATGTTACCATGGTGACCCTGTACCAAGATTGTTCAAGTAACCGTGATTCGTCAAAAATCATGGCCGCTAGGGGGCGGGGCTTTTTTCCCTATATATTTATATAAAAAAAATTAAAAATATTCTTTTAAGAAACCGTTAGACCGAGTTCAATGTAACTTGGCAGGAATGTTGCTTTGGTGACCCTCTACCAAGATTGTTCAAGCCTTCATGATACGTCAAAAAACATGGCCCCTAGGGGGCGGGGGGGTGCGGGGCTTATTTTCCATATATATCTGTATAGAAAACTTTGAAATTCTTCTTGTCAAATACCTCCTGACTGATTTCAATAATACTTTAGTAACCCTCTACCAAGAATGTTCAAGCAATCCTGATTTGTCAAAAACCATGGCTGCTAGGGGGTGGGGCTTATTTTCCCTATAGATCTAAATAGAAAACTTTAAAAATCTTCTTGTCAGAAACCACTGAACTGATTTCAATTAAACTTGGCAGGAATGTTCCTTTGGTTACCCTCTTCCAAGTTTGTTCAAGCTGTCATGATTCGTCAAAAAAAAAAAAAAAAAAAAAAAAAATGGCCGTTAGGGGGTAGGGCTATAAAATTTATACATAAATCTTAGAGCAGTGAACTTGGCTGAATCTTCAACAGTAAGTATGCAAATCTGTTTGCTCAGGTGAGCGATATAGGACCATCATGGTCCTCTTGTATTTCTGTTTACGATGGGTGCTATTTTATTGAGTAGTCATTTCATATAAATAACCTCTTATCCAATGACTTGGGAGGGTTATGTTCCATTATTAAGGACTTACTTGGGTATCACATTTAATTTCTTGGCTACCATTACCCAGTCAGCATTCTACGTAAATCTATATCGGGCCGTCATCGGCCCGTCAGGGTAGCTGACGGGCCGATGACGGCTCGATGTAGATTTACGGAGAATGCTAGCTGGGTAGATACTGTCCCTCTCCCCACTGACTGTGAGATCATTTGCAGACTTAAAATTCCTCCTATGATGAGCAAGCATGGGATTTCCAGTCCTGTGACAGGTCTTGAGTATGACCCTAACGGTTTACAGATTCCTCAATGTACTGATATGGAGCACTTAAAAATAGAATTGTTTTTTAGCTCACCTGTGCACATAGTGCTCAAGGTGAGCTATTTTGAGAGCTATTTTGATAGGCCAGTTGTCCATAGTCTGTCCGCCGTCGTCCCACGTCTGTTAACATTCGACTTTTCCTCCTAAACCATTGTGTCAGTTTTAGCCAAATTTCAAAGGAATGATCCCAGGGTGATTACCGATTGTTAGTTGTACAAAGATTCCTCAATGTACTGATATGGAGCACTTAAAAATAGAATTGGTTTTTAGCTCACCTGTGCACATAGTGCTCAAGGTGAGCTATTTTGAGAGCTATTTTGATAGGCCAGTTGACCATCGTCTGTCCGCCGTCGTCCCACGTCTGTTAACATTCGACTTTTCCTCATAAACCATTGTGTCAGTTTTAGCCAAATTTCACAGGAATGATCTCAGGGTGATTACCGATTGTTAGTTGTACAAAGATTTAGAATCCATGCAGAATTCTGGTTGCCATGGCAACCAAAAATTATAAATTTAAAAATTTCCTTGTCAGACTGCACTGGAGCGATTTCAATATAATTCGGCGGAAATGTTCCTTTGGTGAACCTCTACCAAGATCGTGCAAGCAATGATGATTTGTCAAAAAAAAAAAACAAAAAAACGTGGCAACCAGTGGGCAGGCTTTTTTCCATCTATATATCTATATATAAAGCTTTAAGTTCATGTCAGAAATTACTTGACCAATTTCAAAACAATCTGTAGAAATTATCCTTTGTTGACACTCTGCCAAGATTGTTCAAGCCGTGATGAGTTGTCAAAAACATGGCCACCAGGGAGCGGGGCTTATTTTCACCTATATACCACATACTTGAAAAAATCTTTTTGTCAGTAATTACTTGACTCATTCAAAATAATTTGGCATAAATGCTTCTTAGGTGATCGTCTACCAAGGTTGTTCAAGCCTTGATGATTCGTCAAAAACCATGGCCGCCAAGGGCGGGGCTTATTTTCCCCTATACATGTATATAGAAAACTTTAAAAATCTTCTTGTCACAAACCACTGAAGCAATTTCAATATAATTTGGCAGAAATGTTCCTTTTGTGATCCTCTACCAAGAAAGTTCAAGCTGTGATAATTCGTCAAACATGGCCGCCAACGGGGTGCGGGGTGGGGTGCTGGGCTTATATTTCCTATATATCTATTAAGAAAACTTTAAAAACATTCTTGTCAGAATCCACAAGACTGTTTCAATATAGTGAGGCAGATACATTACTTTGGTCACCCTATACCAAGAGTGTCCCAGCCATCATGATTTGTCAGAAAAAAAAATGGACACCATGGGTCGGGGCATAATTATGCCCCCAACTTCGAAGAAGTTGGAGGGGCATATTGCTTCTGGGACGTTTGTGCATGCGTGCATCCGTCCGTCCGCCCGTTACACTTTTGTGAAATTTCATATATGGATTCTTCATGAAAAAAATAGCTGACTCATATTTTTTCCCCATCAGGATTATGCCCCTTTCCTGAGTTATGGCCCTTTGAAAAAATATAGATGAAATCTTATCAGCAAAATATCTCTAAAGCTATTGAAGCTAGAGCCTTGAAACATGGTGAATAGATTGGTATTGATGAGTAGATGACCTGATTAACTTTTGAATAAATCCTGAAAATTACTTCATGAGTTATGGCCCTTTATAACTTTGGGCATTTTTACAATTGCACACTTTTTGATGCATAGCATAAGTTTTGAACTGTACATGCTAGGGTTTTGAAATTTCATATATGGAATCCTCATGCAAAAATAGCTGATACCTATTTTTTTTTCTTATCAGGATTATGCCCCTTTCCAGAGTTATGGCCCTTTGAAAAAATATGGATGATTTCTTGTCAGCAAAATATCTCAAAAGCTATTGAAGCTAGAGCCTTGAAACCTAGTGAATAGATTGGTATTAATGAGTAGATGACCTGATTAACCTGAATAAATTATGAAAATTACTTCATGAGTTATGGCCCTTTATAACTTTGGGCATTTTTACGTTGCACACTTTTTGATGCATAGCATAAGTTTTGAACTCTGCATACTAGGGTTTTGAAATTTCATATATGGATTCCTCATGAAAAAAAAAAGCTGACACATTTTTTTTCTGATCAGGATTATGCCTCTTTCCTGAGTTATGGCCCTTTGAAAAAATATGGATGGAATCTTTTCAGCAAACTATCCCAAAAACTATTGAAGCTAGAGCCTTGAAACTTGAGGAATAGGTTGGTAGTGATGAGTAGATTACCTGATTAACTTTTGAATAAATTCTGAAAAGTACTTCTTGAGTTATGACCCCTTGTCATTTTGGGCATTTTTACATTGCACACTTTTTGATGCATAGCATAAGGTTTGGCCGGCCTTGGTGGCTCAGTTGGATGCGCCGTCCAACTGGAGACCAGGAGGTCGCGGGTTCAACCCCCGCCGAGGTCGGCAACATTCTTTCGTGGAGATTGATCATGAAATATTTTCTACGGTCATTCTCTCCCTTCCGCTGATACAAGAAGGGCAGTTGTCAGTTTCTGGCGAAAGAATGTGCACAATACTGTTTAACCGCTTAGAGGACTAAGCCTGCCCAGTAAATGTGTGGTTAGGTAAACTGACCGCGCTCGACATGACCCCACTGGGTTGACTGGGCGGTAAAACCTCAACACAAACAAAGCATAAGGTTTTAACTGTGCATGCTAGGGTTTTGAAATTTCATATTAAGATTTGTCATGAAAAAATAGCTGACACATATTTTTTTTTTCTTATCAGGATTATGCCCCTTACCTGAGTTACCGCCCTTTGAAAAAATATGGATAAGTCTTGTCAGCAAAATATCTCAAAATTTATTGAGGCTAGAGCCTTGAAATTTAAGGAATAAATTGGTAGCGAGAAGTAGATGACCTGATTAACTTTTGAATAAATTCTGAAAAGTACTTTTTGAGTTATGGCCCTTTGTCATTTTGGGCATTTTTACATTGCACACTTTTTGATGCTTAGCACAGGTTTTGAACTGTGCATGCTAGGGTTTTGAAATTTCATGTATGGATTCCTCATGAATAAATAGCTGAGACTTTTCTTCCCCGTCAGGATTATGCCCCTTTCCTGAGTTATGGCCCTTTGAAGAAATATGGATGGAATCTTGTCAGCAAAATATCTCAAAAACTATTGAAGCTAGAGCCTTGAAATATAAGGAATAGATTGATAGCGATGAGTAGATGACCTGATTAACTTTTGAATAAATTCTGAAAAGTACTTCTGGAGTTATGGCCCTTTGTCATTTTGGGCATTTTTCCATTGCACACTTTTTGATGCATAGCATAAGTTTTGAACTGTGCATGCTAGTTTGAAATTTCATATGTGGATTCCTCATGAAAAAAAAAAGGTGACCCATATTTTTTTCCTATCCAAGTTATCTCTCATTTTAGAGTTTTTTCCCTTTTAATAAAGTAACATTGAAATATCGTATATTTGTACTGTTGTTACCGTCACGGGCAAGCAGTGTTGGAGTCAGGCAGTTGGTTGCATAGTGTTTTACAAACACCAGCTCTAGTTTCCAATATATATCTATATTATGAAAAACTAAAAAAAGTCTTCTTTTTCGTAAAATAATTGGACTTATTTCATATAACTTTGCGGAATTGTTGCTTTGATGACCCTTTAGCAAGATTGTTGATAAATCACCACCAGGGGCAAGGTTTATTTCCCTTATATATCTTTATTGAAACAGAAAGGAGGACAGTGATCAGGAATCGATACAATTACCTAACATCCTCCGTCCAAAAACAGGTAAGAGAAAAGTCCAGGGAGTGCCACAATCACAAACCGCAGCCCTTCCCAGACCCCAAGAGGAAGAGGAAACCAACAAATCCAAACAAGCACAAACCAAACGAACTTATGAAAAGCACTAAGATTAGTTCTCTCATCCCCAAGCGAGGTAATCGCAAGACACCAAAGGCGGGAAAGAAGGACGCACTTAAAGCAACGGCACTACAAAACTTTAAAAGATTTCTTGTTAGACTCCACTGGACCCATTTTAATATAATTTGGTAGAATATTCCTCTGGTGACCTCTAGCAAGATTGTTCAAGCAAGAAACTTAGCAAGGCCACATACTTTGATGGATATTGATCGTGATATAACTTCTTCAGCCATTCTTTCCCTTTTCTGATTGAAGAAGCTATATGCCAGTCGCTGCATTGTAGCTAAATTACCACTACATGTACAGTTTGAACAATGAACCAGTGAAACTCAGGTGAGTGATTTAGGTCATTTGGCCCTTTCGTTTCTTAAATGATAACTCTCTGATTTTATAATTTGGTTGCATCACCTGCTAAACTAGTTTTCAGAAACACACGTTTTGTGTTACTTTCCACATCAGAAGTTTTCGCATGTATGTGTCGTTTTATTTAAAATTTTATACTTTATTACAGCTAAAGAAGATGGACACAGCTTCAAAGCAGTCTGAACCAAAGAGTATACCAGGTCTTGGCAATTCAGAATCAGTTTCTGGAAAATCTGTACCATCGTTTTTAAGGACTGTTGAAAACCAGCCTGTAACAAAGCCACCACTTACAAACGCGAACACTTTTGTCAAGAAAATAAGAGAATTACCACCAAGTACTTCGAGCACTGACAAACCTGAAAGAGATTTATTAAAATCTATAAGAGAACAGGCACAAAAACTTCAAGAGCAGCTCACATCTGGCGTTGATAATACTCACTCTGGGACTCAGCCTGGCATTCAGTCACAGAGCCAGTTTGTACATGGACAGTCCACATTCTCGGCATACTCCCACAGTTGAAGTTTCACATTCTGAAGGACAAGGTTACTTTGCATGAAAGCCAGAGTACATATCTGATCACTCAAACACAGTCAGCCATATATCAGTGGTTAGTTCGGTAGGACAGTATTCAGCGACAAGGCCCATCAATCCATATTTGATGTCCAGTTCGATGCAGTAGTCAAGTAGGAACTCGTACACAGTATTCTCTGTACCAAACTCTGCTGTTCAGTATCTTGAACATTCTGATCCAAGATATGTAACACACTGTACAGTTTCGCCTTTAAATATGAACCTTATGTGTCACAAAACTGTTTAAGCTTTGGCTCAGGTAAATCCAGCATATAATCCTCTGGTCCCTTCAGAGCAATACAGATTACTGTGGAAGCAGTGCGGAACCAGATTAGACTGCTTGTAACAAGCTGTTTAATGCTGCTTAACACCGCTTGCAATTTTGTTATTGATTTTTTGACTGAAACCCCTATTTGCAATAATTGAAGTGTCCAAATTTAGAACTGGAAGAGTCCATGCTTGCGATTCTGTGATTGAGTTTTAACTGAAACTCCTATTTGCAATAATGGAAGTGTCCAAATTCAGAAGTGGAAGAGTCCATGTCAGAAACCGAGATGGGTGATCATGGGGGTGGGTTGAAACGGTTAAACAGTGAGAGTGTAGAGGCTACCAATAGCTGTTTCCTAGCCGGTTACCAAAGTTCACACCATCTCCATGATTAGCATCAACAGCATACAGATATAGTTAGAATATATACCAAGGAGTCAAATAAAAGATTTGTTTTTCAGTGAAATTTAACATTTCAGCATGATGTGGTATTCACGTTGGTGGTGTTTGTGCGAAATATAAAACTTGTTAAATCATTATGTGGTATTTTATGAGTTGTGAAGGCATATGTTTACTACAAAAGAGCATTCAAAAGTGTAAATAAAGTCTTTTCTTTTTTAAACAAACCCGATTTCTGTATATTTTTATATACTAATTGTAGCCTACCAATGGTGTTAAGTTTCACCCCTTTTTATATCCCACCGCACGATAGTGGCGGGGTATTATGGTATCACGTTGGCTGTTGGTGTGTCCGTCCGTCCATCCATCTGTCGTACATCCGTCCATATTTTTGTTTCTGAACGATACCTTGAGTAAATGTCAGTGGATTTTCACCAAACTCGGCATTTGCTTTGATATTGTATAGATCTGATTTAGGATTACTTCCGGATGATAACTTTAGTAAATATGAATTGATTTTCACGCAACTTGGTGTGTACGTTGATATTGTGAAGACTTAGTTTGGGATTGCTGATGGGCAAATTTTGTTAATTTTTGACAGAGTTTTCTGCCCGCAATACGTCAGTATTTTCATTTCTGGATGATAACTTTAGTAAATATCAATTGATTTTCAACAAACTTCGTCTGTGCACTGATATTGTGGAGATCTGCTTTGGGATTGCTAAAGGGCAAATTTCGTCTATTTTTGACAGAGTTATCTGCCCGCAATTCATCCGTATTTTACTTTCAGGACAATAACGAGTAAATCTCAATGGATTTTCACCAAATTTGATACGTGCATTGATATTGTGATGATCTGCTTTGGAATTGCTCATTGGCAAATTTTATCAGTTTTTGACAGAGTTATCTGCGGAGTATTATCGTTTCACGTCATTTTTTTTATTTCATCGGTTTCATTTTGAAACTACTTTTTGTTTACCAATTGTGTATCAAATGTATGCACATGCTTTGATCCCGTTTTATGTAATGTGAATTACAAGCATATTTTAAGTACACATTAATAGTATCATAACCTGAAATTTAGTATATATTAGCCAGGCGAGACATTATATATGCAGACAACAAAGACACAGATTAGTCTGCATATTCGAATATTTTGATAAGGCCTTCATTGTTTACTTATAGATACATTGGGTACTGTAAAATATATTGATAAACAGCACAGGCTTTTTTGCTGTCTATGAAGAATACACAGACTGATCTGAATTTTTGCTATATACAATGTCAAGGTTAAGTATACATCAGATTAAGCTGAAACTTGGTTTATAGTTAGACCATGATATGGAGCAGCGCATATTGTTTAGAGTATCCAGTCTTCAAAAAAATTAACAGAGGTGTGCCTCTGAAAATGTCTGTAAACATGTCGTTTCGGGCTAACTTCCCCTACAGTTAAACCATGAAGTGGAGCGGCGCATATTATTTCAAGGATAGTCAACCAAATACTAGCGGAATTATTTCCCTTTGAAAATTTCTGTAATTTTTTTCGTTTCCGGCTGACTCCTACAGTTTACATCCGATCAAACTGAAACTTGATCTATAGTTAGACGATGTGGAGCAGCGCATATTGTTTCTAGGTTATAGTTCACCAACTATTAGCAGAGTTATGCCCCTTTGAAAATATCTGTAAACTTTTCATTTCCAGCTAGCTCGTCCCATAGTTTACATCCGATCAAGCTGAAACCTGGCTTTTATTTACACCATAATGAGGAGCAGCTTATTGTTTCGAGGCTACGGTCAACCAAATATTAGCAGAGTTATGTCCCTTTGAAAATTTCTGTTAACTTTTCGTTTCTGGCTAGCTCCTCCTAGACTTTACATCCATTCAAGCTGAAACCCATTTTACATTTACACCATGATGTGGAGCCGCGTATATTATTACGAGGTAACAGTACACCAAATATTAGCAGAGCTATGCCCCTTAGAAAATTTCCGTTAACTTTTGGTTTCCGGCTAGCTCCTCCTGTAGTTTGCATCTCATCAAACTGTAAATAGTTGCATTATTCTGTGGAGCAGCACATATTATTTCGAGCTTATAGTCCACCAAATATTAGCAGAGCTATCCCCCTTTGAAAAGTTCCATTAGCATTCTGCTTTTGGCTAACTACTCGTAAAGTTAATATCTGAACAAGATGAAACTAGGTTGATAGTAAGACCATGATGTGTAGCAGCGCATGTTTGGAGGGCACAGTCCACCAAATATTCGCAGAGTTATGCCCTTTGAAAATGTCTGTAAACTTTTTGTTTCTGGCTAATTCCTATAGTTTACATCTAATCCGGCTGGAAGTTTGTTAATAGTTACACTGTGTTATGATGTGGGACAATAGCTACAGTTTTGCGGTACAGTCCACCAAATATTAGCTTACTAACTTCACTTATAGTTTACAGCCAGACAAGCTGAAACTTGGTAAATAGATAGACCATGATATGGAGCAGGGCATTCTGTTTTGAGGTTACAGTCCACCTATGTAAGCAGAATTATGCCCCTTTGAAAATTTCTGTAAACTTTTCTATCTGGCATTAGTATTCTTTTTCTTTTCTGGCTTACTCATAAAATTAAACATCCCATAGCGGGCCTCGGTGGCTCAGTTGGATGCGCCGTCTGACTGGAGACCAGGAGGTCGCGGGTTCAATCCCCGCCGAGGTCGGCAACATTCTTTTTTGGAGATTGATCATGAAATATTTTCTACGGTCATTCTCTCCCTTCCACTGATTAAAGAAGGGCAGTTGTCAGTTTCTGGCGAAAGAATGTGCACAATACTGGTTAACCGCTTAGAGGACTAAGCCTACCCAGTAAACGTGTGGTTAGGTAAACTGACCGCGCTCGACATGACCCCATTGGGTTGACTGGGCCGTAAAACCTCAACATAAAACAAATAAACATCCCGTCAAACAGGAACTTGGTAAATAGTTTGATCATGCTAAGGAGTTGTGTTTATTGTTTTAAGTTTACAGGCCACGAAATATTTGCAGAGCTATGCCGCTTTGAAAATTTCCATGAACTTTTTGTTTGTTTCTGGCTTTCTCCTACAGTTTACATTCAGTCAAGCTGAAACAAATAATTTTAAGTTGTACCATTTATACTTTCATTTTTATATGCCCGTTTGTAAAACAGGACGTATTATGTTATGGGGAATGGCGTCCCTCCGTCCGTCCTTAAACTTTTTAGTTTCCGGCTAACTCCTCCTACAGTTTACATCCGATCAACCTGAAACTTGGTTAGACCATGATGTGGACCAGCGCATATTGTTTCGGGGTTACAGTCCGCCAAATAATCGCAGAGTTATGCCCCTTTGAAAATTTCTGTAAACTTTTCATTTCCGGATAACTCCTACATTTTACATCCAATCAAGCTGAAACTTCATTTATAGTTAGACCTTGGGGTGGTCGGGTGTGGCGAAAGTGTCATGTATCTTACGTCACTGGGGCGTCCAACTGATATTGGCAGACAGTTGGGCGAGGCCTGCAATCCTTATAGCAGGTAAGGGTCTTGGGGGGAATTTTTTTATTTCTTCTGTTTTTTCATTTTCTTTCCTTCCTCTCTTCCCTGTCCCTCTCTTTCATCTCATCTACTATCTCTTCTGTCTCTTTTCTCTCTCTGGGAGACGACACAAAATGACCCACAAGGGTTGATGTGTCATTAAATCCCAACACAATCAATTATAGTTAGACCATGATGTGGAGCAGCGCATATTGTTTCGAGTTTCAGTCCACCAAATATTAGCAGAGTTATGCCCGTTTGAAAATTTCTGTAAACTTTTCGTTTCCGGCTAAATCCTCCTCCTACAGTTTACATCTGATCAAGCTGAAACTTATTAAATAGTTACACTATGATGTGGAGCAGCGCATATTATTTCAGGGTTACAGTGAACCAAATACTAGCAGAGTTATGCCCCCTTGAAAATTTCTGTAAACGTTTCGTTTCCGGCTAAATCCTACAGTTTACATCCGATCAAGCTGAAACTTGATTTGTAGCTAGGACATGATGTGATGCAGCTCATATTGTTTCAAAGTTAGAGTCAATCAAATATTAGCAGAGTTAAACCCCTTTGAAAATTTCTATTTTTTGTTTCCGGCTAAATTCTCCTACAGTTTACATCCGATCAAGCTGAAACTTCATAAATTGTTACAAGATGATGTGGAACAGCGCATATTATTTCGCGATTACAGTGCACCAAATATTGACAGAGTTATGCCCCTTTGAAAGTTTTTGTAAATTTTTCGCAGCATATTGTTTAGACGTAATAGTGTGCAAATTTTATTTTATAACAGATATATATTTTTGCAAATAACGTAAGTTATGGCCATATGGGCAAGTTAGTTATTTATTTTTTTTTTTTACATCTTCTTGTATTAGATTTTCAAAGAAATGTTGCCATTATTTAATCTTTATAAATACATTTATTAAATGATACAGAATTAAGAAGCTTGACTAATATCAGAACTTCTAAACATAATTCTTTTGGGATTTTTTTTAATACTCTTCTGAGTTGGCTCCCTTGAAGAACCAAAACAAAATCAGTATAAAACAAGTTAAAGGTTTACAAAAGAATTTCTTGCAGCATTTTTTTTTGTTGTTGTTTATTTTTGTTTTGTTATTGTTTGGTCCGATATTGAAGTATAGGAAAAACAAATCAACCAAAGGCTCATATGAGCTTATAATATATCCATGCTTCTGTCGTGTGTCCTCCGTCCGAAAGCACTTCTCCCTAGACGCAAGAAACTTCTCCCTATTTCCCAAGGAGGGATACGTCATTTCTCACTTAATTTCTGGGCCAGCTTGGACCTTTAGGTTACAGTTTACCAAATATCAGCAGAGCTATGCCCCAATGATTTTTTTTTGTAATTCCACTTACAGTTTATATCCGGCGCACTGAATTATACATAAGCCAGTTTATGTGCTACATCTTATTACTTGCCACGGGCGTATAATGCCCCGCTTGGCTAAGCTCTTGTTCATTATAGCACTGGATCGTACAAGAGCCAGTATATGTGCTCCATCTTTTTACTTGCCAAAGGCGTATGATGCCTCCGCTTTTGTAGCACTTATTGCAAAACGTCTTGAGCAGTGGTTGTATTGTAGCATTGTATCACCCATTCACTAGTTTGCTTTCCGGTTACATCGGGTGGAAGAGGTTTATTGATATGTGCATTTGTAAAGACTACATTTTTTAAATCATTTTTTCACTTTTTCACTGTGTCCGAAGGAACTGTCATTTTATACTATACAGGAGTATATCGAGTATGAGCTAGGAGTACTAACGATAAAAACGAATCACATTCTAAGTGGGAATCGAACCCATAACCCTTTGGTTGCAAAGCGAATGAACTAACCACCTAATCTGCACAAGGACCACTTCATGCTGGTGTCATATTCGGATATTAGATGATGAAGCGTGGCTGATGATCTGAGATGAGCTTTGACATTAAATGAGAAATTACAGTAATGGTTAAAGTACAACAAGGTGGCGTGAGGGATTTCACGTTTTGTTTCCAGTATCCTGCATCGATAGATCTATTCAAACAGTTTTTTCTGCTTCTCTTCTATGTCCAAACGATCGCTTTCTTTTAGAAAGAGTCCCGTTTGTACCATAGAAATTGTAATGGAATAAATACATGATGTATTGTTGATTCTGTTTTGGGCATGTAGTTATGAAAAGAGAAAACTATTACAACAGAGTACAAGAAATATTTCTAAGATAAGAAAAAATATCATCAATAACGAAAATGCTAAAGTAAAACAAACCAGGTTTTTCAGAAATAACCACATTCTTTGAGTATAAGCGGTAGTTGATATACTGACAAAATCTTGGTAATACTACATCTAGATGGGACCTAGGGAACGATTTACCAGTCCTTATTTTGTTGCAGGAGACATTTGGGTTTAATTGTACAATGGAATGTTTTTGAACATGCTCAGTTATGTAAATAATGTAAATACAGCCCTTCTCTGATATATTAAAAAAAAAGGTAAGAGAAAAGTCCAGGGAGTGCCACAATCACAAACCGCAGCCCTTTCCAGACCCCAAGAGGAAGAGGAAACCGACAAATCCAAACAAGCACAAATCGAACAAACATACGAAAAGCATTAAGATTAGCTCTCTCTTCCCCAAGCAAGGTAATCGCAATACTAAAAGGACTAAAAACCACAAGAACAAAATGACACATGGAAAGACATACAACAAATCGCCTCGTAGAATAAACCACAAAACAACAAAGAGTAAGACTAACACCGGGACCACCACCTTAAGTTACAGCTTGGACAGCCGGTCTCGGTGGGTCGATTGGATGCGTGTCCGACTGGTTACATGGAGGTTGCGGGTTTGAACCCCGCCGGGTCTGCAAAATTCTGTCGTGGAGATTGATCATGAAATGTTTTCTATGGTTATTCTCTCCCATCCGCTGTTTCAAGAAGGACAGTTGTCAGTCTCTGGCGAAAGAGTGTGCACAATACTGGTTAGAGGATTGTGCCAGCCCAGTAAAAGTGTGGTTAGGTAAACTGACTGCGCTCGACATGGCCACGATGTTGACTGGGCTGTAAAACATCAACACAAACAAGCAAACAGCTGGGAACCGGATAGATCTGTGGTATCTTTGGGTGTATCATACAAAATATACTTCAGTGTCGAAATACAAATCTAAGAGGTTGCCATTGGAAACAAAAATAATGAAAATCGGAGACGCGGTGTTATTAAGTAGACATACTCTTGTGTCAAATGGTAGATGCTGTTAGGCAGGGTATAACTGTGTGGTATGTGTGTATTTTATATCAGTATTAGTTTTTGTTAAAACAAAAAAAAACAAAAAAACATATTAGTGAAAAAGATGCGTAAATCATGCTTCTTACTTCAACCAGGAATTTTCTCGAAGATTCATAAGTGCATTTCCGTGCACATGGACAACATTACAGACGACTGGCATCTGAGAAGTGACTGGCCTTAAAACGTCGTCGCCTGATACTTCAACGTATTGGTGATATTAGTTTTGTTTGGCACTCATTCATAATATATGAAGCTGCTAAGATAACGTGTGGAATTTGTATGTTTCTCTTTTCTATTTATTCTAATGAATTGACTCAATCAAACCGAGTCTGGTATTTTCTGTTTTTGATTTGTTTTATATTTTGGAAGGATCCCTATTTCAGAATACTTGACGAGGCCAACAGTTAACTGTCTTTCGTTTTCTGTTATAATAAAAAAAAAGTAAGAGAAAAGTCCAAAGAGTGCCACAATCACAAACCGCAGCCCTTCCCAGACAAAAGGAAGAGAAAACCGACAAATCCAAACAAGCACAAATCGAACAAACGTACGAAAAGCACTAAGATTAGCTCTCTCTTCCCCAAACGAGGTAATCGCAATGCTAAAAGGACTGAAAAACACAAGAACAAAATGACACAAGGTAAGACATACAACAAATCGCGTCGTAGAATAAACCACAAAGCAACAAAGAGTAAGACTAACACTGGGACCAGCGCCTTAGAACGGTCAGTAGAGTAAACCACCGGGTGTTTAAAGCACTTTTACAGCTAGCCAGCTTCACCCTGGGTCCCGAAAATTCGGTTCGCATAAAGGCTCCCAACTCAGTCAATGCATCAAAGCGAAAACATAAAAATCAAATTAATCACTTTATTAACATAGACGAGTACTCATGTCTAATTCTACTGTATGCCAGAGTAAATGAAAACCAATAGGTGAACCACAGCGGGCCAAGCCAAAGACATATCGTCAAGCCCCAACACACTGGTTAAAGTTTTACGAAGAGGCCGTCATTGAGCCTGAGGCCCGAACCGCCGTCGTGAAATTAAAGAGTGAAGCATAGCCGTCAACAATGATTGGGTTGACAACTAGGCATGCAGTCTGGCGCATAATATCCAGGCTGTAACCAATTCTTTTATAACGGTTAATAAGTTTTCTGAATTACTGCGAAAAGTTAGATTTTCCTACAATTTTTCTAAATGCCACTGATCCAATGTTCAAACAAATTGAAGAAATGTTTCGGAGAAACACCTGCATAACTAAGGATCATAAGAACATATATGAATATGCACTGATATTGTTAACAACTGAAAGACAAAATGAAGAGCTTGATGATGAAACAAACAAAACAGATATGGAGATAAAGTCTCCTATTATAATGCTTAACATCTTTGGAAACAAAGAACACATTGTAGATTAGAAAATGGGGGTCTCAGTTTTATTGAGACTTCATTGACAAAATTATGACCAAATGATGGACCGCATATACCCTACAGAACTCCAATTAAATAGAGCAAATTCTTCCGATATCGAGGCACCTTTTTTGGATTTGAATCTATGTATGTCTAATGGTACAGTTTCTACCAAAATTTATGATAAACGGGACGATTTTGATTTTGATATAGTCAATTTCCCTTTTCTGGATGGCGATGTATATATTTTCTGGATGGCCTGGATATTGTACGCCAGACTGCATGCCTAGTTGTCAACCCAATCGTTGTTGATGGCTATGCGTACCTCATATGGGGTATACATATCTCAGCTTATTAGATTCGCCAGAGCTTCTTGAAATCTTAATGACTAACTACTGTAATAAAGCCCTTACTGCCAAACTTCTTAGGCAGGGCTATCGTTATTTTAAACTTCGTAAGGCGTTTTCGAAATTTTATCGCAGACACAGTGCCTTGTTAGAAAAATATAGCGTCAGTTTGAAAACACTTCTGGAACAAGGTATATCGGAACCAGAATTTTACGGTGACTTAGTGTAGAGATTTAAAAAAATGTAGGTAAATCTAACTTTTCGGAGCGATTCAGAAAACTTATTAACCGTTATAAAAGAATTGTTAAAATTAGTTTTGGTTTAAACTGTTGAAAAAATTATACACAAGTCCAATTCTACCGAAAGATTAAAACATATTTTAAGACATGACTTGAACTTAAATGGATTAAACGTTTACAAACCCCTTTTCTACTGGGATTTAATGATAATATTTACCATGAAGGAAATATTTCTAAAATGCCGGATTTCGATGTGTTTTCCCTTTTAGATATATAAAAAACGTAATAAACGATCCCATGGTAAGCGCAAAAATGGCAATTTTAAACGAAAACATAAAACTGTTTTATCTCTTTTTGATTTAAATATTCTCTTAAATTCTGGACGTCATCAAATTCTTTCTATACTAGCTTCACTGTCTATTTCTTCATTACGCGGGCCCCCGTAGCCTGGTGGATAAGAGAGTTGACTCTTAATCCATTAGGTTTCTCACCGCTGTGGTTCGAGCCTAGCTCGGGTCATATGTGGGAAAGCCAAGTTCTGCTTACGGATGGTCAGGTGGTTTTTCTCCGGGTACTCCGGTTTTCGCCCACCCTCGATGAACGATCGGCTCGATATAAGTGAAATATTCTTGAAAGGGCCGTAAAACCCAAATCAAAAAAAAAAAAAAAAAAAAAAAAAAAAAAAATTCTTCATTGCATAAGTTAGATGATGAGGCGAATTAATTTTATGATAGAAAACATGATTTGTATGAAGCAGCTTTCCTTACTAGATGTTATACTCAACATGCTCTTCGTCCTTACATTGATTCTGAAATTAACCACATAAGACACTTCATCAAAATTCCGTTCATTAATAAAGTGTTGAATTCATAGATTTACCTAGCATATTCCGAGATAATAATGTTATATCAGTAATACCTTCATATTTCGAAAACACGGAATCTCCTATTATTTGTTATAAATATAACAAGCCTATCCGTAATACTATACTTAATTTCAATAAATTAGTTTCTGATCTTGATATTGAAACTAGTTCCCCTGATTCTTGAGATTGTAAAGATTCTAAATTTTATTATCAACCAGCGGGTCAAAAGGTCACTGGTAACTTGAAAATTAAAACCGATTCACGAATCCGTTCAGTTATTTCAAAACAACCTAAATATAGATTCCCAGCCCACATTGATTTCAATAAATGTCGGGTAACAATTGCCAGTGCTTTAAATAATTTTTTTGTACGCGTTGGTGTAAACGAGAGCATGTTGAGGCTAATGCTTTAAATAATAGGAAATAAAGATTTTTAAGATCATTGATAAACGTGTGTTATTTTACTCTAATAACCTTAATCTTCTCCATCCTAAGCCTAAATTATCTTTTCGATATTTGAAACAAGGTATCCAAGAATTTCATAGGAAGTAAGTTTCGGCTCCAGCTGATAAAGCTGCTAATAATGTTGTGTGATGACTTTATTATATCAATATTCTAATACAAGAACTTGGTAGTACCAAAACATATGAACGGATTTCTACAGACGAGAGATCTATTGTTAATACCCATTCTATCGATATAACTGCTAAGTTTGCAACGGGTATTAAAGAAAAGCAAGAAAGACTTCCTATGTTATATTGGTTACCGAAACTTCATAAACGACCTTACAAAGCACGTTTCATGGCTAATTCTAGTTCATGTATGACTACTGTTTTGTCCAAACTGCTAACTTCATGCCTTACTGCTGTTAAAAAACATTGGATTAGATATTATGATGCTGTTTACGAAAGGGACGGAATTAACTTTTTTGGGTCAATTAAAAATTCCAATGATGTTCTCAATAAATGTAAAGCTAAAAACTTTCAGGCTTCAGGCACATGATCTGACTTTCGACTAAGCGCTCTCTATGGACTCTGCATCAGGGTTTCGATATTATATAGTTAAACCTTTTTTTGCTTAATAGGTAACAGCTTGATATAGGAATCATCATTGATCACAGCAGCTTGTAAGTGGCACCTTCTCGGGGCTTATACAACTTTGTAGCATCACATTTCATTAAGTTTAAATACTCTAGAATTAGGTGATGCATCATCTTTAAACATACCAACACAGCATTTCAGAGCACATTGGTAGATGTTTTGGCGATTCTCATCATTTGAAAAAATGTTTCTTAGTAACACTTTTTATACAGCACGTTTCAAATAATCATAGAACCTTTCACGTCGTAAACCAATAGAGTAAAGAAGAGAACAACACAAGTGACGCAAAATATATGGTTAACGATTTTTCGGTCATTCTTTTAATTGCTTTTCTGTTTTCTTGTGCTTATTGTGGGTTAATGTCAGTGACAAGAAAGGAAGAAGCATGAGAACGGAGCACATTTTTGTTGTGTTTAGCTGTTAATAAAGAAATACTCATTTTGTGTTCGCATCAATTATATTCCAATGAAAACGTAAATTGCATTTCTTCCAGAAAGGTTCCACCAAGACATACATGAACGCATGTCTCATTAAGATAGCCATCTAAGAAGTGGGCATATGTAGAATGTCGAAAAAGCACCACCGCTTATGCACACCGTTCTTTTCCTCAGGTGTGGAAGAATGATATAAAAGTGTGGGCGCTCTTTAGGGTTCAGGCGAATCAAGGGAAAGCCACAGGAGTGGGATATTTAAACACGTTCAAGGACGGGTAAAAACCATTTAATTTTAAAATTTATCAGGTGAGTTTTAAGTTTTAGGGAAAGGCCAGGGAATAATTGAATTTAGGAAGCCAAACAAGAGCATAGGATATGTCCAGGAAGAGCCACATTCACAGAACATAGTCTACCGCTGACACCAAAAGAAAGAGTAAACATACTACGATAGACATCAGAACATTGCTTCAGCCTTGATTTCTTTTTACTGGTTGAGCTGGAGAGCATGAAGACCGTTTCAATTATGGGTTACTAAGGGTCCAAGGTTTCTACATGCAGACATTGTAGACGGATCAGACTGGGCAGATGCACAGGTCACTGCGCGTACATTTACAGGTCATTTTGTTGATTTTGTCATGCGACGGCTCATATATGCAGAGTTGCTGTTAGGTCCAATTACATTCGCACCTCAATAGCTCGAACCCGATGGTGATCAATTTGGGTTCGGACTGACCCAGCGGTGTTTGCGATGGTTCGAAGAGTGAGTACGACGTAGCCTGCTTATACAACAATTCACCTATATTGACCACAGAGGACAGTAATAACTGACCGAAATTGGGTAGATTTTTCTATGCAGTTTGAAATAAATGAATTTTCCCGAAAAAAAAAAGAAAAAAAAAAAGATTCTTAATTACGTATACCATTACGTTCTCGAACTTTGTTCTTTCATTCGGTTCACACCTTTGTCGTTTACAGAAGTATCGCTGCAATGTATAAATTGACTAATACGCCACACGGGGAATACCGAACGTTCAGTCATATAAATACGCACCCGTCTATGCTTAGATGACGTCCGATTTATTTACAATGTGCATGTAATCTATTTATAGGTGGTAAATTCGAGAAGCTACTTTGGGATAATTTGAATAAAGTATTCTCTGTTTTCCCACAAAAAAAAGCTGGAAAACTCATTAAAATTCCGGAAATTAAATATAAGATTTATCAATAACAACAATATCGTTATTTATTTAAACCAACCAACCGTTTTCTAGTTTTTTAGGCTAATTCGTTCTTTTAATAGTATATAGATTTTTCTGGTCCTTCGGGACAACAGAGCTCATTTGGATTTCTAAATTACAGTCAACCCACATTATCTCAGACTTGAATGGACCAGAAAGTTTGGTTTGAGATAACAATAGTTAAGATACAAGGAGAGGAACTGTAAGGAACATATGACAAACTTATATTGCCTTTTTATTGTCGCACCTATAACACGGGCAACTTACGCATACAAGTTTCCGTCCGTTCATCCATCGTTAACATTTACCCTGAGTGTATTGTAAGCGCGATTCCTTTTACAGTTTTGTACTGATCATTTTGAAACTTTGCATGTGTTTTCTTCATGTATGAGGATGTGCATGTGGTTTAGAAATAATAGATAATTTTTGTCACTTTTTCCACATTGTGAACATAGTCATGCTTCACCCTCTATATGTAGACAGTGGGTATCTCGTGAGCACAACTCCTTATACAATTTTACACCAATCTTTGTCTGCAGATGTGCATGCGGTTTGGCTGTTATGTTAATATAATTTATTTTTTCACTTTTTCCACTTTGTTAACTTTGTCATCTTCTTACCTCAGATTTTATGAAAGTTTACAGACAGTGGGTACGTTTTGAGCGCAACTTCTCATATAATTTCACTGTTTGATACCGACTTTTTGAAACCTTTGCACATCTTTTTCCTCATGGTTTGAAGGTATGCATATGGTTTGCATATAATACTCAATAATTATTTTCATTTTTTTTTCCAATTTTTAACTTTTTTTTTTCCCATTTTTTCAGTCTCGCATTACATGAAAATGTATAGTCCTACATTGCATCAAAGTGTATAGATGGTGGGTCCTCCCTCCTAAGCCTAAATTATCTTTTCGATATTTGAAACAAGGTATCCAAGAATTTTATAGGAAGTATGTTTTGGCTCCAGCTGATAAATTTGATAATAATGTTGTTGTGTGACGACTTTATTATATCAATACTCTAATACAAGAACTTGGAAGTACCAAAAATGGTAAGAGAAATGTCCAGGGAGTGCCACAATCAACAAATCGCCTCGCAGAATAAACCACAAAGCACCAAAGAGTAGGACTAGCACCGGGACCACCGCCTTAGAACGCTCAGTAGAGTAACCACATATGAACAGATTTCTACAGACGAGAGATCTATTGTTAATACCCATTCTATCGATATTACTGCTAAATTTGCAGTGAGTATTAAAGAAAAGCAAGACAGACTTCCTACGTTAAATTGGTTACCGAAAGTTCATTAGTGACCTTATAAAGCACGTTTCATTGCTAATTCTAGTTCATGTACGACTACTATTTTGTCCAAACTGCAAACTTCATGCCTTACTGCTGTTAGAAAACATTGGATTAGATACTATGATACTATTTTCGAAAGGAACGGAATTAACTAATTTTGGTCAATTGAAAATTCCAAAGATGCTCTCAATAAATTTAAATCTAAAAACTGTCAGGCTTCTAAATTGTCTACATATGATTTTTCTACACTGTATACTAGGTTACCTCATCATCTTATAAAAGATAAACTTACTGTTTTAATTAACCAAACGTTTATTCGGGAGAATACACAATATTTGACTTGCAACGAAGAATGTGCTTTTTTCACTTCTGATGTATACACTAATCACAATTTATGGTCGTGTCAAAAAGTCTGTGATGCCCTTGTTTATCTTTTGGATAATATTAAATTAGATTCGGAACTAAACTTTATAGGCAAACTATTGGTATTCCGATGGGAACTAATTGTGCTCCTCTTGTTGCTGATTTGTTTCTTTTTTGTTATGAGAGAGATTTCATGAAGTCTCCCTCACATGAAAATCAGGCTGACATTATTGAGGCTTTCAATTCATCTTCAAGATAACTTGATGATTTACAAAATATTGACAATATTTACTTTGACCAAATGGTGGACCGCATATACCCTACAGAACTCCAATTAAATAGAGCAAATTCTTCCGATACCAAAGCACATTTTTTTTTATTTGAATCTATGTATATCTGATGGTACAGTTTCCACCAAAATTTATGATAAACGGGACGATTTTGATTTTGATATAGTCAATTTCCTTTTTCTGGATGGCGATGTCCCCCGGCGTACCTCATATGGGGTATACATATCTCAACTTATTAGATTCGCCAGAGCTTCTTCAAATCTTTGTGACTTTAACTACCGTAATAGTGCCCATACTTCTTAGGCAGGGCTACCATTATTTTAAATTTCGTAAGGCGTTTTCGAAATTTTATCGCAGACACAGTGCCTTGGTAGGAAAATATAGCGTCAGTTGGAAAACACTTCTGGAACAAGGTATATCGGAACCAGAATTTTACGGTGACTTAGTGTACAGATTTAGAAAAAATGTAGGAAAATCTAACTTTTCGGAGCCAACTTATTAACCGTTATAAAAGAATTGGTTATAGCCTGGATATTTTGCGGCAGACTGCATGCCTATTTGTCAACGCAATCATTGTTGATGGCTATGCTTCACTCTTTAATTGCACGACGGCAGTTCAGGCCTCGGACTCGATGACGTCTGACTTGCCCCCCCCCCCCCCACCCCGTGGTTCAACTATTGGTTTTCATTTACTCTGGCATACAGTAGAATTAGCCATGAGTACTCGTCTTTGTTTACTATAGTGATTAATTTGATTTTTATGCTTTCGCTTTGATGCATTGACTGAGTTGGGAGCCTTTATGCGAACTGAATTTCTATGTATTTCTGTATTAAGAGTAGCATTGGGACCCAGGGTGAAGTTGGCTAGCTGTAAAAGTGATTTAAACCCCCGGTGGTTTCCTCTACCTACCGTTCTAAGGCGGTGGTCCCTGTGTTAGTCTTACTCTTTGTTGTTTTGTGGTATATTCTACGAGGCGATTTGTTGTATGTCTTACCTTGTGTCATTTTGTTCTTGTGTTTTTCAGTCCTTTTAGCATTGCGATTACCTCGCTTGGGGAAGAGAGAGCTTATCTTAGTGCTTTTCGTACATTTGTTCGATTTGTGCTTGTTTGGATTTGTCGGTTTCCTCTTCCTCTTGGTGTCTGGGAAGGGCTGCGGTTTGTGATTGTGGCTCTCCCTGGACTTTTCTCTTACCTTTTTTTACTTTACTGACCGTTCTAAGGCGGTGGTCCCGGTATTAGTCTTACTTTTTGTTGCTCTATGGTTTATTCTACGAGGCGATTTGGGGTTATGTCTTACCTTGTGTCATTTTGTTCTTGTGTTTTCAGTCCCTTTTAGCATTGCGAATACCTTGCTTGGGCAAGAGAGAGCTAATCTTAGTGCTTTTCGTACATTTATTCGATTTATGCTTGTTTGGATTTGTCGGTTTCCTCTTCCTCTTGCTGTCTGGGAAGGGCTGCGGTTTGTGATTGTGTCACTCCCTGGACTTTTCTCTTACCTTCTTTTTTATCTTTTAAGCGACTCTCCTCTTACAATTTTATACCGATCGTTTTGGTAGTCTCAGATAGCATAAAAGTGTATGGACGGTGGGTTATCTTTCTTTATTTATGCATCATAGAATATGCATGTGCTTTTGATTAAATTCCTATATAAACTTCTTCTACCTGAAATAAACATTACTTCTTTGCGGGGCAGATGCGACATCAACTTTACCAAAGTTCGATATGAAAACTAGCCAGATCGGATCTTTAATTAAAGAGTAACGCTTCCTTGTTTGCTGAAAAGCCTCTGTTTGACCTTGTCATTTGCGTGACTCGTTCAGTTTATATCGGATTTTTCTATAACTCGCTGATAAAATGGACATTGATCAAATTTCAGATGAGTTAGAAAATTGACGAGATTTGATCATTTTGTCCCCAAAGCTACAAGTTGGGGTGGGGGCGTAGGGGTGGTATATTGATTTTGGGGCGGATCCCGTTGGCATTGGCGTCGGCGTGACACTTTCTTGCCTGCACAATAATAATAAACCAGTGGTGTGATTCTTACCAAATTTCCACGGATATATAATTGGGAAATAGTAAAGTACTGATTACAGTTTGGTGACCTTGATCTAAGTTTCAAGGTCACAACAGTAGAAAACTGAAAATTCACGATTGGGGCACACCTGTTTTCTCTGAAAACACCGGTACTACTTAATCTTAGAGTTACATCCCCGTGAATGCTGATAAAGCCTCCGTCTGTCTTTGTCATCAACATAACGCATTCAGTTTTGATCACATCTTCCTGAAACGTGCACTTAAGGTGAACACTGATAAAATCTGAGGTGAATTCGAAAACTGGCCAGATCGAATAATAAATCTAAGAATTATGTACCCTTGACTGCTGAAAAAAGCCTCTATTTGACTTTTTCATTAGCATAACTCGTTCAGTTTTGATCGGATCTTTATGAAAATTGCAGGTAAGGTGGACATGGATTAAGTCTCGGATGAATTCGAAAACTGGCCAAATCGGATCAGATTGCTGAAAAAGCTTCTGACTTTTTCATCAGCATAACTTATTCGGTTATGATCGGATCATCCCGAAACTTACAGATAAGGTGGACATGAATAAAACTCGGATAAGTTAAAAAAACTGGCGAGATCGGATTAGTCTTGTTACATCCCCATGGTTGCTGAAAAAGCCTCAGTTTGACTTTGTCATCAGCATAACTCGTTCTGTTTTAATAGGATGTTCCTGAAGCTTGCACATAAGGTGGACATAGGTGAACTGTCGGATGTGTTCAAAAACTAGCGAGATTTGGTCATAACTGTTAGAGATGTCCTCTTGCATACTGACAAAAAGCCTATTTTCAACATTGTCATAGCACAACTCCTTCAGTTATGATCAGATCTTCCTGAACCTTACATATACGATCGGGTTGAAACTTGGTGGATAGTTAGACTTTGAGGTAATACAGTGAGTGAATATTGTTTTGAGGTTAACGTACGCCAACTTTTGACAGAGGTATCATTATTTTTTTTCAGACATTGCTTCGTTTACGGGTAAATATTTCTGTAGTTTCAATCAAATAAGGTAACAATTGATGGACAATAAGATTATGAGGTGGTACAGCACATATTATGTCGAGGTTACAATACACCCACTTTTGATAGAGCTATTACTCTTTAAATGACTTAATTTCAGATGAACTCGTAGCTCCTATAATTTCGGGCTAAATATTTTAGTGGACATTCAGAACATGAGACATTACAGCGCATATTATTTTGAGATTACAGTTCGCCAAATCTTGATAAAGTTATATTTTTTCCGACATGACTTGGTTTCTGCATAGCTCTACCTACAGTTTTCGTTGAATGAGGTTATAGAAACTTGGTTGACAGTTAGACTATGAGGTGGTACAGCATATATTGTTTCTAGGCTACAGTACACGAAATTTTGGTGTTGTTATTACTCTTAGATATTACTTCTTTTCCGGCTAACTGCTTCAGCAGGTTTCATCGGACCAATTCGAGGTTGCAGTACGTCCACTTTTGACAGCGTTATTACTATTTGTAAGATAGTTCACACACGACATCATTTCCGCCCATCTTCTACAGTTTTCATCTATCAAGCTGAACGTTATTGGATTGTACGACCATGAGGTAAAGCAGCCAGTGTTCTTTTGAGGTTACTGAACATCAATTTTGATAAAATGTATACTTAGCTATTACAGTTTTGATCAAATAATCTTGGAACTGGACATGGGTATCTTAGAGTTATATCCAATAGCCTGAGGAACAATATTGATTGCGACTTGGGCCATTTTTTTACACTTCGCTTTATATGGTCCGTGCCTGCTAAAAAGCCTTTGGGGTATATTCCCTTCCGTTTTGAATGGATATTCCTGCGGATGAGGAGGACATGTTGGCACCATTAATTCAGAGATACGGTAAAAAATCATTTTTTTGTATCCAGTTCAAGAACGAGAGACTCACAGAAATTTTAAAGGCTGTCAGGTGCCACAGTTAATAATTGTATTAATACCATGCATCAATTTATTAAACTATTCTTGGATTATTAAATGATTATTTTTGAGGAATATGGAGCATGTAATAAAGTGGTGCTTTGACCTTAAACTTTAACCTTGGCTCTGGTGAGCGTGACGCGGCCCTCCACGAAACTATATTGTAATAAGAAATCAATCAAGGTTTGATTCTGATTACGCATATGAAGGACTTTATATATTTTTGACGTTTATGTATATGCTGTTTTCCATTGATTTAAAAAAAAATGGTGCGAGTCTGATAGCAAAAGCATTTTATCAAACTTGTTCACGATATTTAGACTGATGGTTTGTTGCAATGACACTGGGGCCATAACAGACCCTACTAGATAGGCGGGTTTCATGCTCCCCTGAAATAAGTCAAAATGTTAACTGACCTAGTAAGTACAATATCTAATTCAGAGGTATTTTTTGCTGAAAAAATGTGAGTAGCTTTGCTACTCACATTTTTCAGCAAAAAATATTAGCGTATGTGCCATAGTTCATGATCAAAGTTTTAATAATACGTTAACTAATGACATGGTTAGTTTTGAACAACTGGGCCCAGGTGTATCATAACTGTTCTCCTTCTAAAGGTATTGTTTGATCCTTGCATACTGGTAAAGAAATGAGCTTATATATACGTGTTTTTAAAGGAACATGCCACAGATGTTTATTGGATGGTACTAGTACAGTAAAGTAAGAATATAGTTCTCTTAAGTTACAATCGTTCACCTAAATATGTATCGTTGTTTATACTTTCTTCTGACGTTTTCACGGCTAACAGTCTGGCTCTCCCCCACAAGTTTTTCCCGTTCGTTGCATTGGTATCTTCCGTATTTGAATTGTCATTTGTTGTGCCAAGTATATTACTTGTTAAATTTACTTCTATATCTTGCTCATCTAGACCTTTGCCCATTTGTTTCCGAAGCATGTCCATTTGCAGCGCCATTATAAATTTATTGGCCATATTGTTCAACAATGCAGTGTTTCCCGGCTGAATGATATCTTTCGTATCTATATTCATGTCTGATAAATTTACTGGAGCCATAGATTTGTTTATGCCTTTCACTAATTTTCCCAAAGAAGTTTTGTTTAAGTTGTAATGCTTGAAGAGTCTCTCTTTCATTTCGTTCATGTACTGAATATATGCCTTCCTATGAACCCGAATACCAGGGTTGTTATAAAGAGTATATAATAGGAACCATCTCGTCCGCGCTTTTACACTGACACGTGGACCACCTGTTTTGTTCTGACCTGCAAAAGAGACCAAGTAATTTATTACATTGTTGCTTAATGTATTTGTGACATTTGTAACTACTAGTTCATTACTTGTGATAAGTTTTTAAGCAGATAAGAAGACAAAATATATCTGTGCCAAAATGTACTAAAACATTGTTTTGTTGAAACATATTTATTTCCAAAATCTTTACATATACAACACATACAAAGTTACAACAGTAGGATTAGAACAAAACAAGGTAACCATTTTTATGACAGCCAAGAATAAACGTCATTAGCGAATTAAGCTAGTTTTAAACAGATTCTAAACATATTGCCCTTGTGAGCAATGGCCATAGTCACAAAACTGAAAACAGCTCATGTCTAGTTCTCTGGGCCAGACTAGTTAACCTCGGCCAATAAGGAATTATCAGTTATTCTCAGATTTTTAAGACCTTTGAACATCATCCTTTCCCCGTCGTAGTATCAGCTAATAAATACCGTATTCGACCTAATTACCGCACATACTCCTATAAGCGCACAGTCAAGCAATTCCATAGTCTTCAAATTATAGCTGGTGTACTTTTTGTCTACTTCTTTATAAAGGCATATGTTGTGGGTACCCATTTGAATTGCATCGATTTGTCGATGCAATTCAAATGAGTACCCACAACATATGTTTTAATAAAGAAAATCATAAAAAAAAAACTCGCATAAACACAAAATAAGGCCTTTGCTGATATTTGGTTTTAAGGGTATCCTTAGTAAAAAGAGTCATTTTTTGAAAAATCTAAGCGCACTGTGCGGTAATTAGGTCGAATACGGTATATACAGTGCAGGATCCTAATATAGAACCTCCTTGCTCACCACTGACTCATCACAGCAAAACACAGAACAATTATGTAAAGTATACGTTGAAAGATAGGACATGGATTCATAAATGTAAATGAATCCGAAGGATCTATGTGTTATCTGTTTTCTGCAAAATTGATGACTAGCAGGTGCATGGTTGTCCAAATCAGACACCGTTCAAGCCCCGTCCTCTTTGAGATTGTTTTATGTGTGAGCCGTGATAGTTAAACTTGTAGTGGCCTACTTGAATTTACACACATTTATAAACAAGTGAATTTTAGAACATTTTTGTGATATTTATATGCAGTTTACACCGAATTACACTTGTGCTTGCTATTGATATATATATATATATATATATATATATATATATATATAATGAGTCTAAACAAATAGCAAATTTTGTCAATGAATCTAGGCTTTTCGTGATGCCTGGTACACTTGATATCTGCATAGCATCTATGTTTATGTAAAAATATAATATTGAAACCAGTATAGAAGAATCATACATGTATTAACACTAGTATGAAGCAAACCTTTTTCAATGGAGTTGGAATCTTTCTTGTCCTCTTCCTTCCGAAGAGTGTTGTATTTCTGTATTATCAGTAGTATTCGTAGAAATACAACAAGAACTGGGTGTGTGTGGACGCATTCAACATGGATGAAACCGACATATGCTGCAAAACCTAAAGGAGAATATGTTATTCAAATAATTGTATTTTTGTCAGAGTTTCGGGAGAATCGATAGCGCATTAGACTAAAGATTTGCTGGCTACACTAATAGTTATGGGCTCCCAGTCTGTCTGAGCTTGCGTTATTCCTTACACGGAACCATTTTTGTTTGGATTTTTTTTTCTTTCCTTTTTGTGGAAATCGCCATTTTGTTAGCTCACCTGAGCCTTCGGCTCACTGTCCAGCTTATTGTATGAGTAGGCTCTGTTGTCGTCGACTGTCATCTGTCGTCTGTCAACATTTTCAAATATCTTTTCCTCTGAAACCACTGGGCCGATTGGTCAGTTTTCATTTGGAGCCTTTCTTGGATGGGGGAACGAAAGTTTGTTCAAATGGTAATTCTTGCTCTCCCCAACAAGTTTTTCCCGTTCGTTGCATTGGTATCTTTCGTATTGTCATTTGTTGTGCCAAGTATATTACTTGTTAAATTTAATTCTATATCTGGTTGCCATGACCATATATGCTAAAAACCCTTCAAACATCTTTTCATGAACCTGTAAGCCGATTGCCTTGAAACTTGATATGCAGCATTGGAGACAGGCCCATTATTATTTATTCAAATGATGACTGTGTTGACCTTGACCAATTTTATGCCTTGGTCAAATTTGGTCACTTATGCTTTCTTATTGGAAAAAGTGGACATTGTTAATTTTTCGAAAACTAGTGTTCCTTTTTAATTTAACTTTGTGAAATACAATAAGCTTAATGAGTACATGAAGCCGCATGGGTACCATTGGTCAAGGTCACTTAGATATCTAACAAAATAGAAATTCGTTAAAAATAACAGCTGTGGAAATTGAAGCCATTTCATATGAAGCCTTTGTGGCATGGAGGAACGAAAGTTTGTTTCAATGGTCCAGGTCACATGATCAAGATGGGTGCCATGACCATGTATCCATGTATAGCACAAATCCTTCAAAAATCTTCTCTTAAACAGAATGGCCGATGACTTGAAATTTGGTATGTAGCATTGGGGACTCGGATTCTACCAAGTTTGTTCAAATGATTACCTGTTTGACCTTGACCTGCTTTACATCAAGGTCAAGTTCGGTCACTTAGGCGTTTATATGGAAAAAGGCCTAACAGTGGATTTTTCAGTTTCTATTGTAGCCTGTGACATCAAAGTTGATATATGCAAACAGGTAACTGAACTTGACAGATACCAAAGGTCAAGGTTATTTACTGACCTTTGTCCGGTTTGCCTATGATTTAATATTGTTAACCTCTCCTCTTAAACTACTGGGTGGTGCGAAATTGTCGTTTATCTTACGTCACCGGGGCGTCTAACTGATATTGGCTTACAGATGGGCAAAGCCTGCTATCCTTGTAGCAGGTTAGGGTAGAGGGCGATGTTTCTATTTCTTCTGCTTTTTCATTTTCATTCCTTTTCATCTTTCTTCCCTGTCCCTCTCTTTCATCTCCTCTACTATCTCTTCCATCTCTTTTCTCCCTTTCTCTGGGAGACGACACAAAATAACCCACAAGGGATGACGTGTCGTTAAACCCCAATACAAAAAAAAAATAAATAAATAAAATAAACTACTGGGCTGATTTAAAACCATATTACATGTGGAACCTGTACGGGATGGGAGAAAAAAGTATAGGGCCAAAATAGCCACTATGCCCATATATGGTAGAACCCTTTGAAAATCCTCTCTTCAGGAACTGAATGACACAAGACCTTGAAACTTGATATGCAGCATTGGGAATTGTGCTCTTACATGTTTGTTCAAATGATGAACCTTGGTTGACCTTGACCTGTTTTACGTCAAGGTCAAGTCCGGTCACTTAGGCTTTTGTGTGAAAAAAGGTCGAACAGTGGATTTTAAGCGCACCTGAGCTTATGGCTCACTGGTAAGCTTATAGGATGAGTAGGCTCCGTTGTCGTCACCTGTAGTCTGTCGTCTGGTTATATTTTCAAAGATCTTCTCCTCTTCTTCTCCTCTGAAATCTCCGGGCCGATTGAAGTCAGATTTCATGTGGAGACTCCCTTGGATGGACTGGAGGTAAAAATCTAGGACACCTTACAAAATGTTTCGTATATGTATATCTTTACAGCCACATACCACTAAGCATATTAACGGTCCATGGGACATTCTAGCATTACCTTCAGATTCATTTCAGTATACACTCAGCCTCAGGTTAGCGGTTTAGGACATTGATCCTCTGGTTATGTATTGTCATAGTAACCATGTTTACTTAAGAAAAAACATATCCTGAACTCTTTTACAGATTCAAAGCATGCATTTTCAATGGAAATTTTGATCGTCTTAACAACAATGATTGTTCGTAGACTTACATTGCGAAAAGGTTAAATGTCATCTTTTATACAAAGAAGAATGGCGTTTACGTTTTGATGATACTGTGTCAATGCTTTTGACATCTTACCTACTTTATGTAAACATATTGCAGCCGCCAACGTCGTGGATTGTATGGCCTAAGCTTATCACATCTGGTGCATGGGTACATTTGTGAACGATGGTATATCATGTCCAAAAGTAAGTCATTGAGCTCTATAATATGACCCCGGGAGCAAATTCTGTCCTTTTGAAAAAGACCCATTTTCCGATACGGGGTTCAGTGCACGAAAGCAAACAAAGTCACACAAGTTGTCTCCTTTGTAAAAGGAATGCGGAAAACTATCGAATGAATCCAGTTCACTTACGTTCACAAAATTAATGTTGTGAAACTGAATGTCTTTATAGCAAGGGTACTTTTTGTCTGTTCTTTATGAAGGCATATGTTTTGTGTACCCGTTTGAATTGCATCAACTTGCCGATGCAGTTCGAATGAGTACCCACAAGATAGGCTTTAAAAACAGAAAAAGAAAAAAAAAAAAAACACAAAAAAGATCGCACCACCAAAAAATGAAAATATTCAGATAAAAACTTCTGATATTTTTCATATTTCTGCTCAAAACATAGATTGTGGGTACTCGTTAGAACCGCCTCGCTGAGGCGGTTCTAACGAGTACCCACTATCTATGTTTTTGAGCAGAAATAAGAAAAATAATGACTACCCCTGTAAAAAAGATAGCATAAGCATTATTTGTTTAATCCTTCGCTCATTTTTTTAATGCAGTACAGGTAGTACATATTTTTATTACACGTTTTACAAGTATTTCTGAAAATACATAAGCGCTTGCTAGGCTAATTATTAGGTCGAAAGTATATTTTTATAAGTTGGCCATGCCATGGCAAACAGTCCGTACAATAGACTGCTCTTCTTCGATGCGATACAATACACTTGTCGACATTATGTAGCTAAACAAATGCTGATAACATCTTTAATCTCAAGACTGATCGTACACCCTGAATGGTCTTGGAAGATATAGCCTGTGTGACATGACACCGTACTGATTATAGTGATATTATTGCATATTAATGTCGCACGTTATTAACAGCCGTGCATTAACCGGCGAAAAGCCGTGTATTAACAAGGCAATTCACGCGCTGTTAATGCACGGCTGCGCAACTCAGTATGCTCGTACCGTGGCCACAGAATTGCTGCCGTCATGAGATGTGTACTGCCCTGCCCTAGAACGAGCATAGTCCGTTCGCGCGACATCGATGTGAAGGCGAAACAAAATAGTGCAAGAAAAAACGCGAAATGTAGCAAATGTTTTCAGGTTTTATGCAATAATAGCGGTCGAACATGGTTTTTCAATGCATTTACATTCGCCAGGTCCCTTGGGAGGTGCTGTAAACCACATGTTTGATCCCTATATTGCTACATGTTCCATTCTGACATGAGGCAATTCTTTCTGTTTTCGCACGTTACGAGTTGGCATTTCGCTTCACTTCAGCATACTTGAGAAAAATGCTAAAATTATTTTTTCCCTTTTGAAAAGTGGTCTACTCTAAAAGAAAACATTCGCCCCAAGGGGGATAAAAAAGGTATTAGTGCGCAGGAAAGCAAACAGAAAGTCACCAAAGTCATCCCCCTTATGAGGAAAATCACCCGGATGTATCCGGCTCGTTAAGATGTATAGTGTTTACATCACAATGTGTCTTCATAATGTTTTAATTCTTTAAGGCCTGTATACCAAACATATCCGTTTGCAAACACTGTAGATCTAGATGAGACGGCTCATAACGAGCCGTGTCATCGGAATCTAGATTGTTTGCAATTCTGTTCTTGATTTATACCTGTCACTCTTTTGGCAGCTGTATATGTGTCCAAACCAGAGATGGAAGAGTACTTGCAGAAACCGAGGGGTGAAAGGGTAAGTCGCTAAAATCAATATCAGAAGTAATCTGAGCATAAAGACAGGAAGAAGAAAAAATATGCGATACATATTATATACTACCTGGATCGAAAAGCTGGAATCTCATTGGCAACGCACTATTATCAAGACGACAGAGGAATAATGTCCCGATTATCACCGATTTGATAATTCGTAGAAGACAAGAGACCAGTCCCATGAATATATTGTAGAAGAACATGAAGAATGTGAACGTGAATAAAACCCGTCTGAAATGAGACAATTTTCATGGATTAACTATACGAACTAATTACACGTGATAACAACAGGCTAACATTGCCGCAGACATGCATTCCTCTTCCTAACGAGGAATGCACGTACAGATGACCTGCGCTTGCTTATGTTTTGTAATTCAGTGTATCTAGACACCCCAAACAGTATACCGAATTTGACTCATTGAAAGAAGTTTTAAGAGAAGTTTAATTCTCCTGGGAATCTTACCTCTCTTCAGTTCTTTGATGTCCACGGTTCCCATGATCCAACATTTTCAAATTTGCCCGGCCAGACATGCGTTTGGAGTACTGATGTTGGTACATGCGGTTTTGTATATAATACAAACAATTTAGCAATTTTAACATACGCATCTCTAAAAATAGCAACCCTCTCTGTAATAGTGAATTTGCAGATTCCCCAAACTGCTGTTCTTTTTATATAGTTAACCTCTCAATAGCAGTCCTTTCTTTCAACCCGTTTTTGTCATCTAAGGAGTGAATGTTTTTAGAGGTTCAACCGTATATCCCTTATCCTGCTAATGCTTTTCTCTATTTTCATCATCACGAAAACATGCCTATATAATTTTGACCCCATTAAACCCCACTTTTATATAGTAAAACTGGGGTTTACAGGGGTATTCATTTTTCTTATTTCTGCTTAAAAACATAGTGGGTTCTAACGAGTACCCACAATCTATGTTTTGAGCAGAAATATGAAAAATATCAGAATTTTTTATCTGAATATTTTCATTTGTTTTGTGGTGAAATTTTCCATATATTTGAATAGGCGTGTTTTCGTAATGTGTTTCAGCCCCATCCTCCATACTGATTGTACCTGGGCGTAAGTATACGTATGGAAGTACTTCATTACACGGCATAATAAATAACCAGAATTACAGTCGACTGTCGTTATCTCGAATTCCAAGGGACTCACTGAAACACTTCGAAATATCCGTACCTCGAATATCAGAGTTGAAATAGTGAGGAAAACAATAAATTGAACAACCACATTTAACAAATGAATATGTAATTTACTCCTGAAGTTAGAAATATATATATAAAATGATGTTGAAAAGAGGAGAAATTTAGAGCAATTTCTCCTCTTTTCCACATTATTTTGTTACCTGTTGTCATAGTTTCATATTAAAACAGGGACCAGATTTTCACTTCGAGATAAGCGGTAATTCGAAATAAGCGAGTTCGAAATAACGAGGTTCGACTGTATTTACAGGTAGTTAAAGAACCTTAGAATTGTCTAATCAAAGAATGAATGTTTGACAACATAGTTGTGCCGCAACGCGAGGAGATGTGCCTTCTGTCGTGTGCGCCAAACGAAATCTCAAATCAGCCTGCACATACCAGCATTCTAAACAGTATTCACTGTCCGTGTGACGAAACACTATATCCTTGGTTATCCACACTCCGCCCAGTGAAATTCTGATTAGACTGCGCAGATGTCCGAACATACGTTTTCTGACGGTGACTCGAATAATTACGTTCACATAGGAACTGTACCTTGCATATTTGTGCACATCAAGGGCTAACACGTCCAGATATGAATTGTGCGTTGTTTTATCCTTTGTGTCTGCCTAAATGATGCACAGTATCCAGTTGAGCATGCTTATGTTCTATGAGCTCCAAATGATATAGCCCAATGATTATTACAGGAACCCGTTGTCCAAGGCCACAATGCCAACTGTCAGTTCTCGTAAATAATACCTTTGAATTTGCAGGAATTAGGACGTACTTAAAGATTGTCATTATAATGCGCAGTATTCGCTTGACGTAACTGTTGGCTTGAGAAGAATGGATACAGCTCCAATGTATTTTAGAATGTTAAAGACCATTCCGGTTATAAAGAAACAATCCAATTAAAACTACTTTAATTGCCCCTCACCACAAGAAGTGAAGCAAATATATTTAAATTTTCTCATTCGATTGTGTATTATTGATTTACCTTTAGGCATACACATATATGTTAGGTGCTGTATTGCCTATTAAATAATGATCTGGAATATAAAGTGAAACCGTGATCACAGATTGACAAGTCACACCCACAAAAGAAACACTGGCTGCATTGATTATGTAAATTGTCGTATAAATCAGATGACGTTTCATAAGAATGTTGCCGATGTCTAAAATTTGCTGCAGTACAGTTAAAGGTCAGATGTGCTTACAGTGATATGTTGCTGACAGGTGGTTTGAGGAAATTATATTCTAAAATAATGAAGATACAAACTGGTTGATTGTAAAATGTGCGCACTGTAGTGCATTAGTAAAATGCCAAACGGATTATGGTAGGTAAAATTACTAATTTGAAATAATATCTTGCAAATGTCTATCTTCACAGTTCAGTCCGAATGGTCACATTAAGCGAAGGTATGCTTATGCTTATGTATTGTGCAAAGAAGAACTAGAGACACCTGTGCAAGTCTCCTTTTCCAAACAATACTGACATAAGATGAGGAGCTAGGTAGCTGATAATGACTGTCAAATAATAAGGGAGTCAGTCATTATTTTATTTTATTTTCGTCGGTTCGTTCTGTGTTCGATGAAGTGCCATTTTTGGGATGTTTTTTAGCGGTGGTTGGGTGATGCAAAGGTGTCGTGTATCTTACGTCACCAGGGCGTCTAGCTGATATTGGCTTACAGTTGGACAAGGCCTGCTATCCTTGCAGCAGGTAAGGGTTGAGGAAGAGTGTTTTTATTTCTTCTGTTTTTTTTTTTTTTGTTTTTTTTTTTCACTTTCGTTCCGTTTTCTCTTTCTTCACTGTCCCCCTCTTTCATCTCCTCTACTTTCTCTTTCTCTTTTCTCCCCCTTTTCTCAGGGAGACGACACAAAATGACCCACAATGGTTTTCGTGTCGTTTAACCCCAACACAATCAATCAGTCAATTGTAATGTTTTATGTCTTTCAGCCCTTATCCGACGCCTTTGAATGGCTATGTTCCGTGAATAAGAACTTTACTTTATCGCCACCACTCGGAAAGTATTGCTGAAATTAGCGATGGCTTGTGAATAGTTTTTTCAACAACTTTTTATCTGAACCCTAGCCGGCCTCTGTGGCTCAGTTTGATGCGCGTCCATTGTTAAACAACATTGTTTCGTGGAGATTGATCATGAAATATTTTCTACGGTCATTCTCTCCCTTCCGCTGATTCAAATAGGGTTGTTGTCAGTTTCTTGGAAAGAATGTGCACAATACTTCGAGGACTGAGCCTGCCTAGTAAAAGTGTGGTTAGGTAAATTGGTTGCGCTCGACATGAACCCATTAAAGCTGATTACTGTTAAAAACCATTAATAGTAGCTAAAATAACTTTTTCAGGAAGAACAGCAGCTCAAAATCCAAACTTCAAACACTGATAATTTTTTACTAGTTTTTATTATGCGGTATGTGTCTTAGAACAGTCCACAGTAAACGTACATTTATTTGATGTTGTTGTGTCGCTTCTAAAGGACCGCACCTTCAGAATTATATGTATTTTTGTGTTGATTCACTAATGAGTGAGGACGTCCTCCGCAACAGAACAATGATATATAACTGGAACTGTATCGGGATTATGGATGACGTTTTGATATCCTTAAAACCAGGTTTATGCCACACAACGGTTTTACTAGTAAGCGTTCAAAGTCACATCACGAAAACATACCTATATAATGTTGACCCCCTTAAACCCCACTTTTATATAGAAAAATGGGGTTTACAGGGGTATAGCTTATTTTTCATATTTCTGCTCAAAAATAGATTGTGGGTACTCGTTAGAACCGCCTCGCCGAGGCGGTTCTAACTAGTACCCACAATCTATGTTTGAGCAGAAATATGAAAAATATCAGAATTTTTATCCGAAAATCTTCATTTTTTTTGGTGGTAAAATTTTCAGTGTATTTGAATAGGCTTATTTTCGTAATGAGTATTTCTGTTGTAGTTCCCTCTTTTTGTAGTTCCCTCTTTTTCGTTCGCGCACTGTTCGTTCGTTTGTTCTGTTTCGACAAGTTCTGAGAGGCTAGAGGTGGAGTTCAGCTTATAACTGTACGGTGCTTCATTGCACAGAGGCTTTCATTATCCATTACGAAAACACGCCTATTCAAATATATAGAAAAATTCAACTCCAAAAACTGAAAATTTCCAGATAAAAAACTCTGATAATTTTTCATATTTCGGCTCTAAACATAGATTGTGGGTAATCGTTAGAACCGCCTCGCCGAGGCGGTTCTAACGAGTACCCACAATCTATGGTTTTGAGTAGAAATAAGAAAAATAATGTACACCCCTGTAAACCCCAGTTTTACTGTATAAAAGTGGGGTTTAAGGGGGTCAAAATTATATAGGTATGTTTTCGTGATGCAGCCTTTCATCGTCTCGATATGACTTAGATACTTTTGAAAGAAACGTAAAACACTAATACATCATATTGTCTTAGGTCTTTAGGTTCGAGAGCACTGTCCGAAAGGCTTGTGAATCGCAACGTGTCGCAATAATTTTTCCAAAGATTATAAGCAACAATACCCTAGAAACTATATTGCTCTTACCTGTTATTTATAGCCAGAAATTCACCTCGACCTTGAAGAAATACAAATTTCGCTGCCAATATCTGAAGAATGTTTATCAGTAGCGTCATAGCGACGACTGGCCTGTCAATAAAAGAGGACTCTATTCAGCATTTCGTTTAATCAATCAATGAATTTCTTAGCCAGCCTCAGTGGCCCAGTCCGATGGGCGTGCGACTGGTGATCAGGAGGTCGCGGGTTCGATCCCCGCCAGGTTCTTCAAGATTCTTTCGTGAAGATTGATCATGAAATATTTTCTACGGTCATTCTCTCCCTTCCACTGAGTCAAGAAAGGCATTTATCAGTTCCTGGCGAAAGAATGCGCACAAGTACTGGTTAACCGCTTAAAGGACTAAGCCTACCCAGGAAAAGTGTGTAGGTAACATCACGAAAACATGCCTATATAATTTGACCCCCTTAAACCCCACTTTTATATAGTAAAACTGGGGTTTACAGGGATATATATTATTTTTCTTATTTCTGCTCAAAATATAAACAATCTATGTTTTATGCCGAAATATGAAAAATATCAGAATTTTTTATCTGAAACTTTTCATTTTTTGGTGGTAAAATTTTCAATATATTTGAATAGGCATGTTTTCGTAATGAACTGACTGGCTGGCTCGACATAACCCTAATATTGTTTACCGGACCGTTAAACTCCAAACCAACCAACTATGAATTTCTAGCAAAACCCTCCTTTTCATAGATTTTCAAACAAAAGTCCAAGCAAACATAGTAGACCTATATTACATTGCTCAACTCTTTCTTTCTGCAGACCAAATATTTTTGCAAACAGTGCAAATCTAGACGAGACGAGCCGTCTCATCAGGATCTACACTCTTTGCTGCTCTGTCTATGAGTTTGACTGAAGCCCCTATCTGCAACAATGGATGTGTCCAAATTTAGAGATGAAAGAGTCCATTTGAGAAGCACAGGGTGAAAGGATTGAAAAGGTTTGGATACGCATAGTAGATGTGTAATCATTTCCGCCTAGGGACACAAAAGGGTCTGCATTTTAAGGCAAGAATTTGCTCCCTCTAACTCGATTTTTAATCTGTTTTCAGATTGAATTTTCACGATAACTTTTAAATATGTTTTCTTTATAAGAACTATCACCTTCTAAAACTGGAAATTTTCAGATAAAAAAAAAAATCTGATATTTTTTCATATTTCTGCTCAAAACATTGATTGTGGGTACTCATAAGAACCGCCTCGTCGAGGCGGTTCTAACGAGTACCCACAATCTACGTTTTTGAGCAGAAATGAGAAAAATAATGTATACCAATGTATACCCCTGTAAACCCCAGTTTTACTATAAAAAAGTGGGGTTTAAGGGGGTCAAAATTATATAGATATGTTTTCGTGATGGTAAATTATATAGCTGAACACCGTCAATTGTTCAGCTACTGAATGTATATACATAAATGTATATTATAGCAGGGTTAGAATCTCGTAAAGCTAGCTTAAGCCCCATCCCCTAGTAATTTTTGGGGAAGAGTTGCCAACTCTGCTTGACATCTCTTCTGTTTGTGGATGTTTGATTGTATTTGTCTGTCTTTCACTTTTATGCTGAGAGCTTGATGTGGATCTGATTGTATAAGTTCTTGAGTTCACTAATTTACTTTTGATTTTGTTATTCAATCCCTTTCTGGTGCCTTAGGCTTCCTGTGCTGTTTGAATGCGGCTTTTCCTGAATATCTCCATATGTGTTTATTTTATTTGGTTTTTTTTTTGTTTTTTTTTTTCTTTAACACTTTTTTTCTTCTTCTACTCCTTCCAGACGTGTACATAACAGCCATTTAATTTGTGATGTTCCAAAGAAACATTTGCTATACGGGTAATTTTGCACCTTCTTTTAAAAGTATCAGATCCTGAAAAAAAATACTTCAGCAAAGTTGAACAGTTTATTTACATGGTATATAATACTGGATATTCATTAAGATCGCCTCAGTGAGGCAATTCTAACAAATATCCAAACATATGTTTCTTGAAGTATCTTACACCGTTTCTGATTAACTGTCATCTCATGAGCGAAGGTTTCGTGGTAGTCATTAAAAACGTTTTTGTTGTATCGAATGTCGGTATAAAGAGGGTGAACGGTACCAGTAAGTAAGCTATTTATAAATACAGATTTAAGTGTACGTACCAAACGTTAAGCAGAAGATTTAGCAGCCACTGGTAGATTCCGAGTTGAATGAGAGTAATGATCACTGCCAGTGCACAGGACACAAGTAGTAGCACAATGAACATTATAAAATAACCTAAAAAAAACAAACAAAAAAACATTTAGCCTGCATAACATAATATAAAGAAACACCGCCTACATAAAATAAAGAAATACACACCACCTGCATAACGTAAAGAAACACGCCGTATAAAATAGCATATAGAAACACAACGCCTGCATAACTTTAAATAATGAAACATGCCGCTTACGTAAAATAAAGGAACACACCGCCTGCATAACATAAAGAAACACGGCATACAACTAACAGTGAAACAGAATAACCAAAAATAAACACGCCGCCTACGTCAGATAAAGAAACACACCGCCTGCATAACATAAAGACACACGCCGCTTTAAAACATAAAATAAAAACACACAAAGCCTGCATAACATAAAATAAATAAACCAGCGCACGAAAAACATAAAGACACCGCCTGCACATTACGAAAACACGCCTATTTAAATTTATTGAAAATTTTACCTCCAAAAAAAAAAAACTGAAAATTTTCAGAAAAAAATCTCCGATAGTTTTCATATTGCTGCTCAAAACATAGATTGTGGGTACTCGTTAGAACCGCCTCAGCGAGGCGGTTCTAACGAGTACCCACAATCTATGTTTTGAGCAGCAATAATAAAAATAATGTATACCCCTGTAAACCCCAGATTTACTATATAAAAGTGGGGTTTAAGCGGGTCAAAATTATATAGGCATGTTTACGTGATGATAAAGAAACACACCACCTGCACAACATTAAGTAACGCATCGCCTGCTTGGGCGCATCCAGAATCACTTCTGTGGGGTTCGATTTGATCAAATTACCGTACCTACTCTACGTATTCGGACAGACATTCCTGTGCAAACAGTGTAGACTTGCAATCTGATCAGGGTCTACACTGTTCGCCACTCACCCATCAATTTCACAAGCATTCACAGAGAGTAAAATGGACTTGCTGAAGAGAAGTATAAGGTAAAAAGTAAGGGATGTGAATATTTAGGGTAAATACGGTATTCCAAATTTATCAAATTAATCAAAAGTTTCCCATGAAAATGAAATTTTTAGTAAAATGGGGTTAGGGGTCGACTAAATCCCCGAACTTCCTCTGAATCCCCCTCTGGCCTGCATAACAGCCTTCTTAACCCCATTAAAGCGCTAAGCAAAAGTGTACTTGACGTCATTTTGATTTTTGCTGTATTCTTCAGGGAAAGTAAGACTAGGTATTTGATGTGAATCGTCTACTACCTTTCTATGCCCCCGCCAATTTCATTGGGGGCGGGGGTGCATATAGTATCACTGCTGTCCGTACGCACGTCCGTCCCGTCTGTCCCATACGTAACACAAATGGTTTCCGTGCGATATCTTTTGAAAAGATTGGTGTTTTGGATTGAAATTTTATACACAGGTATATAATCATAAAATGTAGGTCAGATTCGATTTAGGGTAAAATCCACCAATTATTTTGGTAGTTGTGGCCCTTTTTCAACTCTGAAAAATTTTTAACTTTGAAAAATGGTTCCCGTTCGATATCTTTTGAAAAGATCAGTATATTGGATTCAAACTTTATACACAGGTATATAATTATAAAAACGTAGGTCTTCGATTTAGGGTAAAATCCACCAAATATTTTCGGAGTTATGGCCCTGTTTCAACTTTTGGTTCCGTTCCATAACTTTTGAAAAGATTAGTGTATTGGATTCGTATTTTATACACTTTATACACGGGCATATACAATTATAAAATATAGGTCAAGTTCGATTTAATGTAAAAAATCCAACAATTATTTTTGGAGTTACAGCCCTTTTTCAGCGTTGAAAAAATAGTTGAAAAATGGTTTCTGTTTTATATCTTATGAAAAGAATAGTGTATTGGATTCAAATTTATACACAGATATATAATCATAAAATGTATGTCAAGTTCGATTTAGGGTAAAATCCACCAATTATTTTGGGAGTTATGGCCCTTTTTCAACTTTGAGAAATGGTTTCCGTTCCATAACTTTTTAAAAGATTAGTTAATTGGATTCATATTTCATACACGAGCATATATTTATCAAATATAGGTAAAGTTCGATTTAGGGTAAACTCCACCAATTATTTTTAGAGTTACGGCCCTTTTTCAACGTTGAAAAATAGTTTCCGTTTGATATCTTTTGAAAACATTAGTGTATTGGATTCATATTTAATACACAGGTATATATCATCAAACAGAGATCAAGTTCGATTTAGGATAAAATCCACCCATTATTATGGGAGTTATGGCCCTTTTTCACCTTCAAAAAATGTTTTCCTTTTGATATATATTTTTTTAAAAGATTGGCGTATTGGATTCATATTTTATACACAGGTATATAATCATAAAATATAGGTCAAGTTCGATTTTGGGTAAAATCTGCCAATTATTATGAGAGTTATGGCCCTTTTTTCAACTTCATGTTTTGCAAAATGCCTGCGTGTGGGTGAGGATAGCCTTAGGCGGGGGCATCTGTATCATATTGACACATTTGTGTCATATTGACACATTTCTAGGTTTTACAGAAACTAAGACTTGCCATTGAAAAGCCAAATCTTATTTTCTCTGAAAAACACAAGTGAAACTTCAAAATGTCGTCAGTTGCAGTTGTGATTAGCCCTTAAAGGGTTAAATGTATTTTTTCAGTAGGTCGTTTTACCATCACGAAAACATGCCTATACAATTTTGACCCCCTTAAACGTCACTTTTATATAGTAAAATTGGGGTTTACAGGGGTATACATTATTTTTCTTTTTTCTGCTCAAAAATATAGATTGTGGGTACTCGTTAGAACCGCCTCGCCGAGGCGGTTCTAACGGGTACCCACAATTTATGTTTTGAGCAGAAATATGAAAAATATCAGAATTTTTTATCAGAAAAATGTCATTGTTTTGGTGGTAAAATTTTCAATATATTTGAATAGGCATGTTTTCCTAAGGTTTTTGTACTCTGTTATAATCAGTATATAGTACAGTGTTGTAACAGTATCTGTAACATCTCTATCTTGTGTGACACTACTCGTTTGCTTCTGATGCACGATAAATATAAGAGAGTAAAGTGTTTATAATAGCCTGGAATGATTAAAGACTGAACATGGTCAATGTCAGACACTAGCTGGAAGAAATAAATCAATCTCTGAATCTTTGTGACTCGGCATGTCTGCTATGAACTAAACCATCTTTGAACTTGGATTCATCCATGGCAGCAAACATGGATGACAGAAAAAAAAGACAGTCTGGATCGTGGTGAAGTCTCGTTTGCAGTCACACCAGTTTTGCAAAATTATTTGTTTTATCTACATGGCTAAATGGTTTTAATTAGTAAACTATTGTATTAAACCCTAAAAGACACCTTAATCTATTTATGCCGAGTGGATTCTTCTACCTTAACTCTTTGGACCGGTCCATTTCCGGTAAAAGGTGTGTCTGGTCAGTTTTTATCATTACCATGGTTTACAGTAATTCCTGTACGTTATGCAAATGGTGTCGACGCTGATCAGACGTCAGGTTTAAATTGGTTAACTCCTTATGATACATCTGCTAAAACTGGACTGATCATTTGGCTACCTGTGAAAAAATGAATCCTAATCAGACGTCCCACTCTGTGCCGTCTGGTTTTGGACTGTACTGCTTGCTCAAGCCTATCTGTTGAAATATTTAGGGTAATTACTGTAATATAACATCAGTGTTTACAGAAATTCGATACCCTAACGGGTAAGTCTCAAAGGGTCAAGGAGTCCGTAACCAGTTGTGTAAAGAAATATTATTGACCAACAGCAGTATAGTGCTCGGAAGATAATTTGACAGTGACGTCACGGCAGCTACCACTATACATGGGAAAAGCAGGTTATGCATGAATTATCGGAAAACGTTACTAATAATTTTATGTTGTATACAATCTTATCGCTATAAGCGTGTGTTTGGTTAGCATGTTGCAATAGCGCAGTTGGTATCGCGGAGCACTCTGGACGAACAATTAGACGATTTTTAGTACACGAGATCCTATCAACACATCAGCCTTTTTTTTTTTTTTTTTTTTAAGAAAAAAAATGCTTTTACTTATTGTCCTTTATGTTACAAATTTTATTATTCTAAATCATATTATTAGACAATATTATGGCGTTGTTGACATTTTTACACAAATGCCAGGCTTCCAGCGTTCTTGTCCCCGTATGTATTTGCACGGATTGTCAGCACGTGGTAATCATTCAAACTAAACGTTTAACTTGACTTACGGTTTTATTTGCAAAAAAGGAAACTAAATATCGCTGCACTGAAAAAATTATTTCATAACCGATATTAGCAAAATACTTTTTCTTTATTAAAATATTTTTCTTTTATATCTAATTCTTAAAATGTATAAAATAGAAAAAAAAGTGAAACTAAGATTCGAACCCATAATGTGCAGATTTGTAGTCTAGGTAAACTACCACTGAGCTATTGCGGATTTACGGGTACCGCTGCTTATAATATCTATTGAAGGTAGCTATTCGGGTGCATTTACCTATTTATTAAAATGGTCTAGCAACATAAACAATCAGTGACGTCACTGTGAACTTATCCTCCGAGGAAAGTATGTGCATTCTTCTGTGTATAAAATTGACAGACATCCGATCCATCACGAAAACATGCCTATATAATTTTGACCCCCTTAAACACCACATTTATGTAGCAAAACTGGGGTTTACAGGGGTATACATTATTTTTCTTATTTCTGCTCAAAAAATAGATTATGGGTACTCCTTAGAACCGCCTCGCCGAGGCGGTTCTAACGAGTACCCACAATCTATGTTTAGAGCAGAAATATGAAAAATAGCAGAGATTTTTATCTGAAAATTTTCAGTTTTTTTGGGGGGGTGAAATTTTCTATATATTAGAATAGGCGTGTTTTCGTAATGCAAAGTATGCAGTGGAGACAGCAAGGTGGTACAAGCTCAACAATGCCTCCATTTCTCTAGGGTCCCAACTAGGAAGATAGCACAATTCTTTTTTTTTTTTTTTTTTTTTAAAAAAACAGAGAATAACACATGTGATTGTGAGGAGCTCATGGACTTTTGCAGGGCTTTTGTACTTTGCCGACAACTGTAACCTGGCTGTTGGTCTGTTGCACCAGACTAATGATTAATACGTGATGCAAAACGAATACACCGGCTGGACATGAATTAACAGCGTTGACTGAGCGCTTAAAGTCCAAATCAAACAAAAGCAATTGAACTTACCCCATGCAATATATCCAACTTGAAAGCCTGCATATTTCATACTGCCAACCTGCAAAGAGCACAAACAACGACGAGTACAGCTTTTTTTTTTTTTTAAAGGCTTGAGAATTTAAAATTTTGTCCCGTCTATAATTAATAGTGGATATATATTTATGATTTTCGCTAAGTAACCCAATAAGTAATATTTTTACAATAGCGCTTCTTATGACTTATAGACTGGTGTCATTGCGTTGCATTGATCCGCAAAGATAGTGGGGTATTACTGTCCATTTTCGTATTTTAGTGCATTAATTCTTGATTTCACAATTTGAAATCACAATACTTTGCAAGGACATATTTTCGCACAGGCTGTGGTTTTACATAAGAACACAGAACTTTAACTTGAAGTGATAAGTTCGCGAGTTAAAGTATGGCACTTGATATTAATCATTTTTATGCAAGGGTTCTTATGTTATTTAAATTCATTTCACGCAAATATATTTTCTTATCATCTAACAAACTTTTAGAAGTACGTACCAACAAACTGGCATTAGAATTGACAGTTCTGTGCGGAATGTATGTGTTATCGCCCTTGTATAGCTGTAACAAATTAGTTCTGAAAAAGAATAAAGCCATTTCAAACTCCGTGAAAAGCAATGCTCTCCGATATAGGACACTGCTCAATGGCATAGCCAGAACGGAATTATTTTTATGCAGACTCAGGAAAAGTGCAGAAAAGAATCTCCCTAGCACCGCTTCCAAACTGGGGCTGCTCCGAAAGGAAATAATTTCAAAGCAAATCCTTTTCTTGTAAGAGCAGCCCCTATCATTAACGAGGAAAATAATATTGTACGTTAAGCGAGCTCCCTCTCTCTGTCTCTCTATTGAAAATATTTTTCTTCACGCACTTGCATAATGTGCGTAATGGTCCATCACGAAAATATACCTATATAATTTTGACCCCCTTAAACCCCACTTTTATATAGTAAAACTGGGGTTTACAGGGGTATACATTATTTTTCTTATTTCTGATCAAAACATAGATTGTGGGTACTCGCTAGAACCGCCTCGCCGAGGCGGTTCTAACGAGTACCCACAATCTATGTTTTGAGCAGAAATATGAACAATATCAGAGATTTTATCTAAATATTTTCAGTTTTTGGAGGTGAAATTTTCTATATATTTTAATAGGCGTGTTTTCGTAATGTATGCTTATGCTGCTATACATGCATTGTCCATTTCTAATATGTTCTGTATAGCGAAATCATTTGGAATCAAGGAACATAAAAAGTGATTTCGTTCTATTGTGGCTCTTTGTTTCGGAACAAAGAACACAAAAGAACCCCCTTACTTGTAAAATTCAGCCTTTTAAACTTTCATTTTACCTCACCGCAGCTTCTGTTAATTGCCGTGTGGCGGACGTAAAACGTCTCCTAGTACTTTACCGTAGTGCAGATTATATTTGTGTTTCTTTTGGGTTTATTAAGCCCATTCTGATTATTTCGCAAATCGAAAAGCGCTGAAGCAAGTGCTAGCGGGATTATGCAGCCTCGCAAATCACATTGCTGCACATTAAGACGTAATAAAGTCGAGTCTCCGTTTTCGTTCTTTTGTGTGTTCTTAGTTTCCAAAGGCAAGAAACAAAGGCAACCGTTTATATTTTTATTGTATATGAATTAAGAAGAGGGTTGGACGTCCAGAAACATGGTGAACTATATATGTATAAAAGTTGCTTCCTATTTTTTTTTCTTCGTTCTTTTTTCGAGGAAGTGTTGTGAAGTCTTATCTTTTCTTGTCACCAAACCCTCCTGTTGGAACTAGTATTTGTTTTCACGTATATACGTGAAGACACTAGAAAATGCGATATCACGATGCACAGCCTCCGGGACACCGAAATAAGAAGATATAAGGAACATACAATAACCCATTAAAGACTTAATAAACTCTCCCAAATTATATATTGAAAGAGTCCATTTTCGATTTTAGGTGTGCCAGGCTATGTGATATAGATATTCCTAAAGAAAAATGGTTGAACTATTTGCAAACAGTGGAGACCCTGATCAGACGCCGCATTCTGTGGCGTCTGATCTGGGTCTGCACTGTTTGCCAATTACCCGTTTAGGGGTCTCCAGTCTTCAATGCGTTTACGAAACAACCACAACATATGACACTATCGACGCATTAAGAAAAACGACCTGCAACAGAGGAAACGCGTGCGAGACGGTATCTTCTTTTTCAATCATTTTTGTCTGTATGTCTGTTCTTGCAACTCCGCCTTTGTGTCTTGTCATTGATTGTTCCTCATCTCTGCGTCTTTTGGTACCTCAAGAAGGCTGTGCGTCGTGATTGTGGCCTGTCATGGGTAACTTCATTTATATTGTTCTGTGATGAGAAGGCTGTGTTCCCTGATGCCACTTTGGCCTTTTCTGGTTGTCTAGATATTACCCTTAGGTCTTTGTTTATCATGAACCTTTGTAACGCTGTACAGGAGCTTTCGTCTCGATGATGTAGAAATTATGAACGGAAGGAAGGAGGGATAAACTTAGGGTAGAACAGGTGTAAATCAATGTAACCTCTCCTCCAAGCCAAATTAAATTAAATGATTTGCTATTTCAGTTCCAACGTACTCAAAACATTGAGTCAGATTTAAAAAAAAAAAAAGAAAAACAAAACTATAGGGCATCCAACTATGTCTTTAAACCAATTTCTGTAGTTCGCGATTAGTCAGTCTTGCTCGGTTTTTGGTTTACTCCTATATATAAAATTACAGTTTAGTCAAACACAATTCTGATGTGTCTGAAATGTGCGGCAATTGAAATTTTGAATGATGTGGATGAATATTTAATAAAGCTCAGTTCTCTTGACTGGTAATTTCAATCTATGTTTCTGCTGATTTCCTGTTGTAAGTAAGGCTGCGCCGGACAAACGAGAACTTTTTATCTAAGCGGATTTACATTCTGAATTTATTTCACTCGAAACAAATCTATAGAAATTCAAAAATTTCAGCATACTTTCGAGTATGTTTGAATGCATTTAAGGAGATACGCAATTAATAGTTTGGGAGAAGGTTTTGCAATCGTAGACAGACAAAACTTTATAACAGATTTAATATTTCGTGTAGTGTATACATACCTATATGATGACAGCATATGTAATATCATTAATAGGCTAAACAATGCTGCCAGACTGAGGGATGTGATCGAACACCCTGAAATGAAAATAAAAAGTTTTATTACCTGTTTTATAGTAATTTGCGAGCTCAGTTCTTGTATAACAGGGATCAGATATTCGTTATGTTAACAGCCAGCGAATCTCGAAAAAATGTTGCAATACCGAGCCTGAAAATCGAGTTTTGACATTGTCCATCTGACCCGTTAATATAAAATTAATTATTGGATCGTTTATATTACTGTTACCTTGTTAAACATCACTTTTCATTTTCACAAACAACTAGCTAATGATAAAGAACAAAGCTGGCCACCGAGAACAAGACATATCAGCCTAAATGATTTTTTTTTGAAAATGAACTGGTCTTATCTCGATTTTAGACGTGCATTGTTAAGGGCAACTATGTAACGCAACAATGTTGGTATTTGCTTACATTTACAAGCATTGCGCTCCAAAAGATGATGGAATCATCATTTCCAAAACTTTAAAATGAGCTCTTAACACTAAAAATAGCCATCTCATTGCCTAACAAAAGACAGTCATTTTTGAGGTGTATAACTATGTTGGTATTTGCTTACAGTTACAAGCAATGCGCTCTGAAAAATGAGGCGTTTAACCATTTAAGGGCAATGCAAAATTTAGCAGACGACATTCTGAACATTTTGAAGCAAAACAAATATTTTAACATGTCGTCTGCTGCAGCGGTGATTGGAGTTTTAAGGTATAAATGCGATTTGCACCAACTGTTGCTGACTTCCTCGAGTTTTTAGCAATCCGCATTATTTCTTGGAACCATTTTACGGAAGCTCTGAAAAACCGAAGTGAACTTATTCTGGAACGATTACAAGCTTATGAGCATTGAACGCCATAATGGATGACGGTTCCTTACGGTCGTCAATTTTACTGACACGGAAGACGAGTCAGGTTTTACTACCAGATTTTACAATCGACCATTCTCAGGCGGTTTTTCTTGTGTTGTTTGCTCTTTGTATGGGACTGTGGCTGCTCGCTGCTTTTTTCATGTTTCGTCCGGTTCATTGTTTTATTGTTGTGTTTAATGGATCCTATCTAGCATTGTGAGCACCTTTTTCGGGTAGAGAAAGCTAGTTGCTTTGCTTATCTTTGGTTTGTGGCAGATTATATTTAAATTTCCTTTGGTATCGAGCCCATTCTGGTTATTTTGAAAATCGAATATCGCTCAAGCCAGTGGGCGTGGGGGAGGGTGGGGTGGGGTGGGGGGGGGGGGGCGAAGTTACATTGCTGCATATGGAAACTTAATAAAACCGAGTCTTCGGTTTTCTTTCTTTTATGGGCTATTTGTTTCCAAAGGCAATTTTTTATTCTAAATCCTCTGTCTTGGTTTGTTTGCTTTTCCGCTTGGCGGCATCAGTAGGCTCGTTTCTGTGATTGTAGCTGTTCCTAGACATCATCTCATTACGAAAACATGCATATATAATTTTGTTCCCCTTAAACCCCACTTTTATATAGTAAACCTGGGGTTTACAGGGGTATGCATCATTTTAATTATTTCTGCTCAAAACATAGATTGTTGGTACTCGTTAGAACCGCCTCGGCGAGGCGGTTCTAACGAGTACCCACAATTTATGTTTTGAGCGGAAATGAAAAATATCAGAATTTTTATCTGGAAACATTCAGTTTTTTGGTGGTGAAATTTTCAATATATTTGAATAGGCGTGTTTTCGGAATGTATACTATTATTCATTTGAGAAATTCAGGAGAAATGTGGTAAGAAGTTAAAGCCAATACTAATGTAAATACGTACCTCTGAACGCTATGAGAAAATGGTACAGTGTATATAATGTCGTTCTCGCATAAGTTTCGATTTTGCCCTCGCCCGGTATGGCCTCCCATCCCCAGAACTCCAACTGTGACTGGAGCAATAATTCTACCGCTTTTAAAACGTCAACAAATAACCACATCAGCTCAAACGTTGTCTGCAACGATAAGGGAACATTTACAATACATGCTTTTGTTTACATGTATATGTACTGCTCCACTGTATGAAGTTACAATTTAAGATGAAAGCCGTAAAGTTACGTTTGCAGATTGTACTGTAAACTGGTAACGTAAGATAGCCCACTATGTCGTAAAAATTGTCATAGGCAGTCATTAGGCTATTTTGTTTCTGAGAAAGATACACCAATAAACATACACGTGAAGATACTCCAGAAATGCTACAATCACGAGGACAAAACAAATGTCTCATAGGAAACCATTGACGAACAAACAGAAAAAAAACTGCTAAAGAGATGCTGCTACAGACAGCCGTCTTTACACCGACGCGCGATACAACGACAAAATTCGTTATAAAGACAATTTGACTGTCATGAAACTTTCGCTGAAGTGGTAACAATTAGTCACACATTATGCAAGAATTTCGTATTTAATACTTTAAAGAAATATATGTTTTGGATATTTGTTAGAATCGCCTCAGTGAGGCTATTCTAACCAAAATTCAAAACATGTTCTTTGAGGAAATACATGTAAGAACAAACAAATCAAAACATATCTGTCTGCTCACTTAGTATTCTGTACAACAGCACATTCATTTTAATGGCAACGTCTTGGGGGACAAATACTGTCGTTGTAACGAGGGTTCACTGTGTTGTCTTGTTACTGTGAAACAATGAATGAGCCGACGCATGCGAAATACCCTTTTCGCATGCGCCGGCTCATTCATTGTTGTCCAGCAAAGGCTCTGGCAGACATACATATATCTGCTACAGAAGAACCGTATTAAAACGGTGAGAAGAAACAACTACTGGTGAAGACATGATAGCTTCCATCAACTCGTGAAGTCTCGCCGGGAAACTATGCTGCCAGTCAGTAAGGGTTTGATGGTTTTCTACTATTTCATTATGCTACTGACATGTTCAGTAAACAGGGCGATAATTCGCTGGTTAGTATCGATGGTCTTTCGTGAAGACTGCAGAGACGTTTGCTCTCTTAACTCATTTATGCCTAGTGTCCCATAAAAGAGACATTGGCAAACATTGTAGACCCAGATCAGACGCCGCAGAACGCGGTGTCTGATCAGGAACTATACTGTCTGCATTTAGTTTAGAAATTTCTACGAAACGTGATAATACTAACAACTAACCAGACACCCCTTATATAAGAAATAGGCCTATCCGAATAGTAACGGTAGAAGTGTCCATTCGGCTTAAATGGGTTAAAAATATGGTCAGAATTTGAACTAGTTCCTCTTCAGCATTCCTTTAAAAGACGTGCAGGTATAATTCTGGCCGCGTCATGCGAAAACGTGTCATCAGGCACGGAGAGCAAAGGTCCAGATCAGCATGCGCATCCGCGCAGTCTGATCAGGCCTTCACTCTCCGCTAACAGATTTATTGGGTACAACATAATACGTATGAATGGAGCGCAAAGGCCGGGATGATACTACGCGCATGCGCAGGAGGACCTGAATGCATATTCTGTCAGGTCCATTAGCTTTCTACAGCAACAGCTCCTTGGGTCCTTCGGTAGCTGTGATGTCTTCCATGTTGGGAAATGATATTCCTTTGGGGTCAGGAGTGTTGATACCTGAGTCTTCTCGTATGTTTTAAGGAAGACCGGCGACTGAGTATGTTGGACTGTCTTTAGATGAATTTACCCTTTCACCCCTGAGTTTATAGAGGGACTCTTCCATCGCTGGATTTGGTTACATATTTTGTTGTAGATAGGAATGTCAGTCAAAACTAAAGAACAAAATAGCAACAAGTTATGAGCCGTCTTATCTGGCTCTAAACGATGCAGATGTATATCTGTTTTGGACGATAGGGCTGAAAGAGTTAAGCAATCCTTCATTAACCTATAGCAGTGCAACACTTGATCAGTGATTTTATATAACTCAGAAAACCATTTCTCTATTTAGGTTGGCCCTCATTGTCTTGATGTCCAAGGTCAATGATATTGATCACGTGGTACCAATATGATGTCGCTCTGGTTTAGGTGGGTCCTCCTTGCATTCTTTATATCGTTGAACATCTGTCTTATTCCTGGTCTTTCTCATCCGTTGAAAAACCTTATTTCGATGGCGAATCAGAGATCTCGGTTTCTTATCAGTCCCGGGCCCAGTTGTTCAAAACTAACGATGTCGTTAGTTAACGATTCGATAAAATTTACATCGAGTGATACGCAAATATGCTGAAATTTTTTGCTGAAAAAATGTGAGTAGCTTTTGCAGTGCAAAAGCTACTCACATTTTTTCAGCAAAAAATATCAGAATATTGTATATTGAATCTGCTAAAACAGTTACGAAATGACCCTTAACGAGCTCGTTAAGCTAACGACACTTTGAACAACTGGACCCCGGACTCCTTCAACTTGTTACCTTCAATTAGCCTAGTTGGTGAGTATTTTTTCATCAAATCGGTGGTAAGTGTCTTGAACGTATTCAAGAGCTGCACAGCGAATGGTGTTTGATGTGACTACTCATGTTATGCCACTGACGACGATATGCCCAAGCATCAGTATGTTAATGAAACTGAGCGATATTTCTGTTATCCTTTTATGTGGTCCTATTTGTGGTTTTCTTGTAATCTGGCTTCAGGTCGTTATGGAGCCATTTGTTTTGTTTCATCACAGTGTTTTTTATTATATGTGTTTCATTTTGATGTTTCACAGATGAGGTAAAGGACCCCGATGCGGACCGAAAATATATTTTTATACCCCCGACATACGAAGTATGTGGGGGTATATAGTTTTCGCTTTTCCGTTTGTCCGTTCGTTCGTACATACGTTCGTTCGTTCGTCTTTCCGTCACAGGGTCAATGTTTTTGCGTTAAAGTTTATAAGACCTCATATTTTGAAGACCCTTTGATGGATTTCATTCATATTTGGCATGATGGTAGGTATAGGTCAAAAGTTTTTATCAGCACCATCCCCACTCTGGGGGTGACCTTGGGGTCAAGGTGACAGACTTAGAATTTTTATAAAAAAGTCAAAGTTTTTTGTGTTTAAGTTTATATAACTATACCATCAAGACCCTTTGAGGGATTTCATCTATATTTGGCATGTTGGTAGATATAGGTCTAGAGCTTTACTCAGCATCATCCCCATCCCGGTGTATGACCTTGAGGTCAAGGTCACAGACTTAGAAATTTCATATAAAAGTAAAAAAAAAATCATCTAAGTTTATATAGCTATACCATCAAGACCTTTTGTTGAATTTCGTTATCCTCCTACCGAGAGGTTTAGGGGATATAGCTATCAGTATGGAATTCATCCATTCATCCATCCATCCATCCATCCATCCATCTGTCTGTCCATAAATGCATTATTGTGCACCCCATAAATCCTAACTACCCTTTGAGCTATTTTCAGGAGACTGTCAGGTTGTAGAGGGCATTTGGTAGGGTGTCAGGTACAAGAAAGACAACTCTAACTGACTTGGTCCATGAGTTATCTCCCCTTGTCTCCAGAATTGTAAAAATTTTGTGCAAACCATAACTTGAAAACATGTTTAGATATTTTCATGATACTTCACCAGTATGTATAGGACATTGAGTAGGCATATCACTTTCAAGAATGACTTTCTGACTCCATTCTGCAGTTTTCTCCCTTGGTTATTTAAATCTTGTGCGGGCGATAACTCTAAAAATTCTTTAAGATATTTTTGTGATACTTTACCGATATGTAGAGGCAGGTGAGCAGGCAGGTGACCTTAAAATTTTCATTAAAATTTATATAGCTATATTATGAAGACCCTTTTGTTGGTTTCATTAATATTAAGCATGATGGTATATATAGGTCTAAAGTTTTTCTCGGCACCATCCCCAAGCTGGGGCATGGCTTTTAAGTCGTCACAGACTTTTCATACAAATGTCATTTTTCCTTATATTATAAAGACTGATTGATTTCACTAGTATATGGTAAGAGTTATAGGGCTAAAGTTTTATTAAGCTCAATACCTGCACCTGTGCCTGATCTTTGAGGTCAAGGGTCTCATATTATGTGTGATTGAAGTTTTTCAATGTTATAACATAAAGCATATAACTGCCATCTCCAGAGTCAAAGCTACATACTTTGTGCTCTTTGAAAACTGGCGGTAGCACTGGTCGGGGGTATACGTGCCCCACTGGGCACTTTGTCTAGTGTAATTTGGAGCTGCACCAGAATTATAGGTGAGGTTTAGCGCGAGTAAACCTGGTTGATGCACCACCCCCTCCCCCACTCCTCACCCAGTAGTTTTCCTACTGACCGTTCCAAGACACATCACGAAAACACGCCTATATAATTTTGACCCCCTTAAACCCCACTTTTGTATAGTAAAAATTGTGGTTTACAGGGGTAGGCATTATTTTTCTTATTTTGCTATTTAACATAGATAGTGGGTACTCATTAGAACCGCCTCGGCGAGGCGGTTCTAACGAGTACCCACAATCTACGTTTTGAGAAAAAATAAAGTATCAAAATTTTTATCTGAAAATTTCCCTTTTTTGGTTGTAGAAATTTTAATATATTTGAATAGGCGTACGTGTTTTCGTAATGAGTTCCTTTGTTGCAGTTCTTCTTTCTTTGTGCGTCTGTTGTTGAAAGTGTTGCGTTTGTTTTGTCCTTTTTTGTGACTCATCTACCCTCCTTTTGGTGCCTCGCGGGAGCTATACTTCGTGATTGTGGGATTTTCAAAGTACAGTAAGCATTATTTGGACTTGTTCTAATTTTGTACATTTGAGCCGAGCCGCATAGCAAAACACACACCTTCTGACATGTGCGCCAAACGAAGACTCAGATCAGCCTGCGCATCCGCGCAGTCTGATCAGTCTTCGTTGTCCGCATGAAGAAACTTTGCAATCTTGGCTATTCAAAATGCGCCCAGTGAAGATTCTGATCAGACTGCGCGAATGCGCAGGCTGATCTGAATCTTTGCTGATAGCACATGTCTGAAGGTACGTTTTCTGACGTTGAGGCTCATTTCAGTTTTGAAGATGCTTACCTTATAAATAAGAATAACCCCGATCAACATGACAGATAGTACTCGGGAGGAATAGCGGAAATCTACGAAAGAAAAAGGAATGTAAAGTGGAGATCATACAAGTTGGTTTAAATAATACAGTCGAATCTCAATAGCTCGAACACCGATGGCTCGTTCACCATGGATAATTCAAACTCGGTTTTGAGTCCCTACGAAATTCTTCCGATAGATCAAGAAAACAAATATTTAAGGAAGCTTTTTTATTTCATTATGAAATTGTATGTTGAGTGTACTCATTAGAATCGCCTCTTCGATTCTAATGAGTACACTCAACATACACTTATTGTGTAGAAGATCGATAGATTTCCCAGAATTAGCGATGTTTGCTTCCCGATCTGGCGCCATGATTAACCTTCATTGGCTCGAACTACCCATGGCTCGAACAATTTTCCATGGTTCCAAAGGTGTTCGAGCCATTGAAGTTCGACTGTATTCTGTTCTTTTAATGACGGGTGTCAATTTGACAACATATAAAGTGTCAGGAACAGGCAGTAAGCTTGAAGCATATACATGTCATCTGATTCATGCAATAACAAACAAAACATGCGATTGGTAGATATTGTTATATATACATATATATAAGAGAGACAGAGGGAGAGCAAGAGAAATTCATACATAATATTTTTAAAGGTTAAATATTACTCAAGTAGATATTTCTTATCCAAGAAAAGTTTAATATAAATTGATATATGGTATTAATATGATCATAACACGTGGCATCTGACAGCCTGTAAAATTTCTGACAACCTTTAAAATTCCATTTTCTCGTTTTTGGTCTGGATAAAAATGAAATGATTTTTTTTTGGTATCTCTGAATTAATGATGTATCTCTCTCTCTCTCTCTCTCTCTCTCTCTCTCTCTCTCTCTCTCTCTCTCTCTCTCTCTCTCTCTCTCTCTCTCTGTATTTATGTATAACCCATCTCAACTTACTTGATCGCTTGTGATATACCCAGTTATGCACGAATCCCATAACAATGGCTGACACTTTCTTTGTAATCGAGGTAGGCGGTGGTCTGTAAGCAAGAGAAGAATATTGTATTCAAAGCTCTAGATGAGGTACGTTTTGATAGCTGAGCCGGGCATAGCTTCTCCTACAAGATTACATGTATCAGGTATTTTGTGGTACAGTAAAACCTGTGCAAGAGAGCCACCTTCGAGACTGATTTTAAATAGCGGTTGATGTGGAAAAAGTTGTCTGTCTTGTAAAGGTACATGTCATGTAATTTTGCTAGCAAAATTACATGACATGTACCTTTATAAGACAACCACATTTTCACATCAACCACTAAGGTCAATTTCAAAGGTGGCTGTCTTACACAGGTTTTACTGTACATATATTTTGTTAATCTATTTTTAATTATGATATACATTCTCAAATATTTTGCTGCGTATTTTCATCTTATAATATATTCTAAGGGTATGCTCAAAATATCTGATTGGTGCATACAATTTATGAAAATACGCCGAAGTGATGCCATGCGTGTTGCGACGTTGTGTTACCATAACAACGTCGCATGCATCTATAGTAACAAGTTATATAACATCACGGAACTGCAAATGTATTGTGAAGCTTTTTGCTTTGTCTTAATTTGGTCCTCTTCTCTCCACTTTTTTGCTTCCGGGCGATGAAGGCTGCGAGGCCGAACTATTCACAAGAATTGAGTGACCAATAAAGATATTATAATTTATTATTCTTCCAATGAAGAAAAAATAAACAAAACCGCATAATCCATAACGTGAGAAAATGAACCTTTTGAAATGTACACACCCCCTCTCGCAAAAAAAGAGACTCAAATCAGTCTGCGCATCTGCACAGTCTGAATAGTCTTCATGTCCGCATGAAAAATTTTTGCATCCTTGGCTATCCTAAATGTGCCTATCGAAGATTCTGATCAGACTTGGCAAACGTGCAGTCTGATCAAAATCTTTGCTGGGCGCACATTCTTGAAGGTACGATCCTGATGTTGCTGTTCGAATGTACGTTTCCTGACGTTGCGGTTCGAAGGTACTTTCCTGACGTTGCGGTTCATATATACTAACGGTGGTGGCGGTGGTGGTCTGAGTAATTTTTTCACATGGATAGCTTCAACAGTCTTTCCAAGAGTCTTTGCCATGCTGAGAAATTCCACCATTTCCTTGGCTGAGAGAATAGAGGTAGTTTTCTTTCTCAGAGTCTGTACAAGCCGCACTGGCTGACTGATGCAGAGGTAGAATAGGCATAACATTTTCGGAAGACCACCAACTATGATGTTGACCCTGTAATACTACAAAAAAAAAAAAAAAAAAAAAAAACATAAGCCGTAAATTCACAGCATTACCGTAGTTACTTAAGTATTCAGACACTTAAAGGTGGCTGGGTACATTTGGTAGGTTTTCTGTCATTTATACCAAGGGAGACAATGTTTGTGACTTCCTATTCGCTTTACTACACGACATGTCCTTTCAGAAAACAGGTCTACTTTATGAGGAAAGAATTTGCTCCCTGGAGGAGCAAATTCTTTCCTATTAGCGTAGATATTATCCAAACGGGAGGCAAATACGTCAGGATAGGGCTATTCGTTTCTCGCACTTGCGCAATCATCACTAACTGCCACCGAAACTGCCATAACTACCGTTTGCACTCATTATTACCCCGTTCACCCCGGAATACTGAGAAATCGATTGCTTGTGGCTGGTATTCGGGGACGCCGGCCAAATGTTGGTCCGCCCCTGACTCAGACACATCGCTTGCGTTGTATGGCGTGGTTTACAGTACACGCTTTAAGAATATTTTCGATGAGGCAGTTGGGTCGGGTCCTTTTACTGACGAGTTCCGTTTCACTCCTTTTCGCCCAGATAGTCGACGTCACATTAATTGACGTCAAGGGGAAACTTCGCCGACGCTTGCGTTGTTGAGAGGTATAGATTTTGGGGCGGTTCTGTTGTGGTCTAGGGAGGCATTTCTCATGGTGTAAAATCAAAGTCGATTGTGATAGTGGACAATTTAACAGCAGTAAGGTACTGGAATGAAGTCTTACGCCCCCTTGCAGTTCCTCTTTTGCAGCAATACCTTACGTAGCCAGAGTTTATAGTAGCTTTCTGGCTAACCTTAGCAATATCCCATTCGACCGGCCACCATACAGTCCAGGTTTGTCCCTGATTGAGCATCTGTGTGACGCATGGCACTGGAAGGTCCGGAGGCGCCAGGGTATCCCCAATCCCCACCACTCTCGCCCAGTTGAGAAATGCATTTTTAGAAGAATTAATTAAAATTCCAGTGAGGCGGATCAATGCATAAATGAACTCCATGTAAAGGAGAATAAGGGCGGCGACAGCGATGAGAGAGGGCACACTAGATACTGATTAATTCAGTCGATTTTCATTTTCAGTTATGTGGGGTACCTTACAATGCGCCATAATTACTGGCGAGATGTTAGTCAGAAACTAATGAAATTTTGGAAATATGTTAAATAAAGGTGTTGCTTTAAAACCATAATAAATGTTTTATATGCATTTGAAAACATTACTTTAATTCAGCGTAAAAGTTTACCCTACGTTTCGTTTTCACTTCAGGCCCCGAGATTATAAAACTTTTTTGATGCTCAACTCAGCTGAGCATGACATTTCCATGCTAATAAATATGAAAATGCTAACAATAGTTGGCATTTTCATATTTATGAGCAGAGACATTTTCATGCTAAGCTCTGTTTAGCAAGAAGGAATTTACAATTGTCAGTAACTTGAGATATATTAGCAGGACAAAATTCATGCTCGTCTGAGTTGAGCATTAAAAACGTGTTATAACCTCGGGCCCAGTATATAAATTGAGAACATGCGTATATAGGTGACTACATTATAAAGATGTTGTTTTTTTTTCAGAATTTTGCTGTTTTTAAACCAGGGCCCAGTTGTTCAAAGCTAACGACGTCGTTAGTTAACCGTCGTTAAAATTTACATCAAGTGATACGCAAATATACTCAAATTTTTTGCTGAAAAAAATGTGATTAGCTTTTGCAGTGCAAAAGCTACTCACATTTTTTCAGCAAAACATATCAGAATATTGTATATTGAATCTGCTAAAACAGTTAACGAAATGACCCTTAACGAGCTCGTTAAGCTAACGATGCTTTGAACAAATGGGCCCAGCTTTTCAATTTATTTTGCTTCTAGCAACTTATTTTACAGATAGATTTGTCGTAATATGCTTTGTAACAAAAATCTTCTCATTCCCCATATTATATGGAGAAAAAAAAGGCTTACAAAACTCTAGATAAAAGCGGTATCAAGATAGTATTTTACTATATCTCATGCAAAGCTCTTCTAAAGCACCTGTAACGCATTGCTTAGAGTCTCACTAAAACCGAGATTCCCATTTTCTAAACTGTAGTGTGTTCTTTGTTACCAAAGGCAATCCTTTTGACGTTTATTTTACTATGTAAGAAATGGTTTCTCCAGCGCTTTCTGAGCCGCAACGTGCAAAAACTTACCTTCTTATTTATGCGCCCAACGAAGACTCAGGTCAGCCCGCGCATGCGCGCAGTCTGATCAGAATTTTTGTTATCCGCATGAAGAAACTTTGCATCCTTAGATATGCAAAATGCGCCCACTGAAGATTCTCTGCTCATCTGAATGTTCGCTAAGCGCACATGCCCTAAGATACTTTTCTGACGTTGCGTCTCATAAATTTTTCATAGTGTTGTTAGCGTGGTGACCGTTTTAGAAATGGTATCAACGATGGCTATATTCGTTGAAGAAAGCTTGATCCTGAGTATGGAATGAAACTTCTAATTTTTATACTTGGAGCCGGAAAGCATCTCAATCTGAGTACTCCAAATAACGTAGATTAAGTTTTCCGCCTGTGTGACTTAGATGAGGTAAGACGGGATACCAAAACTATGGTGCGCCTGCCTAAGCACCCCAAGGCACCCTACGGCTCCCAAGGACAACGTTTTGGTGTCACCGCCTTTACTCTAGACTTTGCGCTCAGAACAGATGAGGTCGGACGGGATACCAACACTATGGTGCACCTAATCTGGTTTGGAACTCAAAATAGTCCAATTTTGTAAATAGCTATTCCATTGATGGCCTCTGTTCCATAAGTTAAGAAACAAGCAAAAAAGATGGAAATCATTATTTCATTTTTTTTGCAACAGTTTAAACCTCGCGAAAGTGCCCACACAATATTCAATAGTACCAAAGTTGTTTTTTTTTTTCCAAGTCTAACCTTGTTTACTTACGTTTGGCATAGGGCATTCGGCGATCTGGTATATCGTGACACCGAGTAACATCCAAGAATATGCTGTTCCAACTACATAACCCAGGGCTGATTCCAGCGCCAGAGCCGCGAATAAGGGGAAGTAACCCATTCCATATATCAGCATCGAGATTATCGCCTTGACAACTAAAAACAGAAACAAAAATAAATGCAAGCATTGCAGACACTGCATGATATCACACCAGTGCGTGCAGGCTACAATTATGTAACCAATCTCAAGAAATTATGAAAAATCTCAATTTTGATTCCAATCAACTCTGTTGAAAACCAATGAAATTCGCTCATTTTCATTCTTAGCTTAGATCTAGTCGCTCACTATCAATGTGCACATAAACGGGATCAAATCCGTTGATTTGTTCTTGAGATATAAAAGACCCAAAATATCAATTCTGACGTCAATCAAGAGCCATAATTCCGTTAAAGTAACTGAAGTCAGTGTCCTTAACTATCACGTCGTTATAACATCCGTCTGTACCGCAAGGCAATATAAGTTTATCATTTACCTGACTCTACACAGTAAACAATATAATGCAAATATACCTGTTAGGTATTTGGGTCCTTCAATCTCAATTGCGTATTCTTGCTCAAATATTATGTCTCCAGCCAAGTAAGCCAGCATTCCCCACGCCGCCGCATAGGAGAATCTGTTAGACTTTCCCAGGATATCCATAGCGCTGTAAGATAGTTGACATATGTCATTAGAGAAACGGCATTTAACGCTTAGCACTCTGGGTAAAATGTTCAGCATACGAGATTTTGAATTGTTTTTTCTCATGTTTCACAGAAAACAGGTTTTGACATTTCCTGCAAATTGTCTCCAATGGAGACAATTTGCATGAAGTGTCAAAGTCTGTTTTCTGGGGAATATAGTTCCCATAAAAAATGAAATTTTAAGTCGAAAGCTGGTGCTTAATATAATACACTATTAGAAGTAAGTTGGCTAAATGGGAGAATTACATTTAATCCCTGAATCGGAATATATTGTGGTAGAGGTAGTTTCCGTTAAGCATTTGTATCTCGAGGCCGTAAAACGTCGCCCTGTTCTTCACTGTAGTGCTGATGTTATCAAATGTTTTATCCTTTGGGACTATTGGACTCGTACATTATATGTAAAACAGAATTCCTCTCAAAGCCTTTAGGTGTGTGTGTATGTTGGTGGGCTGGTGGGGGGTGGGGGGCTGGTCGCGTGAGGGATGTCGCATTGGTCATTATCTTTCATGAACAATAAAACCGGGTCTGAACGGGTCTGTCATTTTCTGCTTTTGATTTATTCTGTATTTCCAAGGATCCTTACTTCGGAATATTTTGAATATACTTGCTTTGAGCTGTACTTCAATGTCAAGCCTAAGCAAAAACTGACCAGAGTGCACGGCTGCATTGATTGGTCGTTTTTTTTTTCCGATTTCGCTCTTAGCCTTTAACTCTTTCAGCCCTACAGACCCACATAGCTACATTTGCAAACAGTGTAGATCCAGATGAGACGGCTCCTAAAGAGCCGTTTCATCAGGATCCACACTGTTTGCCATTCTGTTATTGATTTTTGACTGAAACCCCTATTTGCAACAATGGATATGTCCAAATTCAGAGACAGAAGAGTCCATTTCAGAAACTCAAGGATGAAAGAGTTAATTTGTCTTTTGTTTTAAACAGTATTTCATTGAGACATTCCAACAGTTATACAAATACAAGCATCTGGTACAGGAGCCAATGGTAAGCGAGAGCTTATGTGATTTATTTCCTGCGACATTGTGGAACTTACTGCATAGATCTGAGAATTGTGGCCCTAACCAAGTATAGAGAGAGAGAGAGAGAGAGAGAGAGAGAGAGAGAGAGAGAGAGAAATTTACAATTAGAGATGTAATATCTGATTCTTTAAGCGAGTTTAATGAAATAAGGCAGACGAGAATTTATTTATGACATGAAGTGAATTTATGGCATGAAGTGACATAGAATTCTTCTAGTGTAAGAGTGAGATGCATTTGGTATCTTAATAAACTAAGACAGTACTACATTGAGCAAGCACTATAAGGCTTAATTAAGGATATGTTAGAGATATGTATAGAAAGAATGTATAATAAATAACAAACGCGCTGTAAAGGTGACCGTTCTTTCTATCAGGAGATGTGTTCCCAAAAAACATCTAGGTTGGTTTCGAGTCACTTTCTTTGAAAATAGTCGGCTCGTCATGTGAATCGTCCGGAGTTAAGGACGTATTCTTGTACTTGAATAAAAAAGAGTTTCGGTTTCTTGTACTGTTTTATTGTCGATCACGAGACATGTAAATATTTTAATTATCGGGTAAGTAACGTATTCTCTCAGTCGCGATCCTGGGGCAGTCAAAAATGAAATGATATGGGCTTTCAAAAGCTTCGCACCGACAAGAGATATCAGGTACAATGTTCCTCCAGTTTAGCGAGATACATTTCATTCGTAATCTTGCATCACGTAAACATGCCTATATAATTTTGACCCCCTTAAACCCCACTTTTGTACAGTAAAACTGGGGTTTACAGGGGTATACATTATTTTTCTTATTTCTGCTCAAAAACATAGATTGTGGGTACTCGTTAGAACCGCCTCACCGAGGCGGTTCTAACGAGTACCCACAATCTATGGTTTGAACAGAAATATTGAAAATATCAGTGTTTTTTATCTGAAAATTTTCAGTTTTTGGAGGTAAAATTTTCTATATATTTGAATAGGCGTGTTTTCGTAATGAATGAAGTATAAGTCTTAGTTATACCATGGTTCGTGCGCATGTACGATGCGATAATGCACGAGCGTGAGCGAGTGCATTATCGCACGTACATGCGCAGAACCATGATATAACTGATTTATCACATTTGCATGCATGTAAACCATCTACATCGCGAGATATTTTATGCTAAATTTTGGGAATTTAGGCCACTATGTGATAATTCCAATTTGTCTTTTGATCTGTCATGTGTAACTATTTACTCACAAGACGAAGCCAGGTCTTCCACCCAGAAAAGACGGACACAACAACTTCCTTCTGATTGTAAAAGCCATAGCCAACGTGACAAGCACCTGCAAGGATTAAACATATGAAAAATTTCGAAGAATGTGTTAATATTTACAAGAGATTGAAGTATTTACCCTAAGTATTCGGACATCACGAAAAAAAAAAACATATATAATTTGACCCCATTTAACCCCACTTTTATGTAGTATTACTGGGGTTTACAGGGGTATACATTATTTTTCAAATTTCTGCTCGAAAACATAGATTGTGGGTACTCGTTAGAACTGCTTCGTCGAGGCGGTTCTAACGAGTACCCACAATCTATCGACGGTTCTAACGAGTACCCAGAATCTATGTTTTGAGCAGAAATAGGAAAAATATCAGAATTGTTTATCTGAAAATTTTCATTTTTTGGTGGTAAAATTTTCAGTATATTTGAATAGGCATGTTTTCGTAATGTAAACAACCCAGCAAACACACAACGTGGTTACAACGTCGGTACAACGTCGCTGCAACGTCACGACGTTACAGCGACATTTTAACGACGTTGTAACGACGTTGTGTGTTTGCTGGGAAGTCTGAGCCAGATCTGACGCCTCTATGGATACTCAGGGTAAATACAGTTATCAAAGGTTTTAAGGCAAATAGAACCTATAAAGATTGTCCTTGAAAAAAAAAAAAAAAAAAAAAAAACATGAATGAACGAAGGTCGGAGTTCCGGTTTAATTGAGACACTTCATATAACAGCCGTTTAGTTTGCAGGTCTGCACCGGCTTCAGTGAAACTCGATTTTCCAAACAACTAGAATGAGCTCCATGACCTCCGGAAAATAATAATAATAAAAAAAAAAAAAAAAAAAAAAAAAAATAATAATAATAAAAACTGCATTGTGATGAGGTACGGGAGAGTTGTTACACGTCAGTTATCTAGTGAAGTCAGCTGCAGTGGAATCAAAATCTTTAATGTTTGTGCTTGGAAAAAAAGAATATATGAAAGAAAGAAAATTGAGTCTCGATTTCATTGAGACTCTTCATATGACGTTATTATAATTTACTGAGCCCAGTTGTTCAAAGCGTTGTTAGCTTAACGAGCTCATTAAGGGTTATTTCGTTAACTGTTTTAGCGGATTCAATAAACAATATTCAATTATTTTTTTTTTTTTTTTTTTTTGCTGAAAAAATGTGAGTGCTACTCACATTTTTCAGCAAAACATTTCAGCATATTTGCATATCACTGGATGTAAATTTTTAACGAATCGTTAACTAACGCTGTCGTTAGCTTTGAACAACTGGGCCCTGGTCTGCATACGCCCTCTAACATCGGTTCAGGCGGAACTCGATTTTACAGAACCGAAGTTGAGGGACTGTATTATACAGGAGTATAAAATTTACTTACTGAAGGAATAAGAAGGTATAAGTGGAATTGAATGAATGGAATTTTCGTCACACAAGGAGGATACACGGTCTCTGTTTTCTCGTCGTCCTCTGATTTTCTGAAAAATTCATGAGAGCTCATCATTACCATATTTGCTCTAAATACTCGGACAGACATGTACGTGCAAAAAGTGTACATTCAGATCAGACAGCGCAAAACGTTGTCGGCCTCCTATCCAGCAGTTTATTAAAGCTAATCATCAGGTAACCAAACATATTTGTTAAAGTTGTAGGACCACTATGGCAAAGAGATAAGGATAAGGGGGACTAATGCATTTTTAAGAAAGACATTGTTTTGTCCCCTTGCGAAAAGGGGTCTACTTTATACATAAAAGGAAAGAATTCGCTCCCAGCTGGAGCTGGTTGCTTTACTTTTCGTTGCATCACGAAAACATACTATATAATTTTGACCCCCTAAAATCCCACTTTTATATAGTAAAACTGGAGTTTACAGGGGTAAACATAGATCGTGGGTACTCGTTAGAACCGCCTCGACGACGCGGTTCTAACGAGTACCCACAATCTATGTTTTGAGCAGAACTATGAAAATATTAGAATTTTTATATGAAGACTCAGTTTTTTTGGTGGTCAAATTTTCAATATATTTGAATAGGCGTGTTTTCGTTGATTTGTACATGAATACTGTCCGACGAAGTTTGTTTACTCTTTCTCTTGATGTCATTGGTAGGCCATGTTCTGTGATTGTGCATCTTCCTGGACATCTTCTTTAACCCTTTCAGCACGGCAGACGAAAATAGACTCCTATGCAAACAGTATGAGACGGCTCGTCAGGATCTACATTGTTTGACACTGTTTTTTTTTTTTTTAATTTTATCTTGTTTTATTTTTTTTTTAAATTTTATTATTATTATAATTTTTTTTTTTTTTTTATTTCAGACCGAAAACCATATTTGTATCACTGGAAATGTCCAAACTCAAGGATATAAAAGTCCACTTTAGAAACTCAAGGATGAAAGAGTTAATACATTTTGTATGTTGTATTATAATGTATGTCAACTGACTGTACACCAGCTACATGTACAATTACCGTGTTTTCCCTTTCCTTAGTTGTATTATATAGGCCTGAGCAAACAGTGTGGACCAAAATTAAACGCGGCGTCAGATCTGGTCGCCACTGTTTGCAACTCCTTGACAAACAGTGTAAGCCAAAATCAATGCGATGGAAAATCTGGATCGCCACTTTTTGTCACTCATCCAGCAGTTTTAGCTACCAAATGGATTTTTGTTTATTGTTTAGGACAATTGTGGGTGGGATGATGGCTGACAATCAGAGTAAAAGATAAACACTCGTAGAACCACGGACGGGTAAGGTCAGGCAGAAACCACCTATAAAAGGTTAAGGATTCAGCCGTCTTTGTGTCTGCGGCCGACCTACCGTCGTGCAGTTACAGAAACTGACAGAAACAGATAAATTATGCCCCAAACATGGGCGTAGCACTCATTACGCATGTGCGTATCATACGTAACACGCATATGAAAAATATTTGCAACAAGGCAGTCTGAAGGACAGCTATGTCCCCCGCCGCAGAATGACAGTGGAGCGGCCTCAAAATTCAAGGCTCAAACTGGTGGCCTTTAATTGTGTCCTTGACCTAGAGTCAGCATAGATGAATTATGGGTTCTGCACATCATCTCACTGAGGCGAACATTTGACTCAAATTTAACAAGGCAGTCTGAATGGCAATAGAGCGGCCTCAAAATTCAAGTCTCAAACTGGTGACCTCCAATTGTGACCTTGACCTTGAGTCAGCATAGCTGAGTTATGGGTTCTGCACATCACCTCAATGAGACAAACATTTGACCAACGTTTAAAGAAAATCCTTCCAGGGGTAAAGGAGATATGGAGCCGACACCAAATTCAAGGCTCAAACTCGTGACCGTCAACTGTAACCTTGACCTTAAGTCCGCAGGGCTGAGATGGGTTCTGCACATTGTCCCACTGAGGTGAACATTTGACCAAAGTTTAGATAAAATCCTCACAGGGTAAAGGAGATACAGAGCTGACATAAAATTCAAGGCTCAAACCCGTGACCTTGAACTGTGACCTTATGAGTCTGCATGGTTGGGCTATAGGTTCTTCACATCATTTCACTGAGGCAAACATTTGACCAAAATTAAAATCCTTCCAGGGGTAAAGGAGATATCGAGTGGACACGAAATTCAAGGTTCAAACTCGCGATCTTGAACTGTGACCTTGTCCTTGAGTCCCCATGGCTGAGTTATGGATTCTGCACATCGTCCTACAGGTGAACATTTGACCAAAATTTAGAGAAAATCCGCCCCGGGGTATAGGAGATACAGAAATTCAAGGCTCAAACCCACGACCTTGAACTGTGACCTTGACCTTGAGTCAGCACGGTTGAGTTATTGATTCTGCTCATCGTCTCAATAACATTTGACCAAAGTTTAAAGAAAATCCTTCCACTAGTATAGGAGATACAGAGTGGACACGAAATTCAAGGATCAAACACGTGACCTTGAACTGTGACCTTGACCTTGTGTTGGCATGGTTGAATTATGAGTTCTGAACATCGTCTCACTGAGGCAAACATATGACCAAAGTTTAAAGAAAATCCTTCCAGGGCTATAGGAGATATGGAGCGGACACGAAATTCAAGGCTGAAACCCATGACCTTGACCTTGAGTTGGCATGGCTAACTTATGGATTCTGCACATCGACTCACTGAGGCGAACATTTGACCAAAGTTTACTGAAGATCTTTCAAAGGGTTCAGGAGATATGGAGCGGACAAGAAAGTGTTACGGAATGACAGACGGACGGAAAGACGGACAGATGAAGGCCATTTCTATAATCCCCCATCCGCTTCGCGGCGGGGGATTAATAAAGAGACAGACAAAATATGTTGGTTCGCTACCATAGAGGCTGCTCTTAATGGGGGCAATATCGTTTCCAAAGTAGGGACTGCTATTAAGGGAAAAACTTGGCTCCCTCTGGGAGCCGGTTTGTTCCTGAAAGAGTAGGCACTATTTTGGAATACTGGGCACGCGTAAACTGATTCCGCCCTGGCTGCGCAACTGACCTAGAAACGACATGAATGTGTCAGTGTCCATTACATTTATTGTTACTTACGTGTCTGTTTCATCGGTTCTATTGACATATTTATCCGGGTTAAATATGGCATCTAGGGCTTTTAGAAACATTATCTCCTCCTCCATCGTGAGTTCTGCCTTTGTTATTTCGTTCTATAGTCAAGCCTTTCGCTCTTTAGTCCAGCCCTTTTTGTCTTCAGTCCGGCCTATCATTAGAATAATTGAGGAACGAGTCGCTTTTTTATACAAAGAAACATAATGTAAAATGTTTATAGTAATAACCTTTAGTATTGGGGCACACCGTCCTGAGTAAGTGGTGTAGTCCCAGATCAGACGCCGCAAAAGGCGTCGTCTGATCAGGGTCTGCTCTGTTTGCTACAGATCCAAAAGATTTTTCGAAACATCAATGTATAGCTAAATGGACTTGTTCAATTTTAAGACAAGTATAATAAGGTATTAAGGTGTTCCAATATTTAGGATAAATATTGTAGGTCGAAATCTGGCCCCGTGGTTAGAAGCATATAACATTACAAACAATTGCAAATGCTTTCTTGCTGAACTTAGTTGAGCATGAAAATTTCTCCGATAATAATTATGAAAATGTCAGCTATTGTTGGCATTTTTATATTTATTAGCAGAGAAAATTTCATGCTAAGCTCAGCTGAGTATGAAAAAAGTTTTATAACCTCGGGGCCAGCCTTTGCAGTTGGGCCGCGCCACCAGAAAGGGCGTCTTAATCAGGGCCCAGTTTTTCAAAACGTCGTGAGCTGCAAAAGCTACTCACATTTTTTCAGCATAAAATTTCAGCATATTTGCGTATCACTCGATGTAAATTTTAACGAATACATTGTTAGAGCCTACAATACACAAAAGTCTACATTTCTGTAAGCAGCCGGCCAAAGCCCTGATCAGATGGCGCAATGCGCAGGCTGATCTGGGCTTTCGCTGTCCGCATATGTCCCCTTTTTCTATAGCAAGGCTCATATATCTATTATTGGATAAAAAAAAAATAAAACATCATTTCGCCTTAAAACTTAAGCACCATTCACGTTGCATTCAGTGTTAAATTGGTTTGTTTTCGATGCACGTTTATCATTCATTTGTCCCGTCAGAGAAGAAAAAAATTGACAGAATGGTTTTCTAACGGTTTTCCGAGGCGATTCTAACAAATATCCAAAACATGTTCTATGAGGAAATATGAATAAAAGAAAGCCTTTCTTACATATCATTCTGCTCATTAACCCATTTATGCCTGGCGTCCCATAAATGGGACTTTGGCAAACAGTGTAGGCCCAGATCAGACTCCGCAGAACGCAGTGTCTGATCAGGGTCTACACTGTTTGCATTAAGTGCATGAATTTCTATAAAACATGGTTATAATGAAAATTAACTAGACACCCTTTCTATTTGAAATACACCAGTCTAAATAGTTAAGGTAGAAGTGTCCACTCGGCATAAATGGGTTAAGGATTCTTTACAACAGCATTTAATTTTAATGACAACATCTTTTGGAACAAATGCTGTCTTTGAGGATTCACTGTACATTTAATAAATGAAAACCGTGCCAAATTTCGGACGAGGTGTAGATATTGATTATTGATATATTCAAAATAGCTATTCAAATATCAAAAGATGAATAATAAATGCATAGGTATATAGAATTCTATGAAAATTAGTTCTCACTTTCGAAGGTACTTAAGAACGTTCCAACTTATATAGAAATCGATTACGACCGGTTAGAAAACTGTCCTGCCCGGCAATGCACTAGAAGCCTTCGGGAATTTTAATCAGCAGCAGCAGGTTAAGCAAGATTCGCTCATAAACGTTCCCTGTTGGAGAATAGCCTTTTAAAACAGTTAGAATTGAGCAGTCTGTCATATATAGACAGCAGGTCTTAATCTTGCCTACAAAATAAATGGTAGGTGCAGATTGAGTATATCATTCTTGCGTGGAGTATTTGAGGTTAAAGCATCGTCTGCCTGTTCTCATTATAGGGATCAAACATGGTTTTTCATGCATTTACATTCGCCGAAGGCCACGGTTTTCAACACTTTCCAAGGGACCTGGCGAATGTTAATGCCTTGAAAAACCATGTTCGCTCGCTATTATTGCATAAAAACTGAAAACATTTGCTACTTTTCGCGTTATTTCTTGCACTATTTTGTTTCGCCTTTTCACCGATGTCGCGCGAACGCTATTTCCACGGACTATGCTCGTTCTAGGGCCGGGCAGTACACAGTGACGGCAGCAAATATGTGGCCCCGGTCCGAACATATTTAAAGTTGCGTAACCGTGCATTAAAAGCGCGTGAATTGCCTTGTTAATACACGGCTTTTCGCCATTTAATGCACGGCTGTTAAAGTGCGACACTGTGTTTTATGCAATAATATCCATTATGGACAGAATAGCAGGTAGGCCTTTTAAGGGTTTGTTTTTAATCTAGACCAAAGAGATGATCATTCTTTATCCAAGTTTGCAGTCAAGAGAATTTCTGTCACCAACGTATAAGTAAATTCAAAAACACGAATGACCTTAGAGAGCATGAACACACGCAGAAGTATAGATCGCTGAATCTGAGAGTTTTCTGGGTCTGAATAGCTAGTTTCGGTCATTTGGCCTCATCACTGACCCTAATGTAATAAGGGGTTCAGTGATCATAAAAGACGAGAACATATAAACTCTACTATAGTGAACTACGGACTTGGGGGCGTTTTACAGCTGCAACAAAGCACCGATATCGATTATAGTGAAGAAATAATTCTTGTAAGCAGTGAAAACAAACACATAGATGAAAATAACTAGATATTCTATCAGAAGTCACTGCAGAAAATAATGAACACACTACGAAATTGAAAACAGCTAAAGTGCCAAGTTCTCTGGCCAGCTTAACCCATTTATGCCGAATGGACTTTTCGGACTGGTCCATTTCCAATAGCAAGGGTATCAAATGATTTCTTATTATTACCATGTTTTATAGAAATTCCTATATTTAATGCAAACAGTGTAGTCCCTGATCAGACGCCGCGTTCTGCGGCGTCTGATCTGGGTCTACACTGTTTGCCAATGTCCCTTTTATGGGACGCCAGGCTTAAATGGGTTAGCTGGTCTACTGTGGTTTATAACGGCATCTTTGGTGGTCTGAAATATGTCTCAGATGTTTCTTGGAGTGTTTTAAAAAGTTATCAGTACCAGGGAAACGTAGCCGGCCTCGGTGGCTCAGTTGGATGCGCCGTCCGACTGGAGACCAGGAGGTCGCGGGTTCAACCCCGGCCGGGGTCGGTAACATTCTTTCGTGGAGATTGATCATGAAATATTTTCTACGGTCATTCTCTCCCTTCCGCTGATTCAAGAAGGGCAGTTGTCAGTTTCTGGCGAAAGAATGTGCACAATACTGGTTAACCGCTTAGAGGACTAAGCCTGCCCAGTACACGTGTGGTTAGGTAAACTGACCGCGCTCGACATGACCCAATTGGGTTGACTGGGCCGTAAAACCTCAACACAAACAAAACCAGGGAAACGTCTTTAAAGTTTCTTAAATGTCGTCATGTGTGTTGGCCTCGATGTATTAAAAATAGATTATAATACATTCCATCAAGTGTTTTCACTCAAACAACATATGAAAATGAGTCCGAAAATTTTTATATATGCAATACAGATTTGATCATAGTCTTATCGGAATGTGGCTGTATAAAATGATAAAGTATTACCATCACGAAAACACGCCTATATAATTTTGACCCCCTTAAACCCCACTTTTATACAGTAAAACTGGGGTTTACAGGGGTGTTCATTAATTTTCTTATTTCTGCTCAAAACATAGATTGTGGTACTCGTTATAACCGCCTCGCCGAAGCGGTTCTAACGAGTACCCATATTCTATGTTTTGAGTAGAACTATGAAAACTACCAAAATTTTTCATCTGAGTTTTCATTTTTTGGTGGTAAAATTTTAAATATAAATGAATAGGCGTGTTTTCGTAATGACATTAGAAATACAAATACGGTATACTCTTGAAAATGATGTTTATCAAACATTAAATTAATGGATTCTAAGAGGAGTGAACTTTGAGAGTAATGTGCACACGTGAAAATGAAATGATCTAAAGTGTCGAATTGTCTGGGCAAGACTTGCTAGTTTCGGCTAAATAGGCCTCATCAGTAGCCCTCATATTAATTACGGAATGAGCAAAATGGCCGCAAAGGACCAGAAAATAAAAACGCATTTATAGTGAAGAATAACGAGACATTGAATGGCCGCCACATGCCACTAACACCACCTGATGCGAAACCTTGAGAGCAAAGAGCACACACACACACACACACACACACACACACACACACACACACACACACACACACACACACACACGAAAATGAAAATATCAGGACTAACGAATCTTCGGGGCAAGTCCAGCTAGTTTCGGCACATTTTAATCATGCAACTAAGCACGCTTTCAGTGCTCATTACGAAAACACGCCTATCCAAATATATCGAAAATTTCACCACCAAACACTGAAAGTTTCCAGATAAAAATTCTGATATTTTTTCATATTTCTGCTCAAAACATAGCTTGAGGTTCTCGTTAGAACCGCCTCGCCGAGGCGGTTCTAACGAGAACCCACAATCTATGTTTTTGAGCAGAAATAAGAAACATAATGTATATCCCTTTAAGACCTGTTCTATTATATAAAAGTGGGGTTTAAGGGGATCAAAATTATATAGGTATGCTTTCGTGATGCACTAACGATTTCTGAGACGTCGCAATGAGATGGAACACACCATTGTCCCTCCAATAAAATATAAGTGAAGATACCTATAGGGAATCCCACAATTACAGAATTCAGCTTTCCTGGGGCACCAACAGAAAAACACATTACGAAAACACGCATATACAAATATATTGAGAATTTTACCACCAAATGAAAATGAAAATTTTCAGATAAAAAGTCCTGATATTTTTCTTATTTCTGCTCAAAACATAGATTGTAGGTACTCGTTAGAACCGCCTCGATACGAGTACCCACAATCTATGTTTTTGAGCAGAAATAATAAAATTAATGTATACCCCTGTTAACCCCAGTTTTTTCTATATAAAAGGGGTTTAAGGGGATCAAAATTATATAGGTATGCTTTCGTGATGCACTAACGATTTCTGAGAAGTCGCAATGAGATAGAACACACCATTGTCCCTCCAATAAAATATAAGTGAAGATACCCTAGGAAATCTCACAATTACAGAATTCAGCTTTCCTGGGGCACCAACAGAAAAACAGATGAGGAATAAACAATGACAAGTCCCAAGAAGCAGCTTTTTATTGCCTTCGGCATATACAGTGTTACTATAAGCCATTACGAAAACACACCTATTCAAATATATGGAAAATTTCACCTCAAAAAACTGATTTTTTTTTTCAGATAAAAACTCCGATATTTTTTATATTTCTGCTCAAAACATAGATTGCGGGTACTCGTTAGAACCGCCACGGCGAGGCGGTTCTAACGAGTACCCACAATCTATGTTTTATGCAGTAATAAGAAAAATGTATACCCCTTTAAACCCCAGTTTTACTATATAAAAGTGGGGTTTAAGGGGGTCAAAATTATATAGGCATGTTTTCGTGATGCTTTGAATTCTTTTTTTTTTGCAGATGTGCGGAGTCTTTCATGTGTCTCGTTAGTCTGTAGTTTAAATGCATTCCAGCCAGCTTTCTGCTTGAATCTATATCGGAAAGTTGCCGGCTTGACAGGATTCTAGTAGGGCCCATAACGGCTCGACACAGATTAAAACATAACTGGGTTGATATCAATATTTAATGAAAACCGGTATTTAGCAATGTCAACATTAGCTTTGAATAGTAAACACGTTTTGAAATGACTGATAATTGCATGATTTCAAAAAGGAATCACAGTTGTTTTCATAAAAAAATGTTTGAATTGTATATATAAGGTAAGATCAGAATCCGGCCCGATTGCCCGAAAAATCCCGACCCTCAAGTTGTAATAACCAGTATGAATTTAAACCTACCGTCTGTCACCGCTTATACAAACTTCCATTCCTAGGGCGAATACACCTCCTTTGTAAAAAAATTAAAATAGCCCCTCCTTCAACTACACGAATAAAATATGTGACATTTTCTTAAAGGTATTTTCTCTTACAGTGTCAGTCATGCGAACATTCAGTACAGCAACCCTGACTTGTACACTCGTATTGATCAACTCAAGGTGTTTAAAGAGTTCACATACAAACTCGGAACGAAAATCAATGAAACCATGAGGTGTGTTAGCGTTTGCTTTATTTTTATCATTATTGTTATTATTATTATTATTTTTATTGTTGTTGTTATATTATTATTATTATTATTATTATTATTATTGCTGCATGTGATGATAAGTGTAACAGTTATCCCCTTAGCATGCTGAGTAAAAAAAAAATCAGCATTTGCCACTCTTAAATGTTTTTTCTTATTTTATTTTGCAGAAAATAAGCTTTCGACATATCATGCAAATTGGCTACAATTTGCATGAAATGTCACAGCCTTTTCCTGGCAAAAGTAAGAAAAATGTCATCAGTTCGTCATTTGTTGAATTAGACCAGACAGTGGGGATTACCTGGCATAACGAAAACATGCCTATATAATTTTGACCCCCTTAAACCCCACTTTTATATAGTAAAACTAGGGTTTACAGGGGTATACATTATTTTTCTTATTTCTGCTCAAAACATAGATTGTGGGTACTCGTTAGAACCGCCTCGGCGAGGCGGTTCTAACGAGTACCCACAATCTATGTTTTGAGCAGAAATATGAAAAATATCAGAGTTTTTTATGTGAAAATTTTCAGTTTTTGGAGGTGAAATTTTCTTTATATTTGAATAGGCGTGTTTTCGTAATGGTACCTTAAGAATGTTCAATGGTATCTAATGTTCATACGAGTATTTTGTTGTTGAATGTTATGACAAAATCAATTAAATTTCTAATTCTGTACACCCATGCAATTCTTAAATTATCATTTAGTTTTAATTCTTGAGCAAACATGAGGAGGGATATGAATGACAAATGGAAAAAAAAGGCACATGTCCGCAGTCAATTTCAGAATCCTGTATCATAACTATTGTAGAACTAAAATTTTAGAGAAAACACGAGGAATAGTAAAGTTTATGCATTACGAAAACACGCCTATATAATTTTGACCCCCTTCAACCCCACTTTTATATAGTAAAACTGGGGTTTACAGGGGTATACATTATTTTTCTTATTTCTGCTCAAAAACATAGATTGTGGGTACTCGTTAGAACCGCCTCAGCGAGGCGGTTCTAACGAGTACCCACAATCTATGTTTTGAGCAGAAATATGAAAAATATCAGAATTTTTATTTGAAAATTTTCCATTTTTTTTTTTGTTGTAAAGTTTTCAAAATATTTGAATAGGCGTGTTTTCGTAATTGAATGGCAAAGCGGGGAAAGGCGCATAGCTGCTATCCTACTTCAAAATACTGCACCACAACAATAACAGTGAATCAAGAGAAACACATCACGAAAACATGCCTATATAATTTTGATCCCCTTAAACCTCACTTTTATATAGTAAAACTGGGCTTTACAGGGGTATACATTATTTTTCTTATTTTGCTGAATAACATAGATTGTGGGTACTCGTTAGAACCGCCTCGTCGAGTACCACAATCTATGTTTTGAGCAGGAATGTGAAAACTATCAGATATCTTTTTTTTTTTTTGTTGTTGTTGTTGTTGTTATCTGAAAATTTTCCTTTTTTGGCAATATATTTGAATAGGCGTGTTTTCATAATGTCTAAATTAAAGCGAGTTTAACTATACTAATAAACAAAAGAAAGTACAAATTTGGTTTTGCCTTTACGCAGATCCGTGCATTTTTAGACCAATTAGACAATTATTGTTTGTTACATTACGAAAACACGCCTATTTATATATTGAAAATTTAACCACCAAAAACTGAAAGTTTTCAGATAAAAATTCTGATATTTTTCATTTTTTGCTCAAAAGATAGATTGTGTACTCGTTAGAATCACCTCGTCTCGTAGAATAAACCACAAAGCAACAAAGAGTAAGACTAACACCGGGACCACCGCCTTAGAACACCACCGGGGCAAGAAAACAAATATATAGGGGATTTTTCTTATTTTATCATGAAATCGTATATTGTGTGTATTTATTAGAATCGTTTTATCGAGGCTATTCTAATGAGTACACTCAGCATACCATTATTGTGTAGAAGACTGAAAAAGATTTCTCTAAATTATCGCAATTTACTTCCTTACTTGGCGCCATGATTAACCCTCAGTAGCTCAAACTGCCCAAATCTCGAACACATTTCATGGTCCCAAAGATTTTCGAGCCATAATAAGTTCGACTGTATCTTCAATTCTTCTTTTTTTGCACACCCATACAATGCAATAACTTGTTAGTGCATGAAAAGCAAACATTTATACCAAACACATAGTTTGAAAACGCAATATAATGTAAAAGAGATGGGTCCTAGATGACGAGTTTATGGATATTGTTATGTACTTATCGCGCATGTGCAAATTTGACTAGTTTCCAAGGCGATTGTTTCCTCATTGTTTGTGCGTTCATGGTTTCATATATGGCGTTTGTTATGTCATTACTGACCGGAATCGCACTGGTCTCTTAACATAGCTTTGGATTTTTATATATATGGTAGAGTGTTCGATTAGCTCACAAAGGTTTTTTTTATATTTGCCGGAATCGTCGGTTTTATATTTGCCGGGATCGTCGGTGTGTGACGTTTCATAACGCATTTAAGTGTTTGTATCTGTCGGGAACAACAGTATCTGACTTTTCACACAAGCTATTAATTTCTTGATTTCGGTAATATCTAACTTGAATGCGCATGTTGTGACACTCAGAGGGGCTAGGACCTGTTTGTCTGAGAATGCTCGTACGAGTATGAGCAATTAGCTAAGGTTCTGGCGAGATTGTACGCGCAATGAGTTAGAAGACCGCTCAAAAAGCCGCACAAATAAGTGTTTTGAACCACAGTGAAAGTTGAGGGCGAGGATTATAACTGACCGTTCCAAGTCGGTTGTTTTGTTGTGGTTTATTACTGTTCTGCGTTTATGTTGTTGGTGATTTATTTCATTTTCCTGTTTTACTGTAGCAGACTTGGGTCTAACTAAAGTCAGCTTAGGCGAACTATCCTGTCAGGCGATAGGTTTTATCAAAAATGTTATACACCACGATCTGCTTATAACACAAATTTTGGAATCCAAAACGTAAGCTGTATTATTTAAATAATCTTGTTATATCCAAACAAAAATATGTAGATGTTATAAAAAAATAACCATTAACCATCAGTTTTGATATAATTCTACAAATTTTTCGACCCCATCTTTGAACCATGCTATATCTAAACCCATCTTATAACAAACTGTGTTATAAACAGATTAATGTCTATTTTATTTTCATTTCAATCAAGAAATTTCATAAAGCTTAATAAAAGCATACATTAAAGAATCACAGTGGTGTTCCTTTTTACCTGTTACATTGAAAATTTATTAAACTTCCGTATACCCTTGTCCCATGTCTCTATGTAAACATGAACAAAATTTGCGCCGGTACTTAGACATTTACGTCTAAATATTTTGTCTTATTTGTTCCTTATCTCTCCTCCTGTTGGTGCTTCGGGAGGGCTGTGATTCTTGACTGTCGCATTTCCTGGGTATCTTCACTTATAGATTTGTTTAAACTCTGAGCGGCTTTACTTCGAGCTACTGTTTGTACTAAAGAAAAAAAAAAAATGAACAGCGATAGTGACACCGCGTGACCGTTTCCACTCCTCGGCCCACGGTAGTTGTGGTCACAGGATAGCATCGGGTAGCTGCCAGTGAGTGTTGAGAGAAAACATTATGCAATATCCAATTTTAACGTGTTGTTTTCGTTTCGCTTGATCAGATATGTTTATATATATTTTCCAGGATGCATCATGGTTTATTACGTAGTTTGAAATTAGTATCAAACTTGATTTCATAATGTAGGACCTATAACTACAACGCCTGTTCTCTTCGCGGACTGCATATGTTCACGTGCTGAAAGTTACTGAACAGGGCACAGTTGTTCGAAACTAACGGGGGTTAACGTATTGTTAAAACTTTGATCATTAAATATGGCATATACGCTAATATTTTTGCTGAAAAAAAAATCTGAGTAGCTTTTGCATTTGCAAAAGCTACTCACATTTTTTCAGCAAAAATACCCGTGAATTAGATATTGTACTTACTAGAACAGTTAACATTTTGACCACTAATGAACTCGTTAAACTAACGAGGCTTTGAACAACTGGGCTCAGATAGAATTGATAGATAGAATTCTTTATTTCCTCCATATAGGAGAGTATAACATACACATACAAAACACATATACAGAAAATCATCAAGAACATATTTACAATCAAATCGAAAATGTTAAGGAAGGATATATATTATATACACATATACATACATATCTATGTGCATACATATATACATATCTATACGCATACATATATACGCACCTGCATGCACATGCACATACGCTTGCATGCACACATGCATGCACATATATAAAGCATATTGTCAAAGTGATTCACTACTAAAGTCAAAGTGATTCTCCATTTGATAAATTCACATTTCATTACAAAAACGAATTTAATTAATACAAGAAAACAGATAGTATTGCAAAACAATCCAAACAAAATCTAAAAATGTTACTCTTGGAAAAAAGAACATACAAAAGAACGAAAATTGGATTTTCGATTTTGTTGAGACTCTTCATATGACAGCAATGTAATTTGCAGGGCTGTGTACGCCCTAATCCCCACCCCGCTCCCCACCCCTAGCATCGACTGAAACAGATCTCTATTTTCCAAGTTATCAATATTCTAATCAGATGAAAACATTTAACCAAATATCGACAGTGTGAGAATTACTGTTTTACCTCCGCCCAGTAAGCATTCTTTATAAATTTGTAGCGGTCCGTTATTGGCCCGTCAGGGTAGCTGACGGGCCGATAACGGCCCGCTGTAGATTATAAAGAATGCTAGCTGGGCGTTTATTGGGATGGTTGGGTGTGGCGAAGGTGTCGTGTATCTTACGTCACCGGAGCGTCTAGCTGATATTGGCTTACAGTTGGACAAAGCCTGCTATCCTTGTAGCAGGTAAGGGTAGTGTGTGTGTTGGGGGGTGGGGGGGGGTTGGGGGGGTTTGCAGGGGGGGGGAGGGGGAAAGAGGGGGAAGGGATCGAAGTGTTTCTATTTCTTTTGTTCCTTCACTTTTATTCCAGACCTGTTTCTCTTTTTCAACTGTCCCTCTCTTTCATTTCCTCTACTATCTCTTCTGTCTATTTTCTCCCTTTCTCTGGGAAACGACAAAAAATGACCCACAAGGGTTGACGTGTCTTTTAAACCACAACACAATGAAAAACCTGCGTTTATTAAAGAATATATATATATATATATATATATATATATATATATATATATATATATATATATATATATATATATATATATTATATATATATATATATATATTAATTTAAGATTTAAAAAAAAAAACTTCAACAAAGAATTCCGGCCCAGGACCAATACTGATGCAAGTACTTCAGAAAAACGTGTATTGGGAGAAATATAAAATACCACTGGGCTGAGCGAGGCTCGAATCCACTCCGGCTACGACGGCAGCGCCTAGCCCTTCAGAGTCAGGAGACATAACCACTGCTCCACTACGCTTGTTAAAAAAGAAGTGGTGCAGCGGTTATGTCCCCTGACTCTGAAGGGCTAGGCGCTGCCGTCGTAGCCGGCGTGGGTTCGAGCCCAGAGAGAGAGAGGCTTTTTACCCTAAAAGACATAGTTGTACACCGAATTGGGTTAGTCTAGGTCATGCAGTACTTGAGTTATCTATCTATAACGACTATAACGACCACGCATTCTTTTGTTACTTATACACATTAACCATTAAAGCTTAAAGCAAAATTTCGTAGCAGACGACATTGTTTTTTTCATAGAAAATAATTTTTGACATTTCTTCCGAGCCGTCTGCTTGGCAGACATGGAAGATTCATTTCTATGAAACAAGGGTTTAGTCTGCTGCTACATGTATTGTGATTAGCGCTTTCAAGCTTTAAGGTGTGTTTATTTTCTGTTTAAACCGAGGGTTTAAATGCAGAATGTAAATTTACTGTTAGCGATACATTTGAATATCGATATTAAGGGGACTGGATACATCTGGTCGTTTACTCCTTTTTTCGCAAGGGAGATTACTATTGCGACTTCCTTCTTTTCTGATTCCCCCTCACGCCCACCCCTCCCCCCACACTTTTTGGTGCCTCTGGAAGGCTGTGCTCCATGATTGTGGCATAACCTTAACTTCTCTTTTCCTGTTTGCCTTCTCACTGAAAAAGGGTCTACTCTAAAAGGAAAGAATTTGCTCCAATGTGGAGAAAATTCTGTTTCTTTTAAAAAGATTCTTTTTCAGAAGGGAGGAAAGTCTTAAATGAATAATTGAATAAATAATAAAAGAAAGAATGGTCACGCAGAATACAGAAATCAATATGGAGAAGTATCTATGAAGCATGACTTGGTATAAGAAGGCAACATATTTTGACCGTTTTTTTTTTTTCTTTTTTTAAACCGGCACCAAATTTAACGTACCGCAAAATTTCAACAATTCGGTTTTTTTTTTTTGGTTTTTTTTTTTTTTTTTGTAAAATCTAGATATACCTTATAACTACCTGAATCCGCCCTTCAAAATAGCTCCTTGCTAACGCTGAAAACGCTTAATTCTGCATTTAAACATATAAGCTTTATACACGCTGCTGCTTATAAAAAGCTATGAAATAAGATTATAATGATATCGAATACAGTATAGGCGAACGAATATGAATACTCTAGTAAAACTCACCAAATCTGCAGCGTTGGGTAACAGCTGAAATCAGTATTCGCACCTCTAGTTACAGGCAGAGATGCAATAGAGGGGAAGCTTCCTCAATGACACAAAAAGTGGGGGTCGGTGATGGTTAAGACCCACAATGCGTGAGGCTATTACACATAACAATTAAATATTCTGCATGTCTTCCCCAGCGGGCACACAACGTTAAAATGACGTCGTATCAACGTCGATGCGACGTGATCACGTCGCATCGACGTTGATACGACGTCATTTTGATTTTGTGTGCCTGCTTAATCTTTTCTTTCCACTTATCTAGCGCCCTAGAGGTCCTTTACCCTCGGTAATGTGGGCGGGACGTTTCGTTATGGCAAGCCGTTTTAGCAATTATTATATAAATTAGTTATCTGATTAATATATCAGATATCTTATATAATATATCAGATATCTGATATATTATATCAGATATCATATATAAATAAGATATCTTATATTATTATTGTCAATTAAGATATCTTATATGCTATATATCTGATATATCTATATTTACCAAAAAAGATATCTCATTTATTCAATTAAATAAGATATCTCATTTAGTATATCAGATGTCTTATTCAGTATATCAGATATCTGTATTAAGAAGTGAAAAGAAGGGAAGGCACCAAAAAAAAAACGGGAAGATCAGAAAAAAAGGAAGTCGCAATAGTAATCTTCCTTGCGAAAAAAAGAGTAAACGACCAGATGTATCCAGTCCACTTAATATCGATATTCAAATGTATCGCTAACAGTAAATTAAGATTCTGCATTTAAACCCTCGGTTTAATATATAAGATATCTTATTTAACAAATAAGATATCTTATATGGTAAATAAGATATCTTTTTATATGTGAAATTAAATATCTAATATGATATATCAGATATCTTATATCCTATATAAGTATATAAGATATCTGATATACTAATTAAGATATCTTATAACCTATATTAGATATCTTATATCCTATATAAGATAGCTTATATAATGCACAATAAATAGTAAAATGGTTTGCCAGCAAGCCGTTTAACTATTTTTTCTATAAATCAGATATCTGATTTAATATAGCAGACATCTTATATAATATATAAGCTATCTGATATATTATATCAGATGTCTTATATAAATAAGATATCTTTACTGTCAATTTAGATATCTTATATGCTTATCTTATATGCTATATAAGATATCTGAATTGACATATAAGATATCTAACATGCTATATAAAATATCTGATATGCTATATAAGATATCTTATATAGGATATAAGATATCTTATTTACTAAAGAAGATAGCTCATTTATTCAGTCAATAAGATATCTCATTTAGTATATCAGATATCTTATTTAGTAAATCAGATATCTATATTAATATATAAGATATCTTATTTGACAAACAGAAATCTTTTATGGTAAATCTTATATGTGGAATTAAATAAGATATCTCATGTATGATATAAGATGTCTGAATTAGTGTATCAGATATCTTATATCCTATATTAGATATCTTATATCCTATACAAGATATCTGATATATTATATAAGATATCTATTTTGCATAATAAACAGTAAAACAGCTTTCCATATCTCGTGGTGTAAGTGAAACTCAAACACAACCATCAGATAGTAGCAATCGCCCAAGACAAGTTAGTGTTTTGGCTCTTCGTTCTAAGCATACGATTTTGTCATTACGTTGGTAGGAAATGTCATATATATTCTTTAATTTGTATAATGTTCGGATAATGATCGTAGCAAATAAGTATTTTGGGATTAATTTTTATTGTTTGCATATCCTGAAGCTTGTTGTAACGGTACACCTACGAGGATAGCCTATTCTAAAAGTTAGCATTGTAGCCATTTATCAAAGATCATGGGATATACAATAGTTTTGAATATTTCACTTTTAAAACGGGTGAATGCATTGGTACTGCATAGCGCAATTTAGAGCATCAATAGTTTTGAATATTTCACTTTTAAAACGGACGAATGCATTGGTACTGCTTAGCGCAATTTAGAGCATCCTCGGGACAGTGTGACCATATTTTTACCTACTGATTTTAATTTTTATGAGATAAGCCCAAACAGCGATGTGAAATTAGCAGTAATTTATATTTTGATGTGCGGGTTATTCTTGTAGAGGCCAACAGGACGAGATCTCATTTAGACTTCTCGAAGTCACCTTTTGCATGATGGAATTTAACCAACTTGAAGGTTTGCGTGTAAAGAACTCAGGACTATTCCTTATTAAAATATGCTTTAAGATTTATTCTGTGCGAAGCGCAGATGAAACTTTTTTTTATGGAGCCTTATATTTGTACAGCTGTAGTACATGTAGGTGTAAGCAACGTTACGATCAATCAATCCATCCATTAACTGATATCATTGAATATATATCGGTTCATTTGATACCTTGCTTTCACTGAGAGAAAGAAAACAAAAAAAAAAAAAAAAAAAAAAAAAAAAAAACAACATCTGGTATGTTTTAGGTCCAGAAAATAAAATGAAAACTGCGCAGCGCACATTTTATGTTACGAGAATATATATTTGCGTTTTTGAGGGAGCACTACTTTATCCTGTCCATAAACGTGTGTGAGGCCACCAGAAATAGGCGGAAATTCCGCGTTCTTGCTCCCTAGAATCATCTCTGAAAAGTGTAGTCCTACTGAACAGAGAAAAATATAGGTAAGGGTATTATCGGGCATTTATGTGTGGCTTTTTTCTAATTTCACGTAAATCCCTGTCAAATGAGATGCCTATAGAATATCAGCAACCGCCCGATCAGCACTCTCAGTGCTTTGATTTAACATTTAACAAATGTTTTTTTTTTTTGTTGTTGTTTTTTTTTTTTTTCCAATTTACGTCTATGACACCTGTTCATGATAGGATAGTGGGTTTGGTCGCAGACTCAGTGATGACTCCGTTCTAAACCTTTAACCCTTAAAGCGCCAAGAAAAACTGCATCTGTTTATGTTGTCTGCTGAATATTCTTGCAAACTTTTCAAACCTATTTTTTGCATAGCGGCAAACAGTGTGGACCCTGATCAGACTGCAGTCTAATCTGGGTCCACACTGTTTGCAGAAATGACTTTTAAAACCTCAAGCAGAAGACAAAGCAGACGACAATTGTTGTGATTGGCGCTTTAAGGGTTAATAGATTACTTTTATTTGACCTTAACCGTCTGTGATCGGGCTTATCATGGTTCTTATATTGGTATTCCGTTCATTCTGACTTTCAGTTTATAGTCGAGCCCTGATCTCTGTTTCACCGTAGTACTGAGGAGCTAGTTTATATGTTTTTTAGTTGATTTACTGGTGAATTATGGAACCTCTATGCGGACTGAACAATTATATGTAGCCGAAAGTGTGCTTGTAAACCAGGTTTATGTCAAACACCAAAGAAAAAACAGCGGTCTCTCCGTGTCATCTAACCTTTTTGGGTGCCTTTGGAGGGCTGCGGCGGTGACTGTGTCTTTTCTTGAGTATCCCCTTATTTATATTATTAACATTTGCAGAAATTTGATTGAGTTAATTCTGCTCATCCAACTGCAGCAAAGTTCAGGCACTGATGCAAAAGCCGAGATTCTTGTTATTTATTTACTTTTTCATGATCCCTCCCCATCTACCTCGCCCTCTGAAAATACGCGAATCGTCTCCCAACGTCTTAGGGAGCACAGCGTGGTGCACAAACAAGAGCTTTAAAAACTATTACACGTTTGTCATCTGCTCATATAATATGCTCTACGTATCTGTGTAGTAACATGTCATTTAACGTGAGTTTATTCAGAAAGAAGAAAATAAGGAAAGCAAGAAGAAAGAAGGAAACAAGAATGAAAATAACAGTGGCGTCATTGTATATTGCACGAACTTCTCCTAAACTTAGGGTTAAGTTTGGTCTCATATGGTAGCAGAATAGATGCAAATCAGCCGGCATGTCTACGTCATTTACTCAAGATCTTATTTATATATCTGAGCCACCTCGTGACAAAACCAACATAATGGCATGTGTGCCCAGCAAAGACTCAGATCAGCCTGGGCATCCGCCCAGTCTGATCAGAGTCTTTGCTGTGCGCTAAATGGGTAGCTAAGGACCCAAGCTTTCCTCATGCGGACAGCGAAGACTCTGATCAGACTGGGCGGATGCCCAGGTTAATCCGAGACTTTGCTTGGCGCACATGCCATTTTGTTGGTTTTGTGATGAGGTGGTTATTTAAACGTGCTACTAGGCTGCATGTACATGTATTATCGAACAATGGAGAAATCGCGGGTATGTCGATTATTTGAATCTGTGTTCTTCGCGTATATGATAAGTAATAACACTCGTTAGGCTGCAGAGATAAGTAGAATAGTTCACATATGTGAACATGCGCTGTTTGCATTGGCTTTATAAGAGCTAGATACACCTAGCAGATCTTCTGCCCTTTTTAACAAAGGAGATAACTTTTATATTATGACATCTTGCTTAGTTTTCTACACACCAACCCCGTTCGAAAAAGTGGCCTACCCAGTGGCGAGCATTTTGTCCTGTCAGAGTAGTCTGCTTTACCGATGGGAGGCAAAAATAATTCTGACACAGTTATTTCCCAGCATACTATTTGTACTTGGTTTCTTTAATTTTTAAAGCGCGTCCGAGGACTGGCGCGATCATACAGCATGAAAGCGCATGTTTCTTGGTCGGACGGAAAAAACAAAGGACATGTCATCATGCGCATTTGGTTTAAACAATATTTTATTTCAATTTGTCGAAACATTTACATTTAAGTACATAGACAGAATACAATAGCACAATCGTACAGGATTTGAAAACAAGCATATCATGCTTCTTTGAATCATCTCCTGCAATAAAGTTACACATTGAATGGAGTATGTCTAAATTATACTACGTATGTAAACATTTTTCATGAATAATTCATTGTTCAATTCAATAATAATGAAAGCAAGATAGGAAGAAAGAGAAAGAAAAGAAGAAGATTAAAAAAAGAAAGAAAAGAAAGAGAAGAAGAAAGGAAGATAGGAAAAGAAGTCTGCGCGACGATAATTAGTAATAATGGTAACAATCGTGATCAGTGTCGTGGAACATCAATAGGAACGCTTGTTGATTACTGTAACATATCATTTCCGGGTTAAATCCATAAGTCTAAATATTTGATGAAAATCGTTTGGTTTGTTGTATATATTTATGAACTGCACGGAAAATGACTTCATTACCTTCATCTGATAATGTATCATCCCCGAACAAGAGAACAGCTTCCGATGGTTCAACATAATTGCTAACTGTAAGCAATAATTCTCTACGAAAGGCATTGAACTTCGGACATTTAAAAAGGAAGTGAGAAGTATTTTCCACAGCTCCACAGGTACAATATGATTTGGGGATCAAATTTCTCCGATACAAGTGAAACTTTAATGTACTGCATTCAGTTCTTAATCTTGTATGAAGTATCTGATTACCTCTGTCGCCAAAGAAGTAATATTTAGGAATTTTCGGGGTATTTCTCTCAAATTTATATTTAAAAGAGGTCAGCGTCTGTGCTGATTTTACATCAGCGGGAAGATTGTTCCACTCTCGAATCGTAGAAGGAAGAAATGAGTCAAAATACAGTCTAGAATTTGCATGAACCTGTTGATAATTATCAGCATTACGAAGGCTGTAGGGAGTCTCATTCCCTACTCGAGGCGGAACAAGATCTACCAAATAATCTGGAGCCAAACCATTCTGCATTTTGTAAAACAAGAATAATTTGTGAAGTTTCCTTCTTTCAGAGAGTTTTAGCCAACCTAATTCTCTATAAAGTTTATCAATTGCAACCAGTTTTGTGGTTCCTGAAACGATCCTTCCCGCTTCAATCTGTATTTTTTTCTAATTCATTAATTTGTTGTTGGGTACGGTTGTCCCATACAACATCTGCATATTCTAAAAGTGGCCTTATAAATGAAAAGTAAATGGTTTGTAGAGATTTCCTGTCCATTTTAAATTTCATCGTTCTTAGCAGGTGTAAACGAGACCAAGCTTTTTCTTGAATATAGTTCAAATGTATTTGCCAGTCACATTTATCTGAGAAATAAATTCCCAAGTGCTTGTGAAACTGGACTTCTGGAATTGGGACATGATTGAAAAATAAAGTACGATGATTAAGTCTACATAGTCTTCGTGATATCAGCAATGCTTCGGTTTTCTTAGCATTAAAACCTACTAGCCATTTGGCAGCCCAGTGTGCAATACGTTCAAGGTCTATGTTTAAAATTTGCGCAGCTGAATCAGGAAAGTCAACAATGATATAAATCGTAGTATCATCTGCGAATAATCTTGTGTTAGAATGAATTTCATGGACAATATCATTGATATACAGCAAGAACAGAAACGGTCCGAGAATGGAACCTTGGGGAACACCAGCTTTGATCTCAACCCACTCAGAACAACCACCAGGAATAGTTACCCTCTGGAATCTGTTAGAAAGATAACTATCGAACCACTTATGTAGATTTCCAGTAATTCCACAGTGATAAAGTTTTGCTAGAAGACCCCGATGCCATACCCTGTCGAAGGCTTTACTAATATCGCAAAATACCACACGAACTTCCTTGCCTTCGTCCAGGGCATGACAGAATGTATTGTACAAGTCAACTAACTGGTTTACTGTTGAATCACGGCGTGTAAAACCTGATTGAAATGGTGTTATTATATTATTCTCTAGGACAAAGTTATGAATGTGCTTGTGTATTAATTTTTCTAATGCTTTACCAACAGAGCTTATTAGCGAAATAGGTCTATAATTTACAACACCAGTTTTATCGTCTTTCTTATGAATAGGACTTACGTTTGCTCTTTTCCATATATCAGGTACTTGATCAAGTATGCGCATTTATGCTTACTGATCATGGCTTTTTTTCTGTTCGTCAGTGTATTCTTCTGTTTCTAAGCATTCTGTAAGTGAACAACATGCACGTGCTAATCTAGGCCTTTTTGTCAGCATATGCACCAAATTATCACGAAAACATGACTATGTAATTTTGACCCCCTTAAACCCCACTTTTATATAGTAAAACTGGGGTTTACAGGGGTATACATTATTTTCTTATTCCTGCTCAAAAACATAGATTTTGGGTACTCGTTAGAACCGCCTTGCCGAGGCGGTTCTAAAGAGTATCCACAATCTATGTTTTGAGCAGAAATAAGAAAAATACTGGCGATTTTTATCTTAAAATTTTCAGTTTTTGGAGTTACATGTTTTCTGTATATTTGAATAGGCATGTTCTCGTAATGGCCCGTTTTGCTGATGCACAGTCTTATTTTGGTGTACGTCGTATGCTTCTTGTATGCTTATATATAGATGCGCTACACACAAAAAGGATCCTTATGCAATGTGCGGACAACGTAGGCCCAGATTAGCCGCCTGCGCATTTGCGAAGGCTTATCGCATTTGCAGAGGCCGATCTTTACTGATTTCCTGTGTTCTATAGATATGCGAAGCATTGAGCTATAGGGTGAGGGAACCAGTCAAAGGCCGATCTTGGCATGTATTGCACTCTTACAGAATCGAAGGGTACCGTAACATTACGAAAACACGCCTATTCAAATATACTGAAAAGTTAATCACCGAAAAATTGAAAATTTTCAGACAAAAAATTCAAATATTTTTCATATTTCTGCTCAAAACATAGATTGTGGGTACTCGTTAGAACCGCCTCGCAGAGGCGGTTCTATCGAGTACCCACAATCTATGTTTTTGAGCAGAAATAAGAAAAATAATGTATACCCCTGTAAACCCCAGTTTTACTATATAAAAGTGGGGTTTAAGGGGGTCAAAATTATATAGGCATGTTTTCGTGATGATATATGTTCGCTTATGGCACAAGGGACTTTTTCGCACGTTGCCCATATTATGAACTGCGTAGGGAGAAATCGGGTCTTCAGGGTATTATGTCTTGTATACGAACAGCGAACAGAACGATCAGCTTACATATTTAACACGTATGCCACATCTATATTCAAACAGTCTGATCAGGGCCGCTTCACTTTGTCTAGTCTTCAGTACTTAAGGAATCTGTAATTGGACATAGAAGTTTATCATTACGAAAACACGCCTATTCAAATATATTGAGAATTTTAACACCAAAACATGAAAACTTTCAGATGAACAATTCTGGTACTTTTCATATTTCTGCTAAAAACACAGACTGTGGGTAGTTGTTAGAACCGCCCCGGCGAGGCGGTTCTAACGAGTACCCACTTTCTATGTTTTTGAGCAGAAATACGAAAATTAATGTGTACTCCAATTGTACCGTTTAAAAGTTGGGTTTAAGGGTTGGTGGGGGCGCGGGGGGGGGGGGAGGGGGGCAAAAGTATATCTATAGGCGTGTTTTCGTGATGGGTAAGACTGTGCTGATCTGGGACATCGCCCAATTGTTTTTTAGTTCTCTGATAGTTCTTATCAATAGTTGTCAATCTGTTCCACAGGGATCGGAGTGTATGTCTACTATACATGTGTAATTTTTTTCAGGCAGTATTCCCACAAGTCCTTCTATAAAACCACATTCAGGAAAAAAAAAATGTTCAAATTTAAATAAAAGAGATTTGGAAGAAAACAAGTGTTATCGTACCCGGAAACATGAATCATTGTGAGCTATCATAAAACTAAGTGACCAAATAAAAGAAACCAAGTACAAATAGTATGCTGGGAAATAACTAACAGTCATAATTAAAACCTTAAAAAAAAACAAAAAAAAAAAAACAAAAAAAAAAACAAAAAAAAAAAAAAAAAAAAAAAAAAAAAAGAAACAAACAAACAAGAAACAACAACTTTAATTTGAAAATTGACATGGTTGAGGATTATGCAAATAAACATTTTGGATCAGTATCTATCATCATGTCAAATATGAACAGATAGGGAGAAAATTTGTTAGTAACTTTCAACCCAGAACTTAAAAATGAAAATTCAAAGCCTGTAACTTTGACCTCAAGGTCACGGGCATGGCTGAGGATTGTGCTGACGAAAACCATGGACCAATATCTACCATCATACCATTTACAGACTAAATCAATCATAAGGTTAATAAGACCTGTCGCAGGACTGGGTAGCTCGCATGAAATCGCACTTTTCTGTTCTGTAGCATTTTAATCGTATGCCAAAAATAAATCAAATCCATCAAAAGCATTACAAAACACTCCAAAAATTCTTAGTATGCGACCATGTCCTAAAAACAACATGTACAAAACCATATATAAAATCAATCCCTCAAATTGTTAGTAAATAGTGGTCCTTAAAACTTTAAAGCAAAGCTTTAACATAATAAGAGTTGTTACAGGACAGCGTAGCTTGTCGGAATCGCACTTTGCCAATAAAATGAAACACGAATTCCGCGGGAGTCAACGCCACACCTGCATTAGGCAAAGTCATATGAGTATAGTATATAAGGAAGTAAGTAATACACTTCATACTTTGGGTCATACTGACTCATAATTAGAAATTATGATACGTAGTTTATACATGAAATATTCTTCAACATATGAGAAAAATTATTGGACCATGAAATATAAGTCACTACAACAAACATTTATTTTGAAGTCAACCTTTGGGTTATACTGACTAATAATACGAAAGTATGTTTATACACCATATATTCTTCAAGGTATAAGGTAAAATCACTGGACCGTGAAGTACATGTATAGGTTACTGAGGCCTACATTATTTTGACTAAACTTCGGGCGATACTGAAGGATAATCTGAAATTATGGTGTTTATATATGAAATTCACTTCAAGAAAAAAGGCAAAATCACTGGACTGTGAAATATAGGTCACCGTGACCTTGTGACCTACATTCATTTCACGGTCAAACTTCAGGTCATGCTAACTCATAATTAGAAAGTATGATGCTAACACATGCAATAATCTTCAAGATATTAGGCAAAAATCACTGGCCTATGAAATATTGGTCATTGTGACATACATGTATTTTGACGTCAAACTAAACGTCATACAGACTTATAATGGGATAGTATGATGTTCCTACAATAAATTTTCTTCAAGATGTATAGAGCTGCCACTCAGTCGACATATGTTACCAAACGGTGAGGGCCCTCTTATGAGTCACGCCTTCAATAGGTATTGCTCCAGAGGATATAAACTGCTGGGTCTGCGGCCACTGTGGTCGGAAGAGACCTGTAGATTTTTTTTACTATAGCGTTTTGTTGTTCTTATTTGCGTTTTTTTGTCGCCTTTCTGGTATTTAGGCACCCACGTTAATAAATAATAGTATAGCAAATGTTCAAGACACACAAACACAGAAAATGGCGCAAACTCCCCAACATAGGTGACCTCTCTGTATCAGTCCTTCAAAAAAGGCCGAGGGGACAAACTGCTGCTTGATGCAGTCTCCAATTGGCAAACCTAGTATGATTGCAGTCCGTAACCCACATCAAATGAGAAGCAATATTTCCTATTTTGTAGTAAATATACAGATTTAGGAATAGATTGTTCACAAGACTGCACTTAAAGATAGTAGATCTGAATGTTTTAAATTGTTTTGTTGTTAGTGATGAATGTTTTAAATTGTTTTCGAACTTGATGGATCCCAGTAGTGCTGTAGCTATCTATCTACATATGCATCTTCATACACTGCCTCACACCCGCGAGATATTCTTATAGCAGGTGCCCTGTCGAACAGAACAGAAGCTCATAGTTGTCAACGTGCTCAACCAAGTGTGAAGCCAGATAATGCTCGAGCGCCTTGCAAAGTATGCAAGTCAGGGAAATAGGCATGTAGTTGGCGGCAGACGACTTATCCACCTTCTTAAAGATTGGGGTTACTTGGGCATTGCACCAATCAGCCGGAAGCTTACCTATTTTAATTGATCGCTTAAATATTACCTGTATGAATGGTGCAACTTCCATTCTCAGTTCTTTCAACAAAAGGGGCTTAAGTCGGTCAGGTCCAGCCGCCTTTCCAGGTTTCAGGTTCTGAAGAAGCTTCGGTATATCATCAGCAGAGATACTAAAGTCCTCCATTACGGGGGCATCATTTAGCACTCCAGCTGGAATTGCATCAGAACTTAAAGTATTAATGTCGGCCATATCCTGACGCTTCATTGTGCTAAGATGGGATAGCTACCCAAGCGTATTTGTAAATTCATTGAAGAGGCATTGGAATTTAGGTAGTTATCATGTTTGTTGTTCTCATCTGTATTCTGATAAATGTTTATTTGGTATATGTCATGTGAATTGAGAAAACCTTCTGCAGAATATGTAGGGGTTCCAATAATATTGTTCTATTCAGTTCTATTCATAGACTACGAATCTAGTACCGAGTTTCACCTCTGAATAATTCTGCTTCCGGTGTGATAAAAGGGGCGGGGAATGTCAGCAAAAGGAAAGCAAAACAGAAACACGACATAAAAACTCAAGGATCAAAACAATAACAACAAAAAAATTTAGTTTTTTTTGGTAATTTGTTTTTCTAAATGATAGTATTTGAAAAAAAAAGCAACAAAAACCACGCTAATCAGATACGATTTATGCTTATTTGAGGACTAAGAATCTGTTCAGTCAACAATATTCAGATATTGCCCAACCCGTAACTCCGTTCACCTAAGGTTGAGCAATCCTGCTATCATTTTTTATTGCAAGAATGGTTTTATGTGCATATATTTTATACTTTTGACTAAATACCTATAAGAATCCCAATATGAAAGGAAATAAATATCACGTCTTTAAATTCTACACTCTTCAGAATATGAAGGGGGTGTTTTGGGCCTAGGGCATGATCTCATAACTCCAATTTATTTGCCAGCGGTATTTACCAGCAAATACTGGAAAGTACTGGTCGATTGAATTGACCACCCTGGAATTTATACAATAACTACACTCAACACTCATAGAGGTAATTTCAGTTATACTTGCCAGTTGGCTAAATATTTATACTAAAGTTAAACAAAGGTATCAACTTATTTAATAGTTTAAATTTAATAAACTATTAGATACATGTAAATACCTGCAAATACTGGCAATATTAGTCAAGTGATTGACCACTCTAGAATTTAAACAATTCATGTAACCTACAGTCAACATCATAGGGGCAATTTCAATTATACTGATCAGTCAATCAATCAGATTTTTAACATAGCTGGGCAAAAGAGTCACACAGGGGCTATGCCTCAGTTGTACTGGTCAGCTGACTTAATATTTATACATAAGTTTAACACTAGTATCAACTTATTTCACTAATAGTTTATTTATTTATATAAAACAGGAAATCATCTATGACATTTTGTCATCCTTGCTATCTAGAGCCCCCTTGAATAAACACTTGCTTGACACTTGTTGTTTTAAAAATTTAGACTTTATGGTCATGTGATTAAGTGTCAAAGGCTAGTTGCACAGGTGAATTTTTTACCTGTAAATTTTACCTGTATTTCTATGCTGTAAAGTTTAAGTCCAAATAATGATGTTTTTTTTTTTTTTTTTGTTTGTTTGTTTTTTTTTAAATTCAAGATACTATACATGTATGTATTTTTTAAATAATTTCAAAATCTTAGCCATTAATTCACTTTTTGGCTGTTTTGACATGCTTAATTGTGAAATTATTTATTCTTTATGGTGATAAATTTATATAAAAATTAGCTAAAACATCTTTAAGTCATTTAGTTTGATAATGTATTATTTTAAGTCAACTTGGTTAAGATTTCTATTGTTATTTCAAAGTGAAAAAGTTCAGTTGACCAGTATTTGCCACTTGAGTATTTTCCAGACCGGTAAATATCGGTAAATACCACTGGTAAATAATGGGGGTGGAATTTACTGCCCAACCTTGTTTATCACAGGCAACCAGATTCATTCTATGCATATTTTATATAATGAACATTTAATTTAGACTATGACTGTTCTAAAATTGTTCTACTATTTGTATTCATTCACATGTTTGTCACTGGTTAGTGGTTTTTTGGGGGTACTTCCTAAATATTTAGCATTTTGTGGTAAATTTTGATTTTTATGCATAAAATTGTAAGCAATAACTGATTTTCTTGAAAATCATCTATAATGTTAGTTAATTCTTGTTAATTTTAATGTGGCATAAATTTAAGAAAGATTTGTTTTCATATTATTCTAAGCAGAAGGTGAACAGAGTTTATGGGGGTGAACGGAATTATGAGAACATGCCATAAATGTAGCCTGGAAACCCATAACTCTGTTCACCTAAGAATCAGTAATCCTGCTATCAATTTTTTATTGCAAATTTGATTTTCTGTACATATATTTTATACAGTTGACTAATTACCTATAAGAATCTTAATATTAAAAGAAATAAAACTCGCATCTTTGCATTCTACAATCTTCAGAAAATGAAAGGTGGTGTTTTGGGCATGTTCTCAACTCTGTTCACTCAAATTTCTTTGATTATCACAGGCAGCCAGATTCATTCTATGCATATTATATATAATGAGCATTTAATTTAGACTATAACTTCTAAATTGTTGGTACTATTTATATTCATTCACATGCATGGCACTGGTTAGTGATTTTTTTGTGGGTACCCCCTAAATATTTAGCATTTTGTGACAAATTTTGATTTTTATGCATAAAATTGTAAGCAAAAACTGATTTTCTTCAAAATCAGCTGTAATGTTAGTTATTTTTCTTATAAATTTTAATGTGGCATAAATTTAAGAAAGATATGTTTTCCTATTAATCTAAGAAGAGGGTGAACGGAGTTACGGGGGTGAACGGAATTATGAGACTATGCCATATATATGATAACAGATAATCTGATAATTATCCTACATATGCAATAGCCATTTGTAAGTTCCTGCATAGAAAATCCGAGCCTTTGACTTTTGTTCAGCAAATACCTGCTAGAAGCCCCTCACTGTGGGGACGCGATTGGTAAAAGCGCCACTTTATCCTCCAGCACTACATTTAGCTAAAGTACGGAGGCTTTATATGGTGGTATGCAGTATCCTGTGCTGTTTTCTCCAGTTATCGTACACCTAACTTTTTCCAGTATTACCAGTTAACTGTCAATGAGAATTCAAACAGACTACTTACCTCAGCTTTTGGAATGTTTTCAGAGTATTTCCGCGCTTTTTAAGGGTCTGGTATGAAACCACAGACCGGAACCCTGTGACCGAGACCAAAATTTCTATCCTGGATTGCAAGACTAATATGTTTTTAACTTTGTTCATTTTGGGTTTGTAAACACTGTATACGTATAATACCTCATAATATAAACCCAAAATGAACAAAGTTAAAAACGTATTAGTCTTGCAATCTAGGATAGAAATTTTGGTCGCGGTGCTGGGTCTCGGTCAAATGAACAAATTTAAAAACATATTAGTCTTGCAATCCAGGATAGAAATTTTGGTCACTGTGCCTGGTCTCGGTCACGGGGTTCCGGTCTGTTGGTTTCATACCTTTTTAAGGTCTTGGCGCTAAAGTCGCATTCCAGTGAGTAGTATGATATACATTCTGGGGAAATGTGGTGCATTTCGGTTCAATCAATGCGTATTTCAGTTCGTAAAACTTCCGATTTCTGGCTTTGTCATTCGTTAAATATCGATGAAATTCGGTCATTTCTGGACCATTTACAATGCAAGAAAACCAGTAGTCCGAGTCTTCTCTGACGTTTAAATGGCTTTTCTTTATTTTAATATTTACCACTCACCGTCAGAGCAACTTAGCTATCGAAAATGCAGAATTTCCCCAGCCAGTCTTGGCTGGGCACTTTGAAAGAAAATTCCTAATATCATCCGTCAGATAGCAACATAAAATTTTAGAATAAAAAAAAAAGAAACCATTTTCCAAGAAATTAAATAATTTGTTTCATTGGAAACTTGCAAGTCCAGTGTTTTCACCATACCTGTCAAAATCTACCCTTGTTCCCTAGACTGTACATGGTAAAAGCCAATTTTTTACCCCAAAATGTCAGTTTTTCATTACGAAATTCATGAATTATCATTTTTTCAGTCATACTATATTAGTTTGATAATCCCTAGTGGCTATCTACGTTACACATTAACTTCCATGCCTCTATTATGGGGAAAACCCTCATTTTAGACAGGACAGGAAAATTCCAGATTTTCATAATAGGAGTTACTCTAATGTTAGTGGCAAATATCAGTACAAAGAAAAAGCCATGAAAACATCAGAGAAGACTCAGATTAGAAACCATTTGATGGAGGGTGATTAGTACGGAGAACGTCTGCGTCATATTCTCGCTGAACTCTCATGAAAATGGTACCGCAAATACTTTACATCATCCACGTTAGAATTATAGCGGTCAAAAAGCAATATTTGCAAACTTACTTTGCAGTCAAAAGATAAATACATGTTTATAGCTATTAGGGGCTGTACAAATATTCAGGGCTAATTGAAAGTTAAAATTAGCAATGATTTATGCTAAGTGATTTTGTGAGTGTATAATAAAACAAGAGCTGTCGTAGGACAGCGAGCTCGCCTGCTGGGTACATTTTATATTGTAACATTTTTATCATTAAGCCATATAATATAGGTCACACTGACCTAGATGTATTTGTATGTAAATCATTTTGTCACATAGATATAATAATCCAGGTATGACAATTCTCCATGAAATAGTAATAAAAACAAAAGGCAAAATCACTGAAGCATGAAATATAGGTCACAATGACCTAGATATAGTAAGTGGTCAATCATTGGGTCACATGGAAGTAATATCCCAAGTGTGACATTTATCCAACAAATAGTATTCAAGATATAAGGCAAAATCACTGAACCATGAAATATAGGTCACACCAACAGAGATATATTTTGACGTCAATAATCGGGTCAGAAGGAACTAATGTCCCAGGTGTGACATTTATCCAACAAATAGTATTCAAGATATAAGGCAAAATCACTGAACCATGAAATATAGGTCACAATGACCTAGATATAGTAAGTGGTCATTCATTTGGTCACATGGAACTAATATCCCAGGTGTGACATTTATCCAACAAATAGTATTCAAGATAAAGGCAAAATCACTGAACCATGAAATATAGGTCACACCAACAGAGATATATTTTGACGTCAATAATCGGGTCACAAGGAACTAATATCCCAGGTGTGACATTTATCCAACAAATAGTATTCAAGATATAAGGCAAAATCACTGAACCATGAAATATAGGTCACACCAACAGAGATATATTTTGATGTCAATAATCGGGTCACAAGGAACTAATATCCCAGGTGTGACATTTATCCAACAAATAGTATTCAAGATATAAGGCAAAATCACTGAACCATGAAATATAGGTCACAATGACCTAGATATAGTAAGTGGTCATTCATTGGGTCACATGGAACTAATATCCCAGGTTTGACATTTATCCAACATATAGTATTCAAGATATAAGGCAAAATCACTGAACCATGAAATATAGGTCACACCAACAGAGATATATTTTGACGTCAATAATCGGGTTACAAGAAACTAATATCCCAGGTGTGACATTTATCCAACAAATAGTATTCAAGATATAAGGCAAAATCACTGAACCATGAAATATAGGTCACACCAACAGAGATATATTTTGACGTCAATAATCGGGTCACAAGGAACTAATGTCCCAGGTGTGACATTTATCCAACAAATAGTATTCAAGATATAAGGCAAAATCACTGAACCATGAAATATAGGTCAAAATGACCTAGATATAGTAAGTGGTCATTCATTGGGTCACATGGAAGTAATATCCCAGGTGTGACATTTATCCAACAAATAGTATTTAAGATATAAGGCAAAATCACTGAACCATGAAATATAGGTCACACCAACAGAGATATATTTTGACGTCAATAATCGGGTCACAAGGAACTAATGTCCCAGGTGTGACATTTATCCAACAAATAGTATTCAAGATATAAGGCAAAATCGCTGAACCATGAAATATGGTTCACAATGACCTAGATATAGTAAGTGGTCATTCATTGGGTCACATGGAAGTAATATCCCAGGTGTGACATTTATCCAACAAATAGTATTCAAGATATAAGGCAAAATCACTGAACCATGAAATATAGGTCACACCAACAGAGATATATTTTGACGTCAATAATCGGGTCACAAGGAACTAATATCCCAGGTGTGACATTTATCCAACGAATGGTATTCAAGATATAAGGCAAAATCACTGAACATTGAAATATAGGTCACACCAACAGAGATATATATTGAAGTCAATAATCGGGTCACAAGGAACTAATGTCCCAGGTGTGACATTTATCCAACAAATAGTATTCAAGATATAAGGCAAAATCACTGAACCATGAAATATAGGTCACAATGACCTAGATATAGTAAGTGGTCATTCATTGGGTCACATGGAAGTAATATCCCAGGTGTGACATTTATCCAACAAATAGTATTCAAGATATAAGGCAAAATCACTGAACCATAAAATATAGGTCACACCAACAGAGACATATTTTGACGTCAATAATCGGGTCACAAGGAACTAATATCCCAGGTGTGACATTTATCCAACAAATAGTATTCAAGATATAAGGCAAAATCACTGAACCATGAAATATAGTTCACAATGACCTAGATATAGTAAGTGGTCATTCATTGGGTCACATGGAAGTAATATCCCAGGTGTGACATTTATCCAACAAATAGTATTCAAGATATAAGGCAAAATCACTGGACCGTGAAATCTAGGTGACCTGGACCGTAAAATGTAGGTCACCATGACCTTCACTCTCTTACACTTAAACCGATGTCACATAGTTAGCTGATGTATAACCAGTTGTGTCTATAACCTGTAGGCATATAAGATTTTACAAATGTGTCCTAGATTTTGACCCCTAGCCCCACGCCAAGGCCCACCCTGAGGTATGAACCCAGGGGTATGTTCTTTTGGAATCTCAGAAGACTCCTCCAGGTACCCAAATTCTAAATATGAATGCTCTATGAGGAGTGAAAGTCAAGATATAAGAATTTGAAAAACTTTAACACAGTATTACAAAGGTGTCCTAGATTCTGACCCCTAGCCCCACCCAGGGGCATGAACCCAGGGGTTTATTCTCTTGGAATCTCAGAAGACCCTCCAAGGTAACTAAGTTCCAAATTTGATGCCTCTGTGAGGAGTGACTGTTGAGATATAAGCATTTGAAAAACTTTAACGCAGTGTGACGGGAACGGGAACGCAAACGCAAATGACCGGGGTGACTACAATAGCTCTCCTTGTACTTCGTACAGGCGAGCTAAAAATGAAATCTTTGGTGTAACCAGTTTTCGCGACTTCCCATTAGTTAACAAGTTTGGCAATTTTCTGAAGGCGGTTCAGCTCAGTGGATTTATTGAAGTATAAATGCCATTGATTCTCAAATTGCTATTGACCATCAAATTGCACTAAATTAGTTTAAGGCTGTTGAGTTGGAATACCTTATATCTTACGTTTTGGTTGAGAAAAATATTATTTTTTTTTTCCAGTTTGAAAAATGGCAGCAAGTAGCGGCTCCTCAGTCCACTGGCGACAACAAGGCAACTCCTTGTATACAAGTGTAAATGAAGGCTTATCCTACACCATCAGCCGAGACAGACTTAACCAAGCAATGCAGTGCTACCAGAAGGCCTTCGAGTTTGGGAAAACTGATGATGAACTGGCTTCAGCTGCAAAGAATCTTGCCATGACTGGCTGGAAGCTAATGAAACTGTTGAGCACTAACAAGGAGCAGTCATTTCTGGATGCCTTCATGATAATGTATCATTGTAAAGAGGCTTTCAAGTATTTCTCCTACTCACATATCCATGGACAGAAAGTGAAGTCACCTAATTGGTTAACTGGTAAACTCCATTATTTCAGTATTCAAAATAAGTCTTTCTATTACCCAGATAGAGTACAATATACAAAGTAGTCTAATTGTTGCTTAATTGGCACATTTGACGTCACTGACCGGTGTATGGATTTAGCCATACCCAGATTGAGATTCCAATCAGTGCAAAACAAATCTGGCTTTTTTTTTTTTTTTCCTATTGCCTGGTTGATGACATCAAACATTACAGGAATGCCTTCATACATCATGAGGTACTGACAACACACTTTAATAATTAAGCTTGCCCTTAATCAATTAATCATTGGCAAAAACAATAGGATTTTAGTATTAGTTGGGTAATAAAACAGTTATTGCTTGCTTTTTTAGCCGAATAGTCAAAACTGTTGCCCCTTGGCACCTCAAACAGCCCTTCAGGCAGTAGTATATATCAGGCAGTCCTTGGCACTTGGGGGCAATAGTTTTGACTTCTTCAAAGATCTATGAAATAACTATACTAATCAAATGAGAATCCACAAAATATGTTTTATAAAGCAGTAGATAAAAGTACACAGGCTGTAATCTGAAGACTACAAAATTGTTTGACTGTGTGCTTATAGGGAATGTCGGTAAGTAGGTAGAATATAGTATGTTATACATTCTTTGAGAGTATTATAATCTGAAGTCAAGGTCACAGACTGATAAATTTTAATGGTTTTTAAACCCTTCACATGACAGTGGCGACATGACAGTGGCGGGGTATTATGGTTTCACGTTGGACATCTGTGTGTCTGTCTGTCCGACTGTCTGTTCATACATACGCCAGGTACATTCCGAGGTTAGCATTTGTATTGATGTCTGGTTTATTCCGTCATTGTGGGGTTAAAAATTGGTAAAAGTTGGTGTTGTGGGGTTAAAAATGGTGTTGTGGGGTTAAAGATCAAAGAACAAATGGATAACCTCATAACGTACCTCTCGTAAGAATGTCCGTCCATATTTTGTTTCCGGATGATAACTTTAGTAAACATCAATGTATTTCCACCAAACTTGCTGTGTGCATTGATATTTGAGAGATCTGGTTTGGGATTGCTAATGAGCAAATTTAGTCAAATTTTGATCGAGTTATCTGCCCGAGACATATTTCCGGACGATAACTTGAGTAAATGTCAAGGGATTTTAACCAAACTTGGTACATACATTGATATTAGGAAGATCATGTTTGGGATTGCTAATGGGCGAATTTCGTCAATTTTGACAGAGTTATCTGCCCGGGACCCGATAATGGCAGGGTATTATCGTCTTACATTTTTATTTGTTAAAGCTTTCTGAGGACCTACCGGTATATTTTCTGAATGCCTAGATGTATTGATTCAGTACCTGGACGGATATTGGGCACTAGTTAAAAGTTTTATTCAGTTTAGATCCCTTTTGTTCAAAAGTTTTATTCAGTTTGGATCCCTCTTCATAGCTCCAGATAAGCGGGGATATTAGGAAAATGATTTTCTTATTTATCCACAAAAACATACTTTGTGGGGTTCTCATTACATTAGAGGTGTCTTAGGGAGGTGCTTCTAAATTCTAATGAATACCAATAATGTATGTTTTCATGGGAAAAAAAATCAGCAATTTGTGGTTGAAAAAAGTGTCCATAGCTCTTGATAAGGTGTTTTTTCAATCCAAAATTCAAAGTATTGATATTTTTCTTATTTCTCCATAAAAATGTGGTGGGTACTCATTAGAAGCATCTCAGCGAGGGGCTTCTAATGAGTATCCAATACATATGTTTCATGGAGAAATAAGAAAAATATTTACCTCATACCCACTCTTATCTGGACCTATGGTGCCTTATCTGGAGCCATTCCTCTTGTTTAGAATGCTCTATCTACAGTGTAAGTATATTGTCAGAATTATATTTTTTGCCTAATAGGAATACTGACCAATGCGAGGGCATGTTGGGAGGACGTTATGTCAGAACACATAGAAGATCTAGAATATGATGTGAGAGTACAGGCCTTGTATGACCTAGCACAGGCCATGGAGATAGAGTGTATTAAAGCTGAATGCTATTTAAAACTTGCAGAATGCCAGTTCCACCGTGGGATACTAGCTTTACAGGTGTGTATTCCTAACTTTTACCACTCTCTGGGCAAATTTATGACAACTTGTTACTTTTCCCTGGAAATGGGTCTTGGCCTTTCATGCAGATTGTTTCCTAAGGAGTTTCTGACACGATTTGCATGCATGTCAAAGCCTATTCTTTAGGGAAAAAGAAAAATATTATCAAAATGTTGTTTGCCGAGTGTTTTATCCGAATCTTATTATGCCTCTAAGTTTGTTACACAGTCATACTTATCCATCCACATTATGAAAACACGTCTATTCAAATATATTGAAAATATACCACCAAAAAAATGAAAATTTTCAGATAAAAATTCTGATATTTTTCATATTTCTGCGCAAAACATAGATTGTGGTACCGTTAGAACCCCCTCGGCGAGGCGGTTCTAACGAGTACCCACAATCTATGTTTCTGGGCAGAAATAAGTAAATAATGTATACCCCTGTAAACCCCAGTTTTACTATATAAAAGTGGGGTTTAAGGGGGTCAATATTGTATAGGCATATTTTCGTGATGCGGCCTCTGTGGCTCAGTTAGATGCGCGTCAGACAGGTGATCAAGAGGCTGCAAGTTTGACCCCACTGGGTCAACATCATTCTTTCGTAGAGATGATCATGAATATTTTCTATGGTCATTCTCTCCCTTCCACTGATTCAAGAAGGGCAGTTGTCAATCTCTGGCGAAAGAATGTGTACAATACTGTTTAACCGATTAGAGGACTAAGCCTGCCCAGTAAAAGTGTGGTTAACCAAACTGACCGTGCTAGACTTGACCCTATTGGGTTGACTGGGCCATGAAATCTCAACACAAAAACCTTTACTATAGTTGGTAGGGCATATTGCTTTTTGGTCATCTTTCCATCTGTTAGTTCATCATGCTTTTTTTTTTTTCAGCAAAATATCTCGATAACTGTGAGCTAGAACCTTGAAACTTCGTGGGCTTATTGGGGCTGAGAAGTAGCTCATAGATCACCTGATTAACTTTTGAATAAAAAGTCAGATTTAATTTTGCGAGTGCCCCTTTTCAACTTTGGTATTTTGTAGGGATAGGCACATAGTTTGGGGCATAATGTTTTATAAACAAACACTTTTTAGTTACCATTAACCCTTAAAGCGCCAAGAAAATCTGCATCTGAAAATGTCGTCTGCTTATGTCGTCTGCTGCATCTTCTTGCAAACTTTTCAAACTTACATTTTGCATATAGGCAAACACTGTGGAACCAGATCAGACTGCTCCTAAAGGAGCAGTCTGATCTGAATCCACACTGTTTGCAACAATGACTTTTAAAGTAACCGGCAGAAGACAAAGCAGATGAAAGTTGTTGTGATTGGCGCTTTAAGAGTTAAGATTTGAACACCTAAACTGCTAAACTAAATTGCTTTTTGAGAATACAGGTTGGATTTTTAGCACACCTGAGCACATCACATTTAACGTGAGCTATTTTGATAGGCCAGTTTTCTCGCATCCATAGTTATAATCTGTCAACATTCAACAGTTCATAAATGACTGAGATGTTTTTTTTTACAAAATTTCACAGGAATGTTCCTTGTGTGATGCAGACTAAAATGAAATCCAAGTCAAATACTGGTTGCATGGCTACCAAATGGAAAATTTCAAAAATCTTCTAGTCAAAAACTCCTGTGGCTGCATTTTAAAATGATTTTGCAGGAATGATTCAAGGGTGATGCTGTACAAAAATAGTTAGTTTGTTTGTGTTGAGGTTTTATGGCCCAGTCAACCCAATGGGGTCATGTCGAGCGCAGTCAGTTTACCTAACCACACGTTTACTGGGCAGGCTTAGTCCTCTAAGCAGTTAAGCAGTATTGTGCACATTCTTTTGCCAGAAACTGACAACTGCCCTTCTTGAATCAGCAGAAGGGAGAGAATGACTGTAGAAAATATTTCATGGTCAATCACCACAAAAGAATGTTGCCGACCTCGGCGGGGGTTGAACCCGCGACCTCCTGGTCTCCAGTCAGACGGCGCATCCAACAGAGCCACCTAGGCCGGCCACAGAAATAGTTTGACTGCATAGCTTAGTTAAGGCGCGTTTTTCAATCCAAAAGTATTGATATTTTTCTTATTTCTCCACGAAAGCATATGTTGTGGTACTCGTTAGAAGGGCCTTGCTGAGGAGCTTCTAATGAGTACCCACAACATATGTTTTCATGGAGAAAATATTCTTGATATACCCACTCTTATCTAGGCCTATGTTTGAGTCAAATAATGTATCAGAATTATGACTGCTGATGTTCTCTATACATTCGTATGTCTTTAAGGAAAACTTGAAATATCTTGTCAAGAACATGTATACAGTTGACTCTCGCTATCTCGAACTCGCTTATCTCGAATAACCGCTTATCTCGAAGTGAAAATCTGGTCCATGCCTATACATGAAAACCCAACAACAGATGGAAAATATTGTAGAAAAGAGGAGAAATTGCTCCTAAGGAGCAATTTCTCCTCTTTTCCACAATATTTTCAATATATCTCTAACTTCAAAAGTCCAATTACCTATCAGTTTGTTAAATGTGGTTAATCAAATTATTTTTTCCTCAATTCTGCAAACCTGATATGTCGGAACTACGGATATCTCGAAGTATTTCAGGGAGTCCCTTGGAATTCGAGATAACGAGAGTCGACTGTATATGCATTTGTCAAATTACTGTTTTCAGTTATTTTTTGGTCAAAGATGGTAAAACCTATTTTTTAGAAATTTTTCTTGATCTATTTCCAGAAAGCAGACTACAAAAAATGCCTGAACACTATGAGAGAATGTTTTATGCCGCTTGCTGAGAGCTTCCGTCTATCTAAAGATGAGCACATCCGTACCGAGACTAAGGTGCTGGAGTCAGATGTGTTTATGCACCAGTGTATGGCAGAGTCCATCCAAGCAAGAGCTATTGGTAGGTACAGGAAATTTTAGAACAGCAAAAATGATATAATAGAGAAGTAATATCATATTCAAGAAGGGCAGTTGTCAGTTTCTGGCGAAAGAATGTGCACAATACTGGTTAACCGCTTAGAGGACTAAGCCTGCCCAGTAAACGTGTGGTTAGGTAAACTGACCGCGCTCAACATGACCCCATTGGGTTGACTGGGCCGTAAAACCTCAACACAAACAAACAATATATATTGCAAAAAATATCCAAATCATTTCTGTGGCTGACTTGGCCAGTATAGGGAAACTCGGCCAATACAGCAGAAAATCAGCCACTACTACTCTGTCAATACAAGAGCCAATATCAGTTACGTCATTTCTTGTACTGACAGTGCTAACAGAATTACATGTATGTAATTGATATTGGCTGAGTTGTTTTGCCATAGTTCTGGCTATTATGATCAAGTTTTTTCTGTATTGGCTGAGTTTGTGTTCAGATTTGAAGAAGGTAATTGATAAAATTGTCATCAAGAAATTTTGGATTGGCTCAATACAGGTCAAGAGGTCTGCTGTATGGTCCAATACAGCTGTCTGGGAGTGCAAGTCCCCTATCAGACTGTGTCCATTAATAAATGCATTGCTCATCTCTTTTCTCCATAAAGCCTGTACATGTATTTGGATCTAGCAAGATCTCAGATAAGGTTTTAATGGTTCATGAAAAAATTAGCAGAAAATGTGTCTGAGTGTTTTCTCTCAGACCAGTCAGTTTATCTAGAGCTTTCTGTATTTCACTAGGTGATGATTTGTTTGAGAAGGTTCTGCTTGATGAAGAATCACTCAACATTGACATGGTCTGGGAAGTAATTGACTGGTATAAACAGGTACGAAACATTCTGTAATTTTGCTTCACCTACAGAGCTGTGGAAATACCATGCCCAACTTGTCTCATTTCCCTGAGGACAAGTAAGAAATCTTAATTTACTTGTCCTGGGACAAGTAATTCATAGATGTAGCTAAGGAGAGTATCCAGATTATGAGATATATATTTTTCTTATTTCTCAAAGAAAACATATGTTGTGGGTACTCATTAGAAGTGCCTCAGTGAGGCACTTCTAATGAGTACCCACAACATATGTTTTCTTTGAGAAATAAGAAAAAAATGACAATTTTCGGGCAAGTAAATCTTTGTTGTACAAGTTGATTTTCACCATTTACTTGTCCACAGAAGTAATAATATTTGATAATTCTACACACCTGTTCAACTACACCTTGTTAGTTCAGAGAAACTGAAGGCTGAGACCAAAGCTGTTGCGATCATTTGGGAAGACCAAAGCTGTTGCGATCATTTGGGGAAGTGTCTGGGTGGCCGAGTGTTGAGTGCTCCCAACTTCAGGTCACAAGGCAGGCTTTCAAGCGGGCCCTACTTTTCCTACTATTTCTACTTTTCCCTACTGTTTTTTTGTGTTCCTACTTTTCCCTACTTTTTTCTGAAAATGCCCTACTATCCCTACTTTTTAGTCCAAAAATGTTTGGAGTGACCAAAAAATGTAATTTTTTTTCCTCACTTGCTCAAAGTTTGTAAAAATTGGATCAACTTAATCTGAGCAGTCACGATGCAAAAGTTTATGAAATATTTTTACTTCAGCTGTAACTCCTTTTTTGGAACATTTGTTTTGGTATTTCCTTACCATGGTGATATAGTGTTATTGTTCATAGAAAACTGTTTTCTTATTTTATCTTTTTCTACGTCTGAAAACACTCAGAACATTCCTACTATCCCTACTTTTCATGATTTAAATTCTTATGTTTGCCCTATTTTTTCAAAATTTGAAGCCCTACTTTGGAGCCCTACTATCCCTACTTTTCATGATTTAAATTCCTATGTTTGCCCTACTTTTTCAAAATTTGGAGCCCTAATTTGGAGCCCTACTATCCCTACTTTTTCACTGGAGGGCACTTGAAAGCCTGACAAGGTCTTGGGTTTGAATCATGCTGGAGGCGGAATTCAGTTTGTCTAGGGTGCTTCATTGCACAGAGCCTTTCATCATCATCATCCTTCCATCTTCTTGATATGACTTAAATAATGATGAAAGGACGTAAAGCATCAAGTAATCATTATGATCATTTGCCATATGCATGCATGGAGAAATATAGAAAACATCAATACTATTCGAATGGAAATACAGTCGACTCTCGTTATCTTGAACTCCAAGGGACTCTATGAAACACTTCGAGATATCCGTAGTTCGACATATCAGATTTACGGAACTAAGGGAAAACAATTAATCGAACAACCACCTTTAACAGAATGAATACGTAATTTGACTCCTAAGTTAGAGATATATTGAAAATATTGTGGAAAAGAGGAGAAATTGCTCCTAAGGAGCAATTTCTCCTCTTTTTCACAATATTTTATTGACTGTTGGTAGACCTCTGTGTTAAAACAGGGACCAGATTATCACTTCGAGATAAGCGGTTGTTCGAGATAAGCAAGTTCGAGATAACGAGAGTCGACTGTAGTGCCTTATCGAGAAGGGCAGTTGTCAGTTTCTGGTGAAAGAATGAGCACAATACTGGTTAAAAAGAGGACTAAGCCTGCCCAGTAAACATGTGGTTAGGTAAACTGACCACGCTCAGCATGACCCCATTGGGTTGACTGGGCCGTAAAACCTCAACACAAACAAATATCTGGAGCTATGAATTTGGCTTCCTATCAGTGCACTCCTTCTCTGTTCTGTATTCATCATTTTAGATCTATGGTATTTCTGTTTAAATAGAAATTTTATATTACATTCACCTAGCTTAGACAGTTCTTTAGGCTACCATTGCTTCAGATAAAGTACTTTTCTCAACAAAATAAAATGTTTACATTAGAATATGTTTTCCAGGAGAAATAAGAAAAAATATATTTTCTTGATTCCTACTTTTATCTGGAGCTATGGAGTACCCAAAACATAGTTGTTTTTGTGCAAAAAATTTAAAAGTGACGTCCTATACACAGTGATTTATTTACCTTTTGGTTCTACTAAGGGACTGGCGTGATTGATATTTAATGAGTCCTAGGATAAAATCAGGAGTCTAACATATTTTCGAGCAGTTTTCTATTGTACTTTGTGGGTATAGGGACTCACATGTATAAATTTTGTGAGTCCCAGAAACAAGATTGTGAGTATATGAAGCAGGACTGGCAGGTAAAAAAATCACTGATTATACAAGGATAGAGTATTCTACTACATTATACAGTATTTTTGACGGATCTACTTTCTTCTCATTGCTTTCAGAAAGAAAATATTCATTTACAACACGATATGCCCTGTCTTAGCAAACAGTGTAGATCCAGATCAGTTGGCTTCTTAAGAAGCCAACTGATCTGGATCTGCACTGTATGCCATTAAATACGTGAATGTCTATCAAAAACCTGGATCAAGCAATCTGATTGGCTGGAAATTAGAAGTAGGCGTGGCATGTTAATTTATTCAGCAAGGCAAGGGTTAAGTAGATTTCAAACTTGAGACTTTAGTTAACTAGACTAGATAGTTTGTATGTGTTCATTGCTCTCAAGAGTCATTCCGTTTAGAATCTATTTTTCAGCTTTTAGAGAAATTTGGTATGGAGTTAGTGTAGCAGTATCTTTGATTTATGTATATACATGTAATATTACAAGCCTTTGCTTTCATGTTGATTTTTTCCCTGTTTAATAGGCAACTTTAAGAACAAGGGAGGTAACTGAGGTAGAACTGGAAGCAATAGCTGTCAGTAGAATAGGAAGAGTCTACGACAAGGTGCTGAAATTAAAGTATCGAGCCAAAGAGTACTATAAACTTGCCATTCAGCTGGCGTTCTCCATGCATCCAAGGACGTTCAACACTGAAGGTAAATTTTTCAAGCTTTCAACATTTACCCGAAGTATTTGGACAGACAGGCCTGAGCAAACATTGTAGACGTATCAGATGCTGCAAAATGTTTGCCACTCATTCAGCAGTTTTAGACTCATCAGTGGGTAGTCAAGTGGACATTCAAATTTTAGGACAACATACCTATATAATTTTGACTCCTTTAACACCCCCCCGCCCACCCTTTATATAGTAAAACTGGGGTTTACAGGGGTATGCGTTATTTTTCTTATTTCTGCTCAAAAACATAGATTGTGGGTGCTCATTAGAACCACCTCACCGAGGTGGTTCTAATGAGTAACCACAGTCTATGTTTTGAGCAGAAATACGAAAAAGTATCAGAATCTTTATCTGAAAACTTTCAGTTTTTGATGGTGGAATTTTCGGTATATTTGAATAGGCGTGTTTTCGTAATGACAATGGTCAGGAGTAAAGGTGTCCCAATATTTAGGATAAATACGGTTTGTCTGTTTGTCACTGCATCAAAGTAAGTAAGGAAATCATCAGGACTTTTTATTTATCTGTGAAATAACATGTTAACTGAACCATCAAGGAAATTTGAACTGGAGTTGTTTTGACAATTTTACTTTTGTAGAAGATTTGGAACATGGAATAATTGTTATATGTTGTTATAATTGTTAAGCTATGTGGAACAGAACTTACTGCTGATATTTTTTATTCTGACATCACAAATAGCAGAAAATTAGATTGATACTGCCTCAGAGTAGGTAGCAGGAAATTTATCACACTTGAGTCTGTGATTCTAAGCTCTTGTATATTTGTGATTCAAATGGCCCTCATGGGTTGATGCTACCTTGAACCTTAATTTATAAATTATGTTTTATTTGTTTTAGACTGGTACAAAGAATCAACAGAGGTTCTAGCAAGGTACCAATCAGAGTCTCTGACAGAAGAAGAAGAGAAACAGGCCAGGGAAAAGGCAGATCTTCTGAAGGAATTGGAGCCTGAACTGAAACAGTTGAAGGTAACTACAGTCAAACTTCAATGGCTCGAACACCTTTGGGACCATGGAAAAGTGTTTGAGCCATGGGTAGTTCGAGCCAATGAAGGTTAATCATGGGGCCAGGTCGGGAAGCAAATATCGCTCATTCTGGGAAATCTATTGCTCTTCTACACAATAATTGTATGTTGAGTGTACTCATTAGAATTGCCTCGAAGAGGCGATTCTAATGAGTACACACAACATACAATTTTGTGATAAAATAAGAAAATTTCCTTAAATATTTGTTTTATTAAGCTGTCGGAAGAATTTCGTAGGGATTCAAAAACGAATTCGAATTAGCCATGGTAAACGAGCCGTCGGTGTTCGAGCTATCAAGGTTTGACTGTACTTGATTAAATTTCAAGCATATCTCCAGGATAAGGGGAATATCCTAATGAATATTATCTTATTTTGTCTCAAATACATGCTTTGAAGTTCCTCAATGTGGTGCTTTTAATCCGTGTCAAGCTGAATAAATTAAGATGCCATGCTCACTTCTTATTTTCAGCCAATCAGATTTCTTGATCCGGGTTGTTGATACAAATTCAAATACTGAATGGCAAACAGTGTAAATCTAGATCAGTTGGCTTCTTCAGAAGCCAACTGATCAGGATCTAGACTGTTTGCAAAGCCAGAGTATATCCGGGCTCTGCAGGACAAGTGTAAATAATTATCTACAATATCTGTTACAGTGGAGAAGAAAAATATTAATACTTTTGTCAGACTGAAAATAGTGCCTTGTCCGGTGTTATGCTTATGAGCAGCATTCATCACAAAAACATACCTATAAAATTTTGATCCCCTTAAACCCCACTTTTAAATAGTAAAACTGGGGTTTGCAGGGGTATTATTTCTTATTACAGGGGTATTTTTCTTATTTCTGCTCAAAACCGTAGATTGTGGGTACTCGTTAGAACTGCCTTGGCGAGTTTTGAGCAGACATGTAAAAAATATCAGAATTACTCTGAAAACTTCCAATTTTAGCTCGGCTGTTTTTGAAGAAAACGACGAGGTCGTGTCATAGCTTTGACGTCGTCTGCGTCGTCATCGTGCAAAAACTTGGACATTTTGTAATATCTGCCATTACTGAAGATATTTACTTGAAACTCAGACTAGTTGTTCATTATGAAAAGGGGAACTCATACCAATAGGGGAGGTAACCCTCATAATATTTTTGGCACAGTTATGCCCCTTTTTCGACTGCGATTTCTCAAGAACTGATGGATGAATTCTGATCATGTTTGGTATTTAGCATAATTGGGAGGCTCTCCATTGCAGAAAGGAATTCGGTGACCTTGACCTAATTTTCAAGGTCACCACAGAACTTTGATCATTTAGTTAATGGGTTTCACTGCTATATCTCCAGAACACTGGATAGATTCTGGTCATGTTTGGTATTTAGCATAATTAGGAGGGTCTCCATTGCAGAAAGGAATTTGGTGACCTTGACCTAATTTTTAAGGTCAAAATTGCAGCCAAGCGTTGGCACCTGCATGCGGTGCTCTTGTTTTTTTTTTTGTGGTGAAATTTTCAATATATTTGAATAGGGTTGTTTTCATAATGGCAAGAACATATACCCTTCTGGACAAAGACTTAGATCAGCATGCAGATCTGTGCAATCTGATTAGTCTTTTATATCAGTATGGAGAAGTCTTAGATGTGTTTATAAGTGAGGATAGCTGTAGTCATGTGACATCCAAACACAAGATCACGTGACTTGACCCGTATTGGCTGCCAACAACTTAATCTTTACCACTTTTTGGACAAATTCAGCAGATGGCAAACTGATAATGCTTTGAATTTTTTTTTCCAGAAAATAGGTCTTGCATTTTTTTGAAATGTCAAAATCTATTTGCTGGGAAAACTAAGAAAAATAATTAGAAATGTTGTTTGCTGAAATTTTTACCCAGCCTGTTAAGCATTAGAAAATAATGGAAGAAAGTCTATTTAATAAATTATTGCAAACTATGGACAGAAGGGACAGAATTTGGTTTCTCGGCTTTGAGTCACTTGCCTTTTCTATTTCCAATGATTTTATAAGGCGTCAGGATGGTTAACACAATACCAGAATGGAAATGGATGTGATAGGATAGCTGAAATGGCCAGTTATAAAATAAGAAATTTTAAAGTTGACTGAAATTTACAAGTATGACTTCACTGATTGACTGTGACTAAAGATATGATTAGGTTTGAAAGAAGTTTCCTCTTTCAAAGAGCTTCTAATTATTAAAGGGGTGTGCCTTATTACTGGAGATGTGATATGCATTACAGTTTGCCTAATCTGAAAATAAGAATTTTAGTTTCTCACAACTTAAGGGTTAATGATTATGTATACATACTAAAATGATTTTAAAACCACTATCACCTTTTGTCATTGGTAATGATGAATTTGATAAGAAGTCTGGATCAACTCCCTTGTCATCACCGGATTAAGGTTTACAGTATGTGGATGGTTCTCAATGAGAATTGAAACTGTCACAAAGTATGTGTAATAGTTTAGATTAAAGACAAACAGAAACTACATACATTAGGATGTATTTCTCTTTAAAATATGTCCTTTTCAGAAATGTGAGGACAAAGCAAATGAAGAGATTCTGAAGTTTGTGTACAAGACATTTCCTCCAAAAGACAAGAAAAAGAAATTAAACTTGCCAAAGCAAGTAAGCCACGACAAGCTGAAGAAATGTCTTCAGACTGCTGTCTGCCACTACCATCCTGACAATGTGGATACAGAGAAACATGGGAAGAAATGGAAGGTTCTCTCGGAAGAGATTTGTAAAGTCTTGACACAAAGATATGAAGGAATGAAGTGAGGACACTGAAATGTAGATACATCTGGAACTTGTATGGAATTGAGGACCAAGAAATGTTGACCATAGCTACAGATAAGAGGGGGTATCCAAATATTATTTTTCTTATTTCTCGACGAAAACATATGTTGTGGGTACTCATTAGAAGCTATCCACAACCTAGGTTTTGTCTTGCACAGGCTCATATAAATTTGGAGTAGAGATAAGAAAAATAATTTTCTGGATACTCTTTTATCTTGAGCTAGGGTGAACATGTTGAATAACTGCTTGATCTACCACCCCAACTTTGAAGTTGGAAGTTGGTATATTGCTATTTGGTTGTTTGTTGGTCTGTCCAGTTACCACAGTTTTCTTGTCAGCAAGATACAGTTGACTGTCGTTATCTTGAAGTCCAAGGGACTCTCTGAAACACTTCAAGATATCCGTACATCGACATATCAGATTTGCAGAATTGAGGAAAAAAATAAATCAAACAACCATATTTCACAAATGAATATGTAATTTGACTCCTGAAGTTAAAGGTATATTGAAAATATTATGGAAAAGAGGAGAAATTGCTCCTTAGGAGCAATTCCTCCTCTTTTCCACAATATTTGTTACCTGCTACTAGATTTTCATGTTTAAAGAGGGACCAGTTTTTCCCTTTGAGATAAATGGTTATTTGAGATAAGTGAAGTCAAGATAACGAGCAACATTCTTTCGTGGAGATTGATCATGAAATATTTTCTACGGTCATTCTCTCCCTTCCGCTGATTCAAGAAGGGCAGTTGTCAGTTTTTGGCGAAAGAATGTGCACAATACTGGTAAACTGTTTAGAGGACTAAACCTGCCCAGTAAACGTGTGGTTAGGTAAACTGACCGCGCTCGACATAACCCCATTGGGTTGACTGGGCTGTAAAACCTCAACACAAACAAACAAGATAACGAGAGTTGACTATTTATCAATAACTATTTGAGCTTGGGCCTTGAAATTTGGTGAACTTATTGGGGCTAAGAGGTAAATCACCTATTTAACTTCTGAAAAAAAAAGGCCCTCCCAAAAAACTCAGAATTTCTTTGTGAGAGTTATGCCCCTTTTCTACTTTGGCATTTTGCAAGGAACAGCATATAGTTTGGGACATAGTGTTTTACAAACACACGCCGAAGTCGGCAACATTCTTTCATGGAGATTGATTGTGAAATATTTTCTACTGTCATTCTGTCCCTTCCGCTGATTCAAGAAGGGCAGTTGTCAGTTTCTGGCAAAAGAATGTGCGCAATACTGGTTACCGCTTAGAGGACTAAGCCTGCCCAGTAAACGTGTGGTTAGGTAAACTGACCGCGCTCGACATGACCCCATTGGGTTGACTGGGCCGTAAAACCTGAACACAAACAATTTACAAACACACATTTCTAGATATGTTTTTTATTCTCCACTTTCTGTTATACTTCAGCCTTTATAAGAGGCTTATTGTTAGAAATAATGCCATTGTCTGGGCCCAGTTGTTCAAAGCATCATTAGCTTAACGAGATCGTTAGTGGTCAAAATTTTTACTGTACTAGTAAGTACAATATCTAATTCACAGGTATTTTTGCTGAAATAAATGTGTGTAGCTTTTGCAAATCCATCAAAGATGATTAATAATCAAAGTTTTAAGGATACGTTAACTAATGATATGAGTTTTGAACAACTGGGCCCTGATTTTTATTTTTACTCGTGTGTAGATTTTAGAAAAAAATCAACCGTTACTTGTCATTGCATGTTTTTTTACTGTTTAATTTCACTTGGTAGTGTTTATTTTTAGTATGTGCTATTTAAAGCTTTCATAATGTGCTGTAAATAATTAACCTTTATTTCACCTCATGAGTAATTCAGCAAACAACAAACTGATGATAATTTTCAGATTTTCCCAGAAATAGGCTTTGACATTTCATGCAAATTGTTTCCTAAGGAGGGAATTTGCATGAAATGTCATACTTATTTTTAGGAGAAAATGCTTTAAAACATCTGCAGAAATTTTACCCAGCATGCTAAGCGCTAAGATACGCTCGTAGCTACACATGTTTGAATACAGGTAACTAGAATGGTAGATTCATTACGAAAACATGCCTATTCAAATTATAGAAAATTTCACCTCCAAAAAACTGAAAATTTTCTGATAAAAACTCTGGTATTTTTTCATATTTCTGCTCAAAACATAGATTGTTTTTGAGCAGAAATAAGAAAAAATATGTATACCCCTGTAAACCCCAGTTTTACTATATAAAAGTGAGGTTTAAGGGGGTCAATATTATATAGGTATGTTTTCATGATGTTGGAAATGTCCAGTGTTTTAGTAAGCAATAGTTAAATACCTTATTTGACCTACTTAGCGTACAATTTGGTAAGGATTTTCGAAATTATGGGAAAAATTTATATTCTAATGCACTCGCGTATGTAACGCAACGTCTGATTGGATAACGTCAAAAATTTGCGACGGTATATTCTGCGATATACTGTCGCAAATCCGACGTCATCACGTAACGTCGCTTCTCATTGGTTGGCATTTGGTTTTACGCAGCTCACAGCACTTGTCGTTTTGTGCAAACAGAACATTTTTTTCAATAGAAAAAATGAATAAATGCATTAGAATGGGGATAACTGCATCAAATTTGTCATTTGGGGAGGTAAATCGGCGGTTTTATGGTCGCAAATTACGTTTTACGGCTCCGCTGACGCGTCGCCGTAAAACGAAATTTCCGACCGTAAAACCGCCGATTAACTCCCCAAATGCCAAATTTGAATGCAGTTATCCCCTAAGTAAATAACCATCTAATGAGGACACGCATTAAATTAAGTGCAGCAGAGGACTTCATGAAGAGTGTAGCTCATGCTTTTATAAAGAAGATGATAAAATTACTTGGGCTGTAATCGGAAGACAAAGAAATTTCTTGACTGTGAGCTTATAGGCGTATATGCAGAAATAGATGGAATACAGTAGGTTGCAGGTCATTGGCTAAATTGGCCTTTTGGTTTGAATATGCTTCCTCTTTTGCATTGCCCCCAGCTTCAGCATCCTAAGGCCTATGGAAAAAACGGTTTGTTTAGTGTAACTTGCCTAAAAAATATGTTAGGTACATACAGGTTTTTTTTAAATCTATTTTTTTTAGTATTGAATAAAATCAATATTATACCTTTAAACAATTTTTTTCTATTACATAGAAATTTTGACAAAAAATGTTAGGTCCACCAGAAAATCTATGTAGGGTTGGGATACCATAAATAAACCATTATGTTTTAAGCCTTATTATTGAAGTTATGTAAAATGTTTAAATGCTTTGTTCAAATTTTTTGATGAATTAACTCATATTTAATAGGATGGTAAATGTTGATATGAGCTTCTGTTCAGTATGATCCCATTCCTTCTCAGGAATTTTAATCCTCTGATGGATTTCATTTATGTTTGGTATGGTGACAGGTAAAATATTTATACAGTGCCAACCCAACCTCTGACTAAGGAGTCCATATGAGCTGCACTGTGGGAAACATTGCCTTTCAAGTGAGACATGCACTCGGCAAAGATTCAGATCAGCTTGCTTATTTGTGCCTTTTCAAATGTACTGAAAATTTTACAACCAAAAAATGAAAATTTTCAGATAAAAAATTCTGTTATTTTTCATATTTCTGCTCAAAACATAGATGAGGCGGTTCTAACGAATAGTATACCTATTGAACAAGACTTCAGTCAGAAGAATTCTTATATTTTCTATTACCTATCTTTTTTCAGACAGAAAGGTGTTTGGGGGGATGGGGGACGGGGTGGGGCGGGGGGGTAAGATACCCTGGCCCTGCTATGTTTTAAGCAGAAATAAGAAAAATAATGTATACCCCTGTAAACCCCAGTTTTACTACGTAAAAGTGGGGTTTAAGGGGTCAAAATTATATAGGTATGTTTTCCTGATGCTTCATTTGGAGCACTTGTCAGAAAGTATGTTTTCTCACATTGTGGATCATATTTTATGAAAGACGAGCCCCAGTTTCTATGAGTTATGCTATTCATTGACTGTCTTCACAAATTTGTCTTTTTTTACCTTAACCGTTGATGCGACACATATTCGCACATTTTTTACAAACATTGAAAAAGGAGTCTTGGGATTTGAGCAAGTGATAGTGAGCGTGGTCATCACTAAACCATGCCTATATTATACTGACCCCCTTAAACCCCGCTTACTAGTAGGTATAGTAAAACTGGGTTTTATAGGGGTGTAGATTATTTTTCTTATTTCTGCTGCTCAAAAACATAGATTGTGGTACTCGTTAGAATTGCCTCGGCGAGGTGGTTTTAATGAGTACCCACAATCTATGTTTTGAGCAGAAATATGAAAAATATCAGAGTTTTTTTATCAGAAAATTTTCAGTTTTTGGAGGTGAAATTTTCTATATATATGAAAAGGTTTGTTTTCGTAATGTATAATACATTTTGGAAATTAACCGTAGGGATGGATTATTTGTTTGTAGATATATTAAGTATCATCAAACCATCAGATGTCATCTTATCCTTTAATTATGCAGATTTTTAGTGTCATGGTATAATTACATACATGTAGCATTTTAAAGTATCATCTTAATTACATAGAATTTTATGAAAAATCTTTAAGGAATTATTTAGTGATATTAATCATTGAATACTATCATAGGAAATGTCTTACGTTTTAAAAGTAGAATCATTTCCAAGTAGTTGTTTGCATTTGTAGTGACCATTTTGCTGTCATTTATATGTATGGTTCATTGAATGCTGTATACTTGTTTTTAAGGAGTTGAAAGGATACCTTGTGTAAACTGTTTATAACTTACTGTCAGTCACATCATAATTTTGTCATCATCATCATCATCATCATTATTATCATCATCATCACTGTAAATATTATCATGTTCATCATGTTTCGAAGATAATTTTTGTTGTTGAGCATGCTTGGGGTCCAATTGTTCTCCATTTGGTGTTTACATGTCTCCCTGCCCAGCCATCTGTCTGTTAGGCCTTGAAAATAATTCTTGAATAAGCATCACGAAAACATGCCTATATAATTTTGACCCCCATAAACCCCACTTTTATATAGTAAAACTAGGGTTTACAGGGGTATACATTATTTTTTTTATTTTTGCTCGAAAACATAGATTGTGGATACTCGTTAGAACCGCCTCGTCGAGGCGGTTCAAACGAGTACCCACAATCAGTGTTTTGAGCAGAAATATGAAAAATGTCGGAACTTTTTATGTGAAAAATTGCCATTTTTTGGTGGTAAAATTTTCAGTGTATTTGAATAGGCGTATTTTCGTAATGTGCCAGCCCCATCATACGTCACCATTTCCTGTATCCAAATATCTTGGGTGATTTTAAACACAATGTCACTGAAACATAATTTTTATTAGGAAATTATAGCACAAATCAAGTCAGAGTTTCAGGGTCCAGCAAGTATCTCAACTTCCACATGTACTATCCCCCAAAACTTTACCAATGCATGCATCCCTCATCCTAGGTGACCTTTAAACACAAGATCACTGTAACATAATTTTGAGGAAATCAAAGTTCAAATCAAGTCATATTTTCAGGGTCCAACGTATATCTCAACTTCCACATGTGCTATCCCCCAAACTTTACCAATGCATGCATCCCTCATCCTAGGTGACCTTTAAAATCAACGTCACAGTAACACAATTTTTTATGAAAGTTTCAATCAAGGCAGATTTTCAGGGTCCAACATGTATCTAAGCTTCCACATGTGCGAGAAGCCCCGAAAACTTTACCAGTGCATGCATCCCCCACCCCTGGTGACCTTTAAACAGAACGTCACTGTAACATAATTTTGAGGAAATCAAATTTCAAATCTAGTCAGATTTTCAGGTTCCAACATGTGTTTTAGCTTTCACATGTGCTAGCCCCCAAACTTTACCAATGCATGCATCCCCCACCCTAGGTGACATTTAAATTCAACGTCACAGTAACAATTTTTTTAGGAAAGTTTCAATCAAGACAGATTTCAGCTTCCACGTGTGCGAGGAGCTCAAGCTTTACCAATGCATGTAGCTTGTGCAGGCTCATCTAGACCTTTACTAATTTTGTAAGTGGATCAAATACAGGCTCATGTGGATCTTTACTGATTCTGTAAATGGATCACGTGCTAGCTTACCTCGCGCTTTGCTTATTCTGTTATGGATTGCGTTAAGGCTCGTCATAGTCTTTGCTGATTCTGAAATGGATTATACACTACAGCCTCTTTATAACGCGGTTCGTTATAACACGGTTCTGGATATAACACGGTTCAAAGATGGATCCCAAAAATGTATAGATTATATTGAAAAATGACCATAAATGGTCATTTTTCAATATAATCTATACATTTTTGTTCGGATATAACACGGTTGTTTAACTAACACGGTTTATGCTATGGATCCTAACAATAGTGTTATAAAGAGGTTGTGGTGTATATGCAGGCAGATCCGGGTTATTACTAATTCATACTTTAGATAAACCACAGTTACTTCTTGATTGTCTCTCTTAGACCATCGGCAATATTTGTAAATGTATGTGTGTTGCAAACTAGTGCCCCGATCAGTTTGTGATGGCCCTTTTGGTGGGCATTTTTCCTACCGGTAAATACGCTCTTTTAAAATGTGCATAGTGCCATCTCTAGTCATACAATTTGACATTTTGATACTGTTTGCTGTTTTAATTAAAAATGAATATATTAGTAAGTTTATTCTTCATTCTTGTTGTTCTTCCTTTCTGTTCTGTTAGTAATCCGGCCTTCCATGAGTCCATGCGGCCATTCGTATCATCACGAAAACACGCCTATATAATTTTGACCCCCCTGAAACCCCACTTTTATACAGTAAATCTGGGGTTTACAGGGGTATACATTATTTTTCTTATTTCTGCTCAAAAACATAGTTTGTGGGTACTCGTTAGAACCGCCTCGGCGAGGCGGTTCTAACGAGTACCCACAATCTATGTTTTGAGCAGAAATATGAAAAATATCAAAATTTTTATCTGAAAACCTTCAGTTTTTGGTGGTGAAATTTTCAATATATTTGAATAGGCGTGTTTTCGTAATGTGCATCGTTTTACATATTCAGAGTCATTCCGCCCATCATGGCTTTGAAGGTAATCAGATGAATCTTTGGAAAATAACGGGTAATGAGAAAATGTGAATCCGAAAACCGTAAGCCCACCAGGAGGTCGCGGGTTCAAGTCTCGCCGAGGTCGGCAACATTCTTTCGTGGAGATTGATCATGAAATATTTTCTACGGTCATTCTCTCCCTTCCGCTGATTCAAGAAGGGCAGTTGTCAGTTTCTGGCGAAAGAATGTGCACAATACTGGTTAACCGCTTAGAGGACTAAGCCTGCCCAGTAAACGTGTGGTTAGGTAAACTGACCGCGCTCGACATGACCCCATTGGGTTGACTGGGCCGTAAAACCTCAACACAAACAAACAAACCTATTAAATTAATATTTTACAGAAACGTTCGTTTTTTATTGCACTTCAAATGGAATTGAGCTTTTAGGACTAACTATGTATTGTTTACGTAGATAGACAGCAGCTGTCTTTACAAGTTTATTTAAAACATTTTTTAGCTCGCCTGTACGAAAGTACAGGAAGAGCTATTGTACTACTCCCGGCGTCGGCAGCGGCGTCGGCGTCGGCGTCGGCGGCGGCATCGGCGTCAACAAACTGTTAAAGTTTTACGTCAAAGTTTTTAAGACCTCATATTTTCTAAATCTTCTGATGGATATAGTTATATTTGGTATAATTATAGATGTTGGTCCAAAATTTTATTTTGTTGAACCCTGTCCACACCCTGCTCATGACCTATAAGTCAAGGTTACGGACTTAGGAACTTTATGTTAAAGTTTTGTTACAAAGTTTTTAACATCTTTTAATTTCTAAATCCTTGCACGGATTTACTGCATATTTGGTATGATAGTAGATGTTGGTCCAAAATTTTATTTGGCACTGCTTATGACCTAAATGTCAAGATCACGGACTTAGAAATTTATGTTAAAGTTTTGCGTTAAAGTTTTTAAGATCTCTTAATTTCTAAATCCTTGTATGGATTTACCTTATATTCGGCTTGATTATAGATACTGATCCAAAATTTTATTCGGCACTATCCCGAGCCCTGCTTATGACCTGGAGGTCAACGTCACGGACTTAGAAATTTATGTTAAAGTTTTGCGTCAAAGTTTTTAAGATCTCTTCATTTCTAAATCCTTGCATGGAGTTACTTTATACTTGGCTTGATTATAGATATTGATCCAAAATTTTATTCGGCACCATTCCCACCCCTGCTTAGGACCTAGAGGTCAAGGTCACAGACTTAGAAATTTATATTAAAGTTTAGCGTCAAAGTTTTTAAGAGCTCTTCATTTCTAAATCCTTGCATTTATGTTTGGTATAATTATAGATATTGATCCAAAATTTTATTCGGCACCATTCCCACCTCTGCTTATGACTTAGAGGTCAAGGTCACAGACAGAAATTTATGTTAAAGTTTTGCGTCTAAGTTTTTAAGATCTCTTAATTTCTAAATCCTTGCATGGATTTACTTTCTATTAGGCACGATTATAGATATTGCTCCAAAATTTTATTCAGCACTAGCCCTGCCCTATAACCTAAAGGTAAAGGTCACGGACTTAGAATTTATGTTAAAGTTTTACCTCAAAGTTCTTAAGAGTTTTTATTTACACAGCTACTTTTCAAATCATACTATTTATATTTGGTATACAGATAGCAGCTATGGAAGATGTTATTCCAAAATTATAAGATCATAGTCTTAAATTTTTTATTCAATTGATAAGCGCGAGTTAGCCGAGCTATCCTGTCTGGCGACAGGTCTTGTTATACTTTCTGATCGTGGGTCAGCTTACCTTACTTTGGATAATCGGAGGGTATCGTCATACATGTATATAGCTTTGAGATATTTTCCCGTCTCATAAATAAGCAACATCCTCTAATAATTACAACTATATTTCTCTGCTTATTTAGAAGCAGAAATAATTGTAGAAATAATTACAACATATAATCCAACTATATTCTTGACACAAAATAGTTTAAAACAAAACGGGAATTAATTTGACAAATGAGCCCGGGACCGCATTTCCTACAAGTTTGAATGTGCGCCTAGCGAAGACTCGGATCAGCCTGCAGCCTAACCAGTCATCGCAGGGCACTCTGTAGGTAGCCAAGGACCGAAAGAATCTTGAGGCGGACAGCAAAAGCTCTGATCAGCTTGCGCGGATACGGAGGCTGATCTGAGTTTTCGCTAAACGCACACGCAATCTTGTAGAAATGCTGCACTCCGGCCCAAAAGTAAATCTTTTGATTTTTTTAGTGGCGGATAGTAATCGCAGAAATAATTACCAACATGTTACGTAACTCTGTTCTTTTTAGAACAAAATGATGTCAAATAAACAGGAAGTAATTTGGCAAGCATAAATCTTTTAATTTTCAATAGTAGTTTAAAACATCACGTTATACAAATGATCAAGTATAAAAGAATCATGCAGTTGACCGAATTTATCAAAACTGCTCACTAAAGTGCATCCCTGTTGTTTTTCGATCACCAGACTTGCGTTTAAAGGCCCCTGCATCATCAGACGTTTAAAGCAAAGTTTTATATCATAACGAAAACAAACCTATTCAAATATACTAAAAAAATTATCAGCAAACCAGGAAAATTTCAGATGAAAATTCTGAAATTTTTCATATTTCTGCTCAAAACATTGACAGTGGGCACTCATAAGAACCGCCTCGGCGAGGCGCGAGGCGGTTCTAATGAGTGCCCACAATCCCTGTTTTTGAGCAGGAATAAGAAAAATAATGTATATCCCTGTAAACCCCAGTTGTACTATATAAAAGTGGGGTTCCGTGATGTATTATTCCGTCCTATTTTGAAATACTCGTACGTTTAGACGGATTTTGACAAGTCAATGATGTTTGTACAGGGATTTTCATTGGCCAATGATTCATCTCGCTCGATCAGTGAACTTCCGAGCCTTTGATTAGTCAGTGTGGTATGACGTAAGATTTCCGGGCTTTTGATTGGTCAATATAGTATCAAATAGCAAAAGGACACAACGTAACATCATTTTCCAGAAGGTAAGAGCAAATGCCTCCATTTTCGAGAATGACGGGAAGAAAAATGATGACTATGAAAAGTTGACCAGCCTACATCATTTTCTCGTATCTTCAGTGTAGACATTTCTATATGGCATTTTTTATTACGTGAGAGTACAGCATTAGTCAGCGCCCAATCAGACGACCATATAAAGGGCACATATTCTAAGTTATTTAAAGTTGTGGAATGTATGACGACCAGTGATATGTCTGCGCATGGGCAATTTCATAAGGACCTTCGCAGTTCGTATTTTGTTCTGTGGCGTTCAGAGTAGTCGAAGAGTTAGCACCCAGACCGATCAGGGCCTACGCAGTTCGCGTTAAGTTTCTAAGGCTCTCAGACAAGCCGAAGAGCTGACACGTGTTCTGATCAGTGTCTTCACTGTTCGCATTGGGTTTCTGTATACGTATATTGAACTGAACGATCAGATTAATAATCCGTAGATTAATCTGAGTCTTCATGAATCGGAATACATAGTTTGAATATCAAAGAAGGTCGGGATGTAGAGGGGTGAGTGGGGGCAATTATGTTGTTTCATCTGTCATCAAAGTGCTGCAGTGTCCTAGAAATGCATATCATAGAAAATGGACTGTGCAATTCTACAATGGCTGGTTATATAATGATCGCCGCACTTTAATTTTTCCAGTATAAATACAGGGTATAGGTCAGAGAGTATTGAAGGTGAAGTAGAGACCAACTTGAGGAAACCATAACTTTTTATGCCCCCGCCATTTCAAGAATGGGGGAAAGGGAATATAGTGTTACTCCTGTCCGTCCGTCCGTCTCCGTCCGCGTTAGAGATGGCGTTAGCAATTTGAGTTTAGGTTTTTCAGGCGTTAGCAATTTTCGTTTCAGTTTTATGGGCGGGGTATCCGTGTCCTTTGGACACATTTCTAGTTTACTGTTTTAATAACTATGATATATATTGGTCGGGAGCATGTATCAATAAATAAAGTACTTCACCCGATGTAATGTCTTTCTGAAAGTCTTCACTGAACGTTGTTGATATGTGGTTAGTATTACTGCAGGGTGGACAAAGGTCACTGGACGTCATCTAGATGCTATTGCAGACCGATGGCCTAGGTTACAGACAGGGTTGTGGAATTATCAAAGTTTATTACTTCTCCACAGACAAGTAACCAAGTGACATCTTTTTTTCTGGAAGAAAATATATGTTGTGGGTACTTGTTAGAGTGAGGCGCCTCTAATGAGTACACACAATATATTCTTTGAGGAATATGAAAAAATACAGTCGACTCTCGTTATCTCGAACTCGCTTATCTCGAATAACCCTTATCTCGAAGTGAAAATCTGGTCCCTGTTTTAACACAGAGATCTACCAACAGGCAACAAGGTATTGTGAAAAAGAGGAGAAATTGCTCCTTAGGAGCAATTTCTCTTTTCCACAATATTTTCAATATATCTCTGACAGGAGTCAAATTACATCTTCATTCTGTTAAAGGTGGTTTTTCGATTAATTGTTTTTTCCTCAGTTACGCAAATCGGATATGTCGAAGTACGGATATCTCGAAGTGTTTCATAGAGTCCCTTGGATTTCGAGATAACGAGAGTCGACTGTATTTCATAATCTGGATACTCTTCTTAGCTAGAGCTACAAAGTCCTTGTCCCAGGACAAGTAAATTGAAATTTCTTACTTGTCCACAGGGAAATTGGACAAGTCGGGCATGGTATTTCCACAGCCTTGGTTACATGTGTTGTTAAATTTACATCAAGTTTGCGCTAAGTGTTTTGCTTTTCTTAAATATCTAAGTTTTCACTTGCTATGTAGATATTGCTATTTAACCCATTAAAGACTGAATAAACTCTTCCACACTATGTATTGGAAGGATCGTTTTTCGATTTTAGGTATGTCAGGCTATACGATATAGATAATTCTAAAGAAAAAATAGTTGAACTATTTGCAAACAGTGGAGACCATGAGCAGACGCCGCATTCTGCGGTGTCTGATCTGGGTCTGCTCGGTTTGCCAGTTACCCGTTTAGGGGTCTCCAGTCTTCAATGGGTTACAGACGTCAAAAGATATGGTGACCGTCATGATGCTGAGGCACATTACGAAAACACGCCTATTCAAATATATTGAAAATTTTACAACCAAAAAAGGAAAATTTTCAGATAAAAAATTCCTATCTTTTTCATATTTCTGATCAAAACATAGATTGCGGGTACTCGTTAGAACCGCCTCGGTGAGGCGGTTCTAACGAGTTCCCACAATCTATATTTTTAGCAAAATAAGAAAAATAATGTGGCCAAAATCACGGCCACAGAGTTTTGGTGATCGGGCCTATCGTGGCCCTGTTTGTTCTTTTCTTGTGTTCTGGTTTCAGTTCGCCATTATTGCATAAAAAGTAGTGCCGCACGTTATTAACAGCCGTGCATTAACCGGCGAAAAACCGTGTATTAACAATGCAATTCACGCGCTGTTAATGCACGGCTACGTAACTTTCAATATGCTCGTACCGGGGCCACAGATTTGCTGCCGTTACGAGATGTGTACTGCCCGGCCCTAGAACGAGCATAGTCAGCGGAAATTGCATTCGCGAGACATCGATGAAAAGGCGAAACAAAATAGTGCAAGAAATAACGCAAAATGTTGCAAATGCTTTCAGTTTTTATGCAATAATAGCGATCGAATATGTTTTTTTCAATGTATTAACATTCGCCAGGTCCCCAGGGAGGTGTTGAAAACCGCGGCCTCGGTTTTTAACACCTCCCTCGGGACCTTTCGAATGTTAATGCATGAAAAAACATGTTTGATCCTATATTGAGCTCTTTGTTTTGCTTCATCGTAGTGATTGTGATTTTATTTGTTCCACTACGATGTTCACAGTTTTTGGTGGCGGTTTTACCGCCGCCAAATTTACTATACGGAATTTCTACAATCCGTCTTCTCAAAATTGCAAACCTAAAAACTTCCTAAAAAGTAGTTCCATACTGACGCTGATGTCGCTTAATTCTGCATTCATACATGTAAGCCTTCTACACTCTGATAATTATAAAGAGCGACCGAATATACAAAACAAAGAAAACTTCAAATTTTTGAAGAAATAATAATTTAATGATGTTGAGCGCAATCTCGGCGGACGAATATAAACAGAATAAACAATTAACTGGTTTCCTGTGTTCTATATGCGAAGTATTGAGCTATAGGGTGAGGGAACCAGTCAAAATAAACAAACAGTGGAACTTGATTCAGCCTCCAGAACCTTCTGAGGCAGAGAATTTGAAAATCATGCAAAAAATTCTCCGAAAGTCTCCGAAAGCGTATCAAAAAAAAAAAAGGTATAAATATGTGATAAAGCATCAGCATTTTTTAAGCTATTCACCATAAACAGTTTCGGCCGAAATCACTTCGCATGAATATTTTCGAAAAACAAAAGTACAGTGTGGTTGCATATGTATTTAGCAGCACGTTTTTCCTAAACGGTCGCTTTAATATATGTTTTTATGAAAATTATTTATAAATATTTTTGTCAAAATAAATAAATAAAAATAATAATAATAAAAATAACGTTTTATTTACATTTTTGCGGTATTACTTTCCTGAGGCCACCAGGCCACTGTGCCTGTCACTTTGTGCCTTCCAGATATACCGGATACTAAGAAAACTATGAATCAAGTCCGGCCCAATCACACTGGTTTCCGCCATAGTAATAATTTTCTTCGATAGAAATTATATTTTCTCGAAGATTTTTTATAGTTCATGTATAGGCTCGCTAAAAATAACGTCCGAAAAGCAGAAAAGTTTCAAGATCTACAGCAAAATTCCTGAAGCAGTAAAATGCGTTTCAGGAGGCCAACGGTTAGTGTATCGTCAGTGAGATGCCTGTTGCCGAGGTTCACTAATTATCGGATATTCAGGAACCACGGCCCCCGCCCATTGGGGCCCGCGAAGTTGATGGGCTGACTGTAGCCTCCAAGGCAGACCTGCTTAAGCAGGGCCTGAGTTCATCATGTGATCAGGTTGGGTAAAAGTCCCTCAGATCTGGAGGCAATATCGTTAATGACTGAAATATTGTTGACCCACATTCTAATTCTCAGTTATCAGGAAAAAATTATGAGCTTTAAAAGTACAAAACAAAATTTGGGACCCTCAAAATCTAATTGATACCGCCCATGAAAAAACAGGGAAATGGCATTTTATATGGAATGTTTGGAGTTGTTATCGTTATATATACCCCGAAGATTTTTTTTGTGTTTATAAGGGGATTTCATTTTATCACTCATCTTTTGCTAAATTTATGACAAGAGTTATTGTAACTGTCTGTAAATCTGTGAAAGTTCTATGAGTTTAAGGAACTTCAGTGAATCCGTAAAAACTCCATGAATCCATGAAAGTTCCGTGGTCAAGGTCTGTCAGTCATTTAAATTTTGTATCAGTGATATGATAAAGTTCCATGGAAGCTCTGTAGTGTATCCGAGATACACATATGCATGAAAAGTATTAAGTGCATAGCCTGGAAAAAGAAGCAAAATCAGTCGCTAGAAAAGACATTCAGTAGTAGTAATAACAGAGAATTTGAAAGGAAATAGATCCATTAGAATAAATTGATAACATTTACTCAGTTGCTACATGCAAGTTTTCATTTTAGTCAATATTCAAAACATCCAACAGTTCTTGAATGTTTCAACTGGCACGCTTTCAGTTTGATATCTTGGCACTCTGGATGTAACCAATGCTGACATTTTGTGCACTGGAACATCAGATTGTAGTGGGATCTTGTGGGCCTGTATATAAAGACGTTTTTTTCTCTCGATTCTGGCTTGCTTGGAAATTCAGTGAAAGCACTGCTGTTATCAGGATTCCCACTGCATTTTGAAACTGGGGGTAAATCTGCTCTGTTCTCTTTTTTTTGTACGCCCATTGTAAAGCAGTATACTACTCTTTTCAAATTTAGGGGTATAAGACAAATTTTGAGGGGATAAAAACCCCTCTGCAGAGGGTAAATGGGAATGCTGAATACAATTTGGAAGATGCAACAGTGCCAATGTTTTCGTGTTTTGTTAACTCCATGTACAAAGCTTGGGACCATTTGGGTGACTATAGGCCAATACTACTGACATTTCAGTACTATTTTCGGAACTTTCCGTTATTCCATGAATCCATGACAGTTCCATGTTTTGTCAATCTCTAGGCCCCAACACTGCACACACATATGCATACAAAATATTTATAATATAAACTGATAGTAAAATTTCATCATTTCTCGCCGTTGTGGTTCGAGTCTCGCTCGGGTCACGTCACATGCGATATAAGTGAAATGTTCTTGAAAGAGACAAAAAAAAAAAAAAAAAAAAAAAAAAAAACAAATAAAAAAAAAATCATCAAAACACACACACACATTAATCTTATTCAGGCATAAAAAATTCCTGGTGTGGTGATTGGGGTTACAGCCATCTGGTTAGCTCAGTTGGGTAGAGCACTTGCAAGCTAGAGGTCACAGGTTTCAGTCCTGCATCCAACACACTTTCCCTCCTTAGTTTCCTTTAATGGTGCCCAATGTGAATAACTCACTGCAGCTGACATTGGATTTATGGGGCACCAGGATCAGGCATAAAACAGGGTGGGGTAGCGCTGGTCGATGGTTTACCCTTTGTAATCTGGGTTCCTGTAACACACATTCACGAAACACCAACATCCATGTCTTATAGAACAAGTGCATAAGATTGCTGAGCTTTCTGTGCAATCGAAGTAAAAATAAATAATGTGTTAACTTTAAAATCGATAACTCATAAGTGATTATGCCTCAATTTGTAATATTTTGTCCAGATATATCAGTATAAGCGACCCTGTCCACTTATTTGAGCTATATTAAGTGTAGATTTTTAAGATAAACTGATACTAAAATTTCATCATTTCTCACCGCTGTGGTTCGAGTCTCGCTCGGGTCACATGTCACATGTGGGAAAGCCATGTACTGCTTACGGATGGTCAGGTGGTTTTTCCTCGGGTACTCCGGTTTTCGCCAACCTTTGATGAACGATCGGCTCGATATAAGTGAAATATTCTTGAAAGAGACATAAAACCCAAATCAAAAAAAAAAAAAAAAAAAAAAAAAAAAATCATCAAAACACACACACACATTAATTTTATTCAGGCATCAAAAACTCCTGGTGTGGTGAGTGGGGGTACAGCCATCTGGTTAGCTCAGTTAAGTAGAGCACTTGCAAGCTAGAGGTCACAGGATTCAGTCCTGCATCCAACACACTTTCCCTCCTTAGTTTCCTTTAATGGTGCCCAATGTGAATAACTCACTTCAGCCGACATTGGATTTATGGGGCACCAGGATCAGGCATAAAACAGGGTGGGGTAGCGCTGGTCGATGGTTTTCCCTGTGTAATCTGGGTTCCTCTTACACACATTCACGAAACACCAACATCCATGTCTTATAGAACAAGTGCATAAGATTGCTGAGTTTTCTGTGTTGTAATCGAAGTAAAAATAAATAATGTGTTAACTTTAAAATCGACAACTTATAAGTGATTATGCCTCAATTTGTAATATTTTGTCCAGATATATCAGTATAAGCGACCCTGTCTACTTGTTTGAGCTATATTAAGTGTACATTTTTAAAAGTAAGTCTATATTTTGATTTTTATTTGTTCATATTTATACAGAGTTTAACTCTCCAAATTGAAATGAACACAAGAAATCCTCAAATTGATTGTTTGTCTTGTGGAAGTATACCAGAATATGCATAACGCAATACATTTTGTCATCAGATTTTAGCACATTTATTAAGATACACATTGTAACTTTTTAAAACAAACAGGTATTTGTTCTTATTTCTTGCCAGTTATATAAGAGTTACATTATTAAATGAATTAGTACCAAGAATCCTCAGATAAATAGATTATCTGGTGAATATTCCCCATAATTTAAGCTTTTCAAGAAATGAATACATTAATTTATGACACATGCTTAAGTTATCCGATGTGTGTGTGTGTGTGTGTGTGTGTGTGTGTGTGTGTGTGTGTGAGGCCCAGTATTTTGTTTCTATTTATGCCAGGCAAAATCAGTAATGAATGCAAGGAATATAGATAGATTAGTTGTCTCATAAAAATTAGTCAGAAAATATTCTGATTTGAAGAAATGGTTACTTTTTTTTACTGATTTCATAAGTAGACGTCCAAAATCCCGGACATAACACTTCTACCTACATGTCTTTTGTTCAGGCTTATGGGCATGGTGGGCAAAGCTTGCTTACCAAGTAAGGCTTACTGTCCATGGATGCCTGATTATACCCTTTATTCTGGGTTCCATGTCTGTTGGTCTGAACATTCTGATTCATCATTATTTTACAGATTTATGAATTTGGAATAAGGTTTGTGTAATTTGAGTGTATCATGACCACAACTACTTAAATAATATGGTTTTGAATTAGGCCCAGTTTCTCTTACTGGTCAGATAATTTGTACCTTTTGAAATGGATAAAAAAAAATCTTAAAATGTGTTAACATCAAGAGAATCAGGCAAGAAATGTCTACATTTCAGAGCTCCAGATTAAAGGAGTGCTTAGGTACATATTTTCTTATTTCCCCTAGTAAACATATGTTGTGGGTACTAACTAGGACTTCTAGAAACGTCCTGGTAGCATGTTTTCTTTGAGTTCCCAGAATATATCTTTTGAAAGAATTGAGGTGTGGCACATACAAGAACTACAACTCTAGGTTCCACAGTTATTTAGTCATCTGCCCTGACAGTATTTAGTAAAAGAAACCTTGTGCATTTGATAACTCCAACACCCTTTCAGATATATTGATTGAACTCAGTAGGATTGTACATGAGGTTGAGAAGATGTGTTGCATAAACTACAACTCCAGGTGCTGTGGTTTAGAATTATCTCCTCTAATAGAAACTTTGTGATCTTGGTAGCTCCAACATCTTTTCAGATGCATTGATGATACTTGGTAGGATTGTACATAAGGTTGAGAAAGCATGTAACACAAAAGAATCACAACTCTAGATGCCACAGTTTTTAGTTATCTCCCCTGACAGTATTTGGTAATGGAAACCTTATGATTGCCATAACTTCAACACCATTTCAGATATATCGATGATATTAAGGAGAATTGTACAAGACGTTGAGAAGACGCGTCTTGTACAAGATCTACAACTCTAGGTACTGCAATTTTTTAGGTATCTCCCCTGTCAGTATTTGGTAATAGAGACCTTGTAAGTCTATCACCCTTTGAAATATATTGATAGTACTTGGTAGGATTGAACAGGAGGTAAGAAGGCTAGTTGTATACAAAAACTGTAACTTAGAATACTGCAGTTTTTGAGTTCACTCCCCTGACAGTATTTGTCAGTGGAAACCATGTGATTGTCATAACTTAAGCGCCATGGAAGATACATTGATGATACTTGGTAGAATTGTACATGAGGTTAAAAAGGTGTGTTGCATGTAAGGACCACAACTCTGGATGCTGTTTTTTTTTTTTTTTTTTTGTTTTTTTGTTTTTTTTTGTTATCTCCCCTGACAGTATTTGGTAGTAGAAACTTGTTTGCTGCATAGCTTCATCAGTTAAAATTGGATCTTCCTTAAACTTGCAGAAGTGGAGGACATGGATATTTTGGAGTTATATCCTCCAGATTAATGAATATTGTAGACATTGAGTGACCTTTTAGGCACAGGTGAGCGTTAATGACCACCATGGTCCTCTTGTTTATATATGAAGAGTGCAGAGAGCTGAGACAAACAAAAATCACAGTTAAATTCGAAGCTTGATTTTGGATTTTGTGAAACCGTATTTTAACCACAAATATTTTTCATAGATTAAAGCAGACACATCCTCTTATTTCACTTTTGGTTGTATATGTGCTAAAAAGAACGACATGTGACTAGTGAGTCAAATGGTGAAAACCTTACTGAAATATTCCAAATACTTACATCAATGGTTTTTTATGAAAAATTAAAAAAAATGTTTTAAAAACTTTAATTTGAAAATATTCCAAATACATGTACTTACAACAGTGGTTCTTATGAATTTTTTTTTCAAAAATCTTTAAAAAACATTTAATTTGAAAATATTCAAAGAATGTATACAGAGAGAAAAGGTCTCTTCCCTTTTTGTTAGGGTGCAGTGCTTATACATTTTCATATTTAGTTTGATACAATTTAATTTTGAGAAATCAAACTTATTTCAAACTAAAATTTAAATTCCATTGTCTGAAGTTATTTTACTGAAGTTTTATGTTTATTTTGTAATGATCTTTGGAATGTAATTATCAAAAATAAATTTGTTCTTGGTAATTTTTTTTCCAACATAGTAACCTGTATCTTGCATTTTTCATATTTAAAAAAAAATTTTTTGGAATTTAATTATATTAGTTTTCATAATTAAAAAAAAAAAAAATTCTAGCTTGAAATTTTAAGTCTTAATATCAATAGTAATAGAATACTTACTTTTTTTTTAATTAAAATTAGCAGTCTGGAATAAAATGATGAGGATTTTAAAATCTAAAAGAATCAGTGACATCATAGGATAGTGTATTGTGGGATAGCTATTTTACAAAGTATAAATAGCAATAGCAGTTACTAAGACTTTGAACATTCAGGAATCTCTAAATGGGGTTTTCAACATAATTTTCATTTTGCCAATATCTTTACCGTAATTTGAAATATTCTGAAATTAGGGGATGCATCTGAACATCTTTAAGCTCACTACTGTTTTTATTATACTCGTTTTTCAAACAGGGCGTATTAGGTTATGGGGTCTGAAGCCATAAACTTTTTTGTTTCCAGCTAACTCCTCCTACAGTTTACATCCCATCAGGCTGAATCTTGGTTTATAAATTGACCATGATGTGGAGCAGCACATAATGTTTCGGGGTTACAGTCCACCAAATAATAACAGGGTTATGCCCCTTTGAAAATTCCTGTAAGTTTTTTGTTTCTAGCTAAATCCTCCTACAGTTTACATCCAATCAAGCTGAATTTTGATTTATACTTAGACCATGATGTGGAACAGTGCATATTATTTCAAGGTTACAGTCCACCTAATATTAGCAGAGATATGTCCCTTTGAAAATTTCAGTAAATTTTTCGTTTCTGACTAAATTCTCCTACAGTTTACATCGGATCAAGCTGAAACTTGATTTACAGTTAGACCATGATGTGGAACAATGCATATTTGTTCGAGGTTACAGTCCATCAAATATTAGCAGAATAATGACCCTTTGAAAATTTCGCTAAATTTTTTAGTTTCTTGCTAGCTTCTCCTACAGTTTACATCCGATCATTTATAGGTAGACCATGATGTGATGCAGCGCATGTTGTTTTGAGGCCACACTATACCAAAGATTAACAGAGTTATGCCCCTTGGAATATTTCGGTAAACTTTTTGTTTCTGGCCAACTCCTCCTATAGTTTACATCGGATCAAGCTAAAACTTGATTTATAGTTAGACCATGATATCGAGCAGCTCATATATATTCGAGGTTACAGTCCACCAAATGCCGGCCTCGGTGGCTCAGTTGGATGCACGTCCGACTGGAGACCAGGAGGTCGCGGGTTTGACCCCCGCCGAGGCCGGCAACATTCTTTCGTGGAGATTGATCATAAAATATTTTCTATGGTCATTCTCTCCCTTCCGCTGATTCAAGAAGGGCAGTTGTCAGTTTCTGGCGAAAGAATGTGCATAATACTGGTTAACCGCTAAGAGAACTAAGCCTGCCCAGTAAATGTGTGGTTCAGTAAACTGACCGCACTCGACATGACCCCCATGGCCTCGGCAACATTCTTTCGTGGAGATTGATCATGAAATATTTTCTACGGTCATTCTCTCCCTTCCGCTGATTCAAGAAGGGCAGTTGTCAGTTTCTGGTGAAAGAATGTGCACAATACTGGTTAACCGCTAAGAGGACTAAGCCTGCCCAGTAGATGTGTGGTTCGGTAAACTGACCGCACTCGACATGACCCCATGGCCTCGGTGGCTCAGTTGGATGCGCCGTCCGACTGGAGACCAGGAGGTCATGGGTTCAACCCCCGCCGAGGTCGGCAACATTCTATCGTGGAGATTGATCATGAAATATTTTCTACGGTCATTCTCTCCCTTCCGCTGATTCAAGAAGGGCAGTTGTCAGTTTCTGGCGAAAGAATGTGCACAATACTGGTTAACAGCTTAGAGGACTAAGCCTGCCCAGTAAATGTGTGGTTAGGTAAACTGACCGCGCTCGACATGACCCCATTGGGTTGACTGGGCCGTAAAACCTCAACACAAACAAATCGACATGACCCCATTGGGTTGACTGGGCCGTAAAACCTCAACACAAACAAATCAGCAGAGGTATTTTCCTTTGAAATTTTCAGTAAACTTTTCACTTCCCCAGCTAACTCCTCCTACAGTTTACATTTGATCGCGCTTAAACTTGATTTATAGTAAGAACATGATGTGGAGCAGCGCAAATTATTTCAAAGTTACAGTCCACCAAATATTGGCAGTTATGCCCCTTTGAAAATTTCTGTAAATTTTTTGTTTCCGGCTTATTCCTACTACAGTTTACATTGGATCAAGCTGAAACTTGATTTATAGTTGCACCATGAAGTGGAGCAGGGCATATTATTTTGAGGTTACAGTCCACCATATATTAGCAGAGCTATGCCCCTTTGAAAATTCTGTAATCTTTTCGTTTCTGGCTAACTCCTATAGTTTACACCTGATCAAACTGAAACTTTGTAAATACTTACACTGAGCTTAAACTCGACATATAATAAGAATATAATGTGGAGCAGCACATATTATTTTGAGGTTACCAAACATCAAATATTACCAGAGTTATGCCCCATTAAAAATTTCCATTAACTTTGCATTTCAGGCTAACTCCTTCTATAGTTTACATCCAATCATGCTGAAAAGCGATTTATTGTTAGACCGTGGTGTGGAGCAGCGCATATTATTAGGAGGTTACAGTACACCAAATATTAGCAGAGTTATGCCCCTTTAAAATTCTGTTAATCTTTTGTTCCCGGCTAACTCCTCATATAGTTTACATCCAATCAAGCTGAAACTTGATTTGTAGTTTGACCATGATGTGGAGCAGCACATATTATTCCAAAATTACAGTCCAACAAATAGTAGCAGCATTATGTCCCTTTGAAAGTTTTGGTAATTTTTTGGTTTCCACTTACAAATTTACACAGGTCTGGAGCACAGAATTGCACAGTAGTCCGCATATGTGCCACATCTTATTACTTGCCAAGGGCGTATGATGCCTCCGCTTGTAGAGCTCTTGTTTGTTTCTAGATACAATATACATACATACATACATATATATATATATATATATATATATATATATATATATATATATATATATATATATATATATATATATATATATATATATATATATATATATATATATAATAGAATGGACATAACGACTCCTCAAATGGATGGAATAACAGACGGTAAACGGTAAAAGGCCAGAACTATGTACATTTAAACACTCTAGATGATTATCCAGATTATCTTTTTAATTATAATTTCTACACAAAACATATGTTGTTGGTACTTATTTGAAAGTTATTGATAGGGTAGTTGTAATGAATACCCACAACTTACAATCCTTTCAGTCCATTAAGAAATAAGTAACATGTAAGTATTTGATACTTGAAAAATAAAAAACAAAAAAAAAACAAACAAACTGTGTTATCTGATTATAAATAATGCTACTGTACACAGTACAGGGAAATTAAATAAAAATGTGGTTAAAAGGGGTTCAGAACCACAGTGATGTGGATCAAATATTCATGATACTGAAACTAGTTACTCTGAATTGTGCAGAATGCACACATGGTTTATCGAAAATGGCATTGCTTTAGTTACATATTAAGAAATATTGAACAAAATGAAAGTACAGATGATATGTAGTCTAGAGGCTTATAGAAATTAAGGAAACCGCCACCATCAGCACTCTCAGTGCTTTGATTATGCAATAATAGCGATCGTACATGGTTTTTCAATGCATTAACATTCGCCAAGTCCCTAGGGAGGTGTTGAAAACCGCGGCCTCCAGCCTCGGTTTTCAACACCTCCCTCGGGACCTGGCGAATGTTAATGCATGAAAAACATGTTTGATCCCTATATTGAGCTATTTGTTTTGGTACATCGTAGTGATTGTGATTTTATTTGTTCCACTATGATGTTCACTGATGAGGTAGAGGACTCATCTGCGGTCCGAACATATGTTGCAATAGCTGCATCACATCACGAAAACTTGCCTATATAATTTTGACCCCCTGAAACCCCACTTTTATATAGTAAAACTGAGTATATAACAGGGGTATACATTATTTTTAGCTCGGCTGTTTTCGAAGAAAACGACAAGGTATTGTCATAGCTCTGGCGTCGTCTGCGTCTGTGTAGTCGTCGTCGTCGTGCAAAAACTTGGACATTTTGTAATATCTCTGTCATTACTGAAGATATTTACTTGAAACTCGGACTAGTTGTTCATTATGAAAAGGGGAATTCATACCAATAGGGGAGGTAACCCTCAAAATATTTTTGGCACAGTTATGCCCCTTTTTCGACTTTTCGAAAATTTTTGTTGAAAAAATGGTTTCAGTGCGATTTCTCAAGAACTGATGGATGAATTCTGATCATGTTTGGTATTAGATAATTATGGCACTTCTAATTCAATGTATTTAAGTAGTTCTGTTGCTTATAATCAAATATGCCGTATAAAGTTCTAAAAGAAACTGCAGCCGAGCGTTGGCACCCGCATGCGGTGCTCTTGTTTTTATTGCTGCTCAAACACATAGATTGTGGCTACTCGTTAGAACCGCCTCGCCGAGGCGGTTTTAACAAGTACTCACAATCTATGTTTTGAGCATAAACATGAAAAATATCATAGTTTTTATCTGAAAATTTTCAGTTTTTGGAGGTGAAATTTTCTGTATATTTGAAATAGGCATGTTTTCGTAGGTTTCGCGCGAGTAAAACTGATTTGAGCACCCAGTAGTTTTTTCTACTGACCGTTCCAAGGCGGTTCATTGGTGCTCACTCATCAGTGGTATCGTATGTGACGTTTATTTATTTATTGTTTGTTGCTCATCGTTCCTTTTGGTGCCTCGGGTAGGCTATGCTTCGTGACTGTGGCGTTACCTGGGTAGCTTCACTTCACTTATATTTTTGTTAATATTTGTGTGAAAGTACTGATTCGTCTTGATGCTGGTGCAGACCAAAACCTAAAGCCACAGACTTGGAAGTATTGTTAATATTTGCTTCAAGTTTTGCGTTTACCATTTTTAGTCCAGAGACCCTCAGAAGGGTAATTGGCAAACAGTGCAGACCCAGATCAGACGCCGCAGAATGCAGCGTCTGATCAGGGTCTACACTGTTTGCATTTAATACATAAATTTCTATAAGGCATAGTAAAAATAAAAACTAACCAGACACCCTGCTGTTGGAAATAGACCAGTCCAAAAAGTTATGGTAGAGGATTGTGCGGTTAGTATTGCCACTGTATGGAGACAAGTCATTTAACATCGTATTGATGCTGCTGCCAGCCGAGGGTCGAAGTCACAGATATTGGCATTTTCTGAAAGTTTGCGATGTTTTTTTTTTTTTTTTTTTTTTTTTTTTCCGCAATGATTTTAAAATCGTCTTGGCATGTTGCTATTATTGCTATTCGATTGTTCTTCGATTGATATTGGTCATTAGGCATCGTCTGCGGCTGTTGCTGTTCAAAGAAAATATAACAGATTTAGAAGGTGTCCAAGTTTTGCCTTCTTTTTGTGGCAATATTGCTGGACTCCCCACTTTCAGTTATTGATACGATTTTAGTTTTGCATGAGGATGGATACAGGGCAGAGGAAAGCATATTACTACTGCTGTAGACCAATGATGACTGTCACATAGTTTAAAAGAAATCTTTAGAAGTTGTGTCGGTTTCACCGGCAGGGTGTAAACGTGAACCATGGTCACTTGTTTTAGTGTTGTTACTTTTTCAAAGATATGAAACTTTTAATACCCCACAGAAAAGGGTGAGGTGTTGAATCACGTTAACAGTGCAGTTCATCGAGATCCAAGCACTCCATGCCTGTGTGACTTTACATTTGAAATTCCATCAAGAAAACATACCTATATAATACTCACCCCCTTAAACCCCACTTTTATATAGTAAAACTGGGGTTTACAGGGGTATACATTATTTTTCTTATTTCTGCTCAAAAACATAGATTATGTGTACTCGTTAGAACCTCCTCGGTGAGGCGGTTCTAACGAGTACCCACAATCTATGTTTTGAGCAGAAATATGAAAAAAATATCAGAATTTTTATCTGAAAACTTTCATTTTTTTGGTTGTAAAATTTTCAATATATTTGAATAGGCGTGTTTTCGTAATGCGTTGATAAAAGACGCATGTCACCAGAGGACAGTAACTTAAAAACGGTTAAAGCCTGGACCGCTCTCCATCTTAAAGAAGTTCTTAAAGGCCTAATAATTTACGTTTCTGAGACCTTTGACCCTTAGTTATACCCCAACATATGGAGCGTGTTAGATGTTTAGATTTCGTCATACTGTCAGTTCGTCCATCGGTTTTTCCGTCTAAATGTTAAAGTTGTGCGTTAAGGTTTTTGTATTTGCTTATATTTCTGAAAGTCTTCAAACCCTTTAAAGTTGTTGATATATGGTTAGTATTAATGCTGGGTGAATACAGATCAGTAGTTATTATTTTTTGCTGCTACCATTCACCAGAGGTCAAAGTCATAGACTTAGAAGTTTTGTAACTATTATTATTATTTTTTTTCCGTCTCCGTTAAGTTGGTCATAGGTGATTAGTATTACATCCGTATACAGTCGAACTTCGATGGCTCGAACATCTTTGGGACCATAGGAAATTGTTCGAAACATGGGTAGTTCGAACCACTGTGGGTTAATCATGATGCCAGGTCAGGAAGCAAATAGCGATAATTTAGAAATTTTTTTATTTTCTTCACAATAATTGTATGTTGAGTGTACTCATTAGAATTGCCGATGAGGATGAATACACAACATACAATTTCATGATAAAATAAGAAAATTTCCCTAAATATTTGTTTTCTTGATCTAGCGGAAGAATTTCGTAGGGACTCAAAAATGAGTTCGAATAAGCCATGGCGATCGAGCCATCAGTGTTCGAGCCATTGAAGTTCGATTGTAGATACAAGTCAGTTGACATCTTGGTGCTGCTACTGAACAAAGTTCAAGGTCACACACTTTGGAGATGGTTCAATGACAAAACTGGAATCAGTTTATCAATATTTTTTAAGAAAACTTCTTAGATTCATCAAAGATAATGAAAGCTGTTTATATTGCCCCCGCCTGCCGATAGCGTTTCGCCGTGATGTTACATCCATACGTCCGTACGTGCATATTTCACAATCATAACCAGAGTCATAACTTGGGTACCTTTTATGTCCGCGCTTCTACGTTCGTATTTCTCTTGGTCATAACTTGGGTATCTTTTATGCCAGGAAGAGGGCTAGCTGTTAATGTTTGTGTTTACTTACAAGTTTACATTGGCATTTAGGTTTGCGTTTCTCTTGAAGGTCATAACTTGAATATGTTTTATGCTAAGAACAGGAAATTAGGTATGCTATTTACCCAGACCGAAACCTTCAACACTGTGCTAGAGCTTCCCCTGGGTCATGCCCTGGGATAGGGCCACAGGTCAATTTTTAAGTTCAAATTCAAATTTACATAGACATTTACATCGGCGTTTCACTTGGAGGTCATAACTTGGGTACCTTACATGCTAGGAAGTCAAAATTTGGAATGCTACTTATCCAGTTCTAAACCTTCAAGTCTGTGCTAGTTGCCCTTGATTCATTTCCAGGGGTGGTTAGGCACAAACCCATTTACATCTACGTTTCTCTTACAGGCCATAACGAGTACCTTTTACACTTGGAAGTTGAAATTTGGTATGATACGTACCCAGACAAACCTTTAACTCTGTGCTAGCATTGCCTCTGGATCATGCCAAGGGGTTGATATAGGGGTCCAGAGGGCAGGCTTATTTGTGTATTTGGAATTGTTTTTTTTTTTCCTACTTTTCTATAATGAACACAACTTAGACGGATACTTGGTCAGACATCAGTCAACCTAATGAATTGTAGGTCATGAAGTGAAGGTCAGCATGACCTATATTTTCAGCTCCGGTAATTTCGTCTTATAGCTTGAAGAGTTTTCGCGCTCAAGTGATTTTGCCTTATATCCTGAAGAGTGTTTCATGTATAAACAACATGCGTTGTGATTGTGAGTCAGAATGTCCTGAAGTTTGACCTCAAAATAAATGTAGGTGACAGTGACCTATATTTCTTGCTTCAGCGATTTTTGCCTTATATTTTGAAGAGTATTTGATGTGTTATAAATTTCATACTTAAGGATTATGAGTCAGTATGACCCGAAGTTGGTCAGATTTTGCATTGACATTTATATCCGTGTTTCTTATGGTGGTCATAACTTAGATATCTTTTATACTAGGAAGTTGAAATTTGGTGTGCTACTTACCCAGACCTACACATTTAACTCTGTGCTAGAATTGCCTTTGGATCATACCCCGGGGTTAGGCTAGGGGTCAGAAACTATAACAGGCGAGACTGAGCATTTGCAAAATAGTTGTTGCTATGTGTGTAAAGAGCAATGCGCGGGGGCATTCGTGTACTTTGGACACATTTCTAGTATTAAAAAAAACTGTCAGATGCAATCATGTAAAAACATTAAATCAACTGAAAGAATATATTCAGTGCAACCTCCCTGTGGCGCAGGTGTTAGATAGCCCTATAGATCTCCAAATGGCAACAACGACACATTTTACAAGTCGAAAGAGAGGCTTACTAACCATTTCAAGGCGGTACTTCCATTGTATTGTGGTATTGTTTTATTAATTTTTATGCAGTGTTTCACTTTCTAATCATTTTTTCAACAATTATGTAAGTTGATTATATATTCAGTTGAGTTTGGAAAACATAGTTCCTACCTTTTTAGGAAAGAGTTGCCTATTCTGCTTACTATCTGTTAATTTTGTGGCTGCTTTATTGTGTTTGTCTGTCTTTCCCTTTGGTGTTAGAGGCTTGATGTGATTCTATCCATACCCAAGTTATCTTATTTGTTTTGCTGACGTGGTAAGGGACAATGTAATGGAAAGTAAATCATACAAACAAATAAGAAACAACAGGATTTAATTTGATAATCTGTTTTATAAATTACAGCCAGACCTTTGTGAGAAGGAAAACAAATACAAAATAAATTAGCATTTTACCACCCAGCAACCATACAATTAACGTCGTAATAACGTCGTTCCGATGTCTCCGCGGCGTCATGACGTCGCGGCAACGTCGGAACGAAGTTATGATGTTGCGTTTTTGCTGGCTAGTTGTGAAATGGCAGTTCTCGTCTACTTTTATATCTAATAAAGCTTATCTAATCCGAGCCTTCTATGAACTTAAAGGCTCCATATTCCTCAAAAATAGATATTTTACTATCCAACCAAGGTTTAATATATTGATATATAGTATTAATACAATCATATATAAAATGTGTCACCTTACAGCCTGTAAAATTTCAGTTAGTCTCTCGTCCTTGAAATGAAATTACTTTTTTTTTTATTGTATCTCTGAATTAATTATGCCAACATTAATTCAGGGATACGATAAAAAGTATTTCATTTGATCCAGTTCTAAAACGAGAGACTAAATGAAATTTTACAGGCTGTCAGATGCTACATTTTATGATCGTATTAATACTATATATCAATTTATTAAAACTCTCTTGGATAAAAAAATATCTATTTTTGAGGAATATGGGGCCTTTAACTCACACTCAACGTGCTTAAAGGCGGTTATGCCGTGTGCGAACAAAGAAGGAGCGACCTGAGTATCCGCACACTTGCCCCGAGGTTGTCATTACGAAAACCAGCCTATTCAAATATGTTGAAAATTTCACCACCAAAAACTGAAAGTTTTCGGATAAAAACTCTGATATTTTTCATTATTTCTGCTCAAAACATAGGTAGTGGATACTCGTTTGAACCGCCTTGCCGAGGCGGTTCTAACGAGTACCCACAATCTATGTTTTTGAGCAGGAATAAGTAAAATAATGTATACCCATGTAAACCCCAGTTTTACTATAAAAAAGTGGGGTTTAAGGGGTCAAAATTATATAGGTATGTTTTCGTTATGAAACTTTTTTCGTGCTAAACTCAGCTGAGCTTGAAATTTTCTATATTGCATTTTCATATTTATTAACAGAGAAATTTTCATGCTCAGCTATGATTAGGAAGATAAAATTTGCAATTAAGTAATTTGAGTTTTCCTGCAGGATAAATTTCATGCTAAGCTGAATTGGGCAGGAAAAAAAGTTTTATAACCTCGAGGCCAGGTGAGTGTATTTGCATTCCGCTTGCAGAATCACTAGATGTCGTAAATAGGTACCTTTCGAGGGAAGGTTAATTACAGCGAAAGGAGAGGATTGGGCACCGGTGTACATATGCTGTAGCCCAAGACACGATGGGCTCTCCAACCACTCCTTATTTCGCAAGGCTCAGATACACCTTTACCTTCACAATGGATAATGCAAATTTTCACCTCCGACATTTGTACACGTGACCGGTAGTGACATCATTCTGACCTTACTTGCACTGTATACATGTAGCATATTGATAATGTACCAATCATATAAAACTCCGGCTTCCATTACAAAAACACGCCTATTCAAATATATAGAAAATTTCACCTCCAAAAACTGAAAAATTTCAGATGAAAAACTCTGATATTTTTCATATTTCTGCTCAAAACATAGATTGTGGGTACTCGTTAGAACCGCCTCGGCGAGGCGGTTCTAACGAGTACCCACAATCTATGTTTTTGGGCAGAAATAAGAAAAATAATGTATACCCCTGTAAACCCGTTTTACCATATAAAAGTGGGGTTTACGGGGGTCAAAATTTTATAGGTATGTTTTCGTGATGTACGGGACCGGGGATAGAGGGGACATAGCGGGGTTTAAAGACTGGCAAAATGAGGCCAAAAGTGGTACCACTCACTAATGATTTTATTGCCCCTTCTTAGGCGCTATGCAAGGTGGATGAAAGACATGTCCTAACGAGGTGATTATGAATTACCAGCAGGGGTAAGTACAGAGGCCTCCTAAAGGGTAATCAATATTTTGAGGGATAACAGATAGTTTGGAAAATTGACTTATTTGGAGAGCAGAATGGTTTGTTTGTTTTTTTTTCTTTCATCCTTACAATATTTATTCAATTTTATTTTATTTATTTATTATTTTTTGTTTTGTGCTTTGTTTATTTAAGAAACATAGTTTTGAAAATCGATGAATTTGGAAAGTAGATTGGAACGTCTTTTTATTTATACATTTATTTCTTTCATTGTTAATTTTTTTTTGTTTTTTGTTTTTTTGTTTTGTATTTTGCATGTATTAAAGTTGTTATAAAAAACTGTTGGCATAACAAATATTCTGAAAAAAAAAAATATATATATATATATATATTTGTATGTTTTCTTTTATGTCTATAGTGGCTTTCTAAAGGGTTATAAATATTTTAGGGAGACCAATTGAAATATTTTGCAAAAAAAAAAAAAAGATTTATTTTGAGGGTAGATTGAAATTTATTAAATTTGTATTTATTTAATTTGTATTTGTTTGTTTCTTTTTTTCTTTAAAGTATTTTTTTATTATTTTTTGTTTTGTTTATTAATTAAATATTGTTTATCTATTTGTTTTTAAGTATTTATTTCTATACGTGCCCATTGAAGACTAAAGTCAGACTGCGCAGGTTCTTTAGGCTGATCTTAGTCTTCACTCGATGCACATGCACTTTTGTAAAAAATGCTGTGCTCAGGTTTTATGTTATTCATTAGTCATTACGAGAACAAGCCTATTCCAATATACTGAAAATTTTACCACCAAAAAATATAAATTTCAGATAAAAAATTCTGATATTTTTCATATTTCTGCTAAAAACATAGATTGAGGATAGTCGTTAGAACCGCCTCGCTGAGGCGGTTCTAACGAATACCCACAATCTATGTTTTTGAGCAGAAATAAAAAAATAATGTAAACCCCTTTAAACCCCAGTTTTACTATACAAAAGTGGGGTTTAAGGGGGTCAACATTATATAGGTATGTTTTCGTGATGGCGAAAAATGTCTCCAAAATGGAATTGTGCATAATTCGAGTCAGAATTTATTCCATAGTGGATTATAAAATTATAAGAAAAGTGATCAATATTTTCGTAGCATTATTATTAAAATTGTAACAATGTCCACTGGACAATTCATGTTTCGGGTGTTATAATGAAGTGTAATAATGTAGAGCACATCCTACAAAAAAGTATGCCTAGTGAAACCTCGATCGGTCTGCATATTCATAGACAGCTCAGTCTTCTGACCAGATGAGCTGAGTGGTGTGACTCTCCGCTCAGCCCACAGGAATTTCGCAGGACAGTTGCTGTGCGCCTACTCCTATGATATTACCTATGGAACAGATAAATAAGTCAGTACTAAATTCCCAAATATTATTTATTCTCCCTATGGAGCCTCTACCTGTTTACCTTTCAGTGACAGAATAACAAGTTTTACTGCACCCTGTCCCTTATCAGAGATAAGACTATTGACCAAGACTCATCAGATCTATATGTCTTTAAGCGCCGTGATTTAACTCTTGTCCTGCTAAAAAAATTAAGATGCCACGCCCACTTCTAATTTTCAGCCAATCAGATTACTTGATATAGATTGTTGATATAAATTCACATACTGAATGACAAACAGTGCAGATCCAGATCAGTTGGCTTCTTCAGAAGCCAACTGATCTGGATCTACACTGTTTGCAAAGGCAGGGTATATTCGGGTTCAGAAGGTCAAGGGTTAACCTCCGGTGAGTTCTGGCAGTGCCGTATATGTGCTGGAGTATTAATGTCCCTCCCAATGCTTTTCATACATAAATTAGAGCCACCCCGACCACTAAAACATTAGTTTTCTAATGGGCTGGCTCATACTGTCAATGATACTTAACCTTTGAATTTAGCTGTATCGAGTAAACCAGTCCTTTCACTATGAAAAAGGCACAGGTTGACTTTTGCAACAGAGAACAGACTGTTCCAAAAAAAAAAAAAAAAAAAAAAAAAAAAAAAAAAAAAAATGGCTCCGGAGTGCTGGAGCGTTTAGCTGGGTTTTTACCATAAATTTGTCACCGCAGGCTTTTCAAACTGAAAAGTTAAAAGCCCCGCTATTCCCCGGCCCCGTTGGGGCAGGGACTTCAAATGATTGGTGCATGAAATGGAAGTCCCTTTTGATGTCCCCTGTTTGCGTATGAGATAAGGGCCATTTTGTCTCGTCAAACACCATGTAAGAGGACCGGATACACTTGTTAGGTTTCCCGCCATGTTTTCAAGGCAGACAACTTTTGTGATTTCAAAGGACGCAACTCGGCAGAAATTGTTTGTCTCCTTCTGCAAACAGGTCAACTCTAAAGGGAAATAATTTGCTTCCCTTGGCAGCAAATTCTTTCCTTTTGTCAAGGGAAGCAAATTATTTCCTTTTATAGCAGATCTCTTTTTAGAAGGGGATTCGAGTGCCAGAAAGCAAATAGGAAGTCGCAAAAGTTGTCTCCTTTGTCAAAATGGTGGTTACTGCCAGGTATATCGAGTTTTCTTTTAACTGTAATCTCTAATATGTTGTTTTTATCTTCAAACAGGTTTATAATTTCATGTGTTGGGGTGGTCGGGTGTGGCGAAGATGTGTATCTTACGTCACCGGGGCGTCAAACTGATATTGGCTTACAGTTGGGCAAGGCTCGTTATAAAAGAATAGGCTACAGCCTTGATATTATGCGGCAGACTGCGTGCCTAGTTACCAATCGAATCATTGGTGATGGCTGTGCTTTACTCTTTAATTGCACGACGGCGTTCGGGCCTCAGACTCATTGACGGCCTCTTCGTAAAACTTTAACCAGTGGGTTGGGGCTTGATATGTCTTTGGCTTTGCCCGCCGTGGTTCAACTATTGGTTTTCATTTACTCTGGCATACAGTAGAATTAGCCATGAGTACTCGTCTTTGTTTGTCATAGTGATAAATTTGATTTTTATGTTTTCGCTTTGATGCATTAACTGTGTTGGGAGCCTTTATGCGAACCGAATTTTTATGTATTTCTGTATTAAGAGTAGCATCGGGACCCAGAGTGAAGTTGACTGGCTGTAAAAGTGCTTAAACCCCCGTAGTTATTCTACTGACCGTTATAAGGCGGTGGTCTCAGTGTTATTCTTACTCTTTGTTGCTTTGTGGTTCATTCTACGAGGCGATTTGTTTTAAGTCTTGCCTTGTGTTATTTTGTTCTTGTGTTTTCAGACCTTTTAGCATTTCGATTACTTTGCTTGGGGAAGAGAGAGCTAATCGTAGTGCTTTTCGTACGTTTGTTCGATTTGCGTTTGTATGATTTTGTCTGTTTCCTTTTCCTCTTGGTGGCTGGGAAGGGCTGAGGCTTGTGATTGTGGCACTTCCTGGACTTTTCTCTTAAAGTTTTGCTATCCTTGTAGCAGGTTAGGGTAGAGGGGAGTTTTCTTATTTCTTCTATTTCTTCCCTTTCATTCCTGTTCCTCTTTCTTCCTTGTCCCTCTCTGTCATCTCCTCTACTATCTCATCTATCTGTTTTCTTCCTTTTCTCTTAGGATTGACCATAAGGATTAAACCCCAACACAATCAATCAATTATTTCATGTGTCGTAAAGTATTTACTTCAAAAGAAAATTTCATTCAAAATGTTGTCAAGTGTTTAAGCGTAAAACATTGTTTTTTACACCCCGCCAGTGGCGGAGTAACTGGCTAGGTATTATGGTTTCACGTTGGGTTGGGCATCCGTGTGTCCGTCCGTCCGTCGTACGTCTAACGAATGGGTACTTATGTAGTTATCCAGAGTAATTTTGATACATATTTGACTATTTTATAGCCAAACAAGTCAATTTTTACACACAATTCAAGCCTTTTATGTGTCTACAGAATAAACCCCATTTAAATACATTGAACTGTCCGCCGAATATAGCAACCTAAGTACTCGTTTCTGTGTACGGACGTCCGTCCGTCCATCCGTCCGTATTTCGCTTCCGGATGATAACTTGAGTAAACGTCGATGGATTTTCACCAAACTTGGTATGTGCATTGATATTGTGGAGAACTGCTTTGGGATTGCTAATGGGGAAATCAGTTAATTGCTCGAGACATGCCCATATTTTCGTTTCCGGACGATAACTTGAATATCAGTCAAGGGAATTTCACATAACTTGGTACATGCATTGATATTAAGGAGCTCTGGTTTGGGATGGCTAATGGGCGAATCTGGTCAATGTTTGACAGAATTATCTGCCCGCGACACAATAATGACGGGGTGTTATCTTTTTACGTTTTTATTTACCATTTCACATGCGTGACAAGACATAAGTTAAATTAACCTCAACGCAAATGGGGAGCACATAGACTCCGACTAGCATGCATGTAAGACCAGAGTCTGTTTATTTATTTTACAAGACGGGACACAGCATTTCCTACATGATTGCGTGTGCGCCCAGCGAAGGCTCAGATCAGTCTGCTCATCCACACTTTCTAAGCAGAACCTTAGCAGTCCCTCTTAAGAAAGATGTGACGTTTGGCTACCCTTAGAGTGCGAAGCAATGACTCTGCTTGGCGGATATGCCATCGTAGAAAATGTGTCCCAGCTCGTACGTAATACAGACGACTCTCGTTATTTCGAACTCCAATCGAATATCTTAGATACTTCGATGTATCCGTACTTCGACAGCTTATTTGCAGAATTGAGGAAAAAATAAATCGAACAAGCACATTTCACAAATCAAAACGTAATTTAACCCCTGAAGTTAGAGATGTATTAAAATATTGTGGAAAAGAGGAGAAATTGCTCCATAGGAGCAATTTCTCCTCTTTTCCACAATATTTTGTTACCTGTTGTTAAATTTCCATGTTAAAACAGGGATCAGATTTTCTTTTCGAGATAAGCGAGGTCGAGAAAACGGAAGTCGACTGCAAAATTATCACAGAACTTGATCAAACTGGGCTGGTGTTCTAGGTCTTTGTGGTTCGCATTTGCAATAAATTGAAACGTTATTTTGCTCACATAGCTTTAGGAAAAGGTCAAGCGAAATGTTGCCTTGAAGCAAATGTTGCCAAATGCATTGTCTCCGAACAGCTTGTGCATTCGCACAGACTGATGTCAGATAGACCAGGGACTCTGCAAACACACAACTTCGTATCAATGTTGCCCCTATGTCGGGTCGTCGCCGCCACGCCTAGACGTTACGTTGCGGCGACGCTGAACGTTGTGTGTTTACTTGGTTTGCTGATCTCAGGCGTTTAAAGACATCTTTCCGCTTGACGCTGAAAGTAAACAAATAAATATATATCGATATCTTAACAGGCACTCAACGTTAAAACAGCGTCGTTTTTTTACTTTATTGACGTTGAAACGACGTTTGCTTACTGTTGTGTGCCGTTTGGTTACCATATTGATGTGATACAGGCAACACTTGTGTGCGATTGTGCAGCAAATAAAAATGAATGAGAGATTTAGAAATGAAAAACACACTTACGAATCGCTGACATTACTAGACACAGCAAATATAACTTAATTCTAACACTCCTCGCCTATATAGCCAATGGTTAAACTCAGTGATATATTATGCAATAAATCACTGGGCGGAAACGCGCGACGTTATCTGGCGCATTTCCGACGTCATTTCGACACGCTGCTGACGTCAGCCTTAATTTCTACGACGCTAGACTGTGTAACGTCGTCTTTCTCACTTCAGCAACGTAAGAAATGCATGTAAACGTCAGCGTTACAGTCAAAATTTTTGGCGGGATTTCTTTATTCGATGGCGGTCAGTTTGAAAAATCTAAAGGATACAATTACTATTTCGTCGTTTTCTATGTGTTAGAATCGAAATAGATCAGCTCTTGTGCGTGATTTGTTGAGTAATAAATCACAGTTTGTCGGTCAGTTGTAAGAAGATAAATCACTCGCGCTCCGCGCTCGTGATTTGATCTACTTTACAACTGACCTCCAAACAGTGATTTATTACTCAACAAATCACTGCTAGAGCTGATCTATTTCTTAAATATACAGTCGAACATCAATGGCTCGAACAACTTTTGGACCATGGAAATTTATTCGAGATATGGGTAGTTCGAGCTACTGAGGGTTAGGTTAATCTTGACGCTAGGTCAGGTAGCAGATGGGGATAATTTAGGTAAATATTTTGATTTTCTACACAATAATTGCATGTTGAGTGTACTCATTAGAATTACCACACACAAATTATAATAATTTCATGATAAAGTAAGAAAATTCATTAAATATTTGTTTTCTTGAGCTATCGGAAGAAAAACGAGTTCGATTAAGCCATGGTCGGTGTTTGAGCTATTGAGGTTTGACTGTATGTCGAAGATACAACTGCTCACATGAGTGATACAAACAATCATCACGAAAACGTGCCTATATAATTATGACCCCCTTAAACCCCACTTTTATATTGTAAAACTGGGGTTTACAGGGGTATACATTATTCTACTTATTTCTGCTCAAAACATAAATTGTTGGTACTCGTTAGAACCGCCTCGTCGAGGCGGTTCTAACGAGTACCCACAATCTATGTTTTGAGCAGAAATATGAAAAAATATCACATTTTTTTTTATCAGATTTTTTTTCATTTTTGGCGGCAAAATTTTCAGTACATTTGAATAGGCATGTTTTCGTAATGGTCATAAAATGCTTTTGGACATACGCGAACTGCGGATTCCAAGACCAGCCTGTGCACATGCGCAGTTCGATATTTAAATGCAGGTCCAAATAGTCTATAAGCTAACTGAATATTCGCATGTCCTGACCAGTTCATACCAGTATGACCTGGGCATGTGCATTTACTAACTTCCGGTAAATTATGGGACTGACTTCATAGTACATGATTAAAGAAGAAAAAAAAACTACTTCAAAGGAATAAAAATGGTGCTGATGAAAAGTGTATCTGAAATGAAAGAACTTGACAACTCATACATCTTAATGCAAATTTTGTCACAATCGGTTCAAAATAAGAAGAAAATATCTCAGCATCAGAATAACTTATATGGGCAGCGTCATTTTAAATATTAAATGCACTTTTATGACGTCATGAAACCCTTAATATGCAATATTTGAATAATACATATTTGCAGCTATATATTTACATCAATATATGTGCAAGTTATTTTTTTACCGCTTTTTTATGCGCTGTATGCTGTCATTTACTTTTTTCGTTATCAGATTTTGAACAAAATTACATCAAATATACTATCGGAGAAAGGTATTGCAACTTCTAATTATTTTACTGACTTCTAGGAAATAAAAGGAAATAAGGAGTTTTGCTTTATATGTTTGGATACAGCATTAATATCTAAAGAATGAGGCAAGGGAAATTCTTCGTTACGAGCAGCTACTGAAGTTTAGCAAGGTCTGATAGACTGAATGGGTACCTGAATGCTCACCCCTTTGTTACATTACGAAAACATGCCTATTCAGACATACTGAAAAATTTACCACCAAAAAAATGAAAATTTTCAGATAAAAATTCTGAGATTTTTCATATTTCTGCTCTTAACATAGATTGTGGGTACTCGTTAGAACCGCCTCGCCGAGGCGGTTCTAACGAGTACCCACAATCTATGTTTTTGAGCAGAAATAAGAAAAATAATGTATACCCCTGTTAACCTCAGTTTTACTATATAAAAGTGGGGTTTAAGGGGGTCAGAATTATATAGGCGTGTTTTCTTGATGAGCAGTTTGAGAAATCGACCGCAGATCTACAAAATGGGACAATACAAAACCCAGCAATTGCTACACAACTGATTCGCTTTATTTCACTGTTTAAAGCATGGGAATGCAAAACGAAAAATCCTTTAGATTAAACAATACAACGAAACACATCTGCTTTCAAAACAGCTGGGTATGTCCTCAGTACCAGACTGTCTTGACAATGTCAATATTTGTTCTGTGCTGGCCCCATTTTTCAGAATGCCGACTACGCGGGCCCTTTCTTCAACAGGAATGCTCCTTCCATGCATTTTGCATCTCATTACAATGAGAAATATATGCTTAAAACATGACATGATCAGCATGTGGAAGAAGCGATCGGACACTGACAGTGAACATGATTGTGCAATGAGTGTCGCAGGCGATTTTTGTACGGTGACCTTTAGATGCTAACAAAGGTGCGAAAGTGCAATTTTTGAGCAGGTGCCCTTTTTTGTCGATATGACCTTGCTGATTTTCGACAGCTGCTCACAACACAAAACTGCGCATGCCTCGTTCTGAAGATATGAGTACTGTAACGAATCACAGCAAGCAAAGTTCCTTATTTTTCTTATCATCACGAAAACATACCTACAAAATTTTGACCCCCTTAACCCCACCTTTATATAGTAAACCTGGGGTTTACAGGGGTATACATATTTTTTCTTATTTCTGCTCTAAACATAGATTGTGGGTACTCGTTAGAACCGCCTCGGCAAGGCGGTTCTAACGAGTGCCCATAATCTATGTTTTGAGCAGAAATATGAAAAATATCAGAAATTTATGATTTTTTCAATAAATTTCAATATATTAAAAGAATGAGGCATAGGTGGTGAAATTTTCAATATATTTGAATATATGTGTTTTCGTAATGTTACTTTACTTTATAACAAAGTAATCAGTAAAACAATTAAAAGCTGCAGTACTTTTCTTCGATAGTATACAAGATTTGTGGTAGAAATATTTCAGACAGTAGTACATTCTTCATAATTGTTGCCTTTCCCTTCAATGTAAAGTATTTAGTGTATAGCAATGCTTTCTTTGTCTACGTTGAGCCCTAACATAGCGAAACAAAATACCATATTACTACACGTAGTCGAAAGTGTAATGAACGAACTCGCGAAGGCAACAGAAAAAACCTATACCTGCAGTTTAGTGGAATGGACACACTTTCAGGGGTAGATAACTCTATCATAATTGTTTTAGCCTCTCTTCTGAAAAAAAAGGTCTACTCTTAAAGGAGCCTCTCTTCTGAAAAGAAGGTCTACTCTTAAAGGAGCCTGTCTTCTGAAAAGAAGATCTACTCTTAAAGAAGCCTCTCTTCTGAAAAGAAGGTCTACTCTTAAAGGAGCCTCTCTTCTGAAAAGAAGGTCTACTCTTAAAGGAGCCTCTCTTCTGAAAAGAAGGAGCCTCTCTTCTGAAAAGAAGGTCTACTCTTAAAGGAGCCTTTCTTCTGAAAAGAAGGAGCTTCTCTTCTGAAAAGAAGGTCTACTCTTAAAGGAAACTTTCTTCTGAAAAGAAGGTCTACTCTTAAAGGAGCCTCTCTTCTGAAAAGAAGGTCTACTCTTAAAGGAGCCTCTCTTCTGAAAAGAAGGAGCCTCTCTTCTGAAAAGAAGGTCTACTCTTAAAGGAGCCTGTCTTCTAAATAAGAAGGTCTACTCTTAAAGGAGTCTCTCTTCTGAAAAGAAGGTCTACTCTTAAAGGAGCCTCTCTTCTGAAAAGAAGGTCTACTCTTAAAGGAGCCTGTCTTCTGAAAAGAAGGTCTACCTTTAAAGGAGCCTGTCTCCTGAAAATAAGGTCTACTCTAAAGGAAAGACTTTGCTCCCCGTGGAGTTGCTTCTTTTCAAAAGGGAATTGTTGTACAGGAAAGCAAACCGGAAGTTAGTAAAGTTATCTCCCTTTCAGAAAATAACGAAAAAAAGCACCAAGTATATCAATTCACTAAGTACCAGTTGGATAGATTTAGAATCATTTGTGTGTCGATCTCAAAACTGTTTCTACCAGGTCACTGAGGAGTAGCAGGCTAGGGGAAAGGACACAGTTTTAGTGGATGCAACTCTGTCAGAACCTTTTTAGCCTTCCTTTTAGAAAGAGTTATACTCTAAAAGGAATAAAATTGCAAAAGCTAATCACATTTTTTAGCAAAAAAAATGTATTTGCCATATTTCAAGACAGAAATTTTAACGTCACGTCAGCTGACAGCATAGTTAAGCTTTGAACAACTGAGCCCAAGATTTCACTTAAATTAAAAAAAAAAATTAAAAATTAGAAAATAACGAAAAAATGTGCCAATTGTATCAATTCGCTGAGTAGCAGCAGGATTGATACAGAATGATTCTGTGTTTTAAACTTGGAGGTGGCTCTGCCTTTAAAGCAGTTTTAAGGTCATTCACCCCATCCTCGTTGTTACGAAAACACGCCTATTCAAATATATAGAAAAGTTCACCTCCAAAAACTGAAAATTTTAAGTTAAAAAATTCTGATATTTTTCATATTTCTGCTCAGAACATAGATTGTGGGTACTCGTTAGAACTGCCTCGGCGAGGCGGTTCTAACGAGTACCCACAATCTATGTTTTTAAGCAGATATAAGAAAAATAATGTATATCCCTATAAACTCCAGTTTTACTATATAAAAGCGGGGTTAAAGGGGGTCAATATTATATAGACATGTTTTCGTGATGGCTTGGAAAATCAAGTTCCGCATACGCCGGTGCTGGGGTCCGTGTGCAGCCCTGCAAACCACATTGTTGTCATATGAAGAGTCTCAGTGAAGCCGAGACTCTGATTTTCTTTTCTTTTCAATGGCAACCTTTTTAGGGTTTATTTAAACCCTTAAAGCTATGATGACAACAAGAAATATCGAATTTGGATATTTTGTAAGTTTATTTCAAACTGATCTTTTTACCGGTCGAGGGGGCTAATTGTCTAAAACGTGTTTAGGTCTGACCCATTGCTGCTTCTAATTTGTTTAAAATCATATTTTGACTGCAGGCTGAACTAGATAATAAGAAAAAAAGTACTTTTATGACAAATGGTAAAATGTTTTTGTAAAAAAAAAAAAAAAAAAAAAATACGAGTCATGGGTAATTATTAACGTACATAATATTAATCTAAATATCGGAGCAATCTGCTTCGATTCCGATCAAAACTGCAAAATGAGGCCAATGGTAAATGTAGAAAGCCTACACTGTTTGTCATTATGTCTGCACCTTTTAGAACACTGCTACCAAATGGACTTGTGCAAGTAGGTGTACGGTTTCCTGCTATTCTGACTATGCCCCTTTAAAGGATTAGTGGCCTATTTCCTTCCAAAGGCTTTGATTATAAAGTTTAACTTAATTCAGACCCACACAATATTACTTGACTTCCAAATTATGTCTTTAAGGTTAGCCTTAGACTGACAACATATCACAAGAAAGAAGGACTCTTTCAGCATGTTTGGGCACTTTTTCTGCCCTTAAACACATGTATTCTCATTTCGGCGGAAAAATAAATATGTCACTGATAAATTCAAATTGAGCCTGCAGTTAAATGAGATATTTTAGTAAAACGGACATCAATGTAAACAGTCTAATCTAGTATTGCCCAAGTGAGTCTGCAATTGAATGAGATATTTTTAAAATAACTGACATAATTGTTAACAATCTAATCTATTATTGTCCAATCGGAGTCGAGCCTTTAATGAAATGTAGCCCTTGCATTACGAAAACACGCCTATTCAAATGTAAAGAAAAATTTACCTCCAAAAACTGGAAATTTTCAGATAAAAATTCTGATATTTTTCATATTTCTGCTCAAAACATAGATTGTGGGTACTCGTTAGAACCGCCTCGCCGAGGCGGTTCTAACGAGTACCCATAATCTATGTTTTTGAGCAGAAATAAGAAAAATAATGTATACCCCTGTAAACCCCAGTTTTACTATATAAAAGTGGGGTTTAAGGGGGTCAAAATATAAAGGCATGTTTTCGTGATGACTTCTGTATACTTTTCCGTAGCTCCAGTCCACACCACCCTAATTAGTACCCTGTTCCCTTATGGCCATTTTATCTACTTTTCGATTACTATAACTGCCCTGTAAGAGTTAAATAACTACGATTTGGCTCCAATCTTGCTGATTTATTTCAAAACGACTGTTGTACAGAAAGAAACACTGTTTTAGCCGAGTGCAAAAGGCTTTAGACGGATGCATAATTATAGTGTTGGTTTAGTTTAATATAAGAACTTAAGAAGAATTATTTGTTAATTTACCGGGAAAATACAGAGGCGATTTGGTGCACAGGGCTATATTTGAAATGAACGCATATTTAACGAAAGTTTATAACATTAAGAGGACAGGATATACTTGGTAGATTTTCAGGCATTTTTAAAACGGAGACAACTGTGTGACTTCCTGTTTGCATTCAGGTACACCTAGCTCCATCTTTGTGCAAATTCTTTTCTTTTAGAATAGACCCCTTTTCAGAAGGGAACAAAACAATTATGACCCAGTTGTCTCCGACAGAATTTTGTGGGTGGTAAAGTGAACAGAACGTCACAAAAGTTGTCTACCTTGTGAAAATGGCGGAAAAAACAACCAAATGTATCCAGTAGCCGTACAACTGATTGGTGGTCGATTGTTGACCCTGTGAACACTGATAGTTTAGCTTGTCACATCAGAAGGTGCGAAAATGGTCAAGGTCAGTCCACATTATTCATACTTTTACCAGACAGAAGGCGACCCTAGATCTTGTTCTTCATTCTTCGCATATGATGCGCAGTTAAGTGCTATCCATGGGAGCAATTTGTTTTCAGAATGGAGGCTAAAACAACTGAGAGTGGCCTCCCCTGAAAGTGCATCCACTCTCCTCAAGTGAAAATATGGATGATTTCAGTAGTTGAAATGAAAACAAATGTCGATAAGCCCATTTAGTTACGAGAGCTTTACTTGACATTGCAAAACATTTGTGTCTCAACGTCAGAAAACGAAGCTTGTGACAGGTGCGCCCGACGAAGACACATATCAGCCTATGCATCCCTGCAGTCTTAGCAAAGTGATTCATTATGAAAACACGCCTATTCAAATAAATAGAAAATTTCACCTCCAAAAACTGAAACATTACAGATAAAAAAAAAAACTGATATTTTTCATATTTCTGCTCAAAGCATAGCTTGTGGGTCTCGTTAGAACCGCCTCGGTGAGGGGGTTCTAACGAGTACCCACATTCTATGTTTTTAAGCAGAAATGAGAAAAATAATGTATACCCCTGTAAACCCCAGTTTTACTATATAAAAATGGGGTTTAAGGAGGTCAAAATTATATGGGCATGTTTTCGTGATGATTGTCCGCAGGAAGAAACATAGCAACCTTTGCTATCCAAAATGCATCCAGTTAAGATTCTGATCAGACTGCACGAATGCGCAGGCTGATCTGAATCTTCGCTGGGCGTACGTTTCCTGACTTTACGGCCCATTTACCACTCCACTTTATATTAGGTGTATTTATAAGAGGATAATGGAACCACAACAAAATATTCAAAACTGTTAAATGGCATATTTTGGATTAAACAAACACGATCCAGCCTAGAATATTCTCCATTTTGGAGACTACAGGTCAAACAAAATTATAGTCTGAATCAAAGTCTTAACCCAGCGGGCACATGACGTCGCCTCAACGTCGATGCAAAGTCAAGACGTTGCATCGACGTTGAGGCGACGTTGTATATACGCCATGTGTCCGCTGGGTAATTTGCATAAACCAGGTGTGGTATCTACAGTTTAGAAATTATTTTTGTAATTGCTTTTTTATTGTTATAGTATTAAACTATTTCCAAGTCATCGAATTACGTCACTGTCCACATGATGTTATTCGACGACAATAAATTTGCTTCAAATAAGATTACTAAGTTAAAAATACCATCCAAATACAGCTTGGCAATTTCTTGACTGTTACTAACAAAGTATGAAGGAATAAAAGTACGTATATTCATTTTTTTTTTCTTTCGTTTATAAGCGGTATATTTATTTTTGAGAACAACATACTTTTTTTTGTGCAAGATCTTGAAATGTATGTCCACACAAACGGTGAATAGCCAAAATTCTCTTGCGATTCATTTTGTACGACCTGACGAATAATAATTGTGCTTTAATTTTTACTAATCTATGGGCACATACAGCAACTTGACGACGTTTTTTTTTTCTTTTTAAAGAAAATATGCTCCGGAGACAATCTGCATGAAATATGAAAGCCTGCATTCTTGGAAAAATAAAAATAACTATTTCAAAATGTCGTCTGCTACAAACTTACCAAATGTGCCAAGTGTTAATGTTATGGCGCGACACTGAAAGTTCTAGGAAAAAAAAAACAAAAACAAACGATATTGTGTAACTGTTGATTTGTTTGTGTTGAGGTTTTACGGCCCAGTCAACCCAGTGGTGTCATGTCGAGCGCGGTCAGTTTACCTAACCACACGTTTACTGGGCAGGCGTAGTCCTCTAAGCGGTTAACCAGTATTGTGCACATTCTTTCGCCAGAAACTGACAACTGCCCTTCTTGAATCAGCGGAAGGGAGAGAATGACTGTAGAAAATATTTCATGATCAATCTTCACGAAAGAATGTTGCAGCTCAAAGAGCGTTTTGTTGTTATTATTCAAACACCGGCAGTCATCACACTATAGGAAGGATTAGATTCAAACAAGGGAGTGACGACGACTTTGTTTTCCATGGAACAATCGAATGGCTTATCTGTTACTATTTGAGTAAATCCAACAGACGACAAATTGATAATATTCTATCAAGATGATAGGATTTGACATTCATGCAGTAATAAAACTATTTTAGAATGTCACCAGCTGAAGATTTTACACAGCATGAAGAGCGTTAACAAGAAAATAAGATTACCATGTGTTCCCATAATCGCCCTTAATATCACGAAAACATACTTATATAATTTTGACCCCATTAAACCCCATTTTTTTATATAGTGAAACTGGGGTTTACATGGGTATACATTATTTTTCTTATTTCTGCTCAGTAAAATAGATTGTGGGTGCTCGTTAGAACCGCCTCGTCAAGGCGGTTCTAACGAGTATCCACTGTCTATGATTTGAGCAGAAATATGAAAAAAATATCAGATTTTTTTCATCTGAAAATGTTCTTTCTTTTGGTAAAATTTTCAGTATATTTGAATAGGCGCGTTTTCGTAATGTGACATTCGGACATCTTAACTTAAAACTGCACTTCTAAAATTTAAACAAATCTATCTGGCTATCTGATGAATCTTCTAAAATGGTGGTCGAATAACAAACATTTTGCGGCTCTGATCTGCAGTTACACTCTTTACAAAAACACGCCTATTCAAATATATTAAAAAATTTACAACCGAAAAAGGAAAATTTTCAATTAAAAGAATTGATATTTTTCGTATTTCTGCTCAAAACATAGACTGTGGGTACTCGTTAGAACCGCCACTGCGGATAATTTTCGTATTTCTGTTCAAAACATAGACTGTGGTACTCGTTAGAACCGCCTCTGCGAGGCGATTCTAACGAGTATCCACAATCTATGTCTTTTAGCAAAATAAGAAATATAATGTATACCTCTGTAAACCCCAGATTTACTATATAAAAGTGGGGTTTAAGAGGATCAAAATTATATAGGCGTGTTTACGTGACGGTCTGCGGCCTCTGATCTGCACCTACACTGTTGTCTTAGGCTTGTCTGTCCGAATACTTAGGATAAATACCGAATACAATACATTTTGGAAAAAAAAAATAATAAAAACAAACAATATCCATTTATCCTAGAGATATTTCAAATGTTCTGTTCTTTGGGAGTGTTCTTCATAACGGCATATATTACTTTAACACGTCGTCTGCTGTGTATCTGTGAACTGACCGGACATATGATTGACTTTAACAAAAGGGTGCAGATACGAAATGAAAAATAAGTCCTTTAACGATTGTGATAATAAAGTTAGTCAGTCCATAGAAAAAAGATTATATCTTCAGAACGTACTCTCTTTTAATTTGAAATATTCAAACACGATTCTAGCAATGTTTCAAATGAACAGTTTGTGTTCTGTTTGATCGTATGTTCTTTTGATTGCAAACTTGACTACCTTATTTACTCTAAGTATTCAAACAGACAGGCCTGAGCATATAGTGTTGTCCCAGAACAGATGCCGAAAATGCACATGATAATGGGGACAGGGTCTACACTGTTTGCCACTCCTCTGTCGGCTTTTAGACACGTCAACAGACAATAGTGTAGGCTTGTTCAAATGATAGGACAAAGAGTTTAAATGTTCAAATCCTTAGAGTAAATACTCAGGTATTGGATTTGTTTAACATTACAGCTCAAATATATTTTGGTCTGCGACCAGTAATCTGACCCTTTGGGATTTCTGTAGTCATCTGAGGCCTCGGCCTGCTTAGACAGCTATTTAGACATTGAAAGTGATCTATCACTTCCATTGACATACTGCGCGGAAACGCTTGTGTATGTTTTTCGCTTGTCAACTTTCGCACATGTCATGGCAGAGGAGTTGTTAAGGAGGAGTATTTGGTGACAATCCGAGATAAGTTTTCTTATTTCTTCATAAAACATATGTTGTGGGTATTTCTCATGAGTACCCACAACATATAATTTTATCTTTTTATGGAGAACTGGAGGAAATTATGCCATAATTATCATAAATACTCCTCCGTAACAACTCCTCTTGTCATGGGATGACGTTTTCTGACTTGTGAGCAGCTTGAGAAGGAAACTTCTCTGCGCGAAGAGTGAACACAAATTAATTCCTGAATGGGACCAGTCTCTCGCTTTGATTTCTCTTCACCCGTAATTATCACAGTCCGCTTTCTTGTCTTCCTTTAGAGTCTCTTAATAGAGGAACAACATGCCCATTTGATGAAGTAGCCGGGTTCGTGCCGTGGTGCGCCCCGGCCTGTCTCGTCTGTAAGAAGAATACAAGCACAAATAAGTTAATCACAATACAATATTTGATAATCTAACATTGTCTGTTACAATAATATATATGTTGATAATGACATCAGCTATTCTGCTTTCGAATCTTTCAGAAAGTCATATTTTGCATGACACTTTTATTAGAAAAAAAAGAACTTGATAGCTTTTGATATATTTTAATCCAAAACCTTTTACCGTAACTACTTATATGCACCTATACTTTATTCACTGGATCGGAGTTTTGTATAATTCCACAGAAAAAGTGGCTGCTTATGCAAAAATCGATTGGTTAGGTAGTTTGGTGGCAGGTTTCAACAAGTTCCATTCATTCAGAATTTCCCAAATTGTCAAAATATTGTTGTGAAATACAAATAAGACTAATAAAATGATCGTAGATGTTTTTAAGGCAACTATTTGAAAGGAAAACACAAAAACAGAAAAAACAAATATTCCAAATATCTGAACATTTATATTTAAAAAAAGACAAACACACGGTAAAGAAAAGATAACAGACTACAGTTGACTCTCATTATCTCGGACATTGATAACTCAAATTATTGTGGAAGTTAAAAGGTATTATTGCATAAAAAGCAGTGTCGCACGTTATTAACAGCCGTGCATTAACTGGCGAAAAGCCGTGTATTAACAAGACAATTCACGCGCTGTTAATGCACGGCTACGCAACTTTCAGTATGATCGTACCAAGGCCACAGATTTGCTGCCGTTACGAGATGTGTACTGCCCGGCCCCAGAACGAGCATAGTCAGTGGAAATTACGTTCGCGAGACATCGGTGAAAAGGCGAAACATAATAGTGCAAGATATAACGCGAAATATAGTAAATGTTTTAAGTTGTTATGCAATGATAGCGATCGAACATGATTTTTCAATGCATTAACATTCGCCAGGTCCCTTGGGAGGTGTTGAAAACAGCGGCCTCCGGCCACGGTTTTCAACACCTCCCACGGGACCTGGCGAATGTTAATGCATGAAAATCCATGTTTGATCCCTATAATATTGGTTTGTTTTTTAAATGTTCTTTACACTGCACCTCCTTTTATCTCACTCAACTCTTATCTTAAACCAAAAATCCAAGTCCTTTGAAGTTTGAGATAAATTTAATCAATTACTGATGTTCAGTGGGGACAGGAAAATCTCAACCCGAGGGTCCAACGTTACAGTGGAAAACGAGGCTTGCTTCGTCAACTTTCGCACATGTCATGACAGAGGAGTTGTTAAGGAGGAGTATTTGGTGACAATTCCGAGATAAGTTTTCTTATTTCTCCATAAATTTTTGTTTGTGTTGAAGTTTTACGACCCAGTCAACCCAATGGGGTCATGTCGAGCGCAGTCAGTTTACCTAACCACACGTTTACTGGGCAGGCTTAGTCCTCTAAGCGGTTAACCAGTATTGTGCACATTCTTTCGCCAGAAACTGACAACTGCCCTTCTTGAATCAGCGGAAGGGAGGAAATGACCGTAGAAAATATTTCATGATCAATCTCCATGAAAGAATGTTGCCGACCTCGGCGGGGTTGAACCCGCGACCTCCTGGTCTCCTGTCGGACGGCGCATCCAACTGAGCCACCGAGGCCGGCTATTTCTCCATAAAACATATATTGTAGGTACTTCTCATGAGCACCCACAATATATAATTTTATCTTTTTATGGAGAACTGGAGGAATTATACTAGAATTATCACTTAGTAATCCGCGCTTCTAGTAGTAGGTAACCACAATACACTGGAGCGGTGGACCCGAGGGTAGGCATTTTCCTGTCGTCACTGAAAATGTTATCGATTCTTTTTCTCACATGCCGACAACAGTGCCCTCTTCTCTCGTTGCTCACACGGAAATGCCGGAACAAAATGGCGAAAAATATAAATTTCAACAAAACCGACTAATTTTGTGACCAAAATGTTCCTTTTATTTCAACTAAGACATGGATACTCACACATGATGTTTTTGTGCACTAATAAAATAGTTACAAGCGTTTGAAAATTTGAATCGGCGTTTCACAACCTAACGGACGAAGAAACCCGACGTCATCCGATAATAATTTGAAACCTCGTGACATGAACGTCGCGTGTGAGCTGTCTGGTATATAGCAACGTCGCGTGCGAGCTGTCTCGTACAATGTATATAGCAAAGCTTATCCCACATGGCCACCGATATGGGATCGATTTGCCGCTTACAAGAAAGCACAGGGATTTCTCGATCCCATATGCATGGGTTTGTGAGAAAATGAGAGTCTTGTATATGCGCCTCAGCAAACGAACGATTGCATCGGCGCCTATGCGAACATTGAAGACCCGGATTAGCCTGCATGAACAGAATAACTGGACACTAGAATATATCACGGGAAAGTAGAGGCCATAACGTGGTTCACTCATGAAACAAAACTTTGTTAAAGTAGTATCATGTACCGTATATACCCCAAGTATTCGGAAGGAGAGGCCAGGCGCCGAGGTTGTAAAATTTATTTCATGCTCAACTCAGCCGAGCATTAATTTGTTCTGTAATAAATCAAAAACTGCTAACATCTCCAAATTCTTTCTTGCTAAATATAGCTGAGCATGAACATTTCCATGCTAATAATATGAGAATATCTGTTGGCAGAGAACAATTCGTGCTCAGCTGAGTTGAGCATGAAAAGGTTTTATAACCTCGGGGCCTGAGCAATTATTGTAGACTCAGCCACACATTCAGGACTTTGTATATGCAGTATACAGTCGAACTTCAATGGCTCGAACATCTTTGGGACCATAGAAAATTGTTCGAGACATGGGTTTGTTTGTGTTGAGGTTTTACGGCCCAGTCAACCCAATGGGGTCATGTCGAGCGCGGTCAGTTTACCTAGCCACACGTTTACTGGGCAGGCTTAGTCCTCTAAGCGGTTAATCAGTATTGTGCACATTCTTTCGCCAGAAACTGACAACTGCCCTTCTTGAATCAGCGGAAGGGAGAGAATGACCGTAGAAAATATTTCATGATCAATCTCCACGAAAGAATGTTGCCGACCTCGGCGGGGGTTGAACCCGCGACCTCCTGGTCTCCAGTCGGACAGCGCATCCAACTGAGCCACCGAGGCCGGCAATGAGACATGGGTAGTTCGAGCCACTGAGGGTTAATCATGATGCCAGGTCAGGAAGCAAATAGCGATAATTTAGGGATTCTTTTTATTTCCTTCACAATAATTGTATGTTGAGTGTACTCATTAGAATCACCTCGATGAGGCGATTCTAATGAGTTCACACAATATACAATTTCATGATAAAATAAGAAAATTTCCCTAAATATTTGTTTTCTTGAGCTAGCGGAAGAATTTCGTAGGGACTAAAAAATGAGTTCGAATTAGCCATGGTAAACGAGCCATCGGTGTTCGAGCTATTGAGGTTTGACTGTATCAGTAAACTGGAACTGTTCAAATTTCAGAAGTATGGTAAGGAATTAACATCTCCAATTAAGGATCTGAGTGTTAATGTCCGGATGTTTCCACTGGATACCTTCATTGCATAAGTTGTAGCAGTCCATTATCTAAAATTGTTTAGCGCCGAATTTCAGTCGGCAATTGTCGTGTGCCATTTTTATACAAATTCTCTGTTGAAAAATTAATAAGCATCTAAAATGCAAAACCTGAATGGTTCTGCACAGCATGGACAGATCTGTCTGTACGAATACTTAGGGTAAATACCATGACGGCTCTATGAAATACATCATAAGGGGAAATTTTTAATCTACGTAATAAATTCCAATAATTATAAATCGTTCAAGAACAGGAAAAACAATAAAAAATACTGAGGTGCGTTATAGGAATTCCAGCATTTTCCCGTAATTGCCAGTCATAACTGCAGCAGCCGACATATTTAAATTTGTTTTTCAGTTTTCATAGAAAATAAAGGTTGACATTTCATGTGACTTGTTTGTATAAAAAATAAATAAATAGATAAATAAATATGTCATCTGCTGCAATTTTCGCTGAGAGCTTTAAGAAGAAATATGTGGAAGCAAGGGCATTTGACGTAGGGAGAATATCATTTTTCCAAAACAGAACCTCAAATAAATCTGTCGCCTGTTGGCATTATGAAATCTATGCAATCTTAAACGAATATATATTTACATATCTGTATGCTAAACATGATGTAAGATAGAAAAATTTCTAAAACTACTTTAAGAGAAGACCGACCACCTAAACTAATAGATAAATAGCGCTTACCAAAATAAAAGAAAGTAAATCATGTTTGTATGGGTTGCTTTGAAACTGGATGACATTTTAAAAGCTTAAAGCTGTAAGCAATTAACGTTTAGCATTCTCTGAGTATATTCAGCAGACGCCAAATTAGAGATACTTTTCTGACTTTTTCAAGATATTTGGCTTGACATGTCATGTCAGTTGAAACTCGGATGAAATGTAACTGCTGGTGTTTTCATCACGAAAACATGCCTATATAATATTGACCCCCTTAAACCCCACTTTTATATAGTAAAACTGGGGTTTACAGGGGTATACATTATTTTTCTTATTTCTGCCCAAAAACATAGATTGTGGGTACTCGTTAGAACCGCCTCACCGAGGCGGTTCTAACGAGTACCCACAATCTATGTTTTGACCAGAAGTATGAGAAATATTCGAATTTTTATCTGAAATTTTTCATTTTTTGATGGTTAAAATGTTCAGTATATTTGAACAGACATGTTTTCGTAATGTGGTAAAAGTTACCCAGGAATGGACACAGAGATGCAGAACAATGACAAGAAACAATGAAGGAATTGCAATAATAAAACATATGAGCCAGCACACGACAACACCTACAATAAGCCCTGTGTGACCAGCAAAGACTCAGATCGGCCTGCATATCCACCCAGTATGGCAAGTGTTCTCGTTTATTCCTCCATGGATAGCCCAGAGGCTGTAAAAAGCACATACGATCAGCGAAGACTCTAATCAGACTGCGCGGATGCGCAGTCTGATTTGAGTCTTCGCTGGTCACACAAGTCTTATTGTAGGTTTTGTCGTGCGCTGACTTATATTTCAAAACGTTGTCTGCTGAAATGGTACCCAGCATGCTAAGCATTAATATAATCTGAAACATTCTAGCTGTCTACAGCAAGCTAACAACAAATACGGATACAAAATGTATTTGCAGGGACCGGTAATACAGTTCTTAAAGGACTTGTATCCTCCGATCATTTTGCTAGCCAGAAACCAAGTTATTATGATTTAAATGTTACAGGCTGTAAGATTCTCCAAAAATTAAAGATCAGTAGATTTGTTTTCTGCTACCTCCGAAATTTCGAAATGCCCTTAAGAAACCGGTATTTATGTTTTTTGTACATCCAAAATCGTGTAAAAAGCTTTATACACCAGTCTTCGGATATCCTGGTTACTGAACAACCATCAATTGTTACGAATGTCAGGAAATTTTGTAAAACAAATGTAGTGAAATGTGGCATATTGTATCACTGTTTTCGCCAAATAAGAAATAAATCTGTAAACCGTAAAGCATGTTAAATACACCATAATAATGGTTAAGCAAAAGAAGTCTTTTACGTTAGAAATGGACCGTGTTAGCTTTTTCATTTAATTACAGAGTCTACGCCATCACCAGACAATATCCTGCTGCTTTAGTGTCACTTAAGAGCAACATGAGTTAGAAATAACTTATTAACTAAACGCAATTCCACACACAGTTATACTATTATACATTATAATTAATAAAATATATTTTCTACCTGTAAGTTTTGAACTTCTGTTACTGACGTAAATACACTATATGATCTGCTAAGACGCCTGATGCTTGAAGAATGCACCATTCTAGTCTGACGAAACCGGTCCCAGCGTTTTTTGAGCACTAACTGGACCTACAGACGAGACAAAAATACCTGTTACATGCCTGGTAATCTAGATTTAGTAAATGCATGCTTTGCTGGACCCATTGACCGATATTTTCGTTGCGGGATTATCATGTGTACATTTTAGCCATTTTGCAACGCCTGAGTGATTTTGCAACTTGCTAGTCTGACAACTGTTGGGAATGATGCTCTAAGGCTACAAGATGTTTCCGGCGATTTTGTCCGGTATTTCAATTGTTGTATAAATTTTGTATCTGAAGCTTTAGCACCTTTACTCGGTCTTGAATTGTTTGTCCGAGGTAAGCAGGGGAGGGGAAGACGTATTGGTGAAGGGTGTGGGTCACAGGTTTTCTTAGCCGAAACTTCAGGGGAGAGGATATATTTGACAGATGGAGAGAGTTTTCGCCATTGTTTAGAAGAGCGATAAATTTTGTAGCTTCATGTTTCCTGTACACCTAAAGAGTACACGCACCGCGTATTCGTTAAGAAATAAGAAGCACATAACATTTTTTGTTGGTAAATGCATCTTATCTGGAGCTATGTATGTGGTTGGCGAGAACTAGACTTCACTCACAAATGTGAGAGTATAATAAAGCACAGCGTAAGCCTGAAAATGCCTTTGATAATTTGCTATCTACAGGGTACACAGCAATGAAGGTGGGGGAAAAGTCCAGGAAATGCCACAATCACAAGCCGCAGCCGTTCCCAGATACCAAGAGGAAGGGAAAACAGACAAAACCAAACAAGTGCACATCGAACAAACGTACGGATAGCACTAAGATTAGCTCAACTTTCCCCAAGCGAATTAGTCGCAATGCTAAAAAGACTAAACAACACACAAAAAAATAGCACATGGCAAGACTTCAAACAAATCGCCTCTTAGAATAAACCACAAAGCAACAAAGAATAAGACTAACACCGGGACACCGCATTAGAACAAACCAGCAGGCACTGATCAGAATGTAGGATGTGCAGGCTGATATGAGTCCTCGCTAGGAGCACATATCCGAATGTACATTTCTTTGAGTCGCGGCTCTAGGGAATCCTTACTCGACGATAAAGATCAGTCAGAAAGATCAGTCTGTCTCCAAGTTCTGTTATCAATCCTTGCCTGAGTATAGCTTGTGAATTGTATGGCTAATTTGTCGTCTATATTTTCTTGGATTTGGTACACTATTTTCATTACTATTATGTACACATTCTATTTAAGTTAATTATTTCCTACAGTTCGTAGTTAGAATAGGTATTTAGACAATTAAACAAATCCGCACCTAAATTGCTCAAAACATTTCCTAATTGTCCATCGGACATAATATGCATGGTACTAGTACGTGACTTGTTTCATGAAAGAAAGTCCTTATTACATTTATGAAACAAATGTTCGAGATATTCTTAATAAATCGCTGTATAAGCATGAATGCCTTAAGCAATTGTATCTGCAAGAATGGGAAGAACAAGGGAATAGTTTCTTTTCATCGTACTTTCTACTTATTTGTTCTGGTATAGTGATGCGACCACCTTGCAGTTGTTAATTTTATGTGACATAATGGCTATGGAAATCTTCCACTATATTATACCTAGAGCCCAACAATTTGACTACATGCAGTCATTAAGTCACCTGTGGGTGGTCTTCTATAACTGCTATTATTGCATAAAAAACAGTGTCGCACGTTATTAACAGTCGTGCATTAACCGGCGAAAAGCCATGTATTAACAAGGCAATTCGCGCGCTGTTATTGCACTGCTAATCAACTTTCAATATGCCTGTACCAGGGCCACAGAATTGCTGCCGTCACGAGATGTGTACTGCCCGGTCCTAGAACGAGCATAGTCCGTGAAAATTGTGTTCGCGAGACATCGGTCAAAAGACGAAACAAAATAGTGCTTAATGTAGCAATGTTTTCAGTTTTTATGCAATAATAGCGATCAAGCATGGTTTTTCAATTGCCGTGTATCGCGAGAACGACTAGCTGAAATATTGGAAACATTAAACCAAAAGTGCCATTTTCAAATAAACGGGACGCGAAATTGCTACAAATGGATAGTATTTGCCATGAGCACACTTAACACTTTGGGAGAATGACTTAAGATAAATAAGTACAAAATAATCATACCTCTGCTTTAATGGGATTTCCTAACACACTGTTATTAAAGAGTATATTCACAAAACTATTGATATAATGGGGTAAACCTATCAACAACCCTGTCGTCAAAGGTCTATAGTTGATCGCTTATGCCGAACTGTTAAGAGGTTACTACATGAATGCTCAGACTCTAAACTATTTCACATTACACATGGCCATACGAAGCATACGAAGTGCATTTAACGGCTCTAAAGCGACCCATCTTTAGCAATAACAGCTTTAGTTTCGTTTTATATCTCACACAGTTGGTCGTCGGGTATAGGCACTATGAGACACTTCTTCTGTCTAGCGGTACAAACTGGTTTTATAGCGACTTGTCAGAGTACAACGGGCTGGAATCGAATTCAAACTCGCAGATAAGGACCAGTTATGTGTTGACATCTAAAGTAAATAATCTATATAAACTTCTGTTGTTTCGGTTTGATACCTACTGGTGGATCTAATGACATTCAGGGTATAAATGAAGAATGTCACAAAATACGGGTATTTACAATATATATCCTAACTATTCGGTCACCTTAACTCCCTACTGTACCGAACATAGTAAAATATGCCACTGAAGTACATAGATGAGTAATTTTATAAATATAGGAGTTAAATACAAGAGCGATAAGACCTCCACATGGACTGAATAAATATATGTTTTAGCAATATGGAAGCTGAGGGCGAAGGTTGAGACCCCGTAAAGCTAGCTTAACCCCCACCGCCCCCACCGCCGACCCCCCCCCCTCCCCACACAAACTAATTCATTACTGACCGTTCCAAGGCGGTACTTCATTTTGGAACTTTTTGTTAATTGTTATGAAGTGTTTCACTTTCTAATGTTTTTTTTTTATTTAACAATTATATAAGTTGAGTATGTATTCAGTTAAGTTTGGGTAAGATAGTTCTAACCTTTTTTGTTAAAATGTTTTAAACTCTGCTTGCCATCTGTTCATTTTGTGGCTGCTTTATTGTATTTGTCTGGTTTCCCCTTGGGTGATGGGGGTTTGATGTGGATCTGATTGTATCAGTTCCTGAGTTCCCTTATTTACTTTACTGGCCTTTTTTTTCAGGAAAAAAGTAGCCAAACTCCACAAACGGGCAGAAATGTACAGAGTTGAAGCCGTATGAAGCTTTTAAGGGCAAAGTAACTGCGTTAGATTCCATGTTGATATGTAAAATTTTCGGATTGAGAAGATTAATTCTTGACGTTCTGAACACAATTATTTTCAGATGTACACATTGTTTCGTAAATGACATTTCTTCATAACTGACAAGGAAAGAGATTTCTTCATAACTGACAAGGAAAGAGAATTACATTAAGCACACGTAATATAAAGACTGCAGAATCTGTCACCAAACATGGGTAAATACAAGTTTGCTTTACAGTTGTGGAATTGCAATCAAATACTTAAAGCATATGTTTTTGGGCTTTTTAGTTAAACGAAATAGACATAGGAAATATACTACGTTAACGACAAAGGACAATGTCACGTACCAAGCAGACACAGTAGCAAAAGCATAAGCTCTGGGATTTAAGTAAATATTTAAAGGAATATTTTATCTGTTTGATTGCATACTTCATATACAGTCGTAGCTCAGCGTAATTTCCATTTCAAGTTTTCCAAATGATCTAATATGCAGAGGTAAATTGGTGAAATGTTTCTTAGCTTTGTATGTAATGGTAAGGACAGTATTCGTTGGTCGTATATGTGTAGTATTAGAATTGTCTTAAATATGACAGTTTGTATTTGATTAAACTAAATAAAAAGGTGTAGTTTTTTTACCCGTTACTTGATCTGATGTAAATATGAAAAGTGCGAATTGTATGTATGATACATAAATGTATATTGAAATAAATATGTCTAAACCAAACATAAATTGTATACTTGGTTTTCTTACTAAAATGAATATTTATGATTTTGTCAATGGATTTTGCGCAGTATGTTATTTTAAGTTTATGTACATTGGTGTATAAATGCCCATCCCATAAATGTATACATGCATAGATTTTAACAGGACATTCTGTTCTTTTCAAACAAGTACAGTAGTTGGTCAAAAATGAGACATTGAATTAAATATTTCCACAAACTTACATATAATGATTAGGGTGCCAGAAATTTATTTATGTTTTAAGATCTCTTATATTAGATTATACTGATTTTGAGTTGATTGTAAAGCTAAATGACTAAGCTTTCAAATACAATGATCTAAAAATATAAATGAAATTCATTTTGACATAACTTTCATGACTCCTGTGCAAAGCAGGAATTTATGGAAATATGCTGTATCTGAAAATACTTAACCAAGTCTCCGATTTTCGTTCTTTTGTGTGTTCTTTGTTTCCAACGGTAACTTTTAGATTTTTATTATTTAAACCCTTGTATTTTTCAAAACCTCGTACTTTATACTTGTACAGCATAGATTACTGAATAAAATATGTTAATTTGCTTATATTGTTAGTTCTGTAACCATATATTTTACTTGATCCGAAAAGGAACACACATAAATAATTTCTTGCATACCTACATCTACATGTAAGCCTATGGAGATTTTCAATTTGATATGCATATATAGCATATACACATTGCTGCTCATCACTGGGGTTTACAGGGATATACATTATTTTTCTTATTTCTGCTCAAAACATAGATTGTAGGTACTCGTTAGAACCGCCTCATCGAGGCGGTTCTAACGAGTACCCACAATTTATGTTTTGATCAGAAACATGAAAAATATCAGAATTTTTTATCTGAAAATTTTCATTTTTTGGTAGTAAAATTTTCAATATATTTGAATAGGCATGTTTTCGTGATGTATATGTCATATAGAACAAAATGTGCCTATTCTACACACTGTATTTTTTCTTGCGTAATCGTGATTTTATCAGGTTTACGATTGTAATCCTAACGTTAATGAAACCTATTGGCCAACACTAGTATACAGAAACTAAAAGTACTATTAGATAATAGCTACTGTGTTCCTTTTAGCCTTCTGCCTCAATACCTTAAAAAGGAAATGTCAATATGCATTGACATCAGTCTTGACTGCTGATTAAATATCGAGAAGTGATAAAAATGAGAACGTTAAAATTTTGCATTAAACCAGTCCTGTGAAATGTTCGGATATATAACAAAGCATATTCATTTTCGTTACAGTCAGAAGATCTAATATATTATCTCTTTTTCCTGAATAGATATTTGGTTTGTAAACGATGCGTTGTTTGCAGAATGATATAATTATCATTATACAAATGAGCGGCAATCTAGAGTTCCTGTACTGATCTACAAATTGCTCAGCTGGAATAAGGAACTTATTAGCACCGCCTGTTTTATTCCTATTGCTCTCCTACGGCACATAAGTTTAATTCTTTAATTACTGATGTAACAAATATGGTATACTTCTGCTTCCAAGCTAGAGAGTCTCCATTCTTTCTGACACGCCTGTAACGTTTTACTTTTTTTTTTACTATTTTAGTGGTATTGTGTTTATTATGTTATAAATTTCCTTATATATGTCTAAAGATGAACACACCATATATAGCGTTTTTTACATTTAATTAAATCAGTCGCCGTGAGAAAACGACCTTTTGACAAGTGTGCCCAACTAAGACTCAAAACAGTCTGCGCATTCGTACAGTCTGATCAGTCTTAGTTGTACAGATGAAGAAACGTTGCATCCTTGGTTATCCAAAATACGCACAGTGACGATTCTGACCAGACTGTATGAATGCACAGTCTGATCTGAATCTTTGCATCTGTCCGAAGGTACGTTTTATGACGTTTAGGCTCAAATCTTCATTCCTTTATTTATACTTACTCAGTATTTGTATTAAAACTTGCATGCAAGATAATAAATCAAAATTGATATAAATATTCCACTGATAGATGTGTATACCAACTGGAAAATATATGTGATTTCAGTAATAAATCAAAATTGATATAAATATTCCACTTATAGATGTGTATACAAATTGGAAAGCGGATATATAAGCATTATGTTTGTTGCCTCTGTTAGAAAGGCAAAAGGCTGAAATGTACACATCAATATCCTAGTATAATTCTAAGAAAATAATCTACGCTTGTCCTTACTAGACACAATGAAATAAAATGCAACTTAATCACATGCTTATAATACAATACTACGTAGCTTTGGAGTACCAGTACGCTCCAACTTACATCGTTGCGAAGTTTGTTGCTTTCACGTAAAGGCGGATATATCCGAATAGATGTTCGGGAATGTTCCGTATAGACAGGCGATGACATACAAAAATGACGTCTCAGTGTCTCTAGAACCTATGAAAATTATTTTAGTGACCAAAATTATATTTGTCTCTAATTCGAGGCAGATATTAAATTACAAATAATATATACACTTTCACTTTATATTGTAGTCGGACGAAACACTATATCTAAGGAGCTGTGTTGACAGCTGACATGATGAAAGCTATAATAAGACTAACGCAGTTAAAGATGACATTTTATCTTTATAGATAAATAACGTTATGAACATCATCTTACATTACTGCTGCATATAGTTGATGTAGTGTATACATGCTTGTCATGTTCTAGTAATAAGGAATATAAACAGAAACAAAACGGTCATGAAAAGTTTTAGTGTACACACTAAATCGCTACTGAAGAGAGACCTCATCTGTAAAACATTAGAGTGAAACACATATAATCAAAAAATACTGTGATGAAACAAAGCAAAGAGCTCCAATGGCGATTTGTAGCCAAAACTCAAGAAAAACATAGGCAGAGCCACGATGGTCCCATCGCAGACATTGATAGTCAGAAACCAACTATCTGAAATAGATTAAGGAGGGGGCCGACATTTATTCTTAGGACTGATCCTCCGCAGTGTATGACACCGAAAAAAAATATTGAAGAAATAATGACAAAAAAATGAAACAGCACATTTGCCAAACTACGAACAATGAGAAAATGTAACATATGGAAACATTTAGGAATGATCAGTAGAAATAAACACATCACCCTTAATTCTGATGCAGCTCAAAATAGCAAACTCGGCAGTATTATCACAAAAACACAATAAAAAACATTGTGATAAATCAAGAAGAAGGATTCAACGACTCTTTTAAATGTTTTGTAAATATACCAAGAAAATTCCACACTGACGAAGCACACCCTCCCGAGGCACAAAAAGGACGAACGAGGAACAAATGAAGACAAAACAAACGCCATATATTAAACCACAGACGCACAAACACAAAATCACAGCAACAGACCAACCACCTTGGAACGGTCAGAAGGAAAGCTAAAAGGGCTTAAACCAGTTTATTCATGCGAAACCGCGGTCCTTATTTCTGATGCTGCTCCAAATTATAAATTATAAATATATGTTCGGTCCTTCTACCTCATCTGTGAAACACCACAGTGAAACACATATAATCAAATCATTGTAATGAAACAAGGCAAAGGTCTCAGAAAATGCAATACCAAGACCAGTAATAGAATGAGCCATCGTGTAACTTTCTTTATAGACAAAGAACCGCCATACGTAAAGTGATAGCTAGGAATTAGGCCCATCCCAATAACGGAAATAAAGCTATATCGACAGATTAATCGTGGTGGATAAAAGACACAAATTAAGGGACCATGTCATGCGGAAGATATATCACATAACACAGGTGGCCTGAGTTTTTAAATTCGTCTTTAAAGTTTGACAATAAAACCGAACCTGCTGTTTTCCCTTTCTTTAATTTATTGTTTGCTTTTTAAAGATCGATACAATATTTTGATGAATTTATAATGCATAGGACCTTTTCGTGGTATTCTGGGAAAGCCAAATTGAGAAAGAAAAACAAAAGATTGAAAGCGAATGTGTAGGAACAGATCACGTTACCTGCGTTTCGCATTTTGAGTGCCTAAAAGGAAGAAAAAATGAAGAAATGGGTATGAGCTTTATCTCTGGATCAAACCCTTAGGGTATTACATTTCCTGATCACGAGCATAGGGTATCAAAAGGTAAAGATAGAGATACCCAAGAACGGTCATAACCTCAGAACGCAACCTTCGACAAGCTACGAATAACGGTTGAGCTATACAATACGACATCACAAAACGGCGCTTCATGGAAAACAGAACGAACGGAAAACAACAAAACGAAAACAATCTCAAACATAAATACATGACACCTGTTTTCGCTTAAACATGAATGTATAGCATCAAATCTCTCCCTTAATCCTAAACTTTTATAGCTATATATAACTGCTCAGTCAGCGTAGGGGTCACTAACTCATCACTGGATCAATGCAGAGAATCATATAAATTAACTTTTCTACACATTCGTTATAATATCATTAAAATACATAAAATAGTTGATGAAGTGATAATATACATATTCAAATCATTACCTACCTCTCCGTTTAAAAAGCAATAGAGTATTGATATAATGAAGCCTTGGAAAGATATAAGGAAATGAGATGAATACGACCAGATGGCAAACTTCACGTGGTCCGTTGGACCTTCTATCATCACAACGAAGTTTGTTATACCCAACAATGGTAGAAGGAATAAAGCAGCTTTGATGGCTTTTCTGAAAGTGGCGAGAAATATATGTTAAAGTAGCATTATTAAACTAAATATAGTAAAACCCAATGGCTCGAACATCTCTGGGACCATGAAAATTTATCCGAGACATAGGTAGTTCGAGCCACTGAGGGTTAATCATAGCGCTAGGTCAGGAAGCAAATGGTGATAATCTACTTTTTGATCTTCTATACACTAGTGCTACGTTGAGTTTACTCATTAGAATCGCCTCGATAATGCAATGCTAATAAGTACAAACAACATACAATTTCATGATAAAATAAGAAATTTTCCCTAAATATTGTTTTTTGAGATATCGGAAGGATTTCGTGAGGACTCAAAAACGAAGTAGCCATGATAAACGAGCCATCGGCGTTCGACCAATTGAAGTTCGTCTTTACTGCGATACATCAATACCTTGCAGCTCTTGTCCTAAAACTATCTGTGGATGTGTCTATAACATAAGTGGAGATACACCCCAGTCAGCATTCTACGTAAATCTATATCGGGCCGTCATCGGCCCGTCAGGGTAGCTGACGGGCCGATGACGGCCCGATGTAGATTTACGTAGAATGCTAGCTGGGACAGGAGATGTCGCAATAATGAAGCAGAGATATGATAAGCAATTGTAATCGCAAACAGAGTGGAGAACTGCTGAATGAGTGACAGTGTACCTGATCAGACGCCTTCGAAACTATGCCAACGCTTTTTGCCCAAGGCAGTATATCCGAATACTTAATATTCAGTAATATGCTAAGTTTATTTCAGGTCTGAGTTAGAATGGTACAAAGAAGAAAGTATCTTACTATATGTATAATCATTTTCCTCATGTGGTAATTTAAGGACAGAAAATATTAAGCAAAAGCATGCAACTATCTATTTCAGCTCTGAATCAGAAAGTACTGAGGAGGAATTTCGTAGCTTTATGTGAAATCATTTTCCTACTGTGATAATTTAAAGAACGAAAACGTTGATATAAAACACTTCATGCGAAATGTCAATAGTTCAATATTTTATTCTAAACGTTCTTAATGTAATGCCCCTTATATACAGAATATATATACTCGTGTTTAGATATTAATTCAGTTATGCCTAGGATCCCCATTAAAGTAGTTGCGGCCATGGTACCTAAGCCATAATCCAAACTCATAAATCCGTAAACGAATGACGAATCAGAATGTTCAGACCAACAGACATGGACCCTATTAGCTAACAGAGTAGATCCAGATCTGACGCCATAAAACGCGGCGTCTGATCAGAGTCTACACTGTTTAGTTTAAATACAGAATATCTGTAAAACAGGGTAATAATAAAATCTACTAAACACCCCTTTTATTCGAAATGAACTTATCCAAAGAGTTGAGTAGAAGAATCCACTAAGCATAACTGGGTTGAAAACGATTCTATTTATAATGCTGATTTGCGACAAAGAACTTACCTAACTTTTACAACATGAGCTTCGTTGGAATGATCATCATTCAATTTCAAAACAAGAACACGGATGATATTTAATAAAAATAATAAATTTATCTGAAATAAAAATAAAAAAAACATATAAGTAAATGAATATTGTCAGAACATCATACATGAAAATCTTTTGTGACACGTCGAGATATACAGTTTACATAGATGAACAAAGAAAATTCGTCTTACATTACAATGTGAGCTGATCAAGGATTTTACACTCTGTAGGCATATTTTAATATCTATTGAATTCAAAGCGTTGTTTCTGAACAAAACGGAGTGGAATATCTCCGAATAGTCTTTGTGCAGACATTAGAAAATATCACTTTATCTGCAGTGTACATGTATATTACGCACGCCTATTCTAAACCAAACAAATGCAACAAATTTGGAGAGCATTCGACATTTCTAATTTTATGTTTTCAATATTTCACTATAATGGGCTTTATTTTTGTCTACTCTATGTAATGCTTTCGAAGTAACTATTTTCTATTCTGAAAATTTTCAGAATAAATGGAAGTCACTCACATTAAACATTACGGAAACAATATATACGGTAGACCTGGCATGTCCTTCACGCCTTAGGCCAAGTACCTATTAACCTAGGAGATATCAAGAAAACCAAAACTACCTGTTGCACAATGCAAAACAGTAAATTAATAATAAACAACATAAAAGTGATATTAAAATGTGTCAAGGCTGCAACTGTTTGAGACTGTAAAGCAACTATAGTTTCATTGTTGTTTCAGCATAGTGTCCAATGTTTCTAGACGATATGTACGGTGTCGCTCCATACGTATTAATGTGCAAAGCGCAGTCAAGAAAAGTGGTACACATAGCTTCATTATATTATATAAACTACGAATGGGTATTTTACATTTAAATCGTTTTAATGTTGTTTCAGGCGTTTTAACATGGATACTAACCCAAGGCCACTTACATTTGGAAAGAGGAACATAAAATTGCCAATATTCTTTAAATAGATTTGAGTGATGTGAAATGAGTAGTTACCGCTAAAATCGCTATTCTAGGAGCTTCAATGATCCAAATATAAGGCAGATAATAGTATGGATACCAGCATCTGAAAACAAAAATAGAAAACAATCTTCAACATCTTCATCATTTTGCCAGCATTTCCAAATATTAGCTGAATGAGCCGAAACGTCAGAGAACGTACCTTCATTCGGACTTGTCGCCAAGCGAATATTCAGATGCGCGCAGTAGGATCAGATTCTTTACAAGGAGCATTTGGGATAACCAAGGACGTAAAAGTTCTTCCATTACGAAAACATGCCTATTCAAATATACTGAAAATTTTACCACCAAAAAATGAAAATTTTCAGATAAAAAATTCTTATATTTTACATATTTCTGATCAAAACATAGATTGTGGGCACTCGTTAGAACCGCCTCGACGAGGCGGTTCTAAAGAGTACCCACAATCTATGTTTTGAGAGAAATAAGAAAAATAATGTTTACCCCTGAAAACCCCAGTTTTACTATATAGAAGTGGGGTTTAAGGGGGTCAAAATTATATAGGCATGTTTTCGTGATGATACGGACACCGACGAGTCTTTTCAGACTGTGCGGATTTGCAGGCTGGTTGGACTCTTCGGTGGGCGCACATGTCAATAGGCACATTTTCACACGTTTCGGCTGAACTGCTACTATAGATTCTATAACCATATGCGGTGTAGTTATGTTTAAAAATTTCGCAGTCGGCATGAAAGCGCGAAGTTAAATAAACATGAACAAGCTACTTTTATAGGATCATTAATCCCTGTGGAGGCGGCGACTGACTATCAATGTCTGTTAACATCGTGATCCTGCTTGTAATTTTCTTGTGTTCTGGTTCAGATCGTTATTAAGCTCTTTAGTTTGCTTCATGAACGTGTTTGTGATTATGTGGGTTTCACTGTGATGTTTTACGGATGCGGTAGAGGAACCCGTTGCAGACACAACCCAGCGGGCACATGACGTAAATACAACGTCGCCTCAACGTCGATGCAACGTCATGACGTTGCATCGACGTTGAGGCGACGTTGTATTTACGTCATGTGCCTGCCGGGAAGTTGGACCACAATGGGATCGAACACAGAAAGTAATTTCTTGCACACCAGATAAGGAAATTCTACATTTAACCTTTCGAAGAAATTCTCATCCTACCCAGAGTAAGATAAAATTCGAGAATTCTCACGTGTTTGATATGTACTGGTTGTAATGGACGTCACGTGTTTGATATGTACTGGTTGTAATGACGTCACGTACACCATCATTAAGGTTTACGTCACTAACGTAATGACGTCATTAAACGCAGTAATGTCATCACAATATGGCGGACGACAGTAATCGAAGAGACTGCATTATTAAAACGTAATCTACGTTCAGAAATGAAAGATGTGCAAGAAAGAGAATCTATCATGGGTGTGAGGGCTAGAGAGTAAAATCCGTCCCTCGCGATCACAGTCTGGCATCACGAGGCAAGCTTCGTGATGCCAAACAACGATCCTAGGGACGACTTTTTCTATCTACCCCTCCCACCAATGATAGATCCCTATAAGTCAAGTGCCAAACTTTTGAAATAGATTGAGGCAGGGGCCGTCATTCGGTCTGAGGCCCGACTCACCGCCGTGCAATTAAAGTGGAAAGCAAAATTATCAACCATAACTGGGTTAAAAACCATGGAAGCAGTTTGCCGCCCAACATTCATATTGTAGCCTATTTATTTTGTAACGACTGACAATCGTTTTAAGATTTTGTTTTTCGGAAAATCAGTCTGAACAGAATCTTAGATGCCCGCATGAAGAAGTAGCGGACACTTGGCTTTCAATATATCGCTTAGCAAACACTGGTCAGACTGTGCACAGGCGGACCTGAGTCTTTGCTACTTGCATATGCTATAATGTACACATTTAGGATCATATATTTTGCTGTTAGCCTACGACTTAAGACTCTCTATAATTAAAGGCAGCGATTTCCTTCACAAACTGAAATGTCACCAGGTAAAATGACGCTGACTGTCTTTGGCTTGGTCCGCCGTGGTTCAAATTTTTAGTTTTCATTTACTCCGTCACACAGTAGAATCAGCCATGAGTACTCGTCTTTGTTTATCATAGTTATGAATTTGATTTTTGTTTTCGCTTTGATGAATTGACTGAGTTCGAAGCCTTTATGCGAACCGAAATTTTATGGGTTTTTTTCTGAATTAAGCGTTACATCGGGACCCAGGGTGAAGTTGGCTGGCTGTAAAAGTGCTTTAAACCCCCCCGTTGGTTTATTCTACTGACTGTTCTAAGGCGGTGGTCCCGGTGTTAGTCTTACTCTTTGTTGCTTTGTGGTTAAATCTACGAGGCGGTTTGTTTTATGTCTTGGCTTATGTTATTTTGTTCTTGTGTTTTTCAGTCCTTTTAGCATTGTGATTACCTCGCTTCTGAAAGAGAGAGCTAGTCTTGGTTTGTTCGATTTGCGCTTGTTTGATTTTGTCTGGTTCCTCTTCCTCTTGGTGTCTGGGAAGGGCTGTGGTTTGTGATTGTGGCATTCCCTGGACTTTTCTCTTACCTTTTTTGAGTTATACCCATTCGTATATGTACTCTAGATTGTTTTGCTTTAAAGCAAAGAAATGAGAGAAAGAAAAGAAATTTGCTGCCAAAACTATATGTACATTGAAAGGTATATAAATGGAACAACTGTTAACTAACAAAATCAAAGCAAGAGTGTCTAGTCATTTTGCAGACTTCAGCGCCCGCAACAAAACTTTGACTGCCAAAATTCTCCAACAGGGGTATCGGTATCATAAACTAAAGAAAGCTTTTTCTAAATTTTATCGTCGACACTACGAATTGGTCTCTAAATATGATACCGACTAAAACACTTCTTCTACAAGGCCTATCGGAACCTGAATGTTATGGTAACTTAGTGTGTAAGTAGGACAACCTGAATATTCTAGTCATTTTAGTAAAGTTGTCATGTGTTATAAACGAAAGTGATATAACATTGATGTCATAAAACATTCTGCTTGCTTTGCGGTTAATCCAATCACGGTTGACCGCTTTGCTTACCGCTTTAATTGCACGACCATTGGTCGGGGTTCAGGATATATGATGACCCCGATTTAAAAACTATTCATTAGATGGTCTGGGCCGGAACATTTAATGTCTGTTTCTCGTCTCACGGGGGTTCAACTGGTGTGTGTGTGTGTGTGTGAATCTCCAAGTGTCTAACCACTTTGATTCCGTTGAGTCCTCATCTTTGCTTCATCGTAGGCTTTATCTGTGCTTTATTTGTTGCCCATAATGATTCATGGATGAGTTAGAAGACCTCCACACGGACCGAACAAATACAGTCGACTCCCGTTATCTCGAATTCCAAGGGACTCACTGAAACACTTCGAGATATCCCTACTTCGACATATCAGAGTTGAGAGAGTGAGGAAAACAATAAATTGAACAACCACATTTAACAAATGAATATGTAATTTGACTCCTGAAGTTAGAAATATATATATAAAAAAATTTGACAACAGGTAACAAAATAATTATTTTGTTACCTGTTGTCATAGTTCAATGTTAAAACAGGGACCATATTTTCACTTGCAGATAAGCGGTAATTCGGAATAAGCGAGTTAGAGATAACGAGGTTCGACTGTATATGTTTTTACCATTATCGAAGCTGAGGGCGAAGGTTTGAATCCCGTAAATCTAGCATAAGCCCCCTAGTTATTCATTACTGACCGTTCTAAGGCGGCATTACGAAAACATGCCTATTCAAATATATTGAAAATTTCACCACCAAAAAATGAAAGTTTTCAGATAAAAAAATCTGATATTTTTCATATTTCTGCTCAAAACATAGATTGTGGGCACTCGTTAGAACCGCCTCGCCGAGGCGGTTCTAACGAGTACCCACAATCTATGTTTTTGAGCAGAAAGAAAAAAAATGTATACCCCTGTAAACCCCAGTTTTACTATATAAAAGTGGGGTTTAAGGGGGTCAATATTATATAGGTATGTTTTCGTGATGGTACTTTTATGGTGGTACGTTTTGTTAATTGTTATGTAGTGTTTTACTTTCTAATGTTTTTTCTTTTAACAATTATATAAGTTTAAGATATATTCAGATAAGTTTGAGTAACAGAGTTGACACCTTCTTGAGAAAGTTGCCAACTCCGCTTACCATCTGTTCATTTTGTGGCTGCTTAATTTTATTTGTCTGTCTTTCCCTTTGGTGTTGAGGCTTGATGTGAATGTGATTGTATCAATTCCTGAGTTCACTTATTTACATTACATACGATTATATATGATGAAACAATTATAAACGAAGGAAAACAATTAACTTACTTTCTTTTATATTTGATCGCCATTGTTATCGCCCACGCCAATGTCATTGGAAAAGGAGATCCTGCAAAAAATGAATATATAGGTTACATGGTTGTACCTCTTGTGTAAATACAAGAATCTATCAAATATAGCGCAACTAGGTACATTTGTCATTTAATTCGTTTCCGATGTGATAATTCCATTCAACACAGAACTAAAAGAATATTATAACCACATTTTGTTTTGTACGACAGAATATGTACGAACTGTGTGCACATCACGAAACATACCTACATAATTTTGACCCCCTTAACCCTACTTTTATATAGTAAAACTTGGGTTTACAGAGTTATACATTATTTTTTCATATTTTGCTAAAAACAATTGATTGTGGGTACTCGTTTGAACCGCCTCTCCGACGCGGTTATAAGAGGCGGTTCTAACGAGTATCCACAATCTATGTTTTGAGCAGGAATATAAAAAATATCAGATATTTTTTTCTGAAAATTTTCCTTTTTTGGTTGTAAACTTCTCAATATGTTTGAATAGGCGTGTTTTCGTAATAGGATGATTTTTTTATTAAGCGGTCGGGTTACCATTAATGATTTTCTTTTGCTCTAATTTTCACTTTGTATTCGAGCCCTCCTCTGTGTTTTGTGGAGAAATAAGAAAACCGTATCAAAATATCTTTGTTTACAATTTGATTATCTAGAGATTTGTCTAAGACGTGTACACTTTACATACTAGGTGTGTTATCATAATATATGTAGGTTGCCGCTTGAATTATTTGAATATTTTCGTAAAATACTGCTATTCCAATAGCACTGCGTGACCTATAATATTTTGGTGTAATGGCATCAGTTTCAGATTAGCTGATTGTCTCCTGAACACGAAACTATGATAGACGGATGTCTAGGCTTTTTTATCGTATAAGTACCTATGATTCTATATCACATGACCCAGTAACCGCGGAGGGTTAGGTTTTATTGTTTCTACTTTTAGTAGACGAATTGTACTATTAAATTGAAGATGTCATCAATCAGTAGTTTAAAGTATAGTTGTTTCCCATTACATTGCATTCGTTCAAAACTAAACAATGAGTATTATTATAAATTGAAAGACATATGGCGTTTGGCAGGCAGCATTAATTCTTACACATAATTTGGAGCTCACATAACAGGATAACAAAATTTAGAATCTGTACATTCTCGGAACATCAACATCAGAAACTAGCTTATTGTAATAAAATTTTACGACTTGGTATAATATAGTTATAACAAATAATGGTGGATTCTGTATTCGAGAAGTGTGCAGATATAACAGACATACAGATATGTCTGTAAATAATCTGAAAAGACCAATAATGTCGAAACTCTTGTACGTTAATTTGATGCAATGTTTCATAATTATGATTGATTACGGAGTGAATATAGGTCCGAAGATCATGCCGAGTACAGCCCCATAAAACCATGTCGACTGTCACAGATTTTAGCGACTCCAGTGTCTATTTTGCGTACAAAAACAGAAAGAGATCTTCAATAGGTTATTAATATAGATAAAATAAAATGTCGTCCGGATCGTTTAAGAAGCTGAAAGAGTCATATTAATAAAAGATCCGTAAATAAAACGATTAACGCAGCACTCAGATACAGTGTCATGAATGAAAATAAAATGACTTAGGATTCAAAGTTACCAACCCTTTTATCGCTTTTCGATATGCGAGCCGTTAAGAAAAAATGAGTCTTTGAAGAAATGAAGACAACGAAAGCCCATCTCAATTAGGGCATCCGCGCGTACAGCAAAGGCCCGGATGAGCCTACGCATCACCCGCGCAATCATAGTAGGGTCTTCGCTGTCCATTTGCAGAATAATATGATATAGAAGTATAAACTGACATGAACCAAATAATAATAATAATAATAATAATAATAATCGACTTTATTTATAGAGGGTAACACATTTAGTAATCTAGTACTAATCCTCCATGTGGCCCTCTTTTTCCTGGGTAGAAACCAGTACTAAGCAATGTGGATAAAGTCTCTTGCTCAAGGAAACAACACTTGCTGTCAGTAGGGATCGAACCCGGTACCTCTCGATCTCGAGTCCGACGCTTTACCACTGCACCACTGCGCTCCACTAAGGCGGATGTATACTCTGAAGTAGACATTCACTGTTCAGATATGCCCTTAAGAGAACCCTTTTCGCATGGCACGATGGAATCCGCTAAAACAGTTAGCGAAATGACCTTTAACGTTAAGCTAATGACGCTTTGGACAGCTGGGCCTTGGTCTCTTTTTCTTTCGGTGGCTCGAGAAGGCTGTGCTCCGTGTCCTGAGTATCTGCACTTGTATTTTTTTTATTGCTAACGCATGTTTGAATGGTCCTTTTTACATGGTGTGAAATCGAACCTTATCAGCGTAAGTATTAAGGAATATCGCGCACTGCTAAGTAATTTTGACTAGACATAAATACAGTTATTAGTTTTTGAGTGTAGGATCATTTTTAAACAATTATCTAGAAATGAAATACTAATTGCTGTAATTCACCTGAATTTGATGTCTGCAGATAAAAATGTCATTGTCGTGAGTGTGTGAAGCTGACTTCAAAATAGCTGCTTCTAAGGAAGATAACATACATTACATAAATACGCCTATTCAAAAATATAGAAAATTTCACCTCCAAAAACTGAAAATTTTCAGATAAAAAAGTCTGATATTTTCATATTTCTGCTCAAAACATAGATTGTAGGTACTCGTTAGAACCGCCTCGGCGAGGCGGTTCTATTGAGTACCCACAATCTTTGTTTTTGAGCAGAAATAAGAAAAATAATGTATACCTCTGTAAACTCCAGTTTTACAATATAAAAGTGGGGTTTAAGGGGGTCAAAATTATATAGGCGTGTTTTCGTGTTGAAAGCGTAGCTCCAGATAAGAAAACATGTATAACATGCACTGGTACTGCTACTGCTATTGCTGCCACCACTTCTATTCATAATAATAATAATAATAATAATAATAATAAAATTAATAACAATAATGATAATAATAATACCACGATGGCGAATAAGAAGAAACATCACTCGCTACTCACCCCATCCCATTGCATAAAATATGGTGTAATTTGGCTTCTTTGAAAACACCGATACAGCAATTTGATTGTGAAGATAGAGGCCTTCAATCAACATCCACATGAACTGGACAGATTTTGTATACTCGAGCAAGGCGTAAAGGATTTCACAAAGTACAGGCTGAAAAAGACAAAATATAATTGTCAATATTCGCATTAATGACTAAACATCACGAAAACATGCCTATAAAATTTTGACCCTCCTTAAACCCCACTTTCATATAGTAAAACTGGGATTTACAGGTGTATACATTATTTTTCTTATTTTTGCTCAAAAACATAGATTGTGGGTACTCGTTAGAACCGCCTCGCCGAGGCGGTTCTAGCGAGTATCCACAATCTATGTTTTGAGCAGAAATATGAAAAATATCAGTGTTTTTTATCCGAAAATTTTCAGTTTTTAGAGGTGAAATTTTCTATATATTTGAATAGGCGTGTTTTCGTAATAAATAAGGGGTCAACATTCGCATTAAGGACACAAATAATGGGTCAACATTTGCATTATGGAAATATATTTTGGTTCTATATTCACATTAAGGACAAGACAAAATAAGAGCCGGACCAGACTGGACACGTACGTTAAGCGCGCAAAATTTCATCTCATTTCAAATGCAAGTTTTCTGGGTAGAATAACAAAATAAGACCAATTTATATGCAAGTCTGAAAAACAATATCATTGTTCTCCCCATGACGAGTAACACTATTAATTTCTATTATTTCTATTTAAGCACTATTAAGCTATTAACGGTAACCACTTCTTCAAACTAAACATTATGAGTGTGATTGTTTTTGTTCAATTTAAATTCAACTGAAATTCCTTCACAGCAATCTACTATCAATGTTTCTTTATTACTTCGATTTTACGACAAAGACAACAGGTTTGGTTTGTGATAAGCCATTTTACGACAACGAAAATCTCTCAAGTGTCATTTACGGCTATTTTATTGAAGATATCAGCATGATAGCTGTCATTCTAGAAAAATATAACGAAAAACCTGTTTTAGCATAATAATATTGGATTCAATATTTTTCCGTGAAGGTCGTGAAGACATTTGTATTCTAAGCGCAATTAATACATTTGGCAAACAACATTTGCGACTTTCTGCTCGCTTTCCTATACACCAAACCGCTTCTGAAAAAGGGTCTACGCTAAACGGAATGAATTTGCAAATTCTTTCATTTAAGAGCAGATTTTTCAATTCAAGTTGACCAAAATATAGTGGAACTCTTTCTTTTCATATGAATGAGGGGTCTGTTAGAAAACATACTCATCACTAAAATATACCTATATAATTTTGACCCCCTTAAACCACACTTTTATATAGTAAAACGGATTTACAGGGGTATACATTATTTTTTCTTATTTCTGCTCGAAAACATAGATTGTGGGTACTCGTTAGAACCGCCTTGTCGAGGCGGTTCTAACGAGTACCCACAATCTATGCTTAGGACAGAAATATGAAATTATCAGAATTCTTTATCTGAAAATTTTCATTTTCTGGTGGTAAAATTTTCAGTATATTTGAATAGGCATGTTTTCGTATTGGAGAGAGAGAGAGAGAGAGAGAGAGAGAGAGAGAGAGAGAGAGAGAGCTGAGGCGTTGGAGAATGTCTACCACCTTCTCCATAAAATAAATAGATAGATAAATAAATAAATAAAAACTTGTTGGTACTCATTAGAAGTGCAAGTAAAGATGAGGAATAAAGTATGATAAAATATATGTCACGGATGAAAACACCAACATACGAACAAAGAAGAACTGCAACAGAGAAACCGTTTAGGAGCAGTCAGCAACATCACGAAAACACGCCTATATATTTGACTGCCTGGCTATTTCCCAAGAAAAATAAAACATTTCGTGCTTCTTATACTGACAAAATCTGCAGTTCTGTACTTGATTGATTCTGCTTTCCCTGTTTGATAGCTACCACAGACATGAATAAAGATGACCTTCCATTTATTACGATTACTGAAATGGTCAGTCATGCTATGTCGTAACTTCAAACAATGTCACGCAATGTGGTCGGAATAGCTTTTAAGTTAGATTGACATTTGAGCTGGGACACAACATTTCCTACAAAATTCACTGCCTGATTTCGATTCAGTTAGAGAGCCACTATGCAAGCCAGAATAATCAGTCTTTTTCTTTTTATAAAATGAACCTTGGGCGAAGATTTGGTAGCATTAAAATTACAAATATCCCGGTAGTTTTTACTGATGATCCTTCTGGGGCGGTGATTCTTCTCTTATTCGTTATTTATGGGGAAGTGTGGCGGTTCATTGCGTTTTTTTTCATATCACCACGAAAACATGCCTATATAATTTTGACCCTCTTAAACCCCACTTTTATATAGTAAAACTGGGGATTACAGGGGTATACATTATTTTTCTTATTCCTGCTCAAAAACATAGATTGTGGTACTCGTTAGAACCGCCTCGTGGAGGCGGTTCTAACGTGTACTCACAATCTATGTTTTGAGTAGAAATATGAAAAAATATCAGATTTTTTTTTTATCTGAAAATTTGCATTTTTGGTGGTAAAATTTCAGTATATATATTTGTATAGGCATGTTTTCGTAATGGTCAGCGCATTTTGCACCCTGTACAACAAAATGCCATTTCGCTTGATTCCAATCTGAGCCAGCACACAAGGAAAGGGCACTTTACTTATCACAAAGGCTACCATCCAAGGCTCAGGCAAGACTGCGCATAAGCGCAATCTCGCCAGAGCCGTCGCTGTTCGCAGACATGTAGTACGGACTTATAAGAAACTTCAAATAAAAAAACGCATGTCTGTAGCTCCAAAGCGGAAAACCATAAGGTCCCTTTTTTCGTGTGCCGGCTCATCTGACGTGCTTTCAGCAAGCATAATGCCAATTAACGGAAGACAATGCGACACAGGGCGATAAATTTCCATGATAGAAATATCGTGTTCTCACAGCAAGACATCTGTCTTTTTCGGCGTCATTTAATTGATAAAATATCTTTGTTTAGTTTGAAAAACACGTTTGGTCATTATTTCCAAGTTTAAATGAGGAAGCGTTCTAAAATATTTTGTTTCTGTTAGAGGGCATATCTTAACAACATGTGGTTGAGACACTGAAAAGATTTGAGCCCAAGTGACAGCAAGAGGAAATTAAAGCACCAGAAAAATTTCAAATTGAATTCTGCATCAACAAAAATTCATTAGTAACCCGGATGTATAATTTCCCCGCTAGTATTGGTAACCCGGATGTATAATTTCCACGTTAGTAATGGTAACCCGGATGCACCATTTCCACTTTGGTCTTAGAAAGTCTTAGTGTTATTGGTCATCTAAAATACATAGGGACACAGTAGCAGTCTTTTAAAGCGAGCATTCAAAATAACCACAGTATCTGAAAGGGGGTTGGGGATCAACTGAGAAAAATAAGGAAGTCATCTTGAATCTCCGGATGAGAGATGATGAATCGTGCAATATCCTTCTTGATTACAACCACCTTCTTAACTGTGCTTTGTGACTGGCATTTCCTGGGTATCTTCACTCATTTTTTTTTATCCCACCCGCTCACAGCAGTATATTAATCGGAACTCATGTTTTTTGTGTTTTTTTTTTTTTCAGATTAAATTGCTTGAACTTAACGCTTACCACAATGGGTAAAAAAGCAATTCGACATTCTGAAATATTTTTTTTTGATGCTAGTAAACAGGCTTTTACGTTTCATGCAAATCGTCACAATTTGCATGAAAGGTAAAAACTTGTTTTCTGGGACAAAATATCATAAAAGAAAAGTATCATCAGTGTAATCAGATTGACGTCTACTGAATTTGCCAAGAGAGTGGGAAAAGCTAATTGTCACAACGAAAAAAAGCTAACTATAAAACATTTATCGAAGCAAGGGCGTGTCAATTACAACCTCCACACGACACTTAATTATAACATCTCAATAATAATAATAAGAAAAAAAAAATAGAAAGAAAAATCATTTCGATTTCATGAACACAGCCACAAAACAACACATATGCACTCGCGCACGTACTTAAGGTCCGTAAATTAAACACAATTTCACAGTTAAATGCAATGTCAAATGACTTTGGAAGCTTATACATAAAATTGAACAAGCCGCCTCGTTGGCTTAGTCAGATGGGCGTCCGTCCGACTAGTGATCAAGTCGCGGGTTCGATCCCCGCCGGGTCCAGCAACATTCTTACGTGGAGATTGATCATGAAATATTTTCTACGGTCATCCTCTTCCTTACGCTGATTCAAGGACAGTTGTCAGTTTCCGCACAAATACTGGTTAACGGACTAGGGGACTAAGTCTGTACAGGAAAATGTGTGGTTTAATACATATAACTGATCGCGCTCGGCATGACCCTAATGGGCTGACTGGGCCGTAAAATCTCAACACAAACACATAAAAAAAATGAAAGCTGTCTGAGAATAGACTACGTTTACTCTGTCAAAGCTTTCTTTGCTTCTTTACTGGAAACAGAAATAAAAGTGAAGATATCCAAGAAATGCCACAATCAGGAAGCACCGTGAACCTTCGCCCAGGCACCCAGAAAGTAAAGATGAGGAATAAAGTATGACAAAATATATGTCACGGAAGAAAACACCAACACACGAACAAAGAAGAACTGCAACAGAGACACCGCCTAGAAGCAGTCAGCAACATTACGAAAACACGCCTATATAATTTTGACCCCCTTAAACCCCACTTTTATTTAGAAAAAAAAAAACTGGGCCCAGTTGTTCAAAACTAACGATGTCGTTAGTTAACGATTCGTTAAAATTTACATCGAATGATACGCAAATATGCTGAAATTTTTTGCTGAAAAAATGTGAGTAGCTTTTGCATTGCAAAAGCTACTCACATTTTTCAGCAAAAAATATCAGAATATTGTATATTGAATCCACTAAAACAGTTAACGAAATGACCCTTACCGAGCTCGTTAAGCTAACGACGCTTTGAACAACTGGGCCCTGGGCTTTACAGGAGTATTCATTATTTTTCTTATTTCTGCTCAAAAACATAGATTGTGGGTACTCGTTAGAATCGCCTCGCCTTTGAGCAGAAATATGAAAAATATCAGAGTTTTTTATCTAAAAAATTGCAGGAGAGATTTTCTATATATTTGAGTAGGCGTTTTCGTAATGAAAAATATACTAAAGCATGGGGAAGACGGGCATGGGGTGCGGTTTCTCAGACTTGACACTTAAATTGGTTTATAATATTTAACGCTTTAACATCTGAAATATGCTGAAACCCACAATCGTTGCTAAGATCTTGAAGACCATGCTTTACAGGTGATCAAAAACTGCGAACGTATCCCATTTACGTCTAATTTCCCTAAAACGGGGTCTAGAAAAACAGTGTAGATAAAACACAACAGAACGCTGCATCTGATCTAGACCTACACTGTTCGTATTAAATATAAATATATCTGCAAAACCAAATATTAGCAAAATAAAGTAAACAAAGGTCCCCTTAAATTGAAAATGGACCTGTGCAAAGAATGCAATAGAAAAGCTACACTGTTTGCAAAAGAATTTGATGCGTCTACATGGCGGAACGAGGCTAACTCGAACTCTCCCAAACATCAAATCAGGATCCCAGTAAGCATTCTACATAAATCTGTTTTGATCTTCGCTCTTCGCCTGTTGAAACACTAGGTACATTGGAATCTTTTGTCGAAGGTCAATATAATGGTATATTTATACAAATATGTGTGCATTAATCCGCCTTAGTTTTTAAAAATGTGGCTTATGTTTCCAAAAGGAGAAGCAAAGCAGTCTAGTTATGAGATGAGTGTACCTGTACCGCGTACATCACGAAAACATGCCTCTATAATTTTGACCCCCTTAAACCCCATATTTATGTAGTAAAACTGGGGTTTACAGGGGTATACATTATGTTTCTTATTTCTGCTCAAATCATAGATTGTGAGTACTCGTTAGAACCGCCTCGCCGAGGCGGTTCTAACGAGTACCCACAATCTATGTTTTGAGCAGAAATATGAAAAATATTAGGATTTTTTAACTGAAAATTTTTCATTTTTTGATGGTAAAATTTTCTGTATATTTGAATAGGCATGTTTTCGTAATGGCAGGCGCCAGTTGAACCGCAACGTGAGAAACCGTAACTTCTGGCATGTGCGTCCAACGAAGACTCAAATCAGCCTACACATATGCGCAGTCTGATCAAAGTCTTCGTGATCCCCATACAGAACCTTTGAATCTTTAGGTATCCAAAATGCGCCCAGTGATGCATTACGAAAACACGCCTATTCAAATATATTGGAAATTTTACCACCAAAACATGAAAATTTTCAGATAAAAAATTTCCGATATTCTTCATATTTCTGCTCAAAATATAGATTGTAGGTACTCGTTAGAACCGCCTCGACGAGGCGGTTCTAACGAGTACCCACAATCTATGTTTTTGAGCAGAAATAAGAAAAATATTGTATACCCCTTGAACCCCAGTTTTACTATATGAAAGTGGGATATAAGGGGATCAAAATTATATAGGCATGTTTTCGTGATGATTCTGATCACCTTCATGAATGCTGAGGCTAATCTGAATCCTTGCTGGGCGCACATATCGAGGGTTGAGCGCAAGACTGTAGTAACTCAAACATATTTTTGAAATCCTTGTTTAGGGGCAACTCTGACTCCTTTGGAAACAATGCAAATTTAGGTGCCATTGCTCATACGAGCAATGGCACCTAAATTTCCATTGTTTACAAAAAGAAATGTTGTAATCTTCATAACGCCTTCATGGTGAGGAGATTAAGTATTGGGAAAAACAACCATCTGACTTGCTACAGCCTTGCGATCAACCCTCGATAAGCGGAGGTACGTTTCCTGATGTTTAGGCGCATATAAGCAAGGGAGGTGTGGCGTTTATAAATGCCTACCTTCGACACACTTTAAACTATAAGCATGGGTGTGCAAACTGATCTCTGCTTTCGCTGACCACATATTGTGTTGACGGTTAAATAGAGCAGATATATTTACTTGCTTATTTCAATTCTGCTTTCTTTTGACATATGGACATGAGAAGTATTCGAGCCGCAACGACAGAAAACGTACTTTCTAACATTGCTACCAACGAAGACTCAAATCAGGCTGCGCGCAGTCTGATCAGAGTTTTCTTTGTCCGCAAGAAGAAACTTTGCGTCCTTTCGTATCCAAAATAGGCCCAATGAAGACTCTGATCAGACTGCGCGAATGTGCAGGCTGATCTGAATCTTCGCTGGGCGAACATTCTTAAGGCACGTTGTCTGGCGTTTCGGTTCATTTCTTTGTGATGCCCATGGGTACCTTCTTGCACTAAAAAAACTACCTTCTCATTTGCGGAATTCATAAAAATGTATAAAAATATCTGGTAAATAACAGTTTTCGAGTGACATTTATTGCCATTCCGGGAATAAAAGAACATTGCTTAATCGAACAGAAGATGATCTTGTGATAAGAATATACGTGGGCATAATTTCTTATTGAGAACTGGGACACATTTTGCAATGATATACGCCATGGTCGGTACTGATAATGGGTTATTTCCGTTATAAATACTTAGTATGCTGGGTTAACAATTCAGCAGACGACGTTTTGAAATAATATTCGTTTTTTTCCCAGAAAATTGGATTTGACATTTCTTGCAAAGTTTCTCCTTAGGAATTTTTTCTCAGAAAATTGGATTTGTCATTTCTTGCAAAGTTTCTCCTTAGGAGACAATCTGCATGAAATGACAAATCCTATTTTCTGGGAAATAATAAGACAAACAGCATCAATTTGTCGTCTGCTGATGTGCCCATAGCATGCTTAGTGTTATAATCAATTTATAAATCCCATTATTGCTGTTTTCGTTTCAATTATATTTTTATTATTGTGGTATTTCTTCTATCACGTACCGTACTTACCGTGATATCACGAAAACATAACTATATTATTTAGACCCCCTTAAACCCCACTTCTATATAGTAAAACTGGGGTTTACAGGGGTATAGATTATTTTTCTTATTTCTGCTCAAAAAATAGATTGTGGGTACTCACACAATCTATGCTTTTAGCAGAAATATGAAAAAATATCAGAATTTTTTGTCTGAAAATTTTCATTGTTTGGTGGTAATTTTTTCAGTATATTTGAATAGTTAGGTTTTCGTAGTGAGTGCTCTGACAGACAGGCCTGAGCAAACAATGTACACCCAGACCAGTCGCAGTAGCACACATCTCTAGCGTTTGCTACTCATCTAGCGGTTTTAGACGCTTCGACAGATTGCCAAAAGGTGGACATGTTCAATTGTTACGACGTATGGGAGGACGTTAGGGTTTCTGAATACTTGCAATAGATACATTTAAACACATTTTTCAAATGCTATACGCAATGGTATGCGCTAACAAAATGGGTCATTTCCGTCATTAAGCTTCCTTTTTTAATCCCGTAACCACCGTTTTCGGTTTCAATTATATTTGAGCCAGCGCACGATAAAACTTACAATATGACTTGTGCGACCAGTGAAGACTCAGATCAGCCTGCGCATCCGCACAGTCTGATCAGAGTCTTCGCTGATCTCATATGCCTACTACAGCCTCCGAAGGATAAGGGAGAACCTTCGCCATACTGGGCGAATGTATAGGCTGATTTGAGTCTTTTTGTTACACAGGTCTCATTGTATGTTTTGTCGTGCGCTGCCTCATTCACGTGCTTGAATTGTTTTCCTGAGTTCCCTGTTTGGATAAAACAAAACAAAACAAAAAAAAAAAAAAAAAAAACAGAGGTAAAAGAAATTATTTATTACGTATGTTTGGGCATTCAGCAGTTTCCTCCTTGAAGAGGAATGATTGCACTTTCAGGGGAGGAAACTCTGCTAAAATGGTTTTGTCTCCCTTCTGAAATGGCGTCTACTCTAAAAGTTTCTTTTAAGAGTAGACTCATTTTTGAGAAAGGCAACATGGTGTGCAGGAAAGCAAAGACTAGACGCATTTTGGATAGCCAAGGTTGCAAAGTTTCTTCATGCGCACAAGGAAGACTCAAACAGACTGCGCGGATGCGCAGACTGATTTGAGTCTTCGTTGGGCGCATATGTCAAAAGGTACGTTTTCTCACAGAGTGTCGAATATAAGTCAGTGGTAACAAACATTGTCTCGCAAACCAAAGTTTAGTAGGCCGCCAGAAGTACAGGTTGAGAACGCTTTGCTGCTATTAAGACAATTGTTTGTCTAATGATATTTGTTAAAACCCCATAAAAACAGCAAATGTTAAAGAAAATGAAAACATTATTTACATCCGTTCATCCTTTCAACGGTAATAGCCTGCAGACTTAAGACGTTAGTCTTCTTAATAGGCAATTTAGCGCAGAAGTAATCTAGTTCTAAATACAATACACGTGCACAGAAAATCGAGAATAGTCCTACAAGATTTTTCGGAGTAACCTTGGTTTTCTGATCCGAAAAATTTGGATTGTCTTGGGTCAAGGTTTTCATAGTCTGATTTTTGTGTTTTGGGAGTGCTTTTGCTGGTCAGATTTGTCTTGAGCCGCGTTATCTCTAATTTGCCTTTTCAGCTCAACATAATTATAAATCATTACGAAAAAACGCCCATTCAATTATATAGAAAATTTCACCTCCAAAAACTGAAAATTTTCAAATAAAAAATCTGATATATTTTTTTTTTAATTTCTGCTTTAAACATGGATTGTAGGTACTCGGCGAGGCGGTTCTAACGAGTACCCACACTATATGTTTTTAGCAGAAATAAGAAAAATAATGTATACCCCTGTAAACCCAAATTTTACTAAATAAAGGGGGTCCATATTATATAGGCATGTTTTCGTGATGATAGTCTAAGTTTTTTTCTTTTTTTTTTCTTTTTTTGTCTTGGGAGTGCTCTTACTGGTCAGGGGTGTCTTGGGCCGCGATTTCTCTAATTCGCCTTTTCAGCTGTACACAATGATAAATGGAGTTTCTGAGGAAGGGTAAAAATTACGAAAATCCAGATTTCACAAGGCACCGAAAGAAGAAATGATCAGAAACAAACAATGACAAAACATAGGGTATAGTTGCACAGTCTCAATTTCCAACATACAAAGAGGAACTGCAGCAAATGAACCGCCTTGAAAATGGTCAGAAGAAAAGCTAAAACTATTTTGACCAAGTCGAAACTACACTTTGAAATTGCGAATATATGCTCGATCCACAAAGGGTCCTCTACCTCATCAGTGAAACATCACAGAAACACAAATAATCACAAAACTGCAACGAAATAACGTAGAAGTCTCAATGGTGATTTGAAGCCAGAGTAACCACAAGTTGAAGCAAAGTGGGCCCGACCACAGATGTGAAACAATATGAGGAAGGAGCCGTCATTCAGTCCGAGGCCGTCTCAGCGTCATAAAATTTAAGAGGGAAGAAAAGTTGTTAGTCGTAACTGCGTTACATATAACAACCTTGCTTGCATGTTAGCATATACCATTATGGTATAACCTATCGTAACTGCTTTACATGTAACAACCTTGCTTGCATTTCAGCGTATACATGTACCATTCATGGTATAATCTATCGTAACTGCGTTACATGTAACAACCTTGCTTGCATTTCAGCGTATACCATTCATAGTATAACCTATCGTAACTGCATTACATGTAACAACCTTGCTTGCATTTCAGCGTATACTCTTCATGTCATAACCTATCGTAACTGCGTTTCATGTAACAACATTGCTTGCATTTTAGCGTGTACCCTTTACGTTATAACCTATCGTAACTGCGTTTCATGTAACGACCTTGCTTGTATTTTAGCGTATAACATTCATGTTATAACCTATCTTTTTGTAAAGCCATTTACGAACACTATTGAAGACAGTCGCTGTGCTGATTTGATTTTAATAGACTTGGAGATAGGTTTCCAGTCATGGATTCGTTTTCCCATATATAAGAGACTGTCTTTTTTATTCAAATGACAAAACCTACAGTAAGACTTGTGCGATCAGCATCCTCGCAGTGTGATCAGAGTCTTTGCTGATCGCATGGTCCTTCTAAAGCTTCCGGGCTACCTAAAGAGGGAAAAACGAAACTCCTTGCCATAATGGATGGATGTACAGGCTGATCTTTGCTGATCACATGAGTCTTATTATAGGTTATGTCATGCGATAGCTCATATTATAATGAAACTACTGTCTAGGATGTTTATTATTATTATTATTATTATTATATTTATTATTATTATTATTATTATTATTATTATTATTATTTTATTTCTATTAACAAAATCTGGTCTCGAATTTGCTATCACAAGTTCCTGTCTCCGTCATCATAAATCAAATAGTCGCTTCCAAAATATGGTACGACAAATAACCTCCATTTTGTTTCTCTGATGCCAGACTATATTCTCGGTAAGTCCCGGTCTATTTTGGGAAATGAAAGTATATTGCTATCGCTGGTGACATTATTGGTCTGTGCGAGATGGTAAAAGACAATAACTGTCCTGTCACTAAATGAGATATATAACTGTTTGTGAATTACTTTGAATTATTTGTAAATGCCTCTTCCTTTGCGTAATAGGTTTTATGGTTGACGGTTGATGGAACCATTGTTTGCGAGCATAGCGATTCGATAACTACCATTTTTTGGCCGAACTATAAGTGTAGTCTAGTACACCGGAAGTTTTGCAGCTAAGCAGACGACATTTGGAAATACTGGTCTTATTTTCTTTCCAGAAAATAGGCTTTGACATTTCATGCAAATTGTCTCCTTGAAAGACAATTTGCATGAAATGTCAAAGCCTATTTTCTTAGAAAAATAAGAAAAATATAATCAATTTGTCGTCTGCGGAATTAGTCCAGAGAGTGGTTAATGTCAAGCGCCACTGGAGTTCCTCCTAGGCTGCGTTCAGTAGAGTAGAAATGTCTCGTCCTTTATGTAATAGGTACAGCAATTCGATAGATACTATTTTTTGGCCAAACTGTGAGTGCAGTCTGGTACACCGGAAGTTGTAAAGCAAAGCACGATGGGTAAAAATCTCAGCAGTCGAGTTTGAAATATTTTTTTTCTTATTTTCTCAGTAAACAGCCTTTGATTATATGCAAACTGACTCATTAGGAGACTATTTGCATGAAATACCAAAGCCTACTTTCTGTAATGATTTTGTCGTCTGATGAATTAGCCGAGAGAGTGGACAAGATTAAACTCTTCTGAGTGTACCGGGCTGCGTTCACTAATGCAGAAATGCCTCTTTCTTTGGGAAATAGGTTTCATGCTTTACGGAATCATTGCCAGAGCTGCAATACCAATGTTTTATTGCCTAGACTAGCTCCTAGACCTTGATGTCATGTTTTATCACTCCTTACTATAAGCTGATTCAAAAATATGTATGACATCTTGTATAGCCAGTCTCTAATAGTTGGTCTCTGACATCAAGTTCGGATATCTCCAAGATTAGTTGCTGCTATCAAAAAGGTGAGGCAAGCAGTAAGTAGTAGATGGCCCTTAGTTCATTAAGTAAATTAATAATTATAATTGGTTGATGAAAATAGTATTGACATCCGACAAGTAGTTAGTCTATTTTCTGCAAACGTTAAGTGCAGTCTAGTACACCAGAAGTTTAGCATGCTGGGTAAAAATTTTAGTAGACGGCATTTTTTTCTTATTTTTCTAAGAAAATACAAGTAGGCTATGACACTTCATGCAAATTGTCTCCTAAGGAGACAATTTGCATGAAGTGTCAAGGCCTACACAATATGTGTAGGTGATAGGTTACCGACTCGACACGATAAAACCTGTGTTGACTCGGCCGCAAACCTCCTACCCCACCAAATCAAACAAATATTTTCTGACATTGCAGTTTAACTGAAAGTCCATGGGATTGCAAACCGATTCATGAATTTGTGTTTTTAAAAGCCGATTTGTTAATAGAACATGAAATCATAACATATTTCTACCATTTACGGATACAGGCATGTTAATGTAATTCTGAAAGCCAATGCAAATTAGTGCTGTCTAGATGAGCTGTAACGTCATTCAACGTGCTTTCGGACATATACGCCCGGCGAAGATTCAGATCAGCCTGCACATGCGCACAGTCTGATCAGAATCTTCGCTGGACGCATTTTGGATAGCCAATGTTGCAAAGTTTCTTCTTGCGGACAACGAAGACTCTGATTAGACTGCGCGGATACGCAGGCTGATTTGAATCTTCGTTGGGCGCACATGTCAGAAAGGTGTGTTTTCTCACGTTGCGGCTCTGTTGCACATCACATCAGAGCTTCGGCTCTACTAAATGTACCTTGATAGGAAATTTGCAATGATTCAGCTAAGCTTATCTGAAACTATCCCTTCAATATCTGCTTACAGAAACATTGCATACCATAAATTACAAGAAGAACAGTCAGGGCCTTGATCAGGCGGCGTGGATGAGCAACTGAAATGAGCCTTTACCGTGCGCGTATTTCATTTGTTCAAACTTTAACACAAATATGGTTAGGAGTTAGGGTATCCGAACAACTTAGGATGAATACGGTATATCTATTTTTGATATAGTTGTGACCTTTGATCGACATACTGTATTATATACAATGATCGACGGCCTATGAAAAATACATCTAAATAAAAACTGGGCATGGCCGAAAGTAGACAAATGCAGACGTCCATGATGGACAATGCATTTGATTGGATTAATTTAGTAAAGCCAATATTTGATGTTTAAAATTATGTTTCAACTATGGGCTAAATACCGATGCTAGGCCATATATTTTCGTATTGGAGGAGATTTTTTTCTCACGGGACACTTATATTTCCCATGACAAAGTTTGTTTTGTGCACCTTTCACTTCTATCTGTTAATACGAGACATTTATACTCGTATTTTCCATGGCAAAGTCTTTTTTCATGACCGATGTCATCAACGTACAGACATACACTGTCTATATATAGTTTGGGAGATTGTCACTGCTAAACGAGGTGCTGAATTTGACGAGTACCGGCGCGTCAAAACCGTTCCGGTGGCTGTTTACAACTATTGGGACTATTCAGATAACACCTTCATATAAACATTAAGAATCATTCTAATTTTGCGTTAATGCATCATTGCATGAATTACGAGTGAAATAGTTTTGTTTTAGGTCAACAGTATGCTATATGAGGAAACAGGGTAATTTGATTATGGGGAAGCTTAACGTTATAAGTTCCAGTTTAGACAAAGTGGCCTTGAAGGCATTACAAATATATCCTTGAACAGAATTATATATTAAGTAATCCGACCACAAGCACGTCTTCATAGCACCAGACGACAAGTACTTAAGGCTTAGCATGCTGGGTAAAAATAGCAGACGACAAACTGAAATATTTTTCTATTTTTTCCTAGAAAAGCAGGTTTTGACATTTCATGTAAATTGGCATGAAATGATCTCCATTAGAGACAATTTGCCTGAAATATCACATCCTCTTTTTGGTTAACTTTGAGAAAAAATATATCCGCGATTTGTCGTCTGCTGAAATTGTCCAGAGAGTGGTAATGGTTAATATATCTGATTCGGCAAAAAGAATTGCTTATGTTACATATAATTACCTTATATATGAAAAAGTAGAGCTCCACGCATATATTTCATCACGAAAACATGCCTATATAATTTTGACCCCCATAAACCCCACTTTTATGTAGTAAAACTGGGGTTTACAGGGGTAAACATTATTTTTCTTATTTCTGATCAAAACATAGATTGTGAGTACTCGTTAGAACCGCCTCGCCGAGGCGGTTCTAACGAGTACCCACAATTTATGTTTTGAGCAGAAATATGAAAAATATCAGAGTTTTTCATCTGAAAATTTTCGGTTTTTGGGGGTGAAATTTTCTATATATTTGAATAGGCGTGTTTTCGTAATGATTTACCTTATATATGAATAAGCAGAGCTCCACGCTTATTTACTAGGGGACATGGGGATTGTAACATTTTGTTTCCATTAAGTTTCATGAACAGACTCAAAAAGCCGTCTGGTAATTTCTGTTTTTGGTTTGTACTGTACTAATAAGACGTTGCAAACCAGCACGCCGGCGATTGTATTCTGCATGCACGGCACGCTGGTTTGCAACGTCTGATTACTACATGCTCGTACATACAAAACAATACTTCTTCAAATGCAGTGCATGCCTTTTAAAATTTAAAAAAAAAAGAAAAAGAAAAAGAAAAAAAAAAAAAAGCTAAAATTGCTTTTCAAATATACAATTTTTAAAGGTATCTCTTAAACATTCCATTTCAACAAGTTTAATTTAGCGCACTTTGATTGGTCCAAAGCAAATTCTAAACGAAAACACTATTCACACTGCGTTAAATCCTCTGAGCAGGATATTGGGAACTATTTTCTTGGTGTAGATTTTCCAAATAAATAATTTTTCTCACATTTTCAATGTTAAAATGACTAAGTTGGAATAATATGACATGGATTTTATTTTCGTGGATTTCATTAATATGTGAACACCGAACACTCATAAATTTACCATAAAACAATTCGGGCTTTATTCAGTTTGTGAATGGTTCACTGGTGTTTAGCACCAATTATATCCAGAAATCCACTCCCATGTTACATGTAAACAATACAAATCCTGTCATTCAAATGTCCAGCGCATTATTTTAATTTCAAATTAACAGGACAAGTACATGAAAACTACGCATGGGCCACGCCATGCAAAAATGTGTCTTCGGGCATATGCGGGCAGCGAAGGCCCAGCTTAGTCTGCGCAAGCGCGCAGTCTGATCAGGGCCTTGAGTAACCGCAAACAGAACCATTGTATACTACAGAATGTATGCATGGAGAGCAAAGGCACGGATAATACTTTGCGCATGCGCAGGATGAGCTGAGTGCGAAGTTGCGCATATTCGAAAGCACTTTTTGCTTGCCACGGCCCACATAATATTTAAGGAAGCATCTAAAGTTCAGTCAATAAGGAGAATGGATACACTATCAGGACAGGCAACTTGTCAAATTGTTTTGCCTCCCTTCTTTTAGAAGGAAGGCAAACAATTTGACAAGAGTTGGGAGGCAAACCAAGAGTTGCCTTTCTAAAAAGGAAAGAAATTGATGTCCATGGAAGCAAGTTCCCTTCTTTTAGAGTAGACCTTTTTCAAAAGGCTTTTAGTGCGCTGGAAAACAAACAGAAGTCACACAAACTGTCTCTCTTGCATTATGACGAAAATTATACCACTGTATCCAGTTCCCTTGTGCAAAAATATGAATACCTCCCAATTAGGCAAACATCAGTGCCTCCGCAGAACTGTTGTAATCTATCAAAAGCTACAGAAAACAAAAAAAGAGCATTTGTCATGCCACTGAAAACAGTCAAGAAATCCTCTTTGAACGACATCTCACGAAATTTTTACATTTGAAATATGAAGTCAAACCGACTATTACCGGAATGCATCGGTATTATTGTCAGATACATTCATAATAGTGTCAGCTGCCATCTTCGAAAATAAACCTTAGCAAAGTAGCAAAAAGGATAGACCCGGTCAGGCCAGCTTATGCACAGACCCAGATTGCCCTGTGCATACGGACTGTAGGATCAAGGTCAACGCCATTTGTTACAAGTTTACAGATGCCATATATATATGTTCAGACATTGTGGTTATGAAGACAATGGCCTAAATGTGCGAATGTGCGCAAATGGGCTGCGTTAGGCGAAAAAGTGCCTTCGAACATGTGCAAAATACGCATATTCAGAGCACCCTGCGCATGCGCAAAGTATCATATGAGGCTTTGCTCGCCATTCATATATTCTGTAGTAAGCAATAACTGTTAGCGGACAGTGAACGCCCTGATGTGACTGCGCGGACGCGTAGGATAGTCTGGGCCTTCGCTGTCCATTTGCCCGAAGACACGTTTTCGCATGGCCAAATGTGAACCTGGGAATCTCTGCCATATTTCAAAAAGGGAAAAAAAATGTGTTTTTCGTTTCGTTTCAAGCTACGACGGTTATGACTTTCAAACATAATATTATTAACATAGTTATTATCCTGCCTGTTTCTAATTTCTACTGAGTGACATGATGCAGTTCGTTTTGTTTTTTAATAAGCCCGTCGAAACATAATTCCGGACTTCCATGTCGGACGATCCTTTTTTCAGGCTACCGTATTTACCCTTAGCATATAGACAGACAGGCGTGGACAAATAGAGCATGCCCAGATCATACGCCGCAGAACGCGGCGTTTGATCACGGCCTACACTGTTTGCCACACATTCAGCAATGGTTCAGACACATCAATAGATAGTAGAATAGACTTGTTGAAATGTTAGGACAAGTATGGTAAGAAGATAAGGTGTCCAAATATTTAGGTTTTATATGGTAGTTCATGTACAGTCAAATTTCAATGGCTCGAACATCTTTCCCAGTCGGCACACAACGTTAAAATGACGTCGTATCAACGTCGATGCGACGTAATCACGTCGCATCGACGTTGATACGACGTCATTTTGACGTTGTGTGCCTGCTGGGTTGGGACCATGAAAATTTGTTCGAGACATGGGTAGTTCGAGAAATTGAGTGTGATTCATGGAAGGAAATTGTGATGATTTAAGAAAGTCTTTTCGATCTATACAATATTAGTATGTTGATTGTACTCATTAGAATCGCCTCATCGAGGCGATTCTAATGAGTACACACAACATAAAATTTCATGATAAAATAAGAAAATTTCCTTAAATACTTGTTTTCTAGAGCTATCGGAAGTATTTTGTAGGGACTTTGAACGAGTTCGAATCAGCCATGATAAACGAGTCATCAGTTTTCGAACAATTAAGGTTCGACTCTAATTCTGTAATGCTGGTACGCTAGCTTTAGCATACGCAACCTTTTTTTGTGTTTTGTATAAAAAAGAAGGTAATATCGTTCATTGCTTAGGTACATATAGGCCGTGTCAAGCGAAAAAGTGCCTTCGAACATACAAGTAATACACAAATTCAGGTCATCCTGCGCATGCGCTAAGTACCATCCGAGTCTTTACTCTTCATTCATACATTCTCTAGTATCAAATGATTCTTTTAGTGGACAATGAAGCCCCTGATCAGACTGTGCGGATGCGCAGGCTTATCTTTGCCTTCGCTGTCCGCATCTGCCCACCCGAAGACACGTTTGTTTTCGCATGGTGTGTCCCATATTATTATCACCGTTCACTAATGCTAAAATCATTACGAAAACATGCCTATTCAAATATACTGGAAATTTTACCACCAAAAAATGAAAATTTTCAGATAAAAAATTCTGATATTTTTCATATTTCTGCTCAAAACATAGATTGTGGGTACTCGTTAGAACCGCTTCGGTGAGGCGGTTCTAACGAATATCCACAATCTATGTTTTTGAGCAGAAATAAGAAAATAATAAATACCCCTGTAAGCCCCAATTTTACTAAATAAGAGTGGGGTTTAAGGGGGTCAAAATTATATAGGCGTGTTTTCGTGATGACATCTGTATAAAAGTTAAACAATTCAAGTGCGATCACATGGGACACATCTTATGGACGGTTTTTTCGATAAAAACAGAAAAAAGTACGAAAATTACCTTCAGGGTAGTTGTATGATTGACCAGGGCGGAAAGTGACATCGACACCTTACCTTTTTCGCACACGGCTTTCTAAACAACATCGAACAAATCGTTTCAAAACACGCACTCCTGTCTACTCCCTACACACCCTAATTTTCCTGTGTGTCAAGCAAAAACCCAGGAATTGATTAGAAACATATATATTTGAGACATTTTTCAATAATTACAGCGTTCATTTCTTCAATTCCAGCAAGTCCGCATTTAAACTCCGCCCACAAGTAATTTTGCATTCCGGAAGTGGCTAGTTCACAGGACCGGAAGTATTTTGATTGGATGACGTAAATCAAAACTTTGACGTAATTCAAACCAGTACTTCCATCACTGGGAAATACCCTCTGATATATATTGAACCGACAAGGCCACTAATCATCTATGCCGTGAGCACAAAGATCTTGGTCTTCCCTCTTTATAAATGATGCGCAACACACGAAAAGGGTGTTTATGCATTTTACGCATTACGAAAACATGCCTATTTAAATATACTGAAAATATTACCACCAAAAAATGAAAATTTTCAGATAAAAATTTCGGATATTTTTCATATTTCTGCTCAAAACATAGATTGTGGGTACTCGTTAGAACCGTCTCAGCGAGGCAGTTCTAACGAGTACCACAATCTATATTTTTCAGCAGAAATAAGAAAATAATGTATACCCCTGTAAACCCCAGTTTTACTATATAAAATTAGTGTTTAAGGGGGTAAAAATTATATAGGCATGTTTTTGTGATGGGACAACATAGGTCCAGATCAACGTGCGCATCTGGGCATTTTAGTTCGTCAACATATACTACATGTACAATATCCATTGATTCTGTAAGCGGTCAACGAATGCCCTGATCAATCAGGACCCGCAAACTGCATATGGGCCGTTTTCGTGCATTGCGTATTAAATGTAATCAGCATCGGATCCCCGAGTTGATCGTAAGGGGACTTTGATATGTATGGTCTATTTTCCGCCACTTTTGATAAGTTAACTTGTATATATATTCTTACGTTTATTATAATTATTATTATAATTGTTACTACTACTACTACTACTATTAATATTATTATTATTATTACTATTATTATTATTATTATTATTATTACAGTCGAACCTCGTTATCTCGAATTCGCTTATTTCGAATTACCGCTTATCTCGAAGTGAAAATCTAGTCCCTGTTTTAACATGAAACTATGAAAACAAGTAACAAAATAATGTGGAAAAGAGGAGAAATTGCTCCTATAGAGCAATATCTCCTCTTTTCCACATTATTATATATATATATTTCTAACTTCAGGAGTCAAATTACATATTCATTTGTTTAATGTGGTTGTTCAATTTATTGTTTTCCTCACTTTCTCAACTCTGATATGTCGAGATACGGATATCTCGAAGTGTTTCAGTGAGTCCCTTGGAATTCGAGATAACGAGAGTCGACTGTATTACTATTATTATTATTATTATTATTATTATTATTATTACAATTATTATTATAATTATTATTATTAATGTTTATCTATTGTGTTATACTGCTCATCTAGTACCTATCATTCATATATTAATATTGCCAAAATTGTTTCAGGAGATGATTCATATACTTTAAGCTTTTTATCAGATCCTTTACCATGTAATATTGTGTGAAGAGTTCTAAATAAATACTGTTTAAAGCAAGTTAACTTGTATGGCTTCCTGATTGTCTTCCTGTACATTCATCTCTTCTGAACATGGGGTCTACTCTAAAAGGAAGAAAGGGAGCAAATTCGTTCCTTTTCGAGTCGACCCTTTGTCCCGGCCTCTGTTTTAAAGATAAACCTCTTTACACTGCACTCTGAAGTCACAGCGACAAATACAGCGCCGTTATAAATAACAGTTACCTGGATTTCGTACAAACCAGTGGTTTGATTCAATTGGTGAACAATAATTACGTGGAAAACAACCTTAAGGAAATTTTGATGTATGTATACTTTGGCTCGATTGTAAACAATCGACCCAATAAAAATATAAAAGGTTGTTTTTGGAGACAAAGGACACAGAAAAGAACGAAAAAATCAGAGACACTGTTTTATTAATTCTCTCCATATGCAACCCTCTAATTTGCGAAACTACAAGCGCCCCTAGCACCACTTAAGCGATACTCGATTTTCAAAGCAACCCATTACGAAAACACGCCTATTCAAATATGTAGAAAATTTCACCTCCAAAAACTGAAAATTTTCAGATAAAAAAACGTTGATATTTTTTTTTATCTTTCTGCTCAAAACATAATTTTTGAATACTCGTTAGAACCGCCTCGGCGAGACGCTTCTAACGAGTACCCACAATCTATGATTTTGAGCAGAAATAAGAAAAATAATGTATATACCCCTGTAAACCCCAGTTTTACTATATAAAAGTGGGGTTTAAGGAGGTCAGAATTATATAACCATGTTTTCGTGATGAGAAGCTCTTCAGCGAGCAGTCACAAAGCTCTCAAAACGAACGAACACTAGAACAACCGCCTGTGAATGGTAAGTAGCGAACATTTTACTGGTACCAAATCGAAGGTTTATCGCAAGACTGTATCAAGTCAAATGGTTGTTTCCCCTAATACTTAATCTCCTCACCATGAAGGCGTTATGAAGATTACAACATTTCTTTCTGTAAACAATGGAAATTTAGGTGCCATTGCTCGTATGAGCATTGGCACCTAAATTTGCATTGTTTACAAAGGGGTCAAAGTTGTCCCTAAACAAGGGTTTCAAAAATATGTTTGAGTTAATACAGTCTTGCGCTCAACCCTCGAAATCTTTATTCGCACAATCTGCGCTGGGCATTTGTTCCCCGTTGCAGTATTATTACATACTGTAAGATACATTGATGAAGAGAAAAGGGCCTAATTAGGTGCGCGACAGATCTTGGCTTGTGCTGTTGCAACAAAGAGTGACTCAAAAATAACGTGGCCTGACCCAGCGGCGTTGCATACAACGTCATGTCATTGCAAAAAACGTTAATACGACGTTAAATACGTCATGGCGCTGGATCGACGTTCTGACGTTATATAAACGTCATGTGCCCGTGAGGGAGGCTCTGTATCAAGTCAATCCTGCTACGTGATACAGACTGTCAGATCGCGTAACTGCAGTAAAAATGTGTTCATCAGATACCTTGAAAATTAATCTTTAAAGCATCGTTCTTAGCAGCAACAGATGACATTAACATCATGTTTTTTTATTGTTCCGAAATAAGTTTCGACATTTGTTTCATGCTACAATTTTGAATGGGGCTGTCTTGACTGTTTGGAACAGTTACAGAGACGGGAACGGTACGCGCATGTTGCTTCCGCTTCTTGACGTTAGCGTTAACAAATACATTCTAAAAGTAATGATCTTGAAAGCAATGAATACCCTGACAAAATATCGAAAATACGGAGCCATCAATTTTTCCGTGCTAGACTAGCTAATTTTTCGGCCATTTAGGTATCATCAGTGACCCTCGTAAATTTAAAAGTCTCGAACGGCTCAGCGACCACAAAGAACACCCATGTTTGAAAGACTACTACATATAAGGGATACTTTCTTACGATACTGTTCACTGACTTGCAACCAGATATTTATAATGCAGGGAAAGTGCATATAAAACCAGAAAAGATAGCAGTAAAATGGTAATGTTTTGACAGAACTAATTTGATAACTACAACATTCAAATGATACACACGGTATAGCTGTCCTTGCAGAGTAATATTGTACAATTTGTGAGATATAAATTTGACAGACATAAATCAAATCTACTTTAAGGCACCAAAACTGGGGCTGTATTTGAAGCAAACACGAACGTGCGCATTTGGTCAGAGGGTTTCGTTGAAAAAAAAATCCAATACTATATTGTTATTTAACAAGGTATTTCGTATTGGGCCAGATACAGGTCCGAGGTCTGCTGTGTTACTTGGCCAATACGAAATTCCTTGATTAATAATATTACCACGGACCTTTAACTGGGCCGATTCCACATTCCCTACAGCAGATCTCGGACCTGTAAATGGGCGCACACGAAATTCCTTGATTAATAACAATTTTAATTAAATTCGCTAAATCTAATGCCAGTAAAAATCTAAACACATCAGAAAAATACAAAACATTAGGCCTACACAGTGATTGAATCTTTTCATCTTGAAATTGTTCTGACAACAGTACCTATCTAAGAACATCATCTGCTAACACATTCATCATATCTTCGCCAAACCGTGCGATTTTATCTGACATTCGCACAGAAGTACTTTTCGAGTCCAGTTTTTGTTTACGTCTGCGTCTGAGGAAGAAGGTCAAGGTAATTTATGATGACGCGATTACTTAAATAAACTAATGCATTATTTTTTGTTTTTTTGTCACTTTTCTCGTTTTTTTTTCGTTCTATTTCCGATGAAGTGCCCTTTTTGCGATTTTAGATTTGTCATTCAATAGACAATATAGACAATAACAGAGCATAGCCTAGAGGAAGATCCAACAAACCATGACAGCATCACGAAAACACGCCAATATAGTTTTGACCCCCTTTTATATAGTAAAACTGGGATTTACAGGGGTATACATTATTTTTCTTATTTCTGCTCAAAACACAGATTGTGGGTACTCATTAGAACCGCCTCGTCGAGGCGGTTCTAACGAGTACCAACAATCTATGTTTTGAGCAGAAATATGAAAAATATCAGAATTTTTTATCTGAAAAGTTTCAATTTTTTTTGGTGGTAAAATTGTCAGTATATTTGAATAGGTATGTTTTCGTAATGGACATTACCCCAGCCACAGATCAAAGAAAGGTAAAGCAACCAGGTCCCTCTTCACTAACAAGATAATCACAATGCCACAGGGTCCAGAAAACACAACATAAGGCAACAAACAGGACAGAACATGAAAAATCCCCGCAGTGAGCAGCCATCATCAAGAAAACATACCTATATAATTTTGACCCCCTTAAATCCCACTTTTATATAGTAAAACTGTGGTTTACAGGGGTATACATTATTTTTTTTATTTCTGCTCAAAAACATAGATTGTGGGTACTCGTTAGAACCGCCTCGCCGAGGCGGTTCTAACGAATACCCACAATCTATATTTTAAGCAGAAATATAAAGAATATCAGAATTTTTTATCTGAAAATTTACATTTCTTTTTGGTGGTGATATTTTCAGTATATTTGAATAGGCGTGTTTTCATAATAACAAGGTCACACAAAGAATAAAAAACACCAGAACGACCGCCTTAGAACGGTCAGTATTAAACACTACCGGAGGTTTAAATCGATTTATTGGTGCCAAACCTTCAAGTGTTTATGTAACCACTACATCTTGGTTACACCTATCATTGGCTACTCCACGCGTTTATTAGGTTTGTGGGAATCGCTTCGAAATCGCCGTTGGACGTATATAGTAAGCAAGCAAGCGCGACGACTGCTAACTGCTATCCTACTTTGGTCTGTATAGCCATTTATCAGGTCTAACGTTCTTGTATAATCTTTAATTACACAATACAAATGTTGTAATAAATATGGGAAGATTCTGTCCTTGAATTGTTGTATCTCCGTTTTTTAAAACTGCAATTTCACTTTTTATCTATTCTTATAACGCTGAACATTCTGGGAAAAAATCAGCTGCCGACAATCTGAGTTTTTTTTTTTTTTTTTATTATTTTTCCTAAAAAACAGGTTTTGATATTTCTTGCAAATTATCTCCATTGGATACAATCTGCATAAAATGTCAAATTCTTTTTTCTGGGGAAAATAAGAAACATATCATCAATTTGTCGTCTTTTGAATCAGCCAAGATGAATCAGTAATTTCTCCTTTGTTTGAATATACGGACGTTCTAACGAAAGGGTACCGGTTATCCAGAGTACTTATGTGACTGTTTTATAGCCCCACAAGTTGATTTTTAGCCATTCAATTCAAGATTGTTTATGTGTCTACGGAATAAACCCTTGTTAAATACAGTGGTATAATTCTAAATATAATTAAATATAATTAAATAGGCCTGTTTTCGTAATGAGTTGTACCTTCAGACATGTATGCCCAACAAAGATTCAAATCAGCTTAGACCCTGATCTAATGATTCTGTTGTAAGCGAACATAGACGACCCAGATCTAATGATTCTGTTGGAAGCGAACTACACTGATCTAATGATTCTGTTGTAAGCGAACATCGACGACCCTGATCTAATAATTCTGTTGTAAGCGAACATCGACGACCCTGATCTAATGATTTTGTCGGAAGCCAGCATCGACGACCTGTTATAACGATTCTGTTCTAAGCGAAAATCGACGGCCCTGATTTAATGATTCTGTTGTAAGCGAACATTGACGACCCTGATTTAGTGATTCTGTTCGCGTAGGTCAGAGTACGAAACTGCGACGCTGATCGGGGCCTTCGGTATCGACAGATACCAAAAATACACATTGTTGCTTGACAAGACTCATTTGATGCTTGAAGAATGCACATTACCGCTTTTTCTGCTTTTAGACCGTGCCTAATTTCCGGTCTTCCTTGTTATGTCTGCGCGCAAGTTCATTATCAAATATAATTAATGGGGGCATCTTCCGAGAGAAAACGGCTCCCGTATGATTTTACCATACGTAGAAAACAGGGAATGGAGAAATATATAACAATAAAATGATAATGTTTTACTGACTATGGATTTTAAAAGATTTCTTTGTCCAAGTATGGAAATCATGCAAAATCTGAAGCGGTATCATATTAAATTGATACAGCTTTGAGGAATGATGCAAATACAGAAAAAAAAATACAACATTTATTTTAAGTTGGACATTTAATAATTTGAATAGCAATTGTGAATATCTATTAACCGACTAGAATAGTTATTAACCGACCGACTAGAATAGTTATTAACCGACTAGAATAGTTATTAAACGACTAGAATAGTTATTAAACGACTAATAATAGCCATTAACTGACTACAGATGGAAGTAACACATTTCTCAGATAATTGGACCGCATCACTTTAATGATGCATGGCATGGGGAGAACGGCCCATGCACAATATTTCAACAGCCATGTTTTTAACTCATAGATTAACCTACATTTTAAGACTTTCTGATCCCGATCATCGCTGCCCCTTTACAGTGTCATTCCATCCTTTAGGATATATCAGCAAAGAGAATGTTTTTATCAGCCTGTGCAGATCTGGGGATTCGCTTTCGTATATGGCAGTCTTATCAGACTCGTCACCTGGCTGATTTTCGATAGCTAAGAATTCGAAGTTTCTTCATGCGGACAACGAAAACACTAAACAGACTACGCGGCAGCGCAGCTGACAAGGCTTCGTTTGGGGCACATGTAAGAAGGTACCTTTTCTTACGTTGCGGCTCGTTTGTTGCTGCTTTTGCATGTCTAAAGTTTACCGTATTTATAAGTATTTTTCGAACATGCATGTGTGGTTCCGATCAGATTCAGGACATTTGATTTAAGACGAACAGATACATCTAGATTTTCGACCATTTGTCACAAGGGAGACAACTTTTCTGATTTCCTGTTTGCTTTTATATACGCCAGTCCCCGTTTGAAAAGGGATATGATCTAAAAGACAAATTCTCTGAAATTCCTTTTAGGATTGATCCCTTATCAGAAGACAGTCAAAACAAGTTGTACAAAACTGTTGTCACCTTTGTAAAGTGTGTTGTTTCTTCTGAAGTAGGAGAAAATGCATTTATATAAATATGGTAGGCTTTAGACTACAGTCGACTCTCGTTATCTCGAATTCCAAGGGACTCATTGAAATACTTCGAGATATTCATACCTCGACATATCAGAGTTAAGAGAGTGAGGAAAACAATAAACTGAACAATCACATTTAACAAATGAATGTGTAATTTGATTCCTGAAGTTAGAAATATATATATAAAATAATGTGGAAAAGAGGAGAAATTGCTCCTTAGGAGCAATATCTCCTCTTTTCCACATTATTTTGTTACCTGTTGTCATAGTTTCATGTTAAAACAGGGACCAGATTTTCACTTCGAGATAAGCAGTAATTCGAAATAAGCGAGCTCGAGATAACGAGGTTCGACTGTATTTTGCATGTCCATATATTGATTAAAACAGTATTTTAAAGCAAGAACCAGACAAACAAGTTGCATTATATTTACTATTACAATATATACGACTAAGGGAATAACAATTAGTTGTTGAACGAGTCTGAGGAACTGCTATATAAATGCCGGGTAAATATTATAACTTGGACATTTAAAACATTTTGTCGTGTAGACATGCCGCAACTATGTAGCTGACACATTGCAAACACTTTTCGCAGTCAATAAATGTTTTAAGTAGTATACTGTCTCGTCTTAGATCAAACTGATTTTCATGCAACGCTTCTTGAAGGAGTGTTATAATTGTTTACGCCCATGGGCGTAGACAATCTCAGTGTTTACCATTGCGCCGGAAGCACTTCATCATGAAAACATGCCTATATAATTTTGACCCCCTTAAACCCCACTTTTATATAGTAAAACTGTACATTGTGTGATAAGCGTAGACAATGATTTTTTCTAAAAGCTAATACTTATTTCGTATTGGACTTTCTAAAATATGTTCTCCAAAAGATCATTTTTTATGCTCACAAGAAAGACTATTACTTTAATTTGCTAATTTATATGGTTGGAACGACACAGCACATCAACAGTATATAACATCAAAGCGCTGAGAATGCGTCTATAGGCCTCTATAATAACTAATTTGAATTTACACTGAAATTAAGAAAAACACACATAAACAGTATACAAATGTATTTGTAAAATAAAATTTGAGGAGAATACTGGGTACTGAATATCCTTTTTTCGGTTTTAAAATCTTTTCAGTGTCAAATGCCATATGTAAATACTTATATCATATTAATAAAGTCTTTTTTGGTACCTGATAACACCTTTTCGGCCGTTTTCGGTGGAAAAAGTCCTTTTCGCTATTTAGTAGGACCCTGGCTCGGGTTACACTTTTTATCCAAAGCTGTTGATTTGGCAGATTTTACTGGAGTATTCATATTCATCCGCCGATATTGTACTTAGCAAAAGTGTTCTTTGGTTTTGTTTATTTATTCACTATTTATGTTATAAGCAACTGACTATATAAAACTTGTGTGTTTGAATGCAGAATTAAGCGTTATCAGCTTTAGTAAGGAACTACTTATTCGGTAAATATTAGTCTGGTAATAACAGGAAAACGGATTGTCGAAATGTGTATGTTAAATCTGGTGGCGGTTTGGCAGCCGCCTCAAATAAGCATTTGCGACTTTTGTCATTTTGTATCAAAATGCACTCATCACGAAAACATGCCTATGTAATTTTGACCCCGTTAAACCCCACTTTTATATAGTAAAATTGGGGTTTACAGGGGTATACATTATTCAAAACATAGATTGTGGGTACTCGTTAGAACCGCCTCTGCGAGGCGGTTCTAACGAGTACCCACAGTCTATGTTTTGTGCCGAAATGTGAAAAATATCTGAGTTTTTTATCTGAAAATTTTCGGTTTTTGGAGATAAAATTTTCTATATATTTGAATAGGCGCGTTTTCGTAATGGCTTCACCTGAACATGAACGTTTTAAATGCTGATGTTTCGTTAATAGCAACATTGTCAAAATGCTAATGGCAGGAAGTTGTTCAAGCATTCAGATATGTTATAAAAGGATGGTTTGAAATAATTATATTTACCATAAGGTTCGTTCATTCATCTAGACAGCCATTATTGAAACTGGCTGATATAGCGATGTCAGTTATTTTTTCTACAAAAAGGAAATACACTGATGTCTGAGGGAAGGGAAGACTAGAGGGAATGGAAGACTATTGTTTTGGCTACATACACGTACTTACTGTTGTGTTTTACCTTTTTAGATAAGCATCTGACTTCACTGCAGCTGGTGTTAAGTGCCGTGTGGCGACCGTAAATCGTCTCCCCGTACTTCACCATAGTGCAAATTATATTTTTAATTCCTTTGGGATCATTGAACCATTCTGATTTCTTTGAAAATCGAATACTACTCGCACCAGTGCTAGGGGCGTAAGCAACTTTGCAAACTACATTGCTGAATATGAAGACTTAATAAATCCGACTCCGGTTTTGGTTCTTTCGCGTATTCTTTGCTTCCAAAGGCAACCGTTTAGATTTTTATTTCACAGTGACTGAAGAGCAAATGTATTGTTAAGGGGAATAGATACTCTTTCAGGGGGGATCATTTCTGTCAAAACTGATTTTCTCCTCTTCTGAAAGCGAGGTCTACTCTAAAAGGAAAGTATTTGCTCCCGCGGGAGCAAATGCTTTCCTTTCAGAGTAGACATCCTTTTCAGAAGATCCCGCGGGAGCAAATGCTTTCCTTTCAGAGTAGACATCCTTTTCAGAAGGTCCCGCGGGAGCAAATGCTTTCCTTTCATAGTAGACATCCTTTCCAGAAGGTCCCGCGGGAGCAAATCCTTTCCTTTCAGAGTAGACATCCTTTTCAGAAGATCCCGCGGGAGCAAATGCTTTCCTTTCAGAGTGGACATCCTTTTCAGAAGGTCCCGCGGGAGCAAATGCTTTCCTTTCAGAGTAGACATCCTTTCCAGAAGGTCCCGCGGGAGCAAATGCTTTCCTTTCAGAGTAGGCATCCTTTCCAGAAGGTCCCGCGGGAGCAAATGCTTTCCTTTCAGAGTAGACATTCTTTCCAGAAGGTCCCGCGGGAGCAAATGCTTTCCTTTCAGAGTAGACATCCTTTTCAGAAGATCCCGCGGGAGCAAATGCTTTCCTTTCAGAGTAGACATCCTTTTCAGAAGGTCCCGCGGGAGCAAATGCTTTCCTTTCAGAGTAGACATCCTTTCCAGAAGGTCCCGCGGGAGCAAATGCTTTCCTTTCAGAGTAGACATCCTTTCCAGAAGGTCCCGCGGGAGCAAATGCTTTTCTTTCAGAGTAGACATCCTTTTCAGAAGGTCCCGCGGGAGCAAATGCTTTCCTTTCAGAGTGGACATCCTTTCCAGAAGGACTTTCATGCGCAGTACCACCAACAGGAAGTCACAAAAGTTGATGCTCTGGTAATGGCGGAAAACGTACTAAGTGGATCTAGTATCTTGAAGAATTCTTGTGGAATAAAGAAAATCTGGTTTCGTGCGTCCAGTTTATCAAATCTGCTTGTTCTAAACACAAAATAAACACTTTGCCATATTACCTGATAGATCTGATCAAACGATGAAAAAAAGGGTGCCATCTTTACTATCCTTGGTTTTCCTTTCATTTGTTTTTAGATCAAGCATTATACTCTATAGTACTGCCGAAGTTTTGTTAAGCTCGCACTTTCTTCTCCCTAATATAAACGTGTGAGTATTCTGAAGGAGACTGATTTTGTGTCTCTTGTTGCCTATTTATATGTAAGTTTGACGCCTGACTATTGCTGCCTTCGGTTGGATCCATTGTGGTCTTAGTTGTACTTTTGTTTTTGTTATGGTTTCAGTTTGCCATGGGGTCCACTACCTTGGTTTGTGCTATTTTCATCATGAAAACATACCTATATAATTTTGACCCCCTTAAACCCCACTTTTATATAGTAAAACTGAGGTTAACAGGATATACATTATTTTTCTTATTTCTGCCCCAAAACATAGATTGTGGGTACTCGTTAGAACCGCCTTGCCAATGCGGTTCTAACGAGTATCCACAATCTACGTTTTGAGCAGAAATATGAAAAAAAATATCAGAGTTTTTAATCTGAAAAATTTTAAGTTGTTTGGAGGTGAAATTTTCAATATATTTCAATAGGCATGTTTTCGTAACGGTGTTTTACAATGGACCGTACGCGGTCCTAACACTTATTTGTATTGAAGCTTCACCAGAATTAAGAGGCATATCTAGATAGAATAAAACTAGTTAAAGCCTCCAGTAGTTTTTCTGCTGACCGTTCCTGACTGCTGATGCGCAGAGCGGTTTTTATTGGTCGCATGCTTTCCTACATGGCTTGTTATATCCTCTTCTGGTATTGTTGTTTTCATGTAGCACGCTCTGTGCAAAATGAGCAGTCGACAAACTGATATTCACAATTTCTCTTTCAGAAAATAGGTTTTATACTATATTTGGCATTTAAAGCCAGTTGTCACTTTATTCACATGAAATGCCAAGCATATTTTCTGAAAAATAGATGTTTTAGAGTGTCGTCTGCTGCTCGGTCTATTTACATTCAGCAGATGAAGGTCATATGGGTTACATGGATTGCTGCTTTCAGATTTGACAGCTGCACGATTACGGCAGCATTACTTGCAGCTTTGCAGATTGAATGTGTTTAATGACTTTTTCGAAACAAGAAACACGTGTTTATTTGAGCGGCGTTGCTAGAAAAAAGGCGGTGTGGACTTCCCATCGAGCCAGTCTTTCAGTGCTCATGCCCGGCCTCTTAGCATAGCCACATGTCTAGGTCTTTGACTGAAGTTTCTTCTTAGCCTACAACTTACGTATGCCAGCAGCATAGGTTCTGGCGAATCTGCGCAGATGCGCAGGTTCGCCTGACCTTTTGCTGTTCGCATACGCATATAACGGCTATTTTCCTCTGACACTGCTTATGTAATTCTTAAATTCGTAAATTGAAATCAACATCGTTTCTTGTTTTTCTGACCCAGTGACTGCTATTGTAATGGATTGATCACGTAGACGACGTGCATGCATATGAATTATTGCTGCACAGATCAGAATAAATAAATGAATAACATTTCTCATAACTTGTTTTCATCATGTATTCCTCGACTCAAACAGAAAATCGTCGAATTATTTGTGGATGAGGCTGTAGCTTTGTGGTTCCAGCATTGCTTTCTGTTTTTTTTCTATATGTGTTGTGATGCTAGGATTGTGTTCACCGTCTTCAATAGCTGCCCACTTTGTTTCTGTTTTACTAGTTGTGTTGTCATGCTAGCATTTTGGTCACCTTCAACAGCTGTCCATTTTGCTTTCTGTTTTACTAGTTGTGATGAAGAGTGGCATCGGGACCTAGGGAGAAGTTAGTCGGCTGTAAAAGTGTTTTAACTCCCTCACCCCCTAGCCCCCCAGCCCCGGTGGTTTATTCTACTGACCGTTCTAAGGCAGTGGTCCCGGTGTTAGTCTTACTTTTTGTTGTTTTGGGGTTTATTCTGCGAGGCGATTTGTTTTAAATCTTGCCTTGTGTTTTTTTTTTTCCTTGTGTTTTTCAGTCTTTTAAGCATTGCGATTACCTTGCTTGGGGAAGAAAGAGCTAATCTTAGTGCTTTTCGTACGTTGGTTTGATTTTGTGCTTGTTTGGTTTTGTCTGTTTCCTCTTCCTCTTGGTGTCTGGGAAGGGCTGCGGCTTGTGATTGCGGCACTCCCTGGAATTTTTTCTTACCTTTTATAACGTAGTGACGCCGTCATGTCCCGTACACTGATATAAGTCCTTACCTGCCGGCACAATACATTGAAATTACTTGTAAACAGGGTATCGTAACGCATAATATACTAGATAAATTGTAAAAGGAATGTTCCTAGAGAACCACACACACACACGCACGCACGCACGAGATGAAAGCATCTCAAGTGTTAAGTGTCGGAGACTTTTAGGTTAGATTAGGTAGTTTGAGCCTTTTAAACATTTAAACTTTTTATGCCCTCCGCCATTCGAAGAATGGTGGAAAAGGCATATAGTGTTACCCATGTCCGTCCGTCCGTCTCCGGCGTTAGCAATTTGCGTTTAAGTTTTTCAGGCGTTAGCATTTTGCGTTTAAGTTTTTCAGGCGGGGGCATCCGTGTCCTTTGGACACATTTCTATTTAAACCTATTAATTAAATGTATGCATTCATTTCACCAAAATTCACTTCATCACGAGAATCCATAATTATAATTATATATAGGCATGCATTTGCTTAACTAAAACAGTGAGTGAACTAGTGAGGGTACCACTTCCATGCCAAATAGGAAACTATGTCTGCGCGTGCCCTCGTTTCTTCAAATGTCGCTGGGAATTCGTAATGTAACGATGTTTAACGTTATAGAAATTTACTGTTTTATTGCATTGGATACATCTTATGTGATGTTTGTATAGTTTACCAAATGGTACTTTATCTATATCATGCAACATTGATTTCGGAACACTGTGTCCGATTACTGGATCTCTCTGAATCTCCTGCGAACAGTGCATATAAAATGTCTTTTGTGACTTTTGAAAACCATGCTGCGTTTGATATTAATGGCCCTTGCAAACGTTTTTTTCACAAACCAAATTGCCTCTTGTGAATGGTCATTGTAAAGTAAATAAGAGAACCTAGGAACTAATAAAATCAGATCCACATCAAGCCCCCAACACCAAAGAGAAAGACAGACAAAAACAATAAAGCAGCCATAAAATGAACAGATGACGACAAGCAGAGTTGGCAACTCTTTCCCCAAAAGGTGGGAACTCTGTTACTCAAACTTAACGGAATATATAATCAACTTACAAAATTAGTAAAAGTTTAATATATTAAACGTACATATATTATGTAAACCCGTCTCATGTGGCCTCAAATATAGAGATCAGAGCCCGGTTGTTCAAAGCATCGTTAGCTTAACAAGCTCGTTAAGGGTCATTTCGTTAACTGTTTTAGCAGATTCAATATACAATATTCTGATATTTTTTGCTGAAAAAATGTGAGTAGCTTTTGCATTTTTTCAGCAAAAAATTTCAGCATATTTGCGTATCACTCGATGTAAATTTTAACGAATCGTTAACTAACGACATCGTTAGTTTTGAACAACTGGGCCCAGCTGTTATTCTCGTCGATTAGTCTGAATAATATGGTGACTACATTATATCTGTTTCTATCTATTTTATACAGGACAGAAACTATAACGTCAACACAATATTAATTTCATATCCTTACAAGCAACTCTTATATACAGTGGACTCTTGCCATCTTGAAGTCCAAGGGACTCTCTGAAATACTTCAAAATAGCCCTACCTTGACGTATCAGATTTGCAGAATACAGGAAAAAAATAATCGAACAACCGCATCTCAATATGTAATTTTACTCCTGAAGTTAGAGATATATTGAAAATATTGTGGAAAAGAGGAGAAATTGCTTCTTAGTAGCAGTTTCTTCTCTTTTCCACAATATTTTTTACCTGTTGTTTGATTTTCATATTTTAACAGGGACCAGGTTTTCACTTCAAGATAAGCGGTTATTCGAGATAAGCGAAATCGAGATAACGTGAGTCGACTGTAGATGTTATTTACAATGGTCGTAATTGTGGTTACGCCAAAAGACAATTCAAGGAATAGTTCTCGAACGCTCGCAACGGGCTCGCAACGGGCGCTGAATACATTGGCAGTCGAACGGAGAGTTTGCGAGCATCCGCAAACCTTCGACAACCGTGAATTCCTTTCGGGCCGAAAATGGTCCGATATAGATTTAAGCAGAACGCTGACTGGGAGAACAAAACAATACTAATTCTGATCGCCGCGTTATAAATTGAGCCAGGGCGCAACATTTTCTACATAATCGCATGTGCACACAGCAAAGTCTCAGATCAACCTGCACATCCGCGCAGTCTGATCAAAGTTTTCATAGAGGACTTTTGGCAGGTAATGCTCCAAAGCATCTTCGAGCGGACAGCGAAATCTCTGATCAGCCTGATACCAACGACGTACGAAGAAAATGAATGAAAAAAAAAAAAAAGAAAAAAAAAAAAAAAAAAGAAAAAAAGAAAAAAGGAAATAAATAAACAATTGCAGATGATCTGTTAGAACTTTTTAATTTGTATAATTAGGCTGCGACAAGCACACTGTATCTTGAAGTATATGCGAATGAGTGGGTTTATATTAGCTTGTACTTTCAAACAAGCTTACCAGAGCCTTTGCTGTCCATAAGAACGTTCCACGAGAAAAGTATGAATTATTTGAACAAGTCTCTTTTTCTCTCTCTCTCTCTCTCTCTCTCTCTCTCTCTCTCTCTCTCTCTGTATATATATATATATATATATATATATATATATATATATATATATATATATATATATATATATATATATATATATATATATATATATATATTTTATTTTTTTTTTTCCCCTGATTTCTTTACATGTTGATCGTAACATTTGCTGTATGCATGTCCTCTAAAGCAATCAAGAAACTAGGAGCGTATGAGTAGCGCACAGAATATTATAACTGCTGGCACTAATCTGTCATTAACATTATTTCCGCTGAATTTGGCTTAAAAAGTCATCACGACGTTTTGATCTTTTACAGCTTTGGGATCACAAAATGATGTAAGTTTTCCCTTGATATTTAAGAAAGTCAATGTGGCACCTGCTAATTGATTAGACGATACAGAAAAATAAGCCATATGTTCTCAAGGGGACCGTTTTTTAGCCAGACTTATTATTGTTTAACTATTTTTAATGCCCTGGTCTACTTTGTTTTTATTACACAGGGTTCTCACTAATCCGCAAGGATCGCTAATTGCAATGTATTACAACTCTATAGTGTGCAAAACCATTGAATCAAAAAAAAAAAAAAAAAATAAAAAAATAAAAAAATAAAAAAATAAAAATAAAAAATAATAAATAAATATATCTATATATAAACGAGTGAGTGTTTTTTTTTTTTTTTTTTTGTAGACAGAATTAATTATTTAGATTTCTTATGATGCTCAAGGAATGTCATGACAAGACTGTGATTGCAGAGTGTCAGGCTGTGTTTAATTTATCCAGTATATATTTGTGCCTTATGGACTCTTGCATGCATACATACATGAGCCGCAATATCAGACAACGCACATTAGGACATGTGCCCAAGAACAGATTCAGATTCACCTGTGCATTCCCACAGTCTGATCAGAATCTTCACTTGGTGCATTGTGAATATTCAAGGATGCAAAGCTAATCTGACTCTTCGTTCGGCGCACGATTCCGAGGTACGTTTTCTCACGTTTCGGCTCACATATGTCTTCTCGGTTCAGTCTCGTTCAGCCTATGCGTCTACAGTCAACCCTCGTTACACCGATACTCGTTAGAACGAAACAATTCGTTATAATGACAATCTGAATGTCACGAAACCTTCGCTTAAAAGGAGACAGTTAATGAGAAATTATGCAAGAATATTGCTCTAAAACTTCAAGCAACATATGTTTTGGATATTTGTTAGAATCGCCTCACTGAGGCGATTCTAACAAATATCCGAAACATATGTTCTGTGTGGAAACAAGAATAAAACAAATTATTTCTTACAGATCATTCTGTCCATATAGGATCTGTACAACATCAAATTCATCTTAATGGCAACATCCTTGGGAACAAATACTGTCGTTATAACGAGGGTTCACTGAACAGATCGTTGATCCGTTATACATTTAGGGGGAATGGTGCAAATACAAGACAGGTCCTGATAGCATTACAGCGGTGAGAAGGCACCGCTGCACATTTACTGCAAAAAATCACACGATAGACATTTTATATCGCGCATCTAATAATTAATAACGTACTGCATTTCCCCCTAACATCACGAAAACACGCCTATATACGAGGGATGTTCGAAATGAATTGCTTATTTCTATCTGGAGACTTCAAATTTCAAGTTAGCCCAAAAGTACTCATTTCATGCCCTCGAAGTACTCCCCGTGGCTAGAAATGCAAAGTTTCAACCGATGTATCCACTTCTTGAAGGCGTCACGGTACGCTGATTTGGGCACAGTAATAAGGTATTGATGAATAGCAGATCCAAGTGCCTGTCGGGACTGGTATTTCCGCCCAGCAAGGAATGCTTTCAATTTCGGAAACAAAAAGAAATCACATGGGGCAAGGTCTGGGGAATACGGTGGGGGGGGGGGGGGGGTGGGGGCGGGGTTGAGGCAAAACAGTTACTTTTTCTTTCTTCAAAAACGCCGTAACTAATGCGGAGGTATGAGCTGGGGCATTGTCATGTAGAAGACGGACATGTTTAAAACCAGTGGCAGGGCGTCGTTTCTGATAATACTTTTTCAGTTTCTTCAGTACTACGTCTTTGTAGTACTTTCCGCCCTTTTGCCCTTTTTCACTGGCACTTTTATTGCCGCTCCTTCACCAGAGAAGAAGATTGCATACAAAACCTTCTTTGTACTCAAAGAACGTTTGGCAATTATTGGGCGTTTGCTGTGTTTAGTGGCCCAGATCTTATTGCTAACCTTTCTGACGGGCTCAAAATAATGGACCCAGGTTTCATCACCTGTGACGACATTGGCAAACTGCTTTTTGTCATATTTTGGAAATATTTGAAGCAGCTTTTTAGCCACTTTAACCCGTTGCCTCTTTTGCTCGTCAGTCAACAGATGTGGCACCCATCTAGCAGTAATCTTTCTGACTTTCAAATGCTTCTTCAAAATAAGGTGAACCGTTGATAGTGATATGCCTACCTTTCGTGCAATATCACGAACTGTAAATCTGGCATCTCCTTCAATGATTTCCTTTATTTTGGAAACGATTTCTTTATGAGATGCAGATTTTGGCCTACCTGATTTCGGTGCATTTTTGATGGACTCTACACCAGACTCAAATTTCTTTTTCCACCGCCGAACTGTGTCATAAGACACACAAGAAGGTCCAAAAACAGTAGAAATTTCAGTCATCAGCTTCTTCAAAGAACAACCAAGTTTTGAGCGAGCTTTGATGTAAGCCCGTATTTCATCTTTTTTGTCGACGCTTCTACCAACCATTTTTACTGCAGTGGTCAATGACTGCGTGTATTCAAATGGCAAATTTTATGTCTTACACTTAGTCTAACATGTACATTTATACACCATTGTGTAGATATTGAATAAACCTATACAGGTATGTATTGGTTTTTATCGTGCCTCACGTGGATATTGAGCTAGAGGACAATAAGCAATTCATTTCGAACATCCCTCGTAATAATGACCCCCTTAAACCCCAGTTTTATATAGTAAAACTGGGGTTTACAGGGGTAGACATTATTTTTCTTATTTTTGCTCTAACGCATAGATTGTGGGTACTCGTTAGTACCGCCTCGGCGAGGCGGTTCTAACGAGTACCCACAATCTATGTTTAGAGCAGAAATATGAAAAATATCAGAGCTTTTTATCTGAAAATTTTCAATTGTTTTAGGTGAAATTTTCTGTATATTTGAATAAGCGTGTTTCCGTAATGGTATTCGGATAAAAATCCTTACTATACTTAAACATATATTTGAACAAATCTATTTTATAATCTGTTCATGTGAGCAAAACACCTGAGTGAGCAGCAAACACTGCGGAACTAGATCAAACTGAGTTTTGTGGGTCTGCCCAGTAGTTTTTCTACTGACCATTTCAAGGCAGTTCTTCTTTTGTTCAGCGTTTGTTTTGTCATTCTTTGTTCCTAATATCTCCCCCTTTTTTTGTGCCTCGGGAAGGCTGGGCGTCGTGATTATGGCATTTCCAGGATATCTTCACGTATTGGTTTGATATGCTACAAAAATAAAAATAAACAATACGAAAGCACAATATGCAAACACAATTAATAGCTTTTATACAAAGTGGGTATTCAGAAAGTGTGTTTCAGGAACTTGATAGCGTATAAACATGTCTATGTACTTCTGCTGATGAGAAGTCTGTTGTTGATAAGAACTATTACCATATTAGTACTGAGCTTGCATTAGGTATCAAATACATCAAGACAATGTTTCCCACTTTATACTAGTTGCCTTAGTTTATAGAAAACATTTTATTGCTATTCTAGTCAAAGCCCCCCTACTGAATGTTCTACACTATTACCCAGTCAGCATTCTACGTAAATCTATATCGGACCGTCATCGGCCCGTCAGGGTAGCTGACGGGCCGATGACGACCCGATGTAGATTTATGTAGAATGCTAGCTGGGTAGTGGCCAGCCTCACTGCAGTTAACCTTAGTCCTGCTAAATTCGAATTTGTCCTGCCTTTAAAAAACAATGTCAGTCCAGATCAGTTTGCTTTGTGCACTGTTCGGCATTAAGTATGTAAATTTGCATCAACAACCTCGATCAAGTAATTTGATTGGCTAAAAATTTGAAGTGGGCGTGGCATCTTAATTTATTCAGCATGACAAGGGTTAAGAATCATGTAATTAAATGTTGTCTGCGGCGAGTAATAATGATAACAAATTACAAACTATTTGGTCAATTATAACTTTAAGTAAATTTCTGTTTGTAGGCTGATTTTTGGTTTTTGCTATTCGCTGCTTTGCTACGAACAGTCGACCTTAAATGACTCGAACTTTTTTTAACCATGGAAATTTGTTCTAGACATGGGTAGTTCCAGCGCCAGGTCAGGAGTCAAATGGGAATTCGATCTTCTATAAAAATAATGGTGTGTTGAGTATACTTATTTAAATCGCCTCGATGAGGCACTACCTGGACTTTTTTTATTGTTGCATCTAACTACATATGGAATCAACCTGCGATTAAGCGTGGTCTTCGCAGTTCGCATGTACCTAACACCATCCTATTATTTCACATGTTGGAGGTTTAGATCCCAGCTAGCATTCTACGTAAATCTACATCGGGCCGTCATCGGCCCGTCAGCTACCCTGACGGGCCGATGACGGCCCGATATAGATTTACGTAGAATGCTGACTGGGATATAGTCGGCTTCTATACAGATCATCAGACCACGCCTACAATGGGAGGTTGAGGTATGATTATTTTGTCCGGCGCTATGTTTTCCATTGTCTTTCGGAGCTGATTATTGACGATTCTAATTTTTCTATCAATATGTTTTAATTCATTTCTAAAAAATAAACTTCTTTTAATTCGACCATCCAAGTAATAGTTATGTGATTACTTATTTGAAAATTTAGACTCTTCGATCCCTATGCACCTGTGGTGCTTTATACAATTCACGTGACATATGTATGTTGCCCTTATGTCCCAGTTTGTCTTAATGAGAACTTTTGAGCCATTTATAGTGCATTTGGAAATGCACGCATGTTTCCTGTATTTGACGTGCAGGGTCATTCAATAATTTGTCTCGAAGAGAGACCATTTATGTACATTTGACTCCAATCTTACTTGTGAATGAGTAGGGGAGAATATATTTAAGGTATCCTTTTACTTCGCTGGAAGGGGAATAGATACTCTATCAAAGGCAGCCAAATCTGTCAAAATGTTTTGTCTGCTTTCTGAGAACGGGTATACTCTAAACGGAAAGACTTTGCTCCACGTTGGAGCAAATACGTTTCGTTTAGAATAGGTCCCTTTCAGAAGGGGGTCGGTGTGCTCGAAGGCAAACAGGAAGTCAAACAAAAGTCTACCTAGTTCCAAATGGCGGTAAATATACCGAGTATATCCAGCCTCCATAACTGCACAGTTACAAAAATGTAAGTAAACATTACGAAAACACGCTTATTCAAATATATTGAAAATTTTACCAACAAAAATTGAAAATTTTCAGATAGAAAATCTAACATTTTTCAGATTTCTGTTCAAAACATAGATTGTGGATACTCGTAAGAACCGTCTCGGCGAGGTGGTTCTAACGAATACATATGTTTTTGAGCAGAAATATGAAAATAATGTATACCCCTGTAAACCCCAGTTTTACTATATAAAAGTGGGGTTTAACGGGGTTAAAATTATATAGGTATGTTTTCGTGATAGATACGCAGAAAATGCCACAATCACGACCTAAATCTTCATGAGCCACCAAAAGATGGAGAGCTGAAGAACAAACAATGACAAACCAAACGCCACGTATGGAACCACCGACGCACAAATTGAAGCACTGCAACAGAGGAATTGTATGATTGTATGAACCTCTTTTAACGCTATCAAATCTACATTTGCACAACAATTCACGGTGTGATTTTTGGAAAGAAACGTTAGTGAGCAGATCCTATTTTAAATAAGATGAAGACACAATACACACAAATAGCTGGGGATGCGAGAGGCTAGCAGCTTATACAATGATCCAAAGTACATTTTGAAAAAACAAAGTAAGAGAAAAGTCCAGGGAGTGCCACAAACACAAACCGCAGCCCTTCCCAGACCCCAAGAGGAAGTGGAAACCGAAGACAAATTAAATAACCTCTAAAACAAGACATGCTTAGTATAAGCTTAACTCATTTATGCCTATGTCCCATAAAATGAACCTAGGCAAATAGTGAAGACCCAGAGCAGACGCCGCAATGCATGTATGTCTCATAAAGATCTACACAGTTTGCTTTACAGATACAGCAAGCTTTGTAAAACGATTATAACAAATGAAAGCAGACACCACTAAAATGACAAATGGACCCCTCTGTTTGATAAGTTTAGAAGAGACCACAAGGCATAAATGGGTTAACAAAGCATTTAATCTGAGAATGTTTGTATTGTGACACATTTTGTAGGGATGGTGCTGTTAACCCATTTATGCCGAAATGGACTCTTCTACCCCAACTATTTGGACATGTCCATTTCTAATAACAGGGGTGTCTAGTTAGTTCTCATTATTAAGATCTTTTGTAGAAATTTCTGTAGATCTTGGAAAACACTGTAGTACTATTTAATTGCGTAAAACCATAGTATATATTAGAGTATCGTAGTTCAAGAGATTGTTATCGCTCTTTTCAGTCTCCACTCTTTTATTTTTTTATTCGATTCTCCTCTAGTCATTTAAGCTGCCATAAAATTGTAAAATGGTTGTTATTGTATTGCTCCTTATGTTGTTATCATAAGATAACCTAAGAGTATTGAATAAACTTGAAAACTTGAAACAATGTCCTTTTATGGGACGCTAGGCATACGGTTTAAGTATACAATATTTACAAGCAGAAATTAATCTTATCTCTAAACAGAACTATTGAACACAAACAACGTCACTAAATCGTAAAAGACGCAATACCAAATGACAGCTGTGACTCTAGATAACTTAAATTAATCAACCATACGCTATTAGGCCAATCATAATTACAGTTTAACCATATGTAATTCTGAAAGACTATGGCTGTGTATGTATTATTGTGGATCAAGGGAAAAAGTAGACAAAAATACAACCGTTCCCAGATTCAAGCTGGATTTGCAATCAGACTTCGAAGGCACATTTAAGAGAAAGGAAACACTTTCAGGGATGGTAATTCTGTCAAAATTGTTTGTGTTCCCTTCTTAAAAGGGGTCATCTCTAAATGGAGAGAACTTTCCCCAAGAGAAACCCCTTTATCAGAAAGCGCAGCTAAGGCTCTTAGTTGCGTTATGAAAACATGTGTTGTGGTACTCATTAGAAGCACCTCGGCAAGACACTTGTAATAAGCACAACATATGCTTTCATTGAGAAATAAAAAATATTAATCTAATAACATACCCAGCTCATCTAGATATGATTAGCATATTTAAAACTTAGTTTTAGTGTTGTTTGGTGTTGTGTTTTGCAGCAAAACATGTTTTGGGTTCTCATTAGAATGGCCTTACTAAGGCCATTCTAATGAATACCCACAACTTATGTTGTGCAAAAAAAGACAAAAATAACACTAAAATCATCTTCTTATCTATGCTTGTGAGATACTAATCTGTCGAGATAGCAACACGCAATTATAATCCAAACTTTCAACAAAATATTATTGAATAAAGCCATGGCAGTCTGGGTAAAAATTTCTGCAGACGACATTTTGAAATATTTCCTTATTTTTTCCTGAGCCTTGACAATGCCTATTTTCTAGGAAAAAAATAAGAAAATGATCACCAAATGTCGCCAGCTAAATATTCCCAGAGAGTGGTAATGGTAAGAGACAAACCTTATTTATGCATGTGGAGAAATGGGTCTAATCGCGAAAGTTATCAAAAGATTTGAGGCACAATATGGTTCCAAACTTCAAAATTTCAACATTTTTTATTCATCTTTTCAGATACGCAAATACTCGTACTTTTCTGTTCTACTATCGGTTATCTAGATCAGCTAACTCCGCATACACGCTACACTCATGTTTCTTTCAATGTAAAAGCATAGTTATTTTGCAGTTATGAATTAGCTCGTTAGAGCTCACAATTCTTAGTCAAAAAGTTTCGTACGATTAACATCGCACATCTATCAAAGTATACATGTATTTTGATTTTCAAGCGTTTAAGGTTTTTTTTTTTTTTTTTTTTTTTTTTCAGCGTAGTGGGATGCGGTACTTTCCATTTTTACTCCGGTTTTTCCGTAAATGCTTTAGCAAGAGTTGAAAGTTTGGTATGACTACTTTGGGCTTTTGGCTCGGCAAGCCAATCCCAGGTAAAAAACTACCAGGGGTTTTAAATCGATTAAAATATGGAATAGTAAAGAAGCTATCCAGGAAAAGCAATGGCCACAGTACGTAGCTACCAATGCCACAAAGAACGTCACCTCTGCTCAAGGTCGTTCAACATGATAACCACGGTCCAGATCAGAGTGCACGAACGCGTGGCCTGCATATGCTTTAATGATCATATGTTGTAAGGACAACTTTCTTACACCTAAATTAAACTCATGAAACGAGGAGTAGCTATTGGAACTACAAATTGTATACTTTAGAACCTATTGTTTCTGTTGCCACGAATCGGTTTAAAAACAAATAGAAAAAAGGTAAGAGAAAAGTCCAGGGAGTGCCACAATCACAAACCGCAGCCCTTCCCAGACCCCAAGAGGAAGAGTAAACCGACAAATCTAAACAAGCACAAACCGAACAAACGTACGAAAAGCACTAAGATTAGGTCTCTCTTCCCCAAGCGAGGTAATCGCAATACTAAAAGGACTGAAAAACACAAGAACAAAATGACACACGGAAAGACATACAACAAAACGCCTCGTAGAATAAACAACAAAGCAACAAAGAGAAAGACTTACACCGGGACCACCGCCTTAGAACGGTCGGTAGAGCAAACCACCGGGGGGTTTAAAGCACTTTTACAGCTAACTAACTTCACCCTGGGTCCCGATGCTACTCTTAATACAGAAATACATAAAAATTCGGTTCGCATAAAGGCTCCCAACTCAGTCAATGCATCAAAGCGAAAACATAAAAATCAAATTAATCACTATAATAAACAAAGACGAGTACTCATGGCTAATTCTACTGTATGCCAGAGTAAATGAAAACCAATAGTTGAACCACGGCGGGCCAATTAAAGGTGGATAGATATCTGATTTTAGACGGACAATCAACCCACAAAGGAACGAGTCTGTAATTCGTAGAATAACCAACCAGCTAATGGTTTGACGAAGTCGTATTAATATCACAGTGGACTTGACAATTAGAAAAATGTATGAAAATATGTATATGTCATAGATTTTAGGCTTACAGTCTGTTTTTATGTATCTTTAAATTTCTTGAAAGCATGTTAGTAATTTAGGCGATATTAGAAATATCTAATTATTAAATTCAAAGATCACGATGATAAAATAATAAAACGAAAGACACAAAAGAAATAAAATTGAGCAAGCTATTTTTATTGGTAATAATGTCTTCTGACTCGACAACCATTCCATAGATTGCGGTATGTCTAAATGGCGAAAAGAAGGTATCGTGCGAAGAAAGGCGCAGTGAAATTAGATATCATCTCTTACCCAGCGTTATATAGAATGGGTGTGACTTTGTCAAGGAAACTGTCAAAGTATCGGGTGTAAATTGCTCTTCGTTTTAAGAGCCACTTCTACAATATTGGAAAATTGCAAATCAAATTATCTACTATTCTTCGTCAATTATCTTCCTTTTTGAAGATTCTTCTTGTTTGTGAAGCGAGGAGATTTCTTTGATATTTGAACTGCTCGACATTATTGAATGGCCCTCGTACGATTATCTTGGAATAGTAAAACCAACTGACAGATTTGTTCTACAACGGCAGCTGCTAATTGTCGGGGTGCATTATTACTACTGCTGAACAAACTGGAAGAGAAGACCAGAAAACTTAAACAAAGTATTCCAGTGAATGACAGTTTCTCATTATTTCAATTGGAAACGCACAAAAAGATTGAATTGAAATTGCATAGTGTAAACAATGGAATTAGAATGGTCATAAATATTGGAATTAATGATAATTTTCATGTCAGAGTTTTTGCCAGTCGTTCAATATTTAAATGTTGATCGATTTCACGGATGCTGCGCCAATATAAAGACAAAGATTTATATAACGAATGGGTGAATGCTTAACGTGAAATCGCACGATTGTCCCTGTTCGAATTCCAACATTGTATCTTACGCAAACAGTTAAATATTCCACTATAAATCGGCCCAGCCGTGGGATTCACAGAACGATTTAGCGTCGTTAGCTACACTGGCCCCTTTGCCAGGAGAAACGCTTTTTGTGAGGCCGGTCCTTGGTGTGAGTGATCTGTATACCTAGGCCCAGTTGTTCAAAGCGTCAGTAGCTTAACGAGCTCGATAGTGGTCAAAATCTTAACTGTTCTAATAAGTACAATATCTAATTCACAGGTATTTTTTGCTGAAAAGATGTGAGTAACTTTTCCAAATGCAAAATGCAAAAGCTACTCACATGTTTTCAGCAAAAATATTAGCATATATGCCATATTTGGTGATCAAAGTTTTAACGATACGTTAATGTCGTTAGTTTTGAATAACTGGGCCCTGAGAAATAGATTCTAAAAGGAATGACCCTTGAATCCAATGAACACACACACACACACACACACACACACACACACACACACACACACACAAAGAGAAACTACTAGAAGCGTTAAGCTTTCTGGTTCAGGTTATCCCATTTCGGCCCATTAGGCCTCATCGGTGAACCTCTTCTGTGAATGGGCTCAATAATTACCAACGGACACGGGGATACGCTTTACGGGTCCTAAAACGGCACTGACACTAGTTGTGGTGAAGATGAATATATTAGAAATGCATTGGAATTCAGAAATGAGATTTTTTGCTTATGGATGATGATTGGTAAGAGAGAGAGAGAGAGAGAGAGAGAGAGAGAGAGAGAGAGAGAGAGAGAGAAACACGCTTACCCGGGTGTCTAGGAAATCCAGTGTCCTATATTTCGTTTCGGTAGGATATTGAATTTGGACACGCGAGCATGTGTGTATGTGTGTATATATGAAGCTTATCAAAATCATCACAAAAACATGCCTATATAATTTTGACCCCCTTGAACCCCACTTTTATATAGAAAAACTGGGGTTTACAGGGGTATACATTATTTTTCTTATTTTTGCTCAAAACATAGATTGTGGGTACTCGTTAGAACCGCCTTAACGAGGCGGTTCTAACGAGTACCCACAATCTATGTTTTGAGTAGAAATTTAAAAAAAATATCAGATTTTTTGTCTAAAAATTTTCTGTTTTTGGAGGTGAAAATTTCAATATACTTGAATAGGCGTGTTTTCGTAATGTTAAGCGACATGTACTGTGCACAGTATACATATATATAAATATTTTATATAAATATCTTTAGTAGCTTTGAGGCGGTCGTGCAGGCTTGCAAATCTGTAAGACGGACGTCCATCTCAATCAGCTGATGTTCTCAAAATTATTAGCTGTTGTCATTAGTTGATAATTCTGGTGTTGCTAAAGATCTCGATCATAAAACATACCGTTTTATAATAATATTATATGATGAAGAATCAATAAAAAAAAAAGAAAATAGAATAAAATAAATAAATAAAATAATAATGAAATAATAATAATAATAATAATAATAATAATAATAATAATAATAATCACCTTCTCCAAAACTTGTGGCATGTCATCTTATTTTATCTTTTTTTTTTTTTTTTTTTTATTGTTTGCTTTTTGTCTTCATTGATAGTCTGTTAAAATGAGAACATTTTAGTTGTATAGATTGTATGGATTGTATTTGTAGGTGGAACACTGTCGCAATACCATTGTTCATGTATGTATTACATGTATGTCCGCACGGGCCTTATAGCCTACTGGAGTTTGAATAAAATTCTATTCTATTCTATTCCAAATTGCATGTCCCTCGAGAGCAGTGAACACACGCACATAAAATATCGTAAATAGCAACAGTGTCAAGTTTTCTAGGCCACACTTGCTGATTTCCCTTATTCATCAGTCTATAGCCGTTGTTTCGTGAACAAAAAATAAGAATGCTCATTAACGGGAAACAGTAGCGCGTATTTCGCACGTGTCAATTACACTGCGTGATTTGATATGCATTGCTGACTATGTCAGTCATTGTGACAAACTACTCCACTCGTTGATTCATCAAGGACGATAAGAAAACCTTAATCCCTCAAATTCAAACATCTCAAACTGTATCAATCCTAATTATTGCATAAAAAGCAGTGTCGCAAGTTATTAACAGCCGTGCATTAACCGGCGAAAAGCCGTGTATTAACAAGGCAATTCACGCGCTGTTAATGCACGGCTACGCAACTATCAATATGCTCGTACCGGGGCCACAGATTTGCTGCCGTTACGAGATGTGTACTGCCTGGCCCTAGAACGAGCATAATCAGTGGAAAAATACGTTCGCGAGACATCGGTGAAAAAGTGAAACAAAATAATGCAAGAAATAACGCGAAATGTAGCAAATGTTTTCAGTTTGTTATGCAATAATAGCGATCGAACATCTTTTTTCAATGCATTAACATTCGCCAGGTCCGAAGGCCTCGGTTTTTCAACACCTCCCACGGGACCTGCCGAATGTTAATGCATGAAAAACCATGTCTGATTCCTATATTAGGAATGATAAACTCTGCATAAACAAATATCCAGATTGTAATCAGTATATTAAGCGTTCAAGGACGAGGGACCTTGAAATACGCTTAATTTGTTTAATGAGTCCATGAAAGCTTTAAACACGTATTTTATAATCAACTTTTGCGGTCCTTTGAGACTGTTGAATACATACATTTTTCCTAAAAATAAAAAAAAGAGAGAGTAACGCGCTAGAATGTTTCATGATCAGACTCATTCAACCCGAGTTGGCTTTTTTCTAACTTTAGATATTTCTCTCTTTAAGTTTGTGTTGGTGTTTAACGGCCCGGTCAACACTATTAAGAGCATATCGAGCTGGTCACTCAAGAGGTAGCAAAAGAAGGAGAGATGGGGAACAAATACTAACACAACAAACATCACATATGAAACCACAAACAAAGAAAAACTGCAACAGAGGAACCGCCTTGGAACGGTCAGCAAGATAACTACATGGGGGGCGGGAGGGGGGGATGGGGGGAGGGGGGGTAGTGTTAAACCAGTTTTATGGAGAAACCTCATCCTTAATTTTGATGCAGCTCCAAATACAACTATATGTTAGATCCACCTAGGGTCCTCTACCTCATCTGTAAAACATCACAGTAAAGACCCTGCGAAACACCACACTAAGAGTGATTATAAGGGCTTTGATCTTTGTGTGTTGGACTACGGGAATATACACTGACCTTATATTCTGATGGTTTAATGTTTGCAAGCGCAATAAGGTACCTTTTCTAAAGCGCCGATCGGAAGAAAAAGAAAAGGTTAAAAAGTTATACTTTGCAAGTTTAATCTTAAAATGGATTGGATAGATTCTCCATTTGGGGCAAATTAAATTAAAGCACTTTTACTTAGTCTGTTGCATTAAAGTATCAAATGGGACGCGCCATGCGTAAACGTATTTTCGGACATATGGGGGAAGCAAAGGACCAGATCATCCCATTATGAAAACACGCCTATTCAAATATACTGAAAATTTTACCACCAAAAAATGAAAATTTTCAGATAAAATTACTGATATTTTTCATATTTCTGCTCAAAACATAGATTGTGGGTACTCGTTATAACCGCCTCGTTGAGGCGGTTGTAACGAGTACCAACAATCTATGTTTTTGAGCATAAAAACGAAAAATAATACATACCCCTGAAAACCTCAGTTTTACTATATAAAAGTGGGGTTTAAGGGGGTCAAAATTATATAGGTATGTTTTCGTGATGCTGCTCATCCGCGCAGTCTGTTCAGGACCTTTGCTGTCCTCTAACAGAATCTTTTAACAATATTAAAAGTATCAATGGACAGCAAATGCCAGGATGAGACATTGCGCATGCAGAGGATGAATCTAAATCTGTGTATTTTGCACAAGTTCGAAGACACCTTTTCGCTTGGCGCGGCCCAAATGATCCCTCAGCGAGTAACCAATTTTCAAACTTCAGAGACATCTTAAATGATCCAGTCTGAATCCTTAAAACTCCCGTTGCAAGAAATGATTCCACCTTGAGGGGAATGTATACTCTTTCAAGGAGGTAACTATTTCAAACTGTTTTTGCCCCCTTCTGAAAAAGGGATCTGCTCTAACAGCAGAGAATTTGCTCCCCATGGGAGCAAATTCTATCCTTTTAGAGTAGACCCCTTTTTAGAAGTGAACGGATGTACAGGAAGACGCACAGGAAGAAACAAAAATTATCTTCCTTTTAAAACATGGTGGAAAACGTATCAAACCCCTTTAATGTATTACTTATCTGCATGTCTGGAAGGATTAATTGAACTGATAAACGCAGGAGCATGTTACTTAACTTTGTAGATAGAGGCGGAATTTGCACATAAACATTTGATTAAACTTTTATTATGGTAAATATTTAAAGTGGGGGACTGGTCGATTTAATGAAATTCCTATAAAATGTTTTAGATATCTATCGCACACCGTGTAAAAATGACCTCATACTGTGAATCCCCGACTAACGGTCACATCTTAACATCGGCAACCGCCCTATCACAGCCAATTGTTTAAATTCCCAACACACTATTTTTTTTTATAATTTACCTCTCTACAAAGGCTACCTCCGTACAACAGCTTGTTTTCTGCTTTCCTAAAGGTGGCTGTTGAAGAGAGGTTGCACTGTATATTAACAATTAACAGTGAAGTTCGGGATTTGATCTGTGCATATGCTAAATCTTTTAAGGGGCTTTGCTGCTTAGATGTCCAAGATGACTGTGTCCAGACAGCTTATACTCTTGTCATAATCCAGTCTTGCGCCGGTTGAGCTTAATCTTCGCCCTCCACATACCCACAGAAGATCCCTTTGACAGGGGCGGCTTTTATTGCATCAATTAGTGAAACAAAACAAAAATAATGACAGTTTAATTAAACGTTAATTACAATCAAAGTGGATGAGTGGATGTCTTCATCTGCTATCGTACAAGTAACTGAGCCTCTCCATGGGACAAAAGGGTATTTTGGACATGTTCGGACAGTGCAAGCGCAATTAGACTGTGCATAAGCGCAGTCTGATTGCGCCTTCGCTGTCTGTAAACAGAATCATTGGATGCTGTAGACTATGTTTGTATATAAAATAGCCATTATCTAATTTGATGACTTATCTGGTTATCTGTATCTTTATTCTTTGTATAACCCAGTAGACACCTCTTTTTCTCATGACGCGACTCTTATATCAGTTGTTTATAAGACATATTTCAATCTCCTTTCAAGATTTAAGGGGGAAAGGATATACGTTAGGGGAGGCAGTTCTGTAAAGACTGCTCTTGGCTCTCTTTTGGAAAGGGTCTCCACTAAAAGGAGAGTGTTTTAATGAACACCACAACATCATATTGTCTGAATAGTTTATTGAAATATGTCTTACCTAGAGCACTTTGTAAGAAGAATATATTTTACATAGGTGTGCTGGGTGGGGGCGGGGCCGTGCAGGGGCGCGGGGGGGGGGGAGTTCAGTCGATCCCCTTTGGACTCAAATATACACTTTCACGGGGAATTGGAATTGATTTGATAAAGTTGGAGTATTACAACATTAAATATTCACAAACCTTACTTTTTACCTTCCACTTCTCTTCAACAAGTCCATTTTACTACCTGTGTATGTATTTAAAATTGTTGGGTGAGACGCAAACAGTGTAAACCCTGATCAGACGCCGCGTTCTGTGGCGTCTGATCTGGGTCTTCACTATTTGATCCGTCCTATTTGTCCAGAAGTAGGGTAATTAGATCAAATCGATCCCCCACCCACCTAGAAATAATCCTGGATCGGCCCCTGGCTCCGTAGGGTGAATGCGGTATTCTCTACAGTATTGCGTGCCAATGCATTCATGTCAAGAAAAGAAACGCATAAATTGAAGAAAAGAGAACAAATGCTATACAACCTACTGACTTCTGAAGAATTACGCAGGCGCAACATTCTTCGTCTAAAAGCAAATCGTTAAATATCACATTCTAAATATATTGAAACGCGAAAGCAATTGCACAATATCTTTTGCAATTGGCATGTCGTTTCAGCAGTTTATAAAACAATTTTACAATAGTAAGCGAAGAGTCAAGCTGAGAAAAACGCAATGTAGAACGCAGCTTCTGATCTTTGCTTTTAGGGTAGGCCTCTTTTCAGAAGGGGCTTGGTGTACAGTATAGCTAACAGGACGTCACAAAATGTGTCTCCTTTGGCAGGAATGGCGAAAAGCATGCAAAGTTTATCCAGTCCCCTTAACATGCTCATGTCTTTATACAGTGTGAAGAATCCACGTGACCAAATGATGAGGTACACGGAGTTTGTTACTATTTTTAGCTCCGCATAAGGTAGGATTTTCTATCGAATATCTCTATTCATACCAAATGCAATTTGTTCAAATAAAGCACAGAGTATGCGGAAAATCACGCTCTTTCTGGTATTGTAAGCGCTATTCTGCGATCATGTCTATTTCTCGAGCACATTCGAGTTTTTTTTTTTTTTTGTTGTCTGTCAGGGCTACCGGGACAATATACATGAATTCTGACATAAACATTCTCCGAATGTTCTCGAGAATCAGACCAGACTGCAAACTAGTGCATACACCACCAGAAAGAGTTTGATTTTCCGCGTACTTAGCTCTTTATTTGAACAAATTCCATCAGATATAAATCGAGATACTCTAAAAAATCCTACCTGATGCGAAGCTAAAAATAGTAACATACTCCGTGCACTTATCGTAGTCATTTGGTCACGTGGATTTCCCACACTGTTATAGCTATAGGTCTTTTTCGAATTTTAAACACAGATGTGATGCGTGACCGCTATTGCTATGGGCGAATGCTCCTTGCGTTGTCTTGAAAAACCGTTTTGTTAAGGCAGACCGCTCATTGACCTGTATAATGACATCCCCCATACCACTGATGCAATATTAATATGCTAGGAAGATTAACTCTTACCTGTATAAATCTCGCCTCACTGACTTCATGAGGCTTAAAGTCAGGTTAGTTTATATTGAGAGCGTTATAGTAGCATATTTATATTGCATGTTATCATTGTTCCGAAATGACTGAAATAATGATGATGGGACGTCAACACACCAAACATTAAACATCAAATTTCAAAACTATTCAACAATACTGTCAAGAAAAAATTCTATCCATATGATTTAGCAGGCTTCTTCTTGTTGTAATGTTGCACCTTAAGGCATGTATATACATTATCAATCTGGGTATAAATCACAGTATAACCTCAATGGCTCGAACACGGATGGCTCGTTTACCGTGGATGATTCGAACTCTTTTTTTCAGTCCCTACAAAACTCTTCCAATAGCTCAAGAAAACAAATATTTAGGGATTTTTTTCTTATTTTATCATGGAATCATATGTTGTTTGTACTCATTAGAATCGCCTCATCGAGGCGATTCTAATGAGTACACTCAACATCCAATCATTGTGTAGAAATCGAAAAGATTTCCCTAAATTATTGCTATTTGCTTCCTGAACTGGTGCCATGATTAACCCTCAGTGGCTCGAACTATCCATGTCTCGAACGAATTTTCATGGTCCCAAAGGTGTTCGAGCCATTGAGGGTCGACTGTTGTATTTTGAACATTGTCCGTGCTAGCTATTTAAATTCATACAGGTGTGACATCCCTTATCTAGTGAATAAACTTGTGCCACAATTCAAGTGGAAAGTGTCAACCGTCTTTAAAATTCAGGAAAGACCTGCACACATTGTGCGACTATTTATTGATTCCAGATGACAGACGGGTCAACGTGATAAGACTATGCTTGATGTTAAGTGACTGCAGTTGGATTGTAACAATACATGTTCTGATAAAAAGCTGATTTATAAAAGGTATTCATTAATGTGTCAACAATGCACTCATAATGTGCTTGCATTTCCCCAACTCCTCCATATATCTTGGATTATCATATTTATACTTCTGGTACTTGTATATAGAAACGACATTTTTCCACTTTCATAATCCTTCTGTAATACGATTCATATTAAACGCTGTCGTAAATGATACAATTCATGACAGTTCACACACTTGTCGAATGATAACAGCGTAGAAAATGACAATCGAAAAGCGGTAAGCTAAAGGAAAACCAAAAGCGCAGTTACGCACCTCATAGCTGGATTTTGATCTGCGTATTCTTAGGTTTCCCTTCCGCTGATTCAAGTAGGGCAATTGTCAGTTTCTGGCGAAAGAATGTGCACAATACTGGTTAACTGCTTAGAGGACTAAGCCTGCCCAGTAAACGTGTGGTTAGGTAAACTGACCGCGCTCGACATGACCCTAATGGATTGACTGGGCCGTAAAACATCAACACAAACAAACAAACAATTCTTAGGTTTGACACAACTTTGCAAGTTTTATAAGCATGCAAATTAGCATGTTCTCGAGAACAGGTTTTGCCATGACGTTGTGGACGTTAATTATGATTTCGCATGGATAACAAATTCCTATAGAATTAACACAAACAGTAATATACGATGCTGAGAAGAGCAGGCCTATTTTGTTCTTGCCATAAGTATCCTAAACCTAAATGATTCCTAAGTAAAGATAGAATAGGACACATATTAATTATCTATTTACTAATCTAGGAAAGACAATTGTACTATTTATATGTCTCCTATTGTAAACCTGGTGGCCTTTGTTTGGTTTCCGTTATACATGTATCTTGGTAAGGATAAAATAAAATCATAAGAACATGTACCGGAGGTTTCAGTTTATAGAGTATAAGCCTGATTTACCAAAGCCCGTAAAACTGACAATGATGGAATATCCCCTTTATTCGGCGTTCTAAATTTATACCAAATTTATACCAATTTGTTGTTCTTTTTATAGGAAGAAATGTCAATTTTGAAAACACATACACTTGTGAATACAAACATTAACCAATTAATACTTGGTGTCCCATAAAAGGGACATTGGCACTTAGTGTAGTGTAGGGATCAGACGCCCCAGAACAAAACGTGTCGTCTGATTAGAGTCTACACTGTGTTTGCATTAAGTACAGGAAGTTCTATATTAAACGAAAACAATAAGAACAAACCAGACAAACCTTGCATTAGTTATAGACCTGTGCAAAAACGGTAGAAGCATCCATGAGGCATTAATGGGTTAATCGATGAATTGTGCTATTGTGGTAGCGAATTCATTACTGACTACATGTGTTTCATATGCAATCAGCATAACACGGACTGGCTGTCGTTCTGATAGGAGATATCCTTTTCACTAAAGAGACTTCATAAAATTTGGATATATGAAAACGAGCTGGATTTGTGAATTGGAATACGGTTCGTACTATAGTATAGAACATGCCCAGAAAAAGCCACAATCAAAGAACATAGCCTACCAAGGACACCGAGGGAAAGAGCAAACAAGCCATGACAGTGAGTAAACAAGCCACAAACCAAAGAAAACCTCACAAAGATAACAGTGATCATAATGCTAGACAGGATCCACTTAACACACCAAGACGACGAACAGAACAAAGCATGCAAAAAAAAAAAAAAAAAAAAAAAAAAAAAAACCCGCAGCGAGCGGCCAAATGGCCACTCAGAGCACAAAACACCGCAAGCACCGCCTTAGATCGAGTTACTACAATAATAGAAACTAGTAATTACGTCATCGTCAAAAATACTATTTAACTGGAAGAAAAATAATATAACATACCATTAAATGGAAAAGCGCAATATAGTTTAGCTACAATAGACATATCCAGGCTAGCATTCTACATAAATCTATAGCGGGCCGTTCTCGCCCGTCAGCTACCCTGACGGGCCGAAAACGGCCCGCTATAGATTTATGTAGAATTCTTTTTGGGATGCTGTCCTATCATAGCTACAGATAAAAGGAGTAGCTAGAAAATGATTTTTCTTATTTCTGCTTGAAAAGAGCAATACACCCTCGTCACAACGGAACATGCTTTCCTATCATAGCTACAGATAAAAGGAGTATTCAGAAAATTATTGACCGGCGCGCGAATCGCGCCGGTCTCTTTATATAGCTTTGGATTTTTATATATGGTAGACTTTTTGCTTAGCTCACTAAGGACTTTTTATATTTGCCAGGATTGTCATTCTGTGACGATGCCGGCAAATATAAAAACTCTTATAACAAACTGTGTAATAAACAGCTTTATGTATATTTTATTTTCATTTCAATCAAGAAATTTCATAAAACTAAATAAAAGGAAACATTAAAGAATCACATTGTTGTTCTGTTTCACATGTTACAATGAAAATTTATTAAACTTTAATATATCCTTGTCCCATATCTCTATGTAAATAAGAACAAAATTTACGCCGGTACTTAGACGTTTACGTCTAAATATTTTGTCTTGGTTTTTCTTTTTTCTGCTCGGATTAGCGCAATATACCCTACCCGCAACGGTCAAATGATGTCAAACCATAGCTTCAGGTAAGAGAATTATTCAGAAAATTATTTTCTTATTTATCCGCAAAAACGTATGTTGTGGGTAGGTATTAGAAGCATCTCGGTGAGGCGCTTCTAATGATTATCTGTTTTCGTGGAGAAATAAGAGAAATATCTATAGGGTTTTTGGTTGAAATAAAACACTTTATCTAGTGCTATAAGAAAAATCAGTTTTAAATGATGAACAAGTGTAATGGTTATTAATCTACGTACGTACAAAAGCAAGAACATAATGATTACCATTCAGTTTAAATGGACGTTGATCAATAACAAGATACAATGAGCGAAACAGTGCCTTTCTATCATTCTATCAATGGCTGAACCATGTTGTCGATGAATGAAAATGCAGTGACAGAATTATAAATGGAAACTCGTTCGTGCCATTTCAAAAACAGAGAAGATTACTTGCCTGTGAATTTAAAACAACACACCGCATGTCACAATAAGACTGATGGATGAATCAATGACATAAAATAAAAGAAAAAAGTCAAAGCAACCCATCATAAAGCCGCCGTCGGACAAAAACATGTTTGTCAGGAAATTAAATGGCAGAACAGGCTTTTGAGAGACCCAATTGTGTCTGCTGGAAGAATATCATTGAAAAGGCCACAATCTACCTCTTCAAGGGAGATCTGAAAGAATTTGCTTCTCAAAATGGTTACATTTTAGAAAACACCATTTTGTTTATCAAGATTTAGCTCTTTTATCCCTGAGTTTCTGAAGCTGATTCTTTCATCCTGAAAGTTGGACATGTCCACTAATACAAATACGGGTTTCAACCTAAAATCAAAAATAGCTTGGCAAACAGTGTATATATAGACACTGATGAGACGGCTCGTCACGAGCTGTCTGATCTGGATCTACATTATTTGAACAGGCATTTGTTTTGGTCTACCGAGTTGAAAGGTAAAAGAAAACATTTTTTTATCAAGGTTGAGAGTTACTGTGCTTTCGACATCCCACAGAAAGACATTTTTCGCTTGGCGTTTTATTCTGAATGGAAACATTGATTTCTGATTGACAATGTTGTTTTTTTTTTTTTTTTTTTTTTTTTTTCAAAATGCATTTGTTTTTTTTTTTCTTTTTCTCTGCTTTGTTTTCTAATATTTACCGTAATATACGTAAAAGCAAAGAACGACTTTCCGAAAGATGCTGAAAGAAGAACAGGGTTATCACGAGTCAGTACATTGTTGAGGCCATAAAACGTCACCCCGTACTTCGATATGGTGCTGATATTATTGGACGTTTAGGACTTTAAGATCTATTGTGTTCTTTTGAAATGAAATTACACTTCCGTCCAACTATGCTAGGAAATTATAATCCGCTCAACTATGATAGGAGTTATAGTTCCGCCCAACTATGCTAGGATATAATAGTTCCGCTCAACTATGCTAGGAAATTATAGTTCTAGGAAATTATAGTTCCGCTCAACTTTGCTGGGATATCATAGTTCAGCTCATGCTAGGAAATTATAGTTCCGCTCAACTATGTTGAGGAGGCGTGAGAGTTGTTGTTGTTTTTACTATATTTTCGAGAACATGAACAGGTTCATTGAAACAGAACCAGCTTTTTTTTTGGATCTATTCATTTCCTAATCATTTCTACTTCGTAATATTATTTTTCCACAGTACACTTTTTTCCTGTAAAAGTAGCCTCTTGTGGAAGAGGATTTGTGTAGCAGCGAAGCATACATATTCTTTTCTTCTAGAGAGGACTTCCTTTAGGAACAGCGGTAACACATCGTTTTTTTTTTTGAAAGACATTAGAACTACTAGCATGTATCAAAGCAATGGAGGTTTAACATGGAGCCGGGGCACAGCATTTCCTACACATTACGAAAACTTGCCTATATAATTTTGACCCTCGTAAACCCCACTTTTATATAGTAAAACTCTGATTTACAGGGTTATTCATTATTTTTCTTTTTTCTGCTCAAAATATAGATTGTGAGTACGCGAGGCGGTTCTAACGAGTATCCACAATTTATGTTTTGAGCAGGAATATAAAACCTGTATGAATTTTTTATCTGAAAATTTTCGTTTTTCGGTTGTAAAATTTTCAATATATTTGAATAGGCATGGGAATAGCGGTAACACATCAAACTTGTTTTTTTAAGACCATATATTTTATACTTTAGAACCACTAGCAAGTATCAAAGAAATGGAGATTTAACATGGAGCCGGGACACAGCATTTCCTACAAAATTGCGCGGGCGCCCGAAGCCGACTGATCAGAGTATTCGCTGTCCGCAAGTATCTAAGAAATGGAGATTTAACATGGAGCCGGAACACAGCATTTCCTACAAAATTGCGCGGGCGCCCGAAGCCGACTGATCAGAGTATTCGCTATATAGTAGCAGAATATTAAATCGCATCGATATGATAGGAATTTGAAACGTAGTACTAATATCAATTATCCTTATACAGAATTTTTATTTATATTTGTATTTCTTCCAATGTCATTCGATGTTTTAATACATAAGACAAAAAGTTTTCTTGATAATAAAGTTGAGCAATAACTCTTCTGTATATAGCATATATCTCAACCCTTAACACCATCCGGGATATTTATTTATCAGGTATTTTCAGAAAGTGGGTCTTGACACTACATGCAAGGGGAACAATTTTGACAAAGTTATCTCCCTTGAAAGTATATCCATTCCCCTTAAACATGCAAATTCAAAGTCACTTACCGTGTCGTAGATGGCGCCACTCATGCCGCTAGGTGACCCGCCAATCTCTCCACCCTGCATCCGGGCAACGAACTGGTCGACATATACTACTAGACGTATGAATACTTGTACTATGATTGACACAAAGAAGTTTCGATGGATCCTGGTTCTATGGCAACGAAGGTTTCTGAAAACAAATAACAATAAAGATGCAACAGTAGGCGGAAATTTTCTATCCCATTGGACGTCATCCTTACTGTATAAGCCACAACCTTCCGTCATGTGCGCACAGCGAAGATTCAGATCAGCCTGCGCATTCGAGCAGTCTGATAAGAACCTTCACTGGGCGCATTTTGATTAGCCATGGATGCAAAGTTTCTTCATGCAGACAACGGAGACTCCGATCAGCCTGCGCGAATGCGCAGGCGGATCTGAGACTTTGTTGGGCGCACATGTCAGAAATTATGTTATCTCACGTCGATGCTCTTGTACATGTAGAAACCCAACAAAATAGACACTCCTGTTAGTGTCCAGATTTCGGCGAAAAAAGTTTATGTGAAGTTTGTCACAGATTCTAGTACCATGTAAAATCTACTTAATAACATATGCGCCCTGGCTAAGATTCAAACCATCCTGCGGACCTGCGCGGTCTGATCAGAGTCCTCGCAGGGCATCCTGTGGGTAGCTAAGGATCTAGAGCGTCAATAGGCGGACAGCAAAGACTCTGATCAGACTGCAAAATTGCGCAGGCTGATCTGAGTCTTCGCTGGGCGCGCATGCAATCTTGCAGGAAATGTTATTCCCCGGCTCATTTATGTGTGCAGGAGAGCTAGTAATGAGGCCCTCCCAGGGGTTATGGGGAACAGAGGAATAATGTCATTTATTTCAGGGGAACAGGGGGGGGGGGACAAAAGTCTAAAAATGAAAGCAACAGGGGAACAAATGTAATTTTGGGGAACAGGGAACATAGAAAATTAAGATTTTGATTTTAGGGAACAAGGGAAAATGCTGAAATATTTCAGGGAAACAAAAGAAGAGGTACCCACACCTCGTGGGAGGGTCTCAGTAATGAGAGGAAAGAGAGAAGTAGAGGCAAATCAGGGTAAAAGTGCTTGACTGAGCAAAAACAGATGAAATACTAGCACGCCCCTTCCATTCTTGATGCAGGTACAATAGTCCCTTACCGCCACACTCAGGATCTGAAGTTAAATGGGGATTCCAAGGTCAGCAAACTCTTTCTTGTTAGAATAGACTATTTTCCTAAAGTGTTTTGGTATACAAGACAGCAAACAGGAACTTATAAAAACAGCCTTAGTGAAACTATGCGTTTGTTTTGTCATTATTCGTTCATCATCTAAACTATGCGTTTGTTTTGTCATTATTCGTTCATCATCTCTCCTTCTTTTAGTCCCTCGGGAAGGCTGCGCTTCGTTAGTGTGGCGTTTCCTGGGTATCTTTACTTATTTAAACCGGCGCGTAACAAAAGCTACAATAGGACTCGTAAGACCAGCGAAGACTCAGATCAGCCTGCGCATCCGCGCAGTCTGATCAGAGTCTTCGCTGATCCCATACAACTTCTACAGCCTCCAGGCTATCTAAAGAGAGGTATACTAGAACCCTTGCCATACCGGGTGGGTGTCCGGGCTGATCTGAGATTTTGATGGTCACACAGAATTAATTGTTTATTTTGTCATGCGCTGGCTCAATTATTATTTACTGAAAATCTAAAACAGTGTATACAGTCCCTTAAATTGTCAGTACAGTCGAACCTCGATAGCTCGAATACCGATGGCTCGTTTACCATTGCTAATTCGAACTCGTTTTTGAGTCCCTACGAAGTTCTTCCGATAGCTCAAGAAAACAAATATTTAGGGAAATGTTCTTATTTTATCGTGAAATTGTATGTTGTGTGTACGCATTAGAATCGTCTCATCGAGGCGATTCTAATGAGTACACACCAACATACAATTATTGTGTCGAAAATCGGAAAAAAAAATATCGCCATTTGATTCCTGACTTGGCACCATAATTAACCCTCAGTGGCTCGAACCACCCATGTCTCGAACAATTTTTTATGGACCCAAAGATGTTCGAGCCATCGAAGTTCTACTGTATATGTCCCGGACGCCATGGATCATGTCTCATAATTTGGTTTGATGTTTACTTGGTTAAATCAACAAATATGTACAATACAATTTTACAATTTACAAAATTGATAAGAAATATGCAATCTACAAAAGTATCACATAGCACTTCAGCAAAATAATTAATGTACTTTAAGGCTTTAAATAAATATTAGCACTTAAAAGACTAGACTAATAAGACTGAATACTTGAAAAAAATTCTAAGATATGAATTGAGCAATTTAATGAATTAAATCTGCTTGATAAGAATTAAATGTAATTAAAATATATAAATAAATGTGCCTCTCCTAACAATGGAAATAGCAGTTAAATGTAAGTCCATTAACCCTGTCATTCCTGAGTTTCTGAAATGGACTTTTCCATCTTTGAATTTGGACATATCTATTGGTTGTACATAGGCGGTTTAGTCAATGATCATTAACGGCATGGTAAGCAGTGTAGATCGTCATATGATGGCTCATCATGAGCAGTCTCATCTGGATCTACACTGTTTGCATTGGTGTCTGTTCCGGTATACAGGACTGAAAGTGTTAAGACAAATTATTGCATAAAAAGCAGTGTCGCATGTTATTAACAGTCGTGCATTAACCGGCAATTCACGCGCTGTTAATGCACGGCTACACAACTTTCAATATGATCGTACCGGGGCCACAGATGTGCTGCCGTTACGAAATGAGATGTGTACTGCCCGGCCCTAGAACGAACATAGTCCGTTGAAATTGCGTTCGCGAGACATCGGTGAAAATGCGAAACAAAATAGTGCACAAAATAACGCGAAATGTAGCAAACGTTTTCAGGTTTTATGCAATTATAGCGATCGAACATGGCTTTTCAATGCATTAACATTCGCCTGTCCCTTGGGAGATATTGTAAACCGCGGCCGGCCTCGGTTTTCAACGCCTCCCTCGGGACCTGGCGAATGTTAATGCATGAAAAACCTATATTGATAATAGATAATAGGCTCTTCGAATATTCGTGATGGAAGAGATCACTGAAAATATCCAGGTATTGTTGGCTTAGAAATAGCAAAGTACTGACAGCACTCGAGGTCGATCGACCTATAGTGTAGACTAGGAAAATGGTTCTAAATGGGGACGTTAGACTGTTTGAATTTTATTCTTGACTTCCTATAATTTAAGCAAACAGCGCAGACCCTGATAAGACGCCGCGTTCTAGGAGTCTGATCTGGGTCTGTGCTTTTTGCCAATGTCCCAGTCCAGACTTTACAGATAAACTTCTTGAAACTGCAGTCTGGCGTCACAAGGACAAGAATAGCGCGGCTATAAATAACTGTTACAACGCGCGGTTTGACTATATTGGTCAATGATAATCACGTGGACAACTCCCTCAAGGAAATTTTAGTGTGTTTACACTATGGTTCGATTGTAAACAATCGACCCAATAAATGATGATACACAGTAAATGCTACAGTTACGGGGCAAGCCTTCCCGATACACTAAAGATATGGTTAACAAAGCTTTACAAAACATACTCCTATTATGTACTCGTGTCAAGCGGAAAGTGCCTACGAGCATGTGCAAAAGTCTTAGATTCAGATTCATCCCATGCATGCGCAAAGTCTCATCCGGGCATTTTCTTTCCATTGATACTTTTTATAGTGTCAGTGATTCTGTTAGCGGACAGTGAAGACCTAATTAGACTGCGCTGATGCGCTGGCTGATCTGGGCCTTCGCTCTCCGCATATACCCAAACACACGTTTTCGCATGGCGCGGACCATGTAGCCACCGATGCACGATCTAAGCCCCTATGTTTTGCAACGTAAGGATGAGTTGCATCAGTGACTAACAGCATGACACAATTCTAAGAATTCTATGGCACTGTTTAAACCAACGCTCCTTAGACACATGGAACGTTTCAAACACTTCTAATTTCCTGGTGTCAGAAGTCAGCATGATTTTTTAGCTATTTTATTACATTAAATAAGGACAAGTTGAGCTGTTAAACTGAAGAAAAAAAAACAGCAACACTGATACCATCGAACCAAGGTTTTTAATTACAAAATTGCACGTTTTTAAATCTTACTTTAAGAATAATATGCGCCATGTCACGTAAAAAGTTAAACAAAAAATACGGTCGTTCGGACGTACAACAGAAGAATGGACGAACGGACGGACACATAGACGTCCAAGGTAACCCCGTAATACCTCGGTATAATAAAAACTATGATATTTGTGCTTGGATGTTTCCAAGGAGAAACTTTATAGTTTTTATTTATACCCCGTCCACACGAAAAAACGAGCGTCGCAGTCTAAATTTCATTGACACCCTTGATATGTCAGCAATGTACAGTCGAACCTCGTTATTTCGAACTCGCTTATTTCGAATTACCGCTTATCTCGAAGTGAAAATCTGGTCCCTGTTTTAACATGAAACTATGACAACAGGTAACAAAATAATGTGGAAAAGAGGAGAAATTGCTCCTAAGGAGCAATTTCTCCTCTTTTTCACATTATTTTATATATTTCTAATTTCAGGAGTCAAATTACATATTCATTTGTTAAATGTGGTTGTTCAATTTATTGTTTTCCTCATTCTCTCAACTCTGATATGTCGAAGTACGGATATCTCGAAGTGTTTCAGTGAGTCCCTTGGAATTCGAGATAACGAGAGTCGACTGTAGTTGGAAGGGCTACATACGCTCTAACTTTTGGGACAGACATGCCAAAACAAACAATATAGACCCGGATAAAACGCTGCATAGTGTGGTATCTAATCAGGGTCCACACTGTTGTCAATCATGCAGCAGTTTTTAGAAAAATCAGCAGATATTGAAATAGACTTGTTCAAATGTTTGTAGAATAATGATACAACGTTTAGGAAGTAAACGCGTGAGCTCAGGAGTCAAATATTTAAGGTAAATGAGACATACAGGACAAGGTCAGGTTTTGACATCAAGCGGTTCATTTGCTTCCAGTTAAAGGTCCTGGAATGAAGGGTAGAACTTTAACCCTTTATAGGCTGAATGAACTTCCACACACTGTATATTGGAAGGCTCTAATTTCGATTTTTAGGTATATACAGTCAAGTCATGTGATTTACATATTCCAAGAGAAAAATGGCTAAACTATTTACAAACAGTGGAGACCCTGATCAGACGCCGCCGTCTGCGGCGTCGGATCTGGATCTGTGTTGTTTGCCAATTACCCTTTTAGGGGTCTCCAGTCTATAACTGGTTTAAAAGGCCGCAACAAAATACGGCTCTATTTGTCACTTTTTAAGACATAGCAGCAGGTATCAGAATGAACTTGTTCGAATTTACCCCTAATAAGCCTAATGGACTTTCCCATCTTTATACATTGGGTGAGTCCATTTTTCCTTTAAGGGGTGAAAGGTGTATATTTTCTTTTTTGTTCTATTTGTAATTGAAATTCCTGTAAGCAAACAGTGAAGACCCTGATCAGACGCCGCATTATGCGGCGTCTGATCTGGGTCTGCACTGTTTGCCTATGTCCCACAACAGAGATGATTTGCTTATTTGGGTTAAGGACAAGTACGGTAAGAATGAGAATGCATGACTTATTCTACATCACGAAAACATACCTATATAATTTTGACCCCCTCGAACCCACTTTTATATAGTAAAACTGGGGTTTACAGGGGTATACATTATTTTTCTTATTTCTGCTCAAAAACATAGATTGTGGGTACTCGTTAGAACCGCCTCGGCAAGGCGGTTCTAACGAGTACCCACAATCTATGTTTTGAGCAGAAGTATGAAAAATATCAGAGTTTTTTATCTGAAAATTCTCAGTTTTTGGAGGTGAAAGTTTCTATATATTTGAATAGGCATGTTTTCGTAATGTGGAATGAGAATGCATGACTTATCCTACACATCAGTACTATAGAAATTTGTGAAAATACCCAGGAAATGCCACATCCCTGAAGCACAGCCTACCATGTTTTAATCCGCTACTGCCTCATCAGGGTGCCTGCTTTCATGGTTATTTTTTGTTGTTTACGTTATATTTCAACTTTATTTTACAGAATGCATTTAATACGATATTAAAAAATCTGGCTGGAACTGGATTTCTTTCAAAACTGTACCGGTTGTCTTTTCAGAGCGGAATTGACATAAAATTTGCATTTAAGTGGCAGAGTTTGACATTTCATCTCATCCGTGACTTATCTGCACTGGTACATTATGATATAAATCAATTCTTATTAATGATTCTGCAGAAGGAAGCCATCATTTTTCAGCCACCTCTGTATCCTGGACCTCCAATCTTGCATTTAAGGGGCTCAATACACTTGGATGATTTTCCATCATTGTTTAGAATGGATATAATTTTATGACTTCCTGTTTGCAATCCTGACATCAAATCCCTTCTTAAAAGGGAACTACTCTAAAAGGAAAGAATTTGCTCCCGAATTTGCTCTTAAATTTAATAGAAACTTCGGACGGGGAATGGCTGCACTTTTAGGGGCGATAACTCTGTCAATATTGTTTTTGCCCCCCACATGACAAGATGTTTACACTAAACAAGAATTTGTTACCTTATGATCAAATTCTTTCCTTTTACAGTAGAACCCTTTTCAGAATGGAATTGCTGTGTAGGAAAGCCAACAAGAAATCAAATAAACTGGATACATTCTTGTAAAATGGCAAAGCAAAACCACTCATTGCCCCATTATTTTTTATTTTTTACTTTATTTTTTTTATTTTATTTATTTTTTATTTGTAAATGTCTGTCATAAAGGCACAGTAAACAGGTAAGAATCCTGGATTTTATGCCACGTTCTGATCTACACTATTTGTGTGTGTAGGTTCGGTTGTGGGATGCTAGGTATAAATGTGTCAAAACATGATCGCTTACGTATGCGTTAGGCTCTGATCTTTATTTAGTTTTCGAGGGGATCTATATGGTTTGCTCAGGCATGTCAGTCCTTATGTAGGTACATATGTATATATGGTACTTTTTTCTGCTTCCATTACGAAAATATTCCTATTCAAATTCACTGAAATACTGAAAATTTTACCACCAAAAAATGAAAATTTTTGGATAAAACATTCTGATATTTTTCATATTTCTGCTCAATGCATAGATTGTGGGTACTGGTTAGAACCGCCCTGACGAGGCGGTTCTAACGAGTACCCTTAATCTATGTTTTTTGAGCAGAAATAAGAAAAATAATGTATACTCCTGTAAGCCCCAGTTTTACTACATACAATTGGGGTTTAAGGGGGTTAAAATTATATAGGCAGGTTTTCGTGATGCAAATGTGGGTAGAGGTATACAGTACACAGGTGCAGTCGTATTTTAATGGCTTGAAGGACACTTGTTCGAGACATGGGTAGTTCGAGCCACTCGCGAGTAATTTGATTTACTGAACGAAGCCCTAGACACCCTTGGTAGATTTTCAACCATCGTTTACAAGACATACAATGTTTATAGCTTCCTGTTTGCTTTTCTGCACACCATGGACATTTCGAAAACGGACTACTCTTAATTGGAGGAATTTGATCCCATGAACAGCAAAGTATTTCATTTCATAATCGATGAAACTCAGAAAGGAAACAAAAGTTTCGGCAAGGCTACCTTCCCTGAAAGAGTGTTCTGTATCTTTAATGCTTCCTGATTCACACTAAGCAATCTTCCTATCCCATTTTGAAACAAAGCAGAAGCACATCATATTCAAGAATTATAGGTCTGAGCGTAGTTAATGAATATTCATATGAGCATCTTTTAACTGTTTGACTGAAAACTGATCATTTTTGCATTAACGACTGCGTATCAAAGCCATATTTACATAGTTTGGACATTGTTTTATGTGCAATAATTGACAACGTAATGGAAGCCTTTGGAACAAATATGACAGCATTTCCTACAAGAGTGTTTGTGCGCGCGCAAGGATGCCTCATATCAGCTTGTGCATCCGCACAATCTGATCAGTTTATTCACAAGGCACTATGTGGGTACCCAAGGAGCCAAAGCGTCTATAGGCGGGGAGCGAAAATTCTGATCAGAGTCTGCGATGAATGCTAATGCACTTTTGTAGGAAATGAGCCCAGCTAGCATTCTTAATGAATCTATAGCACGGCCCGCTATAGATTTATAAAGAATGCTTAATGGCCTGTGCCCCGGCTCATATTGCAAGACAAAATTATGCAAAACATATTCAGCAGAAAGCGACAGAGTTTATGCAAATTTCCGTCAAAAAGTACAGCGGAATTAACACTCGCAAGGCAAAACAATTCCGAATGTCAGATTTAATAAAAAAAAGAAATAATATCGGTTAAAATAAAAGTTAAGGGGAATTTATACACTTCCATGGGGTGGGGGATTCAACTTTTAAAAGTTTGTTGCCTTCCTGCTGAAAAGGAGTCTATATATATATATATATATATATATATATATATATATATATATATATATATATATATATATATATATATATATATATATATATAGTTAACCATTAACAGTGCAATGATTTGTTTACTTGCACCAAGTGTGGAAAACAATATATTGGTGAAACCGTTGATCATGTGAACCAACGGATGAACGGCCACCGAGATGATTGGAAACACAAGCTGTTCTGGAGGTCTCCTGTCGCAGAACACTTCTGTTCATCAGAATATGATTTCCTCAACCACGCCACACTTTGTTGCTTAGACCATAACCCAGAGTGGACAGATCGAACCAGGTTTGCAAGAGAGAGCTATTGGATCCGACGTCTGAACACTCTACGGCCATATGGGATCAACAAGGGCGACCAGTAGAGGGAATCATCGTTCCTAAGTCAGGGCATGCGACAGTTTATGTGGAGCGTTTCGTTTGTGTGATTTTGCGTAGGTTGGGCCCATTTGCCTTACGTACTGGTAAAAACTCTAAGGTTGGTGTGTATATCCCCTTCGGTGTAAGGTTTATGTGCACCGTATACATTGCGTATATGACCACAGTGGTGTTGATAGTAAAGATAAGCTTTATACGCTTTGCACATTGTGTTGATAGTGAAGATAAGCTTTATACTTTTTGCACGTTGTGTTTACGCGTATTGTTTACATTTCACATATATCTAAACACGATCAGTTATCAAGTCGCAGCGGACCAGCTAACATGGGCCCAAAAAATGCATAAACTTTTACTCGTAAATTTTACATTTTTATGTTATTTTCTTAAAATAGAAAACCTCTGAAGAAGGCAAAAGCCGAAAGGCCTCAGGTAAACAAATCATTGCACTGTTAATGATTAACTCTTAACATATAGTTTAACGCCTATCATTTCAGCATCCTTTCTGGATCCAGTGCTACCAAAAAGATTTTTTGTTAGATGTTATGCTCCTTCTCCCAACTTTATATATATATATGCTCATTTGGGAGCTGATTAGTTCCTTTAAGAGTAGTACTGGTGTCATTACAGTGTTGTCAATAGCTCGAATATAAGGAAAGGGCCAATAAGCCACCTGTTCACATGACAATGTTTGTATTTTGGAGTTTCATCAAACTTAAGGGCGAGATTTCGCGCGAGTTAAACTAATTTAAAACCCTCCCATCTCCTCAGTACTTTTTGTGCCGACACTTTCTTCAAGAGCTGTTAAAATGGGCCCAGATGTTCAAAACTAACGATGTAGTTAGTTAATGTATCATTAAAACTTTTATCACTAAATATGGCATATATGCTTATATTTTTTGCTGAAAAATGGGAGGAGCTTTTGCGTTTGCAAAAGCTTCTCACATTTTTTTTCAGCAAACTACCTGTGAATTAGATATTGTTCTTACTAGAACAGTTAAAATTTTGACCACTAACGGGCTCGTTAAGATATCGATGCTTTGAACAACTGGGCCCAGATGTAATTCTTTGTTGTTCGTCCGTTAGTTATTGTTTACATACTGGATGCCTTTGCTTTGTTCGTGAGGTCTTTCCTGATGACATCATTTATATCTGATACGCAACGTCGGAGATACGGACCTTCGGATATGTGCGCCCAGCAAAGATTTAGATCGGAATCTTCCCTGGGCGCATTTGATATAGCCAAAGACGTTAATTTTCTTCTTTTTATGCGGAAAAAGAAGACTTTAATTAGACTGCGCTGACGCTGATGTAGTCGGGCCTATCATGGTCCTGTTTGTGGAGTTCTTGTGTTCTGCCTTCAGATCGCCATTGCACAGTTGTTTTGATTATATGTGTTTCACTGTGATGTTTCACAGATGAGGTAGAGAATCTCTATCATCACTAAAACATACCATACATATAATTTTGACCCCTTTAAACCCCACTTTTATGTAGTAAAACTGGGATTTACAGGGGTATGCATTATTTTTTCTTACTTATGCGCAAAACATAGATTGTGGGTATTCGTTAGAACCGCCTCGCCGATGCGGTTCTAACGAGTACCCACAATCTATGTTTTGAGCAGAAATATGAAAAATGTCAGAGTTTTTTACTGATTTTTTTTTTCAGTTTTTGGAGGTAAAATTTTCCATATATTTGAATAAGCATGGGTTTGTAATACCTATACGGACCAAATATATATTTGTAATTTGGAGCTGCATCAGAAGTAAGGGTGAGAATTCACGCAAGTAAAACTAGTGTAAGCCACATCCCCAGAATTTTTTTTCCTAATGACCGTTCCAAGGTGGCTCCTATGTTTCAGTTCCTTTTTTTTTTGTTTTTGTTTGTGTGTCTGTGTTTTTATATGTGCGTTTGTTTAGTCATTATTTGTTCCTCATCTCGCCTTGTTTCGTTGCCTCAAGAAGGCTCTGCTTCGTAATAGTGGCTTTTCCTGGGTAATTTCATTGATATTAGCGTTGGATGCACACGTCTAAATGTACTTTTTCTCACGTTGTAGTCCAATACATTGATAATCATCAAAAAGGATTGCCTTTGAAAAAAAAACAAACACACACACACACACACACACACACACACACACACACACACACACACACACACACACACACCACACACACACACACACAATCACGAAAATAGGAGACTCGGTTTGATTAAGTCTCTTCATATGCAACACTGTAGTTTGCGAGGCTGCATACGCCCCCTAGCGCCGGATTAGCGGTATTCTATTTTCAAAATAACCAGGATGGGCTCAATTATCCCAAAGGAAATAAAATATGACTTGCACTATGATGATGTACGGGAGCCTATCGTTTTGCGTGACGTTTTACATATAAAGGCACATATATAAATCTAGATCATTTTAACGTCTGATTTTATGTATTGTATAATATTCTGAAACTAAATGCAATAAGTAGGGTCTCAGTGCTGTCAGAATAAATTATGGAAAAAAAATGTGATTTTTATTCAAAACAGTGGAGATTTAATTTGATAAGTATGTTGTGCCATTATAAATTGTCATGTACATGTATCATTTGTAGCCAAAGAAAGCAAGGGCCAGTGCACGCGAAAAGCACAATACATTAAACACATACGGTAACTGTATATAATTTAATGAACGTCAATGAGATTTCCTTTCGAAACAAAGAACACACTACAGATTAGAAAACGGGAGCCTCGGTTTTAAACTACCTCAGTAAGGTGGGGCATATATGTTTTTGGTCCATATCCCGTTAGCGTCGGAGCTGGCGTCAAACTTGGCGTCGGTTAAGCAGTTTCTTGTATGCCTGATATCTCTTGAATCGTCCAGCAGATTTTCATCAAACTTGCAGAGGTACATCAATGGCATATGCTTAAGCGCTGATTAGAGCTTGTCACGTTAAACCTCTTTTTCAGTGTCAAACTATTTCAAGGACTGTTATCACTTTTTGTTTGCGGCAAACATAGTGTATGTACTCTATCTTCTAAACCTATTGATTGAATTAGGTCATACTTGCCGGGATAATTACAGTGAAAAGAGTCGATTAGCTGTTGTTGACCTTGACTTTATTTACCAGATCATCAAGCGACACATATTTTGTTTTGGGCTTTTTGAGTTGTCATGAATTGTATCTATTGACACGATGGATAGATTTCGGTCAAACTAGTACAGAACATTACTGGAAAAGTGTTAAGTGCTATTTAGATTTAGGCCATGTTGACCTCATCAGTAAGGTTAGCGCGCGTGCCTTAACATGTTTGAGGTGTTGGGCGTCAGTTTTCTCTGAGAACAAATTTCTAGTTAATCATAATGTATTAATGACTTTATTGTCCCACGTAAACGTTACTCGTGGAGAAGTTTCGAATGAACCAAAGACATTTGTTTTCATATACAGTAAAACCTCAATGACTCAAACTTCGATGACTCGTTCACCATGGCTAATTCGAACTCGTTTTTGAGTGTCTAGGAAATTCTCTTGATAGCCCAAGAAAGCAAATATTTATGGAAGTTTTAGAGAATTATTCTGATTTTATCATGAAATGTATGTTGTATGTACTCATAAGAATCGCCTCATCAACATGTAATTTAAACAATCAGTGCTAATTCATATTCACACATTAACTGTACAGATAAATTTATCGGGAGATCGGTGTATACTGGGTGTATTTTACCTTGTAGTACATACATGTGTACTATACACTTAAGAGAACTTAAAGTTGCTTGGCAAAACTCTAAACCAGAGGCATGCAAAATGCATGCGTTTCTTCAAAATGCAATTAGTTTCGCATTGCTGTACAGTGGTTTTGTATGAACAAATTTCCAAGCTTTATATATACAAAAACTCAGCCGTATATCTTTCCGATTGAAGGGTTACGTATTTTTTTTTTTTTTTTTTTTTTTTTTGCAAGATACAGGAATTGAGAAACCCGACTATTTTACTACGGTTGCAACAAAATAAGTTTAATCTAATCACTGTTTGTCAATGCCCCAGTCCAGGTTTTATAGAAACCCTCTTTACACGACAGTTTGAAGTCACAGCGACAAGAATAGCGCGGCTTTAAATAACCATTACCTAGATTTCGTACAAACGTGCGGTTCGACTTCATTGTTCAATGATAATCACGAGGACAACAACCTGAAGGAAATTTTGGTGTATGTATTCTTTGACTCGATTGTAAACTAACGACCTAAAAACAACATTAAAGCATAAACAAACAGCAAAGTTTCAGGCATCTTTTAACCACTAATCCTTCGCCTGTTGAAATAGCAGTCATTTAAAATACGTTTTTCTTCTTTTACCCTGAAACCAAGGATTTACTTTTCTTGTGAATTGTCTACAAACACATGATTCAAGGAAATGTCAAACTCTATCTCCATTCCTTCAGTAGTTTTTAGATCGAAAGATGGTTGAATAGACTTGTTCAATTTTAGGCAAAGTATGGTTAAAGGATAAAGGTGTCTGAATATTTAACCCATTGTAGTCGGGAGACCCGTAAAAGGGTGACTGGCAAACAGTGCAGACCCATATCAGACGCCGCGGAACGCGGCGTCTGATCAGGGTCTCCACTGTTTGCAAATAGTTTAGCATCCGCGCAGTATCGTCAGAACCGTTCACTCAAGTAAGCGGTATGCTAAGGGGAAACTTCAGCCAAAGAACTAAATATGTGGCCTCGCTAATGGGCCGGGCATGCGCACTGGAAGATTGATTCGACGAAAAGCTCAAAGAGCCTATTTCTCGCAATAGGTTTCATAAGGTATTTGTGGTAATTTCTTCAGCCATTTTTATGTTGCGTTTCTTTTATGGTCAGCATAGATATCTTACCTGAAATAACTGAAAATAAATAGCGAAAGAAGACAGGAGACCAGAGACAACCAGAGTCCCACCACATCCATAGTTCTTGTTCCTGCTACCACATCCTTCATCATCTGAAATAAATAGAGACAACTGAGTCATCTCATTAAAATGGGAACCAATTGCGCAAACGATTATATTTTTGTAAGTGCCTTCGAAAATGTGCAAAATGCGGAGATCTCGGTCATCCTGCGCATGCGCTAAGTATCATCATGGCATTTGCTCTTCATTCCTACATTCTATTTTATCCAAATGATTCTGTTACCGGGCAGTGAATGCCATGATCAGACTGCGCGGATGCGCAGGCTGATCTGGGCTTTTGCTGTCCGCATATGCCCAAAGGCACGCTTTCGCATGGTGCGGCCCATAGGCGGAGGACAAAAGTCCGGACCATCTGCACAGGTGATGAGGGCATTCTTTTACTGTTCTCTTATAAATACAGTCAGCTCTCTTTAAACCGACACTCGATACAACGACCAAATCATGACAATTTGAATGTCACGACACCTTCACTCAAGAGGTGACAGCTAATGAGAAATTATGCAAAAATATTGCATCATAACCTGAAGCAACAACATATGTTTTGGATATTAGTTAGAATCGCCTCACTGAGGCGATTCTAACAAATATCCAAAACAGATGTTCTATGAGGAAATAAGGATAAAACAAGGTCTTTCCTAGATCATTCTGCCCATTAAGAATTCTTTGCAACAGCAAATTCATTTAAATGGCAACATCTTTGAGAACAAATGCTGCAATTGTATTGGCCACTGGTAAATATATCAAGGGATAAAAAGGCCCAGATAATACGCAAGCTGATCTGGGCAGTTGCTGGTCTCTTACAGAATCATTGGATACCGTAAATATATATCATGAGATAGCGAAGGTGCAGGCGCCGAGGTTATAAAATCTTTTTCATGCTCAACTCAACTGAGCATGGCATTTTTCCTGCCATTACGAAAACATACCTATATAATGTTGATCCCCTTAAACCACACTTTTATATAGTAAAACTGGGGTTTACAGAGGTATACATTATTGCTTTTATTTCTGCTCAAAAATTGGATTGTGTACTCGTTAGAACCGCTTCGACAAGGCGGTTCTAATGAGTACCCACAATCTATGTTTTGAGCAGAAATATGAAAAATATCCGAATTTTTATTAAAAACATTTCATTTTTTGGTGGTAAAATTTTCAATATATTTGAATAGGATTGTTTTCGTAATGTAATAAATCTCAGAGTTATTAATAATAGCTGATCATGAAAAGTTGTCCGCTAATAAATATGAAAATGCCAACCATTGTTGTCATTTTCATATGTGTTAGTAGATAAAATTTCATTTTCAGCTGAGTTGAGCACGAAAAAAGTTTTATAACCTGAGTTCCAGATCAGACTGATACATGTATGAGCATTTTTTCCTGTCGGAGTAGACCCCTTTCAGGAAGTTGGTTAATGAAGAGCAAAGAAAACTGCCCTCTTATAAAACATGGCGGAACGTCTACCACATGCATCCATTTTACTTAATTGCGCAATACGTCAAAGAAGGTCCTGATTAGATAACAAGAATTCGCTGGCTGACCTAAGCTTTCGCTGTGTGCATATGCTATGGTATGTTTTTGCTTGGCGTGGCTAATTCTATCTTGAACTGGCACTAATTCTACTGAAGAGAGAGTGTAAATTATGTTATTTTCTTCCAATGTCCTTCTTCAGAGGAATCGTTATTTGAACGGCAATGTCAGGAAACGTACTTTCGTACATATGCGCCCAGCGAAGATTCAAATCAGCCTGCGCATTCGCGCAGTCTGATCAGATTCTTCACTGGGCGCATTTTGGATAGCCAAATATGGAAACATTCTTCAAGCGGCCAGCGAAGACACTATTCAGACTGCGCAGATGCGCAGGCTGAATTGCGTCTTCGTTGGGCGCACATGTCAGAAGGTACGTTTCCTCACATTGCGGCTCATTATTATATTTCCTATTCCCGGTTCTTGTGACATTTCTGTACTTGCGTGCAGGATTTCATGACAACGGTCAATCAGAATTTATGTCCTATCTAAATTTCTTCAGATAGAGTGTCTTGCATGTTTAAAACGCAGTTCTTCTCTTCCGCAAATGACTAGTTTATATTTGCTTTATGATTATTTCTAATCTTCTTTATTACTGTTTTCGCCCTTTTCGGCTCTTTGTGTGAGTTTACATTTGTTTAATGATACATTTTATAGGTTTTATGTAACCCCAATGGCATTATAATAGATTATTTTTCACTGTCCTAGATTCCTGGTGGAATAAAAAACAAATGTACTAGCAGACATGAAAGAGGTGACCATGTAAGAACCGGTTAATGGCAAATTCTACAAAATGTCTAGCATGAACCAGCGAAATCCCAGCCCAGCCTGCAAATGCAATGGCGAGATGCTTATGCATGCGCGCACACGTTCGGTTTTAATATGCAGAATCAACATCACTGTCTTTTACAGCCAGGCAGACCAAAACAGATATTTGTGCAAACAATGTAGATCCAGATGAGACGGTATCGAGCCGTCTCATCCGGAGCTACACTGTTTGCGATTCTGGTTTTGATTTTAAATTGAAACCCCTATTTCAATCAATGGATATGTCCAAAGTCAAGAACGGAAAAGTCCACTTCAGAAACTCAGGGATGAAAGAGTAAGACAATGATTATCTGTTGTTGCTTTGACTGAGTTTTCACATGAGCGCAGCACCATGCGACAAAGTGTCTACGAGACAGCCATTTTGTTTTACAAATATTATTCTAATTCTGATTGTGCTAAATTCTTGCAAGCTGTCCTCTGTAATTCTAAAATCAAGACAAACAGCTATTGAGTTGAATTTTCACATCATTTGTTCATTCTATGGTCGATTAAGTGCATGTGTGTTTTGTTGTTTCGTGTCATTCAAAACTTATTCAATGATTTGCAGGGCTGTAATCTTAGTCTGTGGTCTTTCAAGGGCACCGTCATTAATTTTATCCTGAAATCGAACCGATTAAGCTACTACCTTTCTGGGAAATACTTGTACAATTCAAAATAATCTGAAATGGGGATTCTATAAAATACACAAGATATCAACACACAGACAATTATTAAAATGGAGGTCAGAAGTTATGCCCTGATCAAACACCTTATGACCAAAAACATATAAACTGCACCAAAATGATTTTAGAACGGGGTTTAAAAGGATAGAACGACCGTTTGCATGTCTAATAGAAGCAATAAGATGGGTTCAAGTTTTTTACCAATAAAACTCGAATCCTTATTAGATACACATTTAATCGAAGGATAAACCTTTTAGGACCAATAAACCATTCAAAATAATTGTTGACGTGGCAAAGAATGAAAGTAAAACGTAATTTACGTGCTGATCAAATGGAGAAAATGATAATGACAACATCGATAATCTAAAGCAAAGAATTACTTTATATCGAGGAGAGATTTTGGGGAACCACACTATTCCGTATAAAACAACAAGAACGTCTCAAGCCGGCCTTGGCATCTACCAATTATGACTAGATTTTCTATAAAATTCCAGTTATACCTACCCAGCGGGCACATGACGTTTATGCAACGTCGGCTCAACGTCGATGCAACGTCATGCCGTTGCATCGACGTTAAGGTGACGTTGTATTAACATCATGTGCCTGCTGGGTACATTGGAACCTCAATAACTCGAACACCTTTGGTATTATGTTAATTTATTCTAGAGATTGGTAGCCACAGAGGATTAATTATAACGCCAGGTCGGCGACAAATGGATATAATGTAAGGGTGCCTTTTCAATATTGTACATTATAATGGTGTATGAGTGTACTCATTAGAATCGCCTCGATGAAGCAATTCTGATGAGTACACACAACATACACTTCATGATAAAATAAGAAAATTTATCTAAAATATCCATAAATATTTGCTTTCTTGGGCTATCAAAAGAATTTCGGAGGGACTCAAAAACGTAGTTCGAATTAGCGATGGTTAACAGACCATCGGTGTCCGAATCATTGAGGTATACTGACTTTTCAGGAATGTTACAATCAAACAAAGTTGGATATTAGTAAAATCAAGCATAAACCAGAAAAAAAGTTTTACAGTTGGCCGTTCCGAGGCGATACTTCTGTTTTTACTCCTCATCGCTTGTTTGTTCTTTCTTCGTTTGTTCGTTTTGTTTTGACAAAGTACTGTTTTGTATTGTCATGTTTCGTAGTTGGACCGCGTCAAGCGAAAAAGTGCCTTAGAACATGCGCAAAATGCGCTGATTAAGATCATCCTGCGCATGCGCAAAGTACCTTCCGGGCCTTTGCTCTCCATTCATACATTCTGTAGTATTAAATGATTCTGTTAGCGGATAGTCAAGGTTCTGATCAGACTGTGTGGATACGAAGGCTGCCCTGGGTCTTCGCTGTCCGCACATGCCCGAAGACACTTATCGCATGGCGCGGTCCCACTAAACACTTTTCAGGTACTTTTGCGTAGCTGTGTTTCGTGATTCTGACCTTTTCTAGTTGTATGTATTTTTTTTTTTATTTTCAGGATAGACATTCAAAGAGGTATTATATTCATAATATTCTGATGTTTTTCTCCCATTCATTCCTAAATAAAACCACATTGAAGCTCCAGAGCGGCTATGGCATTGGTCATTCCAATGCAATACTTCTCTTGCAGTTTCGTCTCGTTTTATTGTACTATTTTCGATAGAATGATGCTTTTGTGATGTTTTTAATGTCATTCAGTCCTTACTGGCAGTTACTGTGGCATTTCCCGAGTGTCTTAATAACATTTATTTCTGAAAACTCATCACGAAAACACGTCTATATAACTTTGACCCCCTTAAACCCCACTTTTACATAGTAAAACTGGGGTTTACAGGGGTATACATTATTTTTCTTATTTCTACTCAAAACCCTAGATTGTGGTACTCGTTAGAACCGCCTCATCGAGGCGGTTCTAACGAGTACCCACAATCTATGTTTTGAGCAGAAATATGAAAAATATCAGAGGTTTGTTTCTGAAAATTTTCATATTTTGGCGGTAAAATTTTCAGTATATTTGAATAGGCATGTTTTCGTAATGTCTTTCAAATTTTTGTTTTCCTGTTTCGCAACAGGGGAGTAAAAATTATAAAGTTTTACTGATAATCACAAATATAGGCATTCTGCTAATAGCAGAAGACCACGTTGTTTCATGTAAATAAACCAAGCGTACGATATAGTGCCATGACTACAAGACGTTTGGTAATGTTCAAATGAAACTAGCTTAGGAAATTAAATCTATGGAACCTTTTACAAAATATATCCGAAATAATTAGACACATTTACAGTCGCTTTTATATTCGTTTCTATTATCATTACCACTGAGTATGTCTTTCTTGACCTTGAACACAGACTGCTCGTGTCATTGACCGGCGTGGGACTGACTGACTGACTGATCAGACTTTTAACGCTACCAGGCAACTGAGTCACATAGAGGCAGTGCCAACCGGCGTGGGAATCTCGCCGGTCTCTTAATATAGCTTTGGCTTTTTATATATGGTAGAGTGTTCGATTAGCTCACAAAGGATTTTTTTTATATTTGCCGGGATCGTCTGTGTCTGACGTTTCACCCACGCATTTAAGTGTTTGTATCTGTCGGGAACACCAGTGTCTGACTTTTCATCAAATTTAAATTGTTGATTTCGGTAATGTCTAACTTTGAATGCGCACGTTGAGACACGCAGAGGGGCTAGGACCTGGTTATTTGGCTGAGAATGCCCGTATGAGCAGCTAGCTAAGGTTCTGGCGAGATTGTACATTTGCGCAATGAGTTAGAAGATCGCTCAACGAGCCGAAGAAATATGTGTTTTGAACCACAGTGAAAGTTGAGAGCGGGGATTATAACTGACCGTTCTAAGTCGATTTGTTGTGGTTTATTACTGTTCTGTGTTTGTTTGTTTTTTTGATCATTTATTTCATTTTCCGGTTTTACTGCAGCAGACTTGGGTCTAACTAAAGTCAACTTCAGGTGAACTATCCTGTCAGGCGATAGGTTTTATAAAAAATGTTATACATTGCAGTCTGCTTATAACACAAATTTTGGAATCCAAAACATAAGCTGTATTATTTAAACAATCTTGTTGTATCCAAACAAAAATATGTAGATGTTATAAAAAAATAACCATTAACCATCAGTTTTGATATAATCTATACATGTTTCGAATCCATCTTTGAACCATTATATATATATATATATATATATATATATATATATATATATATATATTAAAAACCATCGTATAACAACTGTGTTATAAACAGAATATTGTCTTTTTTATTTTCATTTCAACCAAGAAATTTCATAAAGCTTTATAAAAGCATACATTAAAGAATCACATTGTTGTTCTTTTTATCTGTAACAGTGATTTTGTTTTAAACTTTAGTATACCCTTGTCCCATATCTTTTAGTAAACATGAACAAAATTTGCGCCGGTACTTAGACGTTTACGTCTAAATATTTTGACTTGTATACAATATAATATATACATGTATAGTACATAGAATTTCCATATTATATGACTTGTATATAATATAATATATATAGTACATAGAATTTCCATATTATATGACTTGTATATAATGTAATATATATAGTACATAGAATTTCCATATTATATGACTTGTATATAATATAATATATATAGTACATAGAATTTCCATATTATATGATTTGTATATAATATAATATATATAGTACATAGAATTTCCATATCATATGACTTGTATATAATATAATATATATAGTACATAGAATTTCCATATTATATATTTGTAAATATTGGAGCTATCACTCCTGCGTAAAGAGATGCTAAAATGCCTCTTTTCCAAGAGACTGGAGGCTGCTGTCGTATGTTATGTTAGCGAATGTTATTTCTTGGACATCTCATTTACAATTGCATTTATCTACAGATATTAATAATATTTAACTCGGCCCTTTGGTAAGATAGTATTCCTCATGAGGACTTTTGCAGCTTGTATGCATCACGAAAACATGCCTATATAACTTTGACCTCCTTAAACCCCACTTTTATACAGTAAAACTGGGGTTTGCAGGGGCATACATTATTTTTCTTAATTCTGCTCAAAAACATAGATTGTGGGTACTCGTTAGAACCGCCTCGGCGAGGCGGTTCGAACGAGTACCCAAAATCTTTGTTTTGAGCAGAAATATGAAAAATATCAAAAATTTTATCTGAAAATTTTCATTTTTTGGTGGTAAAATTTTCAATATATTTGAATAGGCATGTTTTCGTAATGGAGGCACGAAAAACCAAATTTAGCACTGTGTTTATATATGCAAAAATAGTATAGGAGATGACCATAAAGAAACACAAACACAGAACATAGGCTCTTCCAATGACAACTCAACCAGCCGCACTGTTTTAGGGAAACAGATACGCTTTAAAAGGAGGGCCACTGTGTCAAATTTATTGTTTCCCTTCTTAAAATGGGGTCTACTTTAAAAGAAAAGAATTTGCTCCCAACGGGAGCAAATTCTTTTCTTTTAGAGTAGACCTTTTTTAGCGGGTGCTTGGTCTAAGGAAAATAAACAGGAACTCAAACAAATTGTATTCCTCGTTAAAAATGGCGGAAATCTGCCAAGTATATGAAGTTCTCTTAATGTGTATTATTCAAATCATTTATAGCCTTTATTCATCGGCATGCATCAAGGTGGTATTATAAGTTATTTGTAGTTCCTTATTTTAATTATCCTTACTTTTATTATTTAATTAAATGCGAACAAACAAATTTAATTGATTGGTAATGTCTCAAAAGTATTAGTTGAAAAACACAGTATGCAGACCCTGAACCAAATTACAGTTTAGCCTGGAACAACAATATTTGGTGAGGTACGACTTTTCTATATTTATAGTAAATATCGTGTACAAATGACAGCAAAGTAGCATAAAAGGAAACACTGCAACATTGGCGATGTACCCTAGTGTCAAATCAGATTTTTTCCATTTGCTTACCATCACGAAAACATGCCTATAAATATTTGACCCCTTTAAACCCCACTTATATATAATAAAAATGGGTTTTACAAGGGTATACATTATTTTTCTTATTTTTGCTCAAAACATAGATTGTGGGTACTGGTTAGAACCGCCTCGCCAAGGCGGTTCTAACGGGTACCCGCCTCGCCAAGGCGGTTCTAACGGGTACCCACAATCTATGTGTTGAGCTGAAATATGAAAAATATCAGTTTTTTTATCTGAAAATTTTCAGTTTTATGGAGGTAAAATTTTCTGAATATTTGAATAGGCGTGTTTTCCTAATGCATTCAAAATTCGCCGCTTGTTCTTTGAATTTCGATGTGCTACCTGTGCTTCATAATGTTGTTTACGGTAAGATAACCTTTGACCCCACCATCAGAAAACGTACCTTCGGACATGTGCGCCCAGCAACGATCAGATCAGCCTGCACATCCGCGCAGTCTGATCGAAATCTTCACTGGGCGCATTTTGCCATTGAATAGCCAATGGCGCGAAGTTTCTTCATGCAGAAAACGATGACTCTGATCAGATTGCGCGGATGCACAGGCTGATTTGAGTCTTCGCTGGACGCACACGTCAGAAGGTACGTTTTTTCTTGTTGTGGCATAATTACTGGCAATTTAAGTGCCAGCATTGTTTACGCCATGAATGAATGCTGGCAAGTTAATGCGTTGATGTGCAGCGAAAACGAGTAATAACGGTAATTAGTTTGAATTAAATCAGAAAAGACCCTGTTAAAGGGACTTGATACACTTTGTAGCTTTTCTGCCGTTTTGTACAAGAGAGATGACTTTTGTAACTTCCTGTTTAAATTCAATACATCCAACCCTTTCTAAGACGCGAGACGAACAAAAAGAAAAGAAAAGAAAAAAAAAAAAAAAAAAAAAAAAAGAACACATTTTTGAAACAGCTGCCTCCCTTGGAAGTATATCCATTCCTATTACTGCTTAGTATGCACGAAGGTTTATGTTAGCCCATTTATGTCTTCCACCTCATGTCTTTGGACAGGTCAAATTCCAATAAAAGGGGGTCTGGTTAGTTTTTGATATTACAATGTTTTATAAAAATTCCTGTATTTTATTCAAACAGTGTAGATCCTGATCAAACGCCGCGTTCTGTGGCGTCTGATCTTGGACTACACTGTTTACCAATGTCCCTTTTATGGGGCGCTAGGCTAAAATGGGTTAAAGGTAAGAGTGCGGTGTGGCTGAAAAAAAACCAAAAAAAACTCGAAAATGTCAGAATGACAAGTTTATGTGACTCAGACAGAAAACTTTCCTCGATACGTTTATTTTCTGTCAATGTCCATAATTCTAGAAATAGGTCTAATCTCATTAATCCATTAAAGATTGAATAAACTCTCCCACACTATTTATTTATTTATTGAAAGAGTCCATTTTCGATTTTAGGTATGTCAGGCTAAATGATATGGATATTCCTAAAGAAGAGTGGTTGAACTGTTGGCAAATAGTGGAGACCCTGATCAGTCGCCATGTTCAGCGGCGTCTGACCTGGGTCTGCACTGTTTGCCAGTTACCCGTTTAGGGGTCTCCAGTCTTCAATGGGCTAAAGGGAAAATCAATGCTGGCAAAAACTGTACCTGAGATGCAAGATCTTGACAAACTGTGGACTTTGATGCGAATTTGATCATTATAAGATAAAAAATAAGTAACTTATCAAGGTTTGAAGATATCTAAACTGCTTTTATGGGTGCTGCCATTTTGGATATTTAATAATGCTTTATGGCATAGAGCCATAATTAAATATCCACAACCTGAATAAATTAGATTTTCAACAAGAATTCCGCGGAAGGCGTCGTCGCACCTGCTGGCGCAAAAGTCACAGGTGCCACAATCAGAATGTGGTTATTAAATAAGTTTATTTCATTCTTAGCAGTGCTTACTTGGAAAACTGGGTTGGAAAAAAATGTAGACAAAGTGCCTAGTGGGGCACATATATTCCAGGCCAGTCCCATTCCCTCTAATGGCTATATCTTCAGCACTGACTTTTTGTATCATACAGCCCAATGATAATGGAACGTTGACGTAAAATGTGTAAAAGTCACTGGAGCATGAAATATAGGTCAAGGTCACGAGTCAAGGTACCTGCTAATTCAGTACATCAAGGAGAAGCACAATGCAAGGTATGGTGGTTGTAGGCCTTATGATTGAGGAGTTATCAAACATCAACGTAAAATGTGTCAAATATAGGTCAAGGTCACTGGGTCAAGGTACCTGCCAAGCCAGTGCAATGAGGTGAAGCACTATGCAAGGTTTAGTGGTTGTAGGTCTTATATTTGAGGAGATACCGAACTTCAATATAAAATGTGTCAAAGTCACTGGAGTGCACAATATAGGTCAAGGTCACCAGGTCAAGGTACCTGTTGAGTCAGTACATCGAGAAGAAGTGCTATATAAGGTTTGGTGGTTGAAGGCCTTACAGTTGAGGACATCTGGAAGGGTGACGTAAAAGGTGTAAAAGTCAATGGAGCATGAAATATAGGTCAAGGTCACCCAGTCAAGGTACCTGCAGAGTCCGTACACTGAGGAGAAGCACTATGCAAGGTTTGATGGTTGTAGGCCTTATAGTTGAGGAGATATTGAACGTTGACGTAAAATGTGTAAAAGGCACTGGAGCGCAAAAAATAGGTCAAGGTCACCGGGTCAAGATACCTGCCAAGTGAGTACATATAGGAGAAGCACTATGCAAGGTTTGGTGGCTAGAGGTCTTACACTTGAGGAGATCTGGAATGTTGACGTAAATTATGTCAAAGTCACTGCAGCCAAAATATAGGTCAAGGTCACCAGGTCAAGGTATCTGCTAAGTCAGTACATTGAGGGGAAGCACTTTGCAAGGTTTAATGGTTGTAGGCTTTATAGTTATGGAGATATCGAACGTCGACGCAAAATATGTCAAAGTCACTGGAGCGCAAAATATAGGTCAAGGTCACCGGGTCAAGGTACCTGCCAAGTCTGTACATCTAGGAGAAGCACTATGCAAGGTTTGGTAGTTGTACGCCTTATAGTTGAGAAGATCTGGAACGTCAACGTAAATTGTGTCAAAGTCAATGGAGCGCAAAATATAGGTCAAGTTCACTGGGTCAACATATCTGCCAAGTCAGGAGGTCAGGGAGATGTGTCATGCAAGGTATGATGGTTGTTGTAGAATTGTAGTTGATTAGAATACTAACTTTGACGTAAATGTCGAACTTCGACATAACAACTGTTAAGAGACAGACGGACGGACGAACGGACAGACGAATGGAAAAGCGGGCATCTATGTCGCAAAGTCAGGAGGTCAGGGAGATATTTCATACAAGGTTTGATGGTTGTTTAGTCTTGTAGTTGATTAGAATACTAACTTTGACATAAATGTCGAACTTCGACATAACAGAACTGTAAAGAGACAGACAGACGGACAGACGAACAGACAGACGAATGGAAAAGTGGGCACCTATATCGCAAAGTCGGGAGGTCAGGGAGATGTTTCATGCAAGGTTTGATGGTTGTTTAGTCTTGTAGTTGATTAAAATACTAACTTTGACATAAATGTCGAACTTCGACATAAATTTTGACAGACGGACGGACGAATGGACAGACATACGGAAAAGCGGACGCCTATGTTGCAAAGTCAGGAGGTCAGGGAGATGTTTCATGCAAGGTTTGATGGTTGTTTAGTCTTGTAGTTGATTAGAATACTAACTTTGACATAAATGTCGAACGTCGACATAAATGTTGACAGACGGACGGACGGACTGACGGACGGACGGACGGACGGACGGACAGAAAATCGGACGCCTATATCGCACCCTGCTACAAGCAGGTGCGATAAAAATAGTAAACCTCCGCTTCTTCTCTAGGTATTTATGATTTTTGCTTGACAGTCGCATTAAATTCTATCAGAAAGAAGAATTTTTATTTAATATTTTGTAATATTTGAAACCTCATTAAATATTCAAAATCGCGACGTCCCTGTAAACGGTTTTGCACATTTAAACGTCAATAATTTGCCTAGCTTCTATACGATTCTGATCAAGTTTCCATTAAAATGCATGATTTGTCAATATTTTACCAACATTGCAATCCCCATTAATATATTTTGCAAACGACATATCACCGTTTTAAGATGTATAGTCCTGTCATATTTGGAGGCGCTCGTTCTGTCGTTTGAGAGCATGCAACATTGACAGGGATCAAGTATAAATGGCCACGATTCAGGTGGGTTGCATCTCTAGACTAAATTATGTTGCGCACGCCCATCGACATCCTAGATAGGATAAACCAATAAATGTCCCATCGCTCCGCTTAGAAGGTATTGCTCAGACACGGACTCAGTTACATAATTCTCGATGCATTGCCTCACGTGCAAGATGCGACACTTACTGAAACCCGGACGCACGTTGAATCTCATGACTCACTTTGTACATCGACATACATTTGTATACTAAGATATCATAGACGTCAGTCGATGGCTGTAAACTTGTGTCTGATGATGCTGTTCTTGCACAAGTATTCAGCTTTCAACTGAAATAATAAACATGTCATTAACAAAAATATTTAAATCGTTCAGGCACAACTATTCAGCCACCGATCGAGAGAAAGTAGGGTAAAACTTAATTCTCGTGTTCACGGCGCAACCAGAACATATGACTGGAACACTATTGCTAATGGAAACTAAACCTCCAAAATGTCGATCGCAAACAGCACAGGCCCTGGTACAAGTAATGCTCAAACTTGCGCAGTTCAGCTGACAGTTCCAAGACGGTTCCTCTTTTCCAGATCTTCTTTTTCGGAAAGTCGGTCATTGCAATTGCGCTGTTTTGGTTTATGATTGCTTGTTTATAGTCTCAGCTTTTTTCGACGCCTCAGGAAGGTTTTGCTTCCTGCCTATAATCTTTCCATGGTAGCAAACATCTTTATTTTTACATGTAAAAAAAACAGCAGCTGAAATCGTCTCAGACAGTTAAATGCATTGCTGCTGCGGGTTTTAATAAACATAAAGCCACTCTGCTGAAAAAGATTTCGCCAAAGTTCTTAAATTAAGTTAAGGAAAGGGTAACTCCGTTAACGCTTTTACTGCCTCAGGCGATAATAATTGGCTTTTGCAAACAACATAGATCCAGATGAGACGGCTCATAATGAGCCGTCTCATTTGGATCTACGGTGTTTGACATTCAGTCTTTAACTTTATATATAAGCTTCTTTCCAAGCGATAGTTTGTTAAAAACAAACAAACAAAAAAAAAAAAAAAAAACAAAACAAAAAAAAAAAAAAAAAAACAGACGACAAATATCGTCTGAAATGTGGCACCGAAAGAGTTAATGCAGTACTAAATGTGTACATAAAATCAGATTATACTCATAACAAACATCGCTGAAGGAAGACTCTCGGAGGTTCGTTTTTTTTATGAGTGCCAAATCAGGAAATGGCCATTAAGGCATAACGTAGTCACCATAAGTATTGCGACAGACAGGCTTGCACAAACAGTATAGACCCTGTCAGAAATCGCAGAACGCGATGTCTGATCAGGGTCTACACCGTTTGTCACTCAGCAGTTTGCTTTTAAAACAAAGAAACAAATAAAAACAACAAAAAGACAACTCATAGAAAGGTAGTCAAACGAACTTGTCCAAATTTTAGGCTATGTATGTCAACAGTTAATGGGTCCGAATATTTAGGGTAAATTAGGTTACACTACCGTATGCCTCAAAGGTACGATTCGGGGATCTGAGGATGACGTCTTCCAGGCAGGAAAAACATGTGACAGAAGAGGATAGTCACGCAACAGATGGACGCAAATGGGTATGTAAGTACAAGTAGAACGATATCATGTCAGTTATGCCGGCGCTCTTCAAATAAGGAGAAAAAGCAAGCTGAATCTGAAATGGTTAGTATAGTGATAAAGTAACATTAATTCGCCAAGATATGGAAGTATATAATATTGGCCTTGTTCCGTTCGTCCGTCTGTCCTTTATTCCTTTTGCTGTCCAACTCTGTGAACACTTTATTGAAAAGTTTTGCGTCAAAGTCCTTGAAACATTGTTTCTCCGCATCTTTGAGTATATTCGTTTCATACTTGCAATACCCCACTTAGTGACCTTCAGATCAAAGTCATCGACTTAAAAATTTGGTAAGGTTAACATTTACGACCATGCATAAGCTTTAGTAGTTGCGCCAGCCGGGATACACGACGCCTTGGTCACGTGTTCCAGTAATAGACATGTATGCACATGCATGAATATTTATATAACAATTGTCAATTCAAACTATGCTTCGCAAAACATCTTATCATCACGAAAACATGCCTATGTAATTTTGACCCCCTTAAACCCCACTTTTATACAGTAAAATTGGGATTTACAGGGGTATACATTGTTTTTCTTATTTCTGCTCAAAAACATAGATTGTGGATACTCGTTAGAACCGCCTCGCCGAGGTGGTTCTAACGAGTACCCACAATCTATGTTTTGAGCAGAAATGTGAAAAATATAAGAGTTTTTTTATCTGACAATTTTCAGTTTTTCGAGGCGAAATTTTCTATATATTTGAATAGGCGTGTTTTCGTAATGGTAATGGACCTGCATGTATGTTAAAAAGTTATCCCCTGCAAGCTGACAAGAAGTGAATACAAAAACAAAATATTCGCTTAGAAATAAGGATATGACGTTTGAAAAGATATTTTCTGCCAATATCTACCTACAGCAGTGTAACGACAAATTCATTGAATGGTTATTTCATTGATACATGTATATGGATTGCGTTAAGTGAAAAGCAGGCTGAACATACATGTCTGATATCACATATTCAGATAATCCCGCATATCCGCACAGATATGGTATACTTTGGTAATATTCTACAGTATCTAGTGTTTCCGTAAGCGGGTTGCGAAGGTCATGATCAGACTGTGCAGTCTGCTCTGGGTCTTTGCATATTCCCCGAAGGCCCTTCTCGCTTGACGCCACCCATGTTCTCTGTCTGACTGGCCTCTTTCTAGAATATTTTCTGTACATCTCAATTGACCATCAGCTGTCTATTGGGAAAACCAAACAAGGACATAACAGTGATATTTTCTTTTTTTTTCTTGAAACACAGATAATTCAGTCACTTCCAGAAAAATAAGGTTTGCTTGTCAATGTCTGTGGTAGGGTCCATCGTGGTGGTGTTTGTGATTTTCTTGTAATTCTGGCTTAACATCGCCAATGAGACCTTTGTTTTGTTTCATTGCAGTGTTTTTATTATATGCGTTTCACTGTGATGTTTCACAGAGAAGGTAGAGCACCCAATGCATACCGAAAATGTACTTGTGATTTAGAGCTGCATAAAGGGTGAGGTTTCGCGCGAGTAAAACTGGTTTAGGCCACAAAGTCGTTTTCCTACTGACCGTCCCAAGGCGGTTCCTCTGTTGCATCTCTTCTTTGTATTTTGGTGGCTTAATCTGTGTTTTTTTTTTTTTTTTTTTTTTTTATTTTTATTATTTTTCCTTATCTCTTCTTTTGGTGCCTCGGGTAGGTTGTGCTTCGTGATTATGGTATTTCCTGGGTACCTTCACTTATTGTTTTGGTATTCGTTAATACATGCTATAGTGTCCGACAGCGAAGGCTCTGAGTAAACTGTGCGAATGTGCAGTCTGATCTCGCCGCCCCCCCCCCCACCCCCCCCCCCACACACAAAACAAATCTCGCTTGGTGCCACACATACTTTGTTTGACTGGCCTCTGTCAAGAACATTTTCTGTATATCTCAATTAGCTATCAGCAGTCTCTTGGGAAAGCAAAACAAAGCCAAATACGTGATATTTTCTTTTCTTGGAACGCAGGATTTGACAGATAATTCAATCACTTTCAGCTGATATAATTTGAATGAACTGAAAAAGTCTCATTGTCCGAAACAATTAGGGAAAGTATTTTAAAATGTCATCTGTTTATATTTAAATTCAGAACGCCAAAGATCAGTCTGTTATTTAAAATATCAATTTGTTCAGTTGAATACTTGCTGGATCATTGCTTTTTGCGTGTTTCGTAAAGCTGTTTAAGAATATCACTAATTATTACCCAAACTACAGCAAACAGAGTTACGAGTAAGTATGTTTTGCTATTGTAAGGTTTTTTTTGATAGGAACCGCAAATGTGAGTATCATACCGGCCAATATTGTTTACTAACTGGCCAGTTCTATTGGCTTGAATCTTAGTGCTTTTCGTACGTTTGTTCGGTTTGTGCTTGTTTAGATTGTCGGTTTCCTCTTCCTCTTGGGGTCTGGGAAGGGCTGCGGTTTGTGATTGTCGCACTCCCTGGACTTTTCTCTTACCTTTTTTGAAATTGATATTTCTCCTAAATTCTGCTCTATGTTCTAGTATGCTGTGTACTATATGGATCGGGTAATGAAACCGGTTCTCCATAGCACCTCGGGCCAATATATTTGACTATACCCCAAACAGCCATGACATAACTATAAAAAAAATATGGCAGAACATCTTGTCTAGACCCTAGAGCCAAACAAATGAGTCTAATCAAACTCATCACGAAAACATGCCTATATAATTTTGACCCCCTTAAACCCCACTTTTGTATAGTAAAACTGGGGTTTACAGGGGTATACATTATTTTTCTTATTTCTGCTCAAAGACATAGATTGTGGGTACTCGTTAGAAATGCCTCATCGAGGCGGTTCTAACGAGTACCTACAATCTATGTTTTGAGCAGAAATAAGAAAAATATCAGAGTTTTTCATCTGAAATTTTTCATTTTTTGGTGGTAAAATTCTCAATATATTTGAATAGGCGTGTTTTCGTAATGTGAAAATGACAACCTCTATAATCATCAGTAATCATCAGTTACACGGGTATGCAACAGAAAGTAAAACTGACCACTTTACGAAGAGAAACATTTCTACAGATATGTCTCATGAAGGGCTTCCAGGGAGAGATTGGTAAGTAAATCATACAAGGTCATGTCTAGTATACATGTATATACTTTAAAGTGAATGCAATAAGGTGACAGTTTTACTCTGCTTTCGAATGCTTTTTGAGAATGTCATTCTGTAACTGGTGCTTTACACACATGTGAATTTGCACTCTTGTCATAATTAACCCAGGTAAGCATAGAGTCCCATAAAAGGGACACTGGCAGACAGTGAAGTCCCAGATCAGACGCCGCAGAACGCGGCGTCTGATCAGGGTCTTCACTGTTTGCTTTAAGTCCACAAATTTCTACGAAACATGATAGTAATAAAAATCAACCAGGCATTCCTTATATAGGAAATGGGCCGGTCCAAAGAGTTAAGGTAGAAGAGTTCACTCGGCACAAATGGGTTAAATGTAAACCATCTGAGCCGCAAAGTCAGAAAACGCACCTTCCTTATGTGTATTCAGCAGTCGCGCAGTCTGATCACTGCGTGCATTTAGATAAGCAAGGATGCAACATTTCTTCATGCGCATTACAAAGACTCCAATAAAACTGCGCGCGCACATGTCCGAAGCTACTTTTTCTGACGGTGCGGCTTCTTCGTTGTAATAACTTGCCATAGTGCTCCAACAGTTCTATTCTACCTACAGTAAGACCTCAATGATTCGTACACCGATGACTCATTATCGTGGCTAATTCGAACTCATTTTTGAGTCCCTAGGAAACTATTCCGATAGCTCAAGAAAACAATTATTTAGGACTTTTTTAGATTTTTTTCTATTTTATCATAAAATGTTTGTTGTGTGTAGTCATTAGAATCGCCTCATCGGGGCGATTCTAATGAGTGTACTCACCATACCAATAGTTTAAAGGAGATCGAACCCTATATTATTCCCATTTGTCTTGTGACCTGGGCCCAGTTGTTCAAAGCGTCGTTAGCTTAACGAGCTCGTTAAGGGTCATTTCGTTAACTGTTTTAGTGGATTCAATATACAATATTCTGATATTTTTTGCTGAAAAAATGTGAGTAGCTTTTGCAATGCAAAAGCTAGTCACATTTTTTCAGCAAAAAATTTCAGCATATTTGCGTATCACTCAATGTAAATTTTAACGAATCGTTAACTAACGATGTCGTTAGCTTTGAACAACTGGGCCCTGGCATTCAGTGGCTCGAACTACCCATATCTAGAACAAATTTCCATGGTAACAAAGATGTTCGAGCCAGTAAGGTTCGACAGTAGTTATAGGTTAAAAGGATTTTTTTTTATTTCGTAATCGCAAAAGTCGGTGCTATTAATCTGGTGTCCAAGTTATGTCAACAACTGACAGTATAGACAGTTTGGATGCAGATTTTTGACAGGCTTTTTTTTGTTTGTTGAAAATGTCTGACAGTTTCATATTGATATTTTAAAACATCGCCAATTAAAACCACCAAGAAAAGTAAAAAAAAAAAACCCAAAAAAACAAAAAAAAAAACAAAAAAAAACCAAAAAAAAACAAAAAAAAAAAAAAAAACAAACATACTCTTACCCCGACAAAAGTTTACTTTAAAAGGAATTGCAATATTTTGGCTGAAATGTATTTGTTTCCTTTTAGAATAAAATGTCAAGTTAATAATTAACGTCTTTAAAAGTGATGACGGAAGACTAGTAATTGTTTAATTAACACGTATTAATGCTTATGCTAACAGATTGTCCATTCAGTACGTCATGGTGAGAAAAATATACAGCTGTATCAGAGCTCGAAACTGGAACCCTGGGATTACATGTACCATTCTGGTGCTTTACCGACCTAGCCCATTCATACTCAGTCTGATATTTTTATTGATATTTTTCATAGCTCTTCCAATAATGTACTAGGTCTCTGTAAGACAATTATTTACGCGCAACGTTAGAATGAGTTGTAAAACGCGTAGATACAGATCAGACACCGCGTTAAGTGGCGTCAGATCTGGATCTATACCGATTGTTCACGTCTGTCGCAAATACGGTATTCTTTGCATAATAAAAACGTGCTTCACAATTATGTCGTCTTCTAAATAGAATTTCTAAACTGAACTGCGCTTAGGAACTGTTGCGGAACCCTTCAATAATTGATATATAAGTCAATATATCCAGGAAATGCCACAATCACGAGCCACATCCTTCCCGAGACACCAAAAGATAGAGAGATGAGGAACAAACAATGACAAAACAAACGCCACATATGAAACCACCAAGTTGCACCAGAGGAACAGCCTTGGAATGGTCAGTAGGAAACCTACTGAGGGAAAAGGGGTGGGGATGAGGGGGTCGGGGGGTGGGGGGGGGGGGGGGCGTTAAATCATTTAACTCGCGCGACACTAGAAAACCAATAAAGAGGGCCACGATAGCTCAAAACGTTTAGAAACAACTGATGCAGACAAAACACTACAAGAAGTAAATTAATTGTAAAACGTTTTATTATAGAAATTGTTATGGTGTCTGGACCATTACCATACAATATTACCATTATTTCGTTTAAGAGTATACCGTAAATACTATTTTTGTTTGACATTTATTCTATTTGTCATACAACCAAGTAATTTGTTAAAGGCTATAAAGTGATATAGGGAATATTTGATTATTTGATGTAAATGTAAAGTAAAACATTTGCGATTTTCCTGATCTTACGAGTTAGTGGATACGTTTTATTGTATACCGTATTAACTATAAGTATTGAGATAGACACGCATGAGCAAACAGTGTATATCCAGAGCAGAAGCCGCAGAATGCGGCGTCTGATCAGAGTCTACACTGTTTGCCAGTCATCCGGTATCTTTTAGACACAAAAGCAGGGAGTAAAACGTATCTGTCGAAATTTTAGGATAGGTAGGGCAGTAAGTAAAGATGACCAGTTATTTAGAGTGAAACTGGTATATCGTCTATAAACGACCTTATAAACATCGATTGTAGGCAGGTTTCTCAAATCCTGTATCGTGCAAAAAAAAAAAAAAAACAAAAAAAAAAAAAAAAAAAAAAAAAACAACAAAAAAAAAAAAAAAAAAAAAAAAACAACAAAAAAAAACAACAACAACAACAAAAAAAAAAAATCGTAATCCTAGCATCGGAAAGGTATATGGCTGAAGTTTTGTATATACATAAAGCTTGGATATTGGTTAATACAAAACCGCATTATAACAATGCGAAACTAATTGCATTTTAGAGACACATGCAAGTTGCATGATACTGGTTTATAGTTTAGCCAAGCTACAGTAACTTCTATTAAGCGTGTAGTACACATGTATATACTTACGGGTAAACTACAACAAACATACACCCAACCCGCGATAGATTAATCTGTACAGTTGATGTCTGAATATAAATTAGCACTGATTGTTTAAAATTCTTGTCGGGTTTTGTAAAACGGCATGTATATTATGGAATTTTGATGAAAATTTTAGTTAGCGGAAATTACGTTAGTTTTTATGTTTGGCCTTCATACATTCTTACCCAGTATAGTTTGTCAACAAAGGTTTTGAAATTATGGTTATGAAGAAATGCGCGGCGATTCCCCTCAGCATGCATGTTTAAGACTTACGTGAGTATAAAACAGTGTTCTATACGAGTATATTTTATTGAAAAAAAAAAAAAAAAACAAAAACAAAAAAACAAAACAAAGAAACATAAGCACGAACGCCCGAAAGATGTCTGGCAAACTTTAAAATGTGTCATTCAAAATGGTGTCATAAAAAATCCAATCCAAAGGTTTATCGTAGCGGCCATATTGGACAAAAAATCGATTTTTTTTAGTTAATCCAGTTCCCTGTACCTTGTAATAAAGGCTATAGGAAACGGTAGACAGTTTTATTTGAAACGCAATTTGCATGCGAAATTTAAAAATTGATATCTGACAGGAAAACGGGGCACTCTCCCTTAAATGCGGAAACAAACCGTGGTGTCACTAATGACGTCATGTTTGCATATGTGCATAAAAAATGAACATTTTGCTTTCTGTTTTGAGCATTTTTTCTTTCTTTTTTATGATTGTAACCTGAATACACAATGTTTTGTATACTTAGAATATGTTAAGTATCAACTGGGCCTCCATAGAAACGAGCAAGTTTTCGCGAAATGCAATGTATACCATACATATATATATATGCTATACAGTTGTTTTATGTACAGACATGTCCAGACTTTCTTCCTATATCGAAATAAATTGTATATCTTTCCGTTGCTGGGGTTAGCAAAAACATGAGTACTAGAGTCCGTACTATGGTCAGTACAATTAACTATGGAAGCGCGATATCATTCGATTGTACCAAAAGCGGTTCTACTTTCTAATTATTCGGGGTATAGAAAAAAAACATATTATGTCCTATGTGCACTAAGTCAAATACGATATATGCTACTTTGGGGTGAGAGAAAGAGAAATAGATAGAGACAGACAAACAGACAGCTAGACAGCAAGAGAGAGAGAAAGAGAGAGAGAGAGAGAGCTATAAAGATAGACAAACAGAAAAAGAGTGAGAGAGACAGACAGAGAAAGAGGGGGGGACAGACAGAGACATAACAAAAAAGACAAAGACAGACAGAAACAGAGACATACAGACAAACATACAGACAGAGAAGGAGGGACAGGCAGAGAGAGACAGGCAGAGAAAGAGAGAAGAGATGCAGAAAGAACTGAAAATAGGGAAAGAGAGAGAGAGACAGAAAGAAATACAAGAGACAGAGAGAGAGAGAGAAAGAGAGAGAGAGAGAGAGAGAGAGATGCTTTGAAATATCTTGTTTTGAAATAAATAACGATGCAAACTACCATTGCAACAGCTTTGTAATCAGTCCCTTGAATTTTACTTTCTTGTGGAAAGTACAGAAACCCTGACAAAAATATTCTTTGAACGCAATGAACGCATTTAAGAAAGAGAAAATAGCTCTGATCTCGGACACTAATATAATTTTCAAGAGTGCATGCGCCTCCTAGCAATGAATTAAGAGAAAATATATTTTCTGCAAACCGAATACGTGAGCAAATGAATGCAAATAAACTGAAATTTTAAATGTTTTTTAGGTATAACAGCTATGTGATTCAGATATTCGTAGAGTAAAAAAAGTTGGCTAATTTATTTTCAAATAATTTGAGACCCCATCAGACGCCGCATTTTGGGGTATCCAGATTAATATGGGTTAATATCCTATTAAAAGTCCTCAAGAGCACTGTAAACAGATTTTTGTTCCGTTTTCAAAGCGAGGTTGCTTCAGAAGAACTTTAATCGATTTCTTGTTATTTGAATCCTTTCTCGTCAGCAAAAAAAAAAAAAAAAAAAAAAATGCTTTCACCCGTGTACTCTTAATTCATGTGTGCCTGGCCACAATTTGCATGAAATATCAAAGCCTACCCTCTGAGAAAAATAAGGAAAAAATAATGTTTCAAAGTATTGTCTGCTGAAATGTTTACCTAGCATGCTAAGCGTTAAACTTCTTCGCTACGAAGCAGAAGGGACACACCATCAATACTATAATGTTTAATAGTGACTTTTGATTAGAAATCTATATCAATAGCATCAAGAAAACACGCCTATATAGTTTTGACCCGCTTAAACCTCACTTTTATACAGTAAAACTGGGGTGTACAGGGGTATACATTAATATTCTTATTTCTGCTCAAAACACAGATTGTGGTTACTCGTTAGAACCGCCTTGCCGAAGCGGTTCTAACAAGTACCCAGCATCTATGTTATGAGCAGAAATATGAAAACTACCAGAATTTTTCATATGGAAGTTTTTTCCTTTTTTGATGGTAAAATTCTCAATATATTTGAGTAGGCGTGTTTTCGTAATGATTGCCTTCATGATCATATAGAAATTATCCGAAAAAAGTAAACAGGATTCGTCCTGGCTTTTCCAGGGACGTCTTCTTTCACAATTATAATCATGACCGGTATACCTTGCAAATGACTTGTCGTATGTCATTAAATTTAAATGTGATACCCTTGATTAAATATATGATTCATGTACACCGTGGTCAGTCTCATAATGCCCATATATATGGTAAAAACTCTATGTGATATGGTCATAATGATTATTGCAAAATATTGGTTGTTGTTAAAATTTAAATATCTCGTCCTGATCAGACTGTATGGATGCGTAGGCTGGTCTGGGACTTCGCTGCTCGCATATGCCCGAGAAAACGTTTTCGCATATCGCGGCCCATATACGAATGGTAAGATATTTCACACATTTATATTTAAAAACAAACTATTTAAGATAACGTAGCCTGTTTTTCTACTTCTTACTGTAGGCAAGCATTCATCTACTTCTTACTGAGGCAAGCATTGGTCATTGATATCTACAGCCGTTTAGATGCACTGGAACACAGTTCAGAAGATGTAGATGAGAGCAGGACAGTCTTCAGAGACACCGTTCACTCTTCAGCAATGGATTCCCTAGGACCAGTATCTCGCAAACACCAAGACTGGTTTGATGAGACTGGCAAAGAAATCCAGGGACTCCTTGAAGAGAAACACCAAAAATATAGGCATACCTCGGTGATACCAGCTGAGTATCTAGTAAAAACAGGTAAGAGAAAAGTCCAGGGAGTGCCACAATCACAAACCGCAGCCCTTCCCAGAGAGACAGCTTCAAAAGAAATGCCAAGATCAAACTGTGGACCTCTACATGTCCTTTGTCGACCTTACCAAAGCATTTGACACAGTCAGTCGTGAGGAACTTTGGAAAATTATGGCAAAGTTTGGCTGTCTTGCCAAATTCATAGCAATGGTGCGGCAGTTCCACGATGGTAGGCTTGCAATGGTCCAAAATGATGACGAGTTTTCTAGTCCATTCCCTGTGACAAATGGAATTAAGCAAGACTGTGCACTAGCTTCAACACTGTTCAGCATGATGTTTTCTGCCATGCTTACAGATGCTTTCTAGGATGGTGGACATGGTATACCTATTAGGTATCGCTTTGATGGCAAACTTGTCAACCTAAGAAGGTTGCAAGCTAAATCTAAGGTGCAGACAGGTGCTAGACGAGCTCCTCTTTGCTGATGACATGGCAAAGGGGGGCCCCAACAGAAGAGAAAATAAAAAAAGGCGTGGATCAAGTATTCGATTCATGTGGCAGCTATGATCTCACAATCAGCATCAAAACGGCTGAGGTAGAATATCAGTCAGCATCTGGAAAGCCTTACAAGGAGCCTACCATCACAGTGAAAGGTCAGTGATTGCAAGTGGTAGACAAGTTCACCTACCTTGGAAGCACTTTGTCCTGAGTTATGCACATTGATGATGAAGTCAATGCCAGGATTACCAAAGCTAGTGCAGCATTTGGTCGAGTACGTGGAAGTATTTGGGATCGACGTGGAATTTGACTGGACACAAAGCTGAAAGTATACAGATCCGTGGTGCTGCCAACACTATTATACGCATGCGAAACTTGGACAGTTTACCAAAGGCATGCCATACTGAACCACTTCCATACAAGCTGTCTTAGAAAACTTCTAAAGATCAAGTGGCCAGACAAGATTCCAAATACGGAAGTCCTAAAAAGGGCAGGGATGCAGAGTGTACATACTCTTCTGAAATTGGCATAGTTAAGATGAACAGGCCATGTTACCAGAATGCCTGATGAACGTTTGCTAAAGAAAATCTTTTATGGAGAACCACAAATAGGAAAACGCTCCCATGGTGGTCAGAAGAAGCAATACCCTCAAAACCTCCCTTAAAGACTATAGCATACCGACAGAGTAGTGGGAACAGATTGCACAGGATGAACAAAGTGGCGAGGCCTGATAAGAAGGGGTGCTGGCGAATACGAAGCAAAAAGAATCAGGGAAGCCGAGTAGAAACGTGCGCAGCGGAAAGCCAGAACTAAGGCATCACCAGCAGAGCTTTCTTCTTCAGACCTCTCTTGTGCTATCTGCAACAGGCAGTTTAGAGCTAATATTGGTCTCATCAGCCATCTTAGAACACACAAATAATTTCACGCATTTGATTAGGATTTGTCATTGTCAGTAATGACACAAGAACTCCACTTCTTACTGTCTACTTCTTACTGTGTGTCTGTCTTAACATATACTTTATGTCCTAAATTTATGCCAAGCCGCAGTGAAAACATGTTTAATCTGACGACTCGAAATTTAAAACTAATCAACAACCTATACATACTGCGACTAACAGCAGCATAACTCGATCATGCCATTAATCACGTATACCATATTTCATTTAAGGGCTTATAATTATTGGGACAGATACTATGAATACATATAAGAAATGAAGAGTGTTTTGTAAACAGGGTCAGAAAAAAAAAAATCCAGATATGCAAATTATGTGCTAATTTATTTTAGCATAAACAGCCTGTATATGACTGAAACTAATGGCATCTAATTTACCGTATTTACATTAAGTATTCGAACAGACAAAACTAAGCAAATAATGTAGACCCAGATCAGACGCCGCGGAACGCTATTTGCACGTCAAACAGCAGATTTTAGACACAGGAACAAGTGGTAAAACTGACTTGTTCAAATTTGAGAATAAATATGGCGAGGAGATATATTCGAATGTTTAAAGATAAATATGGTATTTATGAAACTTTAAATGTACTTTTCTGTGAGAACCAGCATTAGCACTGTAGTAAATTACTTTAAACTATCTTAAACGAACCAGCTAATCTAACTATTGCTTTCAGAGATTCCGAATTATTTTCATTATCCATGTTTATGTGCATATCTGTTTTACATACTTTGACCGAACTATCTACTTCACTGTATAATTCAGCATTTATGTCGAACACTCTTAATGGTTGTACCAACCCTTAAAGCGCTAATCACAGTTGCAGCAGACGATATTTTGATTTTTTTAATTATTATGTTTGTTATAAAGCTTGTTATTTCGCACGAATCGTCTGCTGATCCCGTGAAATGCCAAATCTTATTCCTCAAATAGGCAGACGATTCAATTGAATGACAAGTCTACTTTTCTCCGAAAAAAAAGAAAGAAAAATAGAGATGATGCACAAACCAGAGGACCAATGGTCCTGTAGCTCCAGGGCCATCGACATATTGGTTCCGGAGAAGAAGATTTTTTTAGAGTTTTTACCATATATGGGCATGGCGACCATCTTAGTCATGTGACCCAGATGTGGTGAACAAACTTTCGTTCCCCTATCCATTGAGGCTCCATATGAAATCTGGCTTTGACTGGCCCAGAGATTTCTGAGGAAAAGATGTTTGAAAAGTAGACAACGGATGGACGGCGACGGACGGACGGATAGACGACGGAGCCTGCCTATACTATAGGCTCGGCTATGAGCCTAACGGCTCAGGTGAGCAATGAGCTAATGATGAAAAAACAGACGCCACATTCGAAACCACCGACGCAAGAACAATGAAGAACTTATATAGAAGGACCGCTTTGGAACGGTCAGTAAAATAACTACTAGTACTTAAACCAGTGTTTTTCTAGAGCGAAACCTCACCCTTATCTCCGGACGCAGCTTAAATCATTAAAACGATACAAATGTTATTTACCTGTTGTTGAGCAGGGGTTTTAGATAAGAAGAATTTTTTGTAGAGTGCCAGTGTTTCCGGCGTATAACAGTCTGTGTAGTTCGTGTACCCTCTTGGATTGCTGTAGTCACCAGGGATCTTCCCTTCCCAGCGTCCATCTGGACTACACGTCCGATAACCGTATTCTGAAAATAAAATAAAACATCTTTTGGGCAATACATACACCTTAGCAGATTATGTTACAAGAGAGATAGCTTTTGTTACTTCCTGTTTGCATTCCTGTGCACAAAAGCCCCGATAAGGGGTGTACTCTAAAAGAAAAGAATTTGCTCCAAAGGGGAGTAAATTCTTTCGTTTTATAGTACAAAATCTTTTTCAGAAAGAATATTAAAACAGACGGAGCTGGATATGCAGGAAAATTCCTCATTTCATATCAGTAAGCGTCTATGAATAAACCCTCTTAGCTTCAACTAGTTTTACTCAATCGAAATATAATCCTTAACCCTTGTCCTGCTGAATAAATTAAGATGCCACGCCCACTTCTAACTGACAGCCAATCAGATTGCTTAATCCAGTTTGTTGCTATAAGTTCACATATTTAATGGCAAACAGTGCAGATCCAGATCAGTTGGCTTCTTCAGAAGCCATCTGATCTGGATCTACACTGTTTTCAAAGGCAGAATATATCCGGGTTCAGCAGGACAAAGGTTAATTCTGATGCAGCTTCAAATTACAAATTTAGAATTTCGGTCCGCGTAGAGGCCGCATCAGTTAAACATTAAAATTGTGATAAAGCAAAATAAAGGGCCCAATAGCGATCTGAATCCAGTCCGAGAACAAAAGACAAATCATATTTAAGACTTATATGGGCGCGACTACAGATATCAATAGTCAGGATTAAACCTTCTGAAACAGTTTGATCAGCGCTGCCCGTCCGAATACGAATACGTACTTATCATAAAGTGAATATATTGTCAGTTTGATTTCGATTCATTTTAAGGAGACTGGATACACCAAATAGATTTCCCGCCATTGTTTCAAGGAAGCAACTTCTGTAATCTGCTTGCTTTCATACTTTTCAATCTGCTTCTGCAAAATGGTCTACAGTAAAATGAGAGAATTTGCTCCCTTTGGAAGCAAAATTCTTTCTTTTTAGAGTAGACCCCTTTTATGAAGGGGAAAAAAAACTAAATTTTGACAGAGCTTAACCATTCCAATTAAGCAAGGTATTTTTCGTCAGTCATTCCTAGGCCTGACTCTCCGTTGGGCAAAGCGCTATCAGCCATAACTGACCTAACAACCATGGCTGCAGTTTGTCGCATAGCGACAAACTGCAGCCATGGTTGTTAGGTCACTGAACATAACATATTCATGTTATGTTCAGTGACAGTCTTTTTCAATTGGCCCGTATACTCATTATAACCAACAATCCTTCGAAATGACACTTGACAATAATAGCAATGTAAATTGTCTACAATGTGACGGAAAGGTAAGTGTCTGTAAAATGCTTTTATTTTTATTGCAACAGACCTTTAATAACCCGCAATTATCATTATGAAAACAGCTTTTTCAGACTATACTGTAAATCTGACCATAAATATGGACAAAACTGTTATTTGCGCTATTGAAATCCATGGAAAATGGTAAAATGTTCTGTTTTCGTTCTGATTGTACTTTCATTTATTTAGTATTCTAGTATCATGCCTGGAGCTGCTTTCAGAGATTATAAATTTTTATGCTCAACTCAGCTGAGCATAATATTTGTCCTGCCGATAAATCTCCAAATTATTAACAATTGCAAATTCTTTTTTGCTAAGCATAGCTGAGTATGAAAATTCCTCTGCTTATAAATATAAAATGCCAACTGTTGTCATATCTATTAGCAGAGAAATTTTCATGATCAGCTGAGTTGAGCACACAAAAAAACAACAACACTTTAACCTCGGGGCCAGGCTGATGTTCCGATCGAGAAAATTTAGTTTAAGCCCCCACCTACCCTCCACCTACACATCTAGTTGTTTCTGCTATCTGTAACAAGGCGGTTCCTCTGTAGCAGTTCTCCTTTGTTTGTATAGTATGCCATTATTGTAACTCTGCCATTATGTCTCTTAATTGTTTGCTCGCCGTCTCTTATTCTTTGGGCGCAGTCTCGGGAAGACATTTTCGTAATGTGGCCTTTCACGTCCCTTTCATTTATATTTTTATAAATACTGCCCCTACCCGCCACCCCTCCCATGCCTCCGCTAATCCCTTTGCAGACATTTGAATATGTATATTTAAGAGGCTACCTTAGACAATGGGGTTAGGGAATGATACCCTGAAGATAAAAAAAAACTCTGCTTTGTTATTTCATCTAACTTCTAATTTATTTAATTGTATAAATCCTAACAGAAAAATACAAAACAGAATATAGCATATACGACTTACACTACACTCTCTTTATAACACGGTTCGTTATAACACGGTTTTGGATATAACACGGTTCAAATATGGATCTCAAAAATGTATAGATTATATTGAAAAATGACCATAAACACGGTTGTTTAACTAACACGGTTTGTGCAATGGACCCCAACATCAGTGTTATAAAGAGGTTGTGGTGTATATACAAAGCGATCCAGAAGAAAGTCAGTTGACTTCTGGATCCCTTTTGTTTATATGTCAACTATGCTGCTGCTTCAGCCAATGATCCCTTTGTATATATGTTATATATGCTATGTTCTGTATTTCTATGTAAGGATTTATACAAATAAACTGCTAATTGATTCTACTGATAACATATTATCAAAAACAATAGTCGCTGCAATATCAGTCCGGAATAAAAGTTTTTGTTTATGCAAAGCAGCTCTGGTAAATGTACCAACATTTTAACCATTTAAGCCTTGTTGACCAAGACAGATGCTTTTGCAAACAGTGTAGATTCAGATGAGACGGCTCATAATATTTGCCATTTTGTTCCTAATTTTACACTAACAACGCATTTGCAACATTGGGTGTGTCCAAATGCGAAGATGAAGCAGTCCATTTCAGAATTTTGGAGTTAAAATGGTTAGGTTAGGTATTAAGATTGCCTTTCCATCACGAAAACATACCTATATAATACTGACCCCCTTAAACCCCACTTTTATATAGTAAAACTGGGGTTTACAGGGGTAAACATTATTTTTTCTTATTTCTGCTCAAAAACATAGATTGTGGGTACTCGTTAGTACCGCCTCGTCGAGGCAGTTCTAACGAGTACCCACCATCTATATTTTGAACAGAAATACAAAAAAATATCAGTGTTTTTTATCTGAAAATTTTCAGTTTTTGGAGATGAAATTTTCTATATATTTGAATAGGCGTATTTTCGTAATGCTTTGCTACGTTAATCTTGCGTTTCATAGACACACGTTTTGCGTTTCTTTTGCGTGTCAGTACAGAATTTACACAGCATGAAGCATTGACCGCGGTCAGTACATGTAGATGTACTGCTGCCAATGATACCTTGCAATCGTTCGCACGTAGGCAAATGTTTTCCTGCAACATTTCTTGTATTTAGTATAATTTCAAATGGTTAAGCACGTATTTGCAACCACACCTTATTTTAATTAATGATTCCAAGCACTTAAGAATAAGAGTAAAAAGAGCGGAATTACAAAATTATGTAATACACTCTTGAAAATTGTTCTATTATAAAATAACGTAAAAAGCGATAAAAGTTATCAAGGAAGGATTTACTTTCTCGAAATAACTTAATTAAACTGTAAAAATTGTAATTAAAATGTGCACTGTTTTGCAACATTTTAATACCCCAAAATAACCCTGGAAACAAATAATATGCAGTACAAATGCACATACCGTATTCTACCTACTTACCGCACCGTGTGTTAAGGATTTTCAAAATTACTGAGAAAACTTATGATAAAATATAACTATACTAAGGGTACACTTAAAAAAAAGATCAGCGAAAGACTTACCAAATGATGCTTATGCGATATTTTTAGATTTTCCCTGATTTTCTTTATACAGGCATAATTTTGTGAGTTCTCATTTGAACTGCATCGCAACAAGTCGATACAATTATAATCGGTACCCATAAAATATGCCTTTACGGTGAAATATACAAAAAGTACACGGGCTGTTATCTGAAGACTACGGAATTGCTTGACTGCGCGCTTATAGGGGTATGTGCGGTAATTTGGTCTAATACGGTAATGCATAGAGGACTTGGTACATTTGGTTCAATTGCGACCATTCTTGACAAGGGGACAAATGTTATGACTTCATGTTTGCATTTCTCAATGCCAAGCACCTTCTGAAGGTAAAGAGGTGAGGGCGGTCTTTCTTGACATAAGCAAAGCTTTTGATAGAGTTTGGCATCGAGGACTTCTTCATAAACTAAATTATGTGGGTATCAGAGGACGCTTGTTGGACTGGTTCTCCGATTACCTAACAAACCGAAGACAAAGAGTTGTTCTTCCTGGTTCTTGTTCTGATTGGTCTTATCTAAAAGCCGGTGTACCACAAGGTTCGATACTTGGTCCTCTGCTATTTCTTATATTTATAAACGACATCGTTAATGACATTAATTCGAATATCAGATTGTTTGCTGATGACACTAGTCTATATATTATTGTAGATACTCCGCAAAATACCGCATCTGTTATGAACAACGACCTTTCAAAAATTAATATTTGGGCAACAAAATGGCTTGTCACTTTCAACCCTGCTAAATCTGAATCTCTCTTAATTACAAGAAGACGTACTGATCTACAGCATCCTCAACTGATCCTAAATAACCAGTCGATTGAAAACGTTACCTCCCATAAACACCTTGGTTTAGTTTTGTCAAATGATGGAACTTGGCATAATCATATCGAGATTATCACATCCAAAGCTTGGGCAAGAATAAATATAATGCGAAAACTTAAATTCCAGTTTGATCGCAAGACTTTGGAGATTATTTATTTTACATTTATACGACACATACTGGAATATGCAGATGTCGTATGGGATAATTGCACTCAGTTTGATCAAACTGAGATTAAGAAGGTGCAACTGGAAGCCGGTAGAATAGTATCTGGAACAACTAAGTTAGTCTCTCTTGCTTCACTGTAAAATGAATTGGGATGGGAAGAGCTTAGCTCTCGACGAAGAAAACATAAACTTGTTCTTTTTTACAAAATGATTAACAGACTTTCACCAAATTATTTGACACAGTTAGTTCCTGATCAAGTCGGTCAAGCGTCTTCATACAGTCTAAGAAACGCTGAGAACTTGCAAAACATCCATGCTGGCACTCAACTATATTACAAATCCTTTCTACCTTCAGTAGTCAGAGACTGGAATGCTCTACCTGTTTTATCAAGAAATTCCCCCACAGTAGAATCTTTTAAAAGATCTCTGAGTACTAATTCACGTGAAACACCATCTTATTTCTATGTCGGTGACAGACTAGGTCAAATACATCATGCAAGACTTCGAACTAACTATAGCTCTCTAAACTATTATTTATACCATAAAAATATCATTGAAGACCCGAGATGCACGTGTGGACTACCCGAGACCAACAAACATTGTCTGTTAGAATGCCGAAAATATAACGCTATAAGAATGGATATGTTGCATGAAGTATCGCAGTTCTGCCAACCAACATTACATACCCTACTGTTCGGGAACATGGCTTTAACAGATGAAGGGAATGAATCAATTTTTAAATATGTACATAAGTTTATTCAAAGAAGCAAACGCTTTGAAATCTCCTCTTGAACTGTCCACTGTCCTACAAACTGACATATATCAATACCAATTTCCATGTAGCTAGTAACATAATATGTTGTCTGAATATTGTTTAGTTTTCTAATATAACAATACATTTGTAGTTTAAAATCGGTTTTAATCCATAAGTCTCAATGCTTGAAAGGTTTTGATTTTTATTTATTTAAGTAGGGTCCCCACATCACTCTCTTTACTTCTCGCCTATATTACGTGCTTGTGCCTGGAAAATATTATTTTTTATAAGTCGTATTCTAATACGTCTCTATTATACATCCACTACTCTCAAAGTTCTTAAACTGCACTCTCATTTCGCTTCTTTTCTTTCACCTTTCTTTCTCTTCGTTATTTATTTAGTTAGTTAGCTAGTTAACTACTTGTACATGCATGGTCACAACGTTTTGATTTGATGCTCATGAACCGAGGGAAACGAATTCACATAAGCTATATAGCTTTTTTCGAATCCCTTTTATATATTAACATACTCATGTAATGTCTATGTAGATGTATTGATGTATTGAGAAATATATGAAATAAAATATGTTTAAACCAAGCACCTTCTGAAAAAGGAAGTAAATTCTTTACGTTTAGAATAGACCCCTTTAATGTTGACAATGACCCTCCTGAAAGCGTATCAGATCCCCATATGTAATAATAACATGACTTGACGAAGTTGACGAAACCACGCCCCGAAGTTATAAGACGTTTTTCGTGCTCATCTCAGATGAGCATGATATTGTCTCTGCTACGTAATAAATATGAAACTGCCAAGGCATTTTTATATTTATTAGCAGAGATATGTTCATGCTCACGAATGTTTAGCAAGACAACATTTGCAAGTCTTAGTAATTTGTGATTTATTGGCAGGACAATAAGTTGAGCACGAAAAAATGTTTTATAACCACGGGGCCAGCTGATTTTTGTATCATTTGTATAATCACGTTAAAACAATTGTCGTATTTACACTAAATATCCGGACACACACTTGCAATATATGGCTAAATAGCACAAAGGGAGCAGAATCAATTATGATTAAAACGAAGAATCTACAATAAGACTTGTGCATTCAGCGGACTCAAATCAGCCTGTGCATTCGCACAGACTGATCAGAGTCTTTGCTGATCGGATGTGCATTTTACAGCCTCCGGGCTTTCCAAAGAGGGATGAACGGGAACCCTTGACATACTGGGTGGATGTACAGGCTGATATGAGACTTTTCAGGTCAAACACGTGTTTTTAATGTAGGATTTGTCGTGCGCTTGCTCATGTTATAAGCCTGTCATGCACATAACGACTGCTTTTGGGGTCCGAGTTCTTGTTTATGGATGCAACAGCCCTTTTGGGTCATTTTTGAGTCGCCTCCCAGAGATAAAGGTAAGAGAGAGAGAGAGAGAGAGAGAGAGAGAGAGAGAGAGAGAGAGGAAACAAAAGCAAATGGCAAAAAAACAATAAAAAACAACGAGGAGGAATGCTAACATGCCCACCTACCCCACCCCCAGCAAGAACAGCAGGCCCTTAACATCACTCTACTACCGACCATAACAATAGCTGCTGCTATAAGACACTAGTCTGAAAAGGGAATCCTTTATTGTAATTATACGAGCAAAAGTAAGTGATTGAAAACAACTTACTAGATGTATCAAGGCCTCGCAATGGTGGGCAAGGTAACCGTATTGTAGATCCGGCGCGAGCTGCTGGCCAACACAGTATGGTATCCCATGTCGCATTACAGTACATACCATCTGAAAAAGAGCATAAACAAGGTATTACCCTTTTCTGCCATCTGGGCTAATTCAGCAGGCGACAAATTGATCCTATTTGTCTTATTTTTTCCAGAAACCAGGATTTTACATTTCATCCAAATTGTCTCCATCGGAGACAATTTGCTTGAAATTTCAAATCCAGTTTTCCCCGACGGAGACAAATCGAATTTGTCTTATTTTTCCCAGAAAACAGGATTTGATATTACATGCAAATTGTCTCCAATGGAGACAGTTTTCATGAAATTTCAAATCCAGTTTTCCCCAACGGAGACAATTTGAGTGAAATGTCAAAACCTTTTTTGCTTGGAAAAATAAGAACAAAAATCCAATATGTCGTCAGCTGAATATTTTACCCAGCATGCCAAGCGCTAAATAACCGGGTGTAATAAATCAGAAACTACCGTGTTGCGTTATGTTTGACACCAACGTTTCTGAGAAAACGGTTTGGACGTCCCCAATCAGATGCAGCAGATCAATTAATAACATACTAGCCAGATCATACTGAAAGACTCATGACTGAAAACACGCCTATATAATTTTGATCCCCTTAAACCCCACTTTTACATAGTAAAACTGAGGTTTACAGGGGTATACATCATTTTTCTTATTTTGCTAAAAATATAGATTGTGGGTACTCGTTAGAACCGCCTCTGCGAGGCAGTTCTAACGAGTAACCACAATCTATGTTTGGAGCAGAAATCTGAAAAAAATATAGGATTTTTTTTTCATCTGAATATTTTCCATTTTTTGGTTGTAAAACTTTAAATATATTTGAATAGTCGTATTTTCGTAATGTTCCTAGAAGTGATACAAGCAACTCTTTTCCTATAGATGGTTGGCATTAAGAAATCAGAGTTCGGACTGGTTGGCACTGCTGTTCAGTATAATGTGATTAGTAAATGGTATCATGTCAATGCCTCTGGGGCATGATACTGCAGTGAGGCTGCACTATAAAATGCATCAATTCCCACCGTAACATTCTGACATTCTGAAATATTTTTGGGAGTTACTTTTATAATCACAATGAAGATCTTAAGGACATCACGAAAACATACCTACATGTATATAATTTTGACCCCCTTCTACCCCACTTTTATACTCGTTTTGTAAAACTGGGGTTTACAAGGGTATACATTATTTTTCTTATTTCTGCTCAAAAACATAGATTATGGGTACTCGTTAGAACCGCCTTGGTGAGGCGGTTCTAACGAGTACCCACAATCTATGTTTTGAGCAGAAATATGAAAATATTAGAATTTTTATCTGAAAATTTTCCTTTTTTCGGTTGTAAAATTTTCAATATATTTGAATAGGCGTGTTTTCGTAATGAAGTGATACTATCAATGATCGCAGTCCACTTCTGATACAACTGAATGGAAGAGCAAAACTAACTCAATCAATCAACCAATCAATCAAATATTCAATCAATCAGTCATTACACAAATAAATATTTGAAATATCTTAGATAACCAAAATAAATCTGTTTTAGAAGAATAAGAATTGGGATGAGATGCTTGATATATTAGACTAATTATAATTAAAACTATCTTAGACTGCGCATATTCTATTTTAGAAAGACATAGAACATGAATGGTATATAAAATAAGAACTAAGTGCTATATAACAAGGGTTGTATCTTATTCTTATTACAGTTCTCGTAAATCACAGCTGTGCTCAGCTTGTCTTGAATAAGAGAAATTTAATAACAAATGACATTGCCTGTAGATATTACTTACATTTAGATGAATTGGATTTTTATGACAGACTTATTACATAAGCACAGGGACTTCCATACACGTGCACTTACCATAAGTGTTTGAAAAGAGCGGTCTAAGCAAACCGTGTAGATCCAGATCAGACGCTGCACAACATGGCATCTTATCTGTGTCTGCACTGTTTGCCACTCAAACGCCTTTACTTTTAGCAAGTGCATGCATTTAGATAAATTGGTTTCTTATGAAAGTCTTATAACATAAGTGCGGGGATATTCCGAAGAAGTGCACCATGTGTGCTGTATTTACCGTAAGTGTTCGAATAGAGATGCTTGAGCAAACAGTGATGACCCAGATCAGACGCCGCAAAATGCGGCGTCTGGTCAGGGTCTACACTGTTTGCTATTTGTCCAGCGCATTTTAGACACATAAAAATGTATTAAAGTTTCTCAGGACAAGAACAGTAAATTAAGGTGTATTATTATATATTTAACCCTTAAAGCGCCAAGAAAACCTGCATCTGAAAATGTCGTCTGTTTATGTCGTCTGCTGAATATTCTTGCAAACTTTTCAAACCTATTTTTGCATACAGGCAAACAGTGTGGACCCAGATCAGACTGCTCCTAAAGGAGCAGTCTGATCTGGGTCCACACTGTTTGCAGAAATGACTTTTAAAGTAACCAGCAGAAGACAAAGCAGACGACAATAGTTGTGATTGGCGCTTTAAGGGTTAAGGTAAATACTTAGGTGTATAGGCAGTCAAAGGCCTTGTAAGCAAGGAATAAAAGACCACAAACATTCAAGACGGTGACTGAACCATAACTTATAGAATGGCGCAATCGAATCCACGCCTTTTTTTTCGTCGCATACGATCGCAACAAATTGACTTTCTTGTAGTGGCGGGAATAATTTAAAGGGACTAGATGCACTTGATAACTTTTTCGCATTTTTCCTCGAAGGGACATAACATCTGTGACTTTCTGTTTGCTTTTTTTCACATCAATTCCTCTCTGAAAAGGGGTCTAGTCTCAACAATTTGCTCCCATTTTTTTCCTTTTAGTATAGACCCCATTCAGAAGGGGACAAAACAATTTTGACAGAAAGTATACCACTTGGAACAATGATTGCAAATTAGTGTATTGTTGTTGTATTTGGTTGGTCTTGTCAGGCATGGTTATCATCTCGTTTGGGGAAGAGGGAGCTGATTGCTTTGGGCTTTTTTGGTTTGCAATATAATCCGGCCCCGAGGTTATAAAACATTTTTTCATGCTCAACTCAGCTGAGCATGAAATTTTCTCTGCTAATAAGTATGAAAATCCCAATAATAGTTGGCATTTTCATATTAATTTGCAGAGAAATTTTCATGCTCAGCTATGTTTAGCAAGAAAGAATTTGCAATTATTGGTAATTTGAGATTTATTAGCAGGACAAATTTCATGCTCAGCTGAGTCGAGCATGAAAAAAGTTTTATAACCTCGGGCCTATATGCTATCCGTCTTAGTTTGTTTACTCTGGTATCATCGATAGTATATGTCCTGTGATTGTGTCTTTCCTTGGGAGTAAATTCATTCCATTTTGAGTAGGGCTGGTTGTACAGAAAAGCAAACAGGAAGTCTTCCTTGTCGAAATTGCAAGAAATCTGCCAACTATATGAAAATATAATGAATTTGAATGCTGCTTTACACAATATAAAACCAAGAACTTTATTTTCTTTATTGTATAAAATTACCTTATTTCCAGAGCATCGTCATTTAAAAATTTGTATCCAGTACATTACATTTTGTGCTCATCAGGGTACAAAATCGTGTATTACATAAGCCAGAGATTGACAGCAAGCCATACACACTCTACCAAGGCTCTGTAGAAAGGGCTCATCACGAAAACATACCTATATAATTTTGACCCCCTTAAACCTCACTTTTATATAGTAAAACGGGGGTTTACAGGGATATACATTATTTTATTATTTCTGCTCAAAAACATAGATTGTGCGTACTCGTTAGAACCGCCTCTGTGAACCGCCTCGTACCCACAATCTATGTTTTGAGCAGAAATATGAAAAATATCAGAATTTTTTCTCTGAAAATTTTCATTTTTTGGTGGTAAAATTTTCAGTATATTTGAATAGGCATGTATTCGTAATGGGTACCGCAATGTTGTACCGCAAAGCAGTGCAAGTGCATTGCACCCTTTGATATATATTAGCATTCAGTTCAAAATATTCCAAAGTTTTTATGGCAACAGGGGTCAGGTTTCGCGTCACCTGTTAAGTCTTCAAGAGATATTGAAAGTACAATCATATCGGGAAAACCATATTGCTATTTTAACCTTTACCATTTTTTGACCAATTCAGCAGACGACAAATCGATGATTGTTTTCTTATTTTTCTCTGAAATTAGATAGGTTTTGATATTTTATACAGATTGCCTAAGGAGAGATCCTATTTTCCTGGAAAAATAAGAAAAACAAATATTATAAAATGTTGTCTGCTGTAATTTTTACCCAACATGCTCAGGGTTAAATATGTATAACGCAACAAATTACATCTTAGTCGTATCAATAACTTCGTGACCAACAATGCTAATTTTAACTGAGCTGCTGTCTTGTCCTTGAGTGACACAATCCTGTCACATCAAATTCCTTATCGCGCATTGGAACGTCGTTGTCCTAGAATGGCAAAGCTTCCATTTCTGTGCTTTCTCTTACAGCATCAGTCTGTCCCAAACTGAGAGGTGCAGCTTTTTTTAGGGCGCACTTGATACATGGGGAAATTGCTGTACGAGTTAATTTTTCCTCCAGGGGAACTTACATCATGAAAACATGCCTATGTAATACTGGCTCTCTTAAACCCCACTTTTATAAAGTAAAACTGGGGTTTACGGGGGTATACATTATTTTCTTATTTTTGCTCAAAACATAGATTGCGGGTACTCGTTAGGGCCGCCTCACCGAGCGGTTCTAACGAGTACCCAGAATCTAAAATTGGAGCAGGAATATGAAAAATATCAAATTCTTTTATCTGAAAATTTTCATTTTTTTGGTTGTAAAATTTTCAATATATTTGAATAGGCCTGTTATCGTAATGTATTCTTTCAGGGAGGACGACTCTGTCAATATTGTTTTTGTACCCTTCTGAAAAAGGGTCTGCACTATAAGGAAAGAATTTGCTCCCTCTGGGAGCAAATTCTTTCCTTTTAGGGTAGACCCATTTTCTTTCCCAGACGGAGCGAATTCTTTCCTTATAGAGTGGACCTTTTTTAGAAGGAACTTGGCTTTCAGTAAAGTAAACAGGAAGTCATAAGAAAAATCTTATCCATTGGCAGAATGGCGGATTTATCAAGTGTATCAACTCGTCTTGATATTTTGATATTTTGTTCAAAATATCTACAAAATATATTTGTAGATATTTTGAACAGATATTTTGTTCAAAATCATTCCGTTTTATCTTGTCGCCCAAACAATGTACCAACGTATGCAAATCAGCCTTCAGCAGAGGTGCATGCCCTGCTTTATATGGCGTGTGTTTTAGTAACAGTCCGGCAGCACTGAACATTTGGAATTTGTGAAAAATAGTAAACTTTATCATAAACAGTTTGTTTGTTTCGTTTTTTTTTTTTTTTTTTGTCTCAGCTCAGACTCGGGTCGAAAATTCAATCATTTGGCAAATCCATTGGCTAGATCAAGTCGGTAATAATGAGTACGTGATAAATAATCAAAATATTCAATACGGTTCAAGGGGTATTACCATTTTTATATTTTCACATTTTTGCCTCGGCTTAGGCTCACACTTGGCAAGTTCACTGGCTACATCTTGACAGTCTGCCAAAAGTATCAAAATATTCCCAAAGATTTTAGCTCTATGGCAATTAATGCTGACTGACTACTACAGACGGACGGACTCGCATGGTGATTATTGGGCACTCATCGAAAGTCAACCTTTAAATCGGTCGAATCGGTTGACCTTTCTGCGGGTCGTGCAATAACAGAAATACGGTTCTTGTTTATTATCGCGACCGCGGGAAGCGCTAAGTTCTTTGGAGTCTGATCTGCATCTAATGTGTTTGCTAAAGACTATCGGCCCAAATATTAGTGTAATTACGGTAAAGCTGTCAAATTTAATTGGCGGTCCTTTGATCTTTCACGAAATATCAAGAATGTCATTTGAAGGATTGCCATTAACAATAAGCATTCCGATTTAGAGTCAGAAACATAGCAAAATATAGAATATCAAAGACATGTCGAGATTTCCATCAGAACTTTTAAGCCGCAACGTCAGAAAACGTACCTTCGGGCATGTGCGCCCAGCGATGATTCAGATCAGCCTGCGCGTTCGCGCAATCTGATCAGAATATACACTAGGCGCATTTTGGATAGCCGAGGATACAATGTTTCCGGGCTTCATGCGGATAACCAAAACCGATGGGACTGTGCGAATACGCAGGCTGATTTGAGCCTCCGTTGGACATTCATTTCAGAAGGTACTTTTTCTCAAACTATTGCTCATTTCGCTGCTGGGATTTCCAGTGCGACCAAAAAGGTCAGATGAACATGGATTTCACCTTTTCCATACTATGGGCAAATTCACCAGACGACAAATTGACGATACTTTTCTTATTGTTTTTCTAGAAAATAGGATTGACACTTCATGCAAACTGTCTCCTAAGGAAAGAGACAATCTGCATCATGTGTCAAAGCCTGTAAAAAAAGGTTACAAACAAACAAAACAAAAACAGAGTTGTCATTGTTTATTTATAGATCCTGCCTGACATTGTGTTCATCTCGTTGTAAAGGAGGAAACTGGCTACTTTGCTTTTCCTTTGTTTGCGGCTAGTATACTGTCTGTCATTGTTTGTTTAGTCTTCGTCTGGTGTCATTGGTAGGCTGTGTTTAGGATTGTGGCTCTTCTTGGATATCTTCTACTATCTTTAACCCTTGTCCTGCTGAATAAATTAAGATGCCACGCCCATTTCTAATTTTCAGCCAATCCGGATTGTTGCTATAAATTCACAAACTTAATGGCAAACAGTGCAGATCCAGATCAGTTGGCTTCTTCAGAAGCCAACTGATCTGAATCTACACTGTTTTTGCAAAGACAGGGTAATTCCGGGTCCAGCAGGACAAGGGTAAATTGAATTGTAGGCAACTAACATAAGCTCTAAAATGTGTGTAAAATGTGTGTCTTGCTAACCATAATCATTTCACAGCGCATGTAATTTGTAGTCAACAAAACCTATCTTCCAAAACAATGTGAATGTAAAACCAAAGCACTGCACCCATTAAAGCATTGTGTGTGATCAGAGTGTACACTGTTTTGCACAAAAAACATTAATTTCTAAAAAATAACCAAACACCCCATATAGCAAATGAGGCGAGGTAGAAGTGTCTACTCGGCATAAATGGGTTAACACTCTGTCAGTCGCTAGTAACAAAATGCATAAATTCAGATTATCCTCCGCATGCGCAAAGTATCATTCAGGCTTTTGCTCTCCATTTATACATTCTATAGTGTCCGATAATTCTGTTAGTGGACTCTGAAGGCCCTGATTAGACTGCGCGGATGCTATGGCTATCAAGGCCTTCTATGTCCACATAATTTCGCATGGTGAGGCCTAACATTATAATTATGCTACTACAAACATCGACAAAAAATTCTGATCAGAATGTAGGGACGCACTGGCTTAACTTGTGCTTCGATCTTATACGCCTTAACCCATTTATGCCTGGTGGACTCTTCCATCTCGATTATTTAAAAAGCTCCATTTCCAATAGAAGGGGTGTTAGGTCATTTTTATTATAGCCATGTTTATGTAAATTCCTGTATTTAATGGAAACAGTGTAGACCTGCTCTGATCTGGGTCTAAATTGTTTGCCTATGTCCTTTTTACGAGACGCTAGGCATAAATGGGTTAAAACAGCTTCTCTCGTGGTATGGCTAATTTCCTTTTTGCAAACATGACAGGAATATTTCATATGCGGAAAAAGAATGCTCGGCTGTGCAAACGGATATAATTTCGTAGATGTCACTGGCAGAAGCCGTGCAGCCCAAGAAGACAGGTTAGAAAATTTACTTGAGTGACGTTAAATGAAATCTGCGTGTGGAGGTTTCACGGCCGGTCCAGTCAACCCAGTGGGGTCATGTGGAGCGCGGTCAGTTTACTTAAACACAATTTTACTGAGCAGACTTAATCCTCTAAGTGGTTAAACAGTATTGTGCACATTCTTTCGCCAGAAACTGACAACTGTCCTTCTTGAATCAGCGGAAGGGAGAGAATGACCGTAGAAAATATTTCGTTACCAAATCTCCACAAAAGAGTGATGCCGACACGGAGGGGGGTCGAACCCGCAACCTACTGATCATACGTCGGACGCGCATCCAATTGAGCAACCGAGGCCGGTTTAAACTACAGTTACATTGTACGTTAAAGCCGGTTAAGTGGCCTGGATAAGCATTGTTGAGTTTTCGCTATTTTTACAAGGGAGACAGCTTTTGTAACTTCCTGTTTGCTTTCATGCAGAGGTGTCGCCATTTCTTACAAGTGGACGTTTTTGTAACTTCCTGTTTGTTTTCAATCACACAAAACGCTTTCTGAAAATGAGTCTACCGTAAAACGAAAGAATGTGTTCCCTTTGTGAGCAATTCTTTCTTCTTAGATTAGATACATTTTTCAGAAGGGAGCCAAACAATTTTGACACAGTTATCTCCCTGGAAAGTGCGTCAGTTCCCTTTAATTAATGTACGTTTGCTTTTAGTCAATAGGTTGCACAGTGCGCAATGCTTTTGTAAGGGAAAATCAAATTACAGTAGAACTTCAGTGGCTCGAAAACCTTTTGGACCATGGAAAATTGTTCGAGCCATGGGTAGTTCGAGCCAATGAAGGTTAACCATGGCGCCAGGTCGGGAAGCAAATATCGCTAATTCTGGGAAATCTATCGATCTTCTACATAATAAATAGCATGTTAAGTGTACTCATTAGAATCGCCTCGAAGACACAACATACAATTTCATTATGAAATAAGAAAGCTTCCTTAAATATTTGCTTTCTTGATCTATCGGAAGAATTCCGTAGGCACTCAAAACCGAGTTCGAATTAGCCATGGTGAACGAGCCATCGGTGTTCGAGCTATTGAGATTCGTCTGTATCTACGATGCATATTGATTCTAAATTGTATTCATTCCGTTTATGTTTTAATTCAACTATTGCCTGGCTCGTTTTAATTATATAAATGATTAGACTCCAGCTATGAAAGCAATCTAAGGCGTCCATTTTTTTCTTTTCAATTATTGTTCTTGAAATAATGGAAATGGTATTTTATCTGACCACTTTGCCTGGCATATCAGTAAATGACGAAACAATACATTTCAAATTTATTTGTTTGAGGGATTCTGCATATATATTAAGATTTTATCATGAACTATTTTAACCCATATATGCCTAGCGTCCCATAAAAGGGGCACTAGCAAACAGTGAAGACCCAGATCAGACGCCACTGAACGCGGTGTCCGATCAGGGTCTACACTGTTTGCATTAAGTTGAGAAACTCCTTCAAAACATGGTGATAATAAAAACTAACCAGACACCCCTATATAGGAAATATACCTGTCCAAAGAGTTGAGGTAGAAGAGTCCACTCGGCATAAATCGGTGGGTTAATATATACAATTTCATAACTTCTAATTCCATTATTTTAAGGGACTGTATACACTCGGTAGATACAGTCGACTCTATTTCGCTTATTTCGAAAAAACGCTTCTCTCGAAGTGAAAATCTGGTCCCTGTTTTAACATGGAAATCTAAACACAGGTAACAAAATATTGTGGAAAGAGGAGAACTTGCTCTTTTCCGTAATATTTTCAAAAGTAACTTAGGAGTCAAATTATATATATATATATATATATATATATATATATATATATATATATATATATATATATATATATATATATATATATATATATATATATATATATATATATATATATATATAATACACACACACACACACACACACACACACACACACACACACATTCATTTGTGAAATGTGGTTTTTCGATTTATTTTTTCCTAATTCTGCAAATCTGATATCTCAAGGTACGGTTATCTCGATGTATTGAAGAGAGTCTCATGGACTTCGACATAACGAGTGTCAACTGTATATCGCAATCTTCGCCAAGAGATGTAACTTTTGTGTCTATCTGTTTGCTTTACTGAACACCAGTCTATTTCTGAAAACAGGTCTAATCTAATAGGAAATAAATATCTCCAACGGGGAGCAAATTTGTTCCTTTTAGAGTTGACCTTTTTCAGAAGGGAGACAAGGCAATTTTGACAGAGTTATTAACCCCTGAAAGTGTATCCGTTCCCCTTTATAACGTGCAAAAACAACAGAAACAAACAGTAAAACCTCAATGGCTCGAACATCTTTGGGACCATGGAAATATATTCGGGACAAGGGTAGCTCGAGCCAATGAGAGTTAATCATAGTGCCAGGTCAGGAAGCAAAAAGCAATAGTTTAGGGAAGTCTTTTTGATTTTCTATAAAATAATAGTATATTGAGTGTTGTATGTTGTGTGTACTCATTAGAATCGCCTCATCGAGGCGATTCTAATGTACACACAACATACAATTTCATGATAAAAATGAGAAAATTTCCCTAAACATTTGTTTTCCTGAGCTGTCGGACGAATTTCTTTGGGACTAAAAACCGAGTTCGAATTAGCCATGGTAAACGAGACATCGGTGTTTGAGCTATATAGGTTCGACTGTACATGCAATACTTGTTAGACTGGCTCCAGCCGTTTTTGTTTTATATCTATTTCTCTCTTTCTCTACATTATTTTTTATCATGATCCTCTTAAATCCAACTTCAAGTTACCTATGGCTGAACAAAGGGACTGAAGTAAACAAAAATTCTACAAGCTATACAAGTGTTGTGTCCCCTCAAAAAAAAAAAGAAGAAGAAAAAGAAAAGAAAAGAAAAATAAAGAAAGGGTCTGGGGCCAGACTATATACTTGTATACCATCAAAAAAACATATCTATATAATTTTGACCCCCTTAAACCCCACTTTTATATAGAAAAACTGGGGTTTACAGGGATAGACATTATTTTCGTATTTCTGCTCAAAAACATAGATTATGGGTACTCGTTAGAACCGCCTCGTCGAGGCGGTTCTAACGAGTACCCATAATCTATGTTTTGATCAGAAGTATGAAAAATATGAGTGTTTTTATATGAAAATTTTCTGTTTTTGGTGGTGAAATTTTCAGTATATTCGAAATTGCGTGTTTTCGTAATGCAAAGGTTTCGTTTTATGACAAAGTGGTATATATGTACTAAGAACTTACAGTTGTATTAGCATGACTTTCTTCAGCGTGAACAAGAATAAAAAAAAGGTTCAAAATCGTTTTGCCTCCCTTCGGAAAAGGGGATTGGTTAGACTGACTCCAATCTCTAGTGACTAAATAGTGTTTTCTTATAATCTGTTTAATAATCCACTAAAATAAAACCAAGGTAATATCATGAATTTAGTTCCCAGCCTTTATAGTCATGATATTTTTTTTTTATTTTTATTTTTTATTTTATTTTTTTTTTTTTGTGGATTATCAAATAGGATTATGAGAGAAATATTTAGTCACCGGAGACTGGAGCCAGTCTAGGGATTGGTGTGCAGGAAAGCAAACAGGAAGACGCAAAAGTTTTCTTCTATGTATAAAATGGCGGACATCTGCCAAGAGAGACTAAACAGACTTGGCAGATTTTCTGTCATGTGCTAACAAAAGATACGACTTTTTGTTTTCCGCACATCAAGTTCCCTCTGAAAAGGCCCTTAGGGGAGCGAGTTCTTTCCTTTTAGATTACACTTGTTTTCAGAAAAGATGAAAAATACAAGTGAAATTAACTCTGACATGGTGCATCCTCCGAAAGTGTAACGGTATCAATACAGAAGATTGTATCGGTTGACTTGGAAACATTGCATCCAGAGCGCTGCATTGATTTTCAAAAGTGTAAACCACGAAACAGACGTTGAAAAGGGATTTTAGCATGGTTTGGATATTGAACCCTTAAAACGCCAAGAAAAATTGCATCTGAAAATGTCGTCTGTTTATGTCGTCTGCTGAATATTCTTGCAAACTTTTCAAACCTATTTTTGCATACAGGCAAACAGTGTGGACCCACCTAGAGGAGCAGTCTGATCTGGGTCCACACTGTTTGCAGAAATGACTTAAAATCACAAGCAGATGACAAAGCAGACGACAATTGTTGTGATTGGCAGTTTAAGGGTTAAAGCAATGACAGAGTAATGTATAGATCACTAATCTGTTTGAGAACTTTAGCGGCTTGGTCTGTCTGAGCAGCTAACGAATCTATCCACAGGCAAGGATAATATGGGACGCAACATGAGACAACGTACCTTTGACATGTTCGTCCAACGAAGACTCAAATCAGCTTGCGCATCCCCGCAGTTTGATTAGAGTCTTCTTCGTCAGCATGAAAAAATTTTGCATGCTAGACTATCCATAATGCGCCCAGTGAAGATTCTGATCAGACTGCGCTTACGCGCAGTCTGATCTGAATCTTCGCTGGGCGCACATGTCCAAAGGTACGTTAAAAGTAGTACAAATGCGAATTTGTATATGAGAAGGATTCCTTTTCTTGTGTGCTGAGGACGAAAGAAAGTTGGACGCACGTGCGATCTTGTTGACAAGATTTTATGTGCGCCCAGCTTTATTTCAGAAGGAAACTGGTTGTCATACAGCCATCTCGTAAATCAGACACTTGTCTTAGAGAATAAAGGAGTGTTATGTGGCCCTTCAAACCAGAATTTTATGGAATGCACATAACGAAAACATGCCTATATAATTTTGACCCCCTTAAACCCCACTTTTATATAAAACTGGGGTTTACAGGGGTATACATTATTTTTCTTACTTCTGCTCAAAACATAGATTGTGGGTACTCGTTAGAACCGCCTCATCGAAGCGCTTCTAACGAGTACCCGCAATCTATGTTTAGAACAGATTTATGAAAAATATAAGAATTTTTATCTGAAAATTTTCATTTTTGATGGTAAAATTTTCAGTATGCTTGAATAGGCATTTTTCGTAATGGATGCCCAGAGGATTATAATAATTGTAGTACATGTAGCCTCTGACAACGTAACGCGATAAAAAAGGAAAAGAACAGTAAAATCTGGGTTTTTCGCTTTGATACGGACATATTGTAAGTGAGACAACTGCCTTCAAAGAATGAATGAGTGTTATGTGAAAGCTTAAGTTTCTTAACCTTTACCACTCTCTTGGCAAATCCAGCAGACGACAAACTGATGCTATTTTCTTATTTTCCGAGAAAATAGGCTTTGATATTCAATGCGAAAAGTCTCCTAAGGAGAAAATTTGCATGAAATTGTCTGGGAAAGCCTGCTTTCTGGGACAATATAGGAAACATATTTCAAGATGTCATCTGTTGATTTTTTCCCAGCATGCTGAGCGTTAAACCTCGTTTTGAAATAGACGCTTCTCCCGTTGTTATTGGATTTTCTAGCCCTGATGATGACATGTTTTAGTCATAAAGCATAAGATTAGTTGAGCTCTTTATCACTTCAAGCTAAAGTAAATAACCATTTGCAACATTTGCCAGACCAGAAACATATTGTTGATGTTAGGTCAATATATGACCCGCAACGTCAGAGAACGTACACCCAGTGAAGATTCTGATCGGACTGCGCGAATGCGCAGTCTGATCAGAATCTTCACTGGGTGCATTTTAGATAGCCAAGGATGCAAAGTGTCTTCATACGGACAATGAATGTTCTGCTAAGACTGCACGGATGCGCAGGCTGATTTAAATCATCGTTGGCGCACATGTCAGAAGGTACGTTTCCTCACGTTGCGGATAATATGGTATCGACTTCTTAGCTTTCCATATATACTGCTATACGCCCTCGCAGGCATTCTAGGCAGGTCTTCCTGGGAAGAAACTAGTGCTAAGAAATGAGGATAAAGTGTCTTACTTAAGGATACAACGCTTGGTGCTCGCGGGGATTGAACACGCTACCTTTCGATCTCTAGTCTGGTTCTTTTCCACTGCATCAGAGAGCTCAAGCGAGTACGTAATTTTTTGGTATTTCCTGGGTCATCACTGATACTTTAGACTGGCTTCAGTCGTTTTTGTTTTATATTTATTTCTCTATTTCTCTACATCATTTTTTTTATCATGATCCTCTTTAATCCAGCTTCTAGTTACCTATGGCTGAACCTTTCTTTCTAGCCAAGGGACTGAAGTAAACAAAACTTCTACAAGCTATACAAGTGTTGTGTCCTCTCAAAAAAGAAAAAAAAAAAGAAAGAAAAGAAAAATAAAGAAATGGTCTGGGGCCAGACTACTAATATTTGTGCGGATCGTCTCTCTATATGTAGGTTGTTCAGCAACCAAAGAGACTAGATACGCTTGATATATTTTCCACCATTTTGTACAAAGGCTATAAACATTACGTAAACACGCCTATTCAAATATATGGAAAATTTTACCTCCAAACACTGAAAAGTTTCAGATAAAATACTCTAATATTTTTCATATTTCTGCTCAAAACATAGATTGTGGGTACCCACAATCTATGTTTTCAAGCAAACATAGGAAAATAATATATACCCCTGTAAACCCCATTTTTGTTATAAAAAAAAAACTAGGGTTTAAGGTGGTCAAAATTATATGGGCATGTTTTCGTGACGTTATTATTTCTGTATGCACTACTACACACCAGTCAGTTTCTGAAAAGGGATTTACTCTAAAAGGAAAAAAAATGTTCCCAAGATGAGCAAATTCCTTTATTACAGAGTAGATACTTTTTCTGGCGGGTGACAAACAATTATGAAAAACGTAAAATCCACTTAATGATGCATTTAAACGGTCACTGCGGTCTCGGCAATTCTGTAAGCGGTCAGTGAAGCTCTGAATTATATCAGATACGCACGCTTGTTTATTCAAGTAAATGTACGTGTATTATAAAACCGCTAATGATGCAGACTTACATACAGTTACATTGTGTGTTGACTGCGACAGCAGACAATGTAGCCCTGTTGATCCTGATATGCATGCTAATTTGGGGTTAGGTTGGTCGAAAGCATACATTAAAAGGCCCTTTTATCCCTGGAACTAAATAAATGTTGTCAATAACAGACCAAAATGAAAACACTCCAGAGCGTAATACCATAATTGTTAATATAACATAATCCTCTTGCAGACTGTCAGGGCTTGTGAATAAATGAAAAACAATAACATATAATGCTGGTTAAAAATATGAATATCTATAGGTAAGTATACAGGAAGATAAAAATTTGAAGTGAGTAAACAGCGAAAAAGCTGCCACCCGTCTGTCGTTTTCGGTCTACAGGTATACATACTGTACACATGTTTATGACATTGCATGATTGCTGTATTAAGGCTAAAAGCTTAATATTAATATAATCAATCCGACAAAGAAAATATTATGCCATCTAATTATCATCCCGAAATTATTTCAATTATAGCATGTTCGAAAAAAAGTCAATATTTAAAAGTGTCAACTGTACGAAATCTACCTTTCTGAAATTAGTTTCATCGACAACATTATATATAGATTCTACGAGGGTCCTGTAAAAAGTTTTGTCACTGGGTTCGGATTACTTCCGTGCTACGATCATCAAACATATTTATATTACAAACCTTCAAAGTATTCCCCCTTTACTGAAACACATTTTTGTAACCTTTTTACCCAGTCGCGAAAAGCAGATAAATAGTCTTCTTTTGGTATCTGTTGGAGACACTGATAAACAGTGCTGCCAAGAGAACTTCTAGACGTATACATATTTCCAGAAAGCATTTTCTTAATCCTTGGAAATAAAAAGAAGTTATAGGGACTCGGGTCAGGTGAATAAGGTGGATGGTCTAAAACTTTCATCTTTTCAGAAGCAAAAAAACAACCTCACACTTATGAGAGGAGGCGCTGTCATGTAAAAGGTGGACTCCTGACCATCCCTTGCTTGATCCATGTTCTAATGTAACAAGTAAATTGGTCAGTGTATATGACTGCATCTATTTCAATTTGAAATAACTCGGTCAGTTGGAAAGCCATTTGAACGAAATAAACGGGTATCGTTTAGCTGTTCAACACACCATTCAAGTGCAGTGAAGCATTTTAAAATATACATGGGATAAAACTAGAGAAGCCTATTAGTGACAGAACTTTTTGCAGGACCCTCGTAAAAGGGAATGACCCTTGATAGCACTGGAAAACACACAGAATTAGAAAATCCTGAAGTATCCGGGTTTTCTACACCAGACTAGTTAGTTTCTGCCATATAGCCGAAATGTTAGAAGAAAATGGTAGAGTGATGAGATGTCAGCAAGCTGCAAACCTCCCCGATTGAGCACAAACCAAATGTCGTGATTCACGAATCGTAGCAGCCACAGACATGAGGCAGGAGTCGCCTTCCCGACTTAGCGCACTCACCTGCCACTTCAGCTGCGAAGCATTACAGCTATTTTGCATGCCTCATAGTGAAACTATGATTATGTAGGGGGTGTACAGCATCAGGCGCGTTTTAAGATATTTGCTTTTTAAACAGGTTTGTTTTAATGAGTTTATTTTCTTCTAGTAGATATTTTTACTGCATGAATATGTCTTAACCTTTTATTTTTAATATTCTTCATAAACAAAACACTCTCTATTTAAAATATATGGTACAAACGCCATGGTTTGCATAGCTGTATGTTAGACAAATATCGAGGTGAAAGCATTACGAAAACACGCCTTTTCAAATATATTGAAAATTTCACCACTAAAAACAAAACGTTTTCAGATAAAAGTTCTGATATTTTTCATATTTCTACTCAAAACATAGATTGTGGGTACTCGTTAGAACCGCTTCGTCGAGGCGGTTCTAACGAGTACCCACAATCTATGTTTTTAAGCAGAAATAAGAAAACTAATGTATACTCCCTGTAAACCCCAATTTTCACTATTTAAAAGTGGGGTTTAAGGGGGTCAAAATTATATAGGTTTATTTTCGTAATGAAACCTGAATTCGCCATAAAACATGTTATGGCTACTCATCAGAAGTCACTAGAAGAAGATATGTTATGGGTAATGAGTTCCCACAACATATGTTCTTTTTCGCGCAGAAATCTGAGGAAGGAATACTTTAGATAAAACATAATTGAAGACACCCAGAAAATGCCACAATCACGACACACAGCCTTCCCGAGACACCAATAAAGGAAAGATGAAGAACAAATAATGACAAAACAAACGCCCACAGGAAACCACAGAAGAATTACAACAGAGGAACCGCCTTGGAACGATCAGTACAGGTAGGGAAACTATTTAGAGTTGGTTTAAACCAGTTTTTCTCGCGCGAAAGCATGATATATGAAGAACTAAGGTAAAGAAGTCTGCTGGGGCACACAACGTTGAAACAACGTCGATTCACAGTCTTCAGGTTGAATCAACGTTGAATCGGCATTGTTTCAACGCTGACATTGATTCGACGTCTGGACGTTGAATCAACGTTGAATCGACGTTGTTTCAACGTTTTGTGCCTGCTGGGCCACAGTTTACATAAATTTGTTAACATAATGTGTGCTCTGTTAGTGTCGCGTTTCCTGGGTTACGACATTTATATTGTAGATAATGATACATAGTTCCGCTGTTGACCAAAAGTCAAAAGGATTACCTCTAGAAACAAAGAACACATTACAGGTAGAAAATGGTAGCCTCGGTTTTATTGAGACACTTCATAAGCAGTAATGAAGTCCGCAAATCTGCTGACGCCCTCTATTCTTCTTTGCAAGCGTCACAAGTGATCATGCATTCGGCCGATTACCGAACCAGTTAAGCGAGCAGGGAACAAGTATGGAAGATATTTAGGGTGTGTACGGTAGATACAGCAGCGTTTGTTATAAAAGGAATAAAATAAGTAATTGTTATATGTGTGTCATCATACATATATTGTTATGTTTTATACTCAAGGGACAGATGGCCTACATGTGTATTACTTTTAAATTACGTACAGATACGAGAGATGTTCGAAATGAATTGCTTATTTCTATCTGGAGACTTCAAATTTCAAGTTAGCCCAAAAGTACTCATTTCATGCCCTCGAAGTACTCCCCGTGGCTAGAAATGCAAAGTTTCAGCCGATGTATCCACTTCTTGAAGGCGTCACGGTACGCTGATTTGGGCACAGTAATAAGGTACTGATGAATGGCAGATCCAAGTGCCTGTCGGGACTGGTATTTCCGCCCAGCAAGGAATGCTTTCAATTTCGGAAACAAAAAGATATCACATCGGGCAAGGTCTGGGGAATACGGGGAGTGAGGCAAAACAGTTACTTTTTCTTTCTTCAAAATCGCCGTAACTATTGCGGAGGTATGAGCTGGGGCATTGTCATGTAGAAGACGGACATGTTTAAAACCAGTGGCAGGGCGTCGTTTCTGATAATACTTTTTCAGTTTCTTCAGTACTACGTCTTTGTAGTACTTTCCGGTGATGCTTTTGCCCCTTTTCACTGGCACTTTTATTGCGACTCCTTCACCAGAGAAGAAGATTGCATACAAAACCTTCTTTGTACTCAAAGAACGCTTGGCAATTATTGGGCGTTTGCTGTTTTTAGTGGCCCGGATCTTATTGCTAACCTTTCTGACGGGCTCAAAATAATGGACCCAGGTTTCATCACCTGTGACGACATTGGCAAACTGCTTTTTATCATATTTTGGAAACATTTGAAGCAGCTTTTTAGCCACTTTAACCCGTTGCCTCTTTTGCTCGTCAGTCAACAGATGTGGCACCCATCTAGCAGAAATCTTTCTGACTTTCAAATGCTTTTTCAAAATAAGGTGAACCGTTGATAGTGATATGCCTACCTTTCGTGCAATATCACGAACTGTAAATCTGGCATCTTCTTCAATGATTTCCTTTATTTTGGAAACGATTTCTTTACGAGATGCAGATTTTGACCAACCTGATTTCGGTGCATTTTTGATGGACTCTACACCAGACTCAAATTTCTTTTTCCATCGCCGAACTGTGTCATAAGACACACAAGAAGGTCCAAAAGCAGTAGAAATTTCAGTCATCAGCTTCTTCAAAGAACAACCAAGTTTTGAGCAAGCTTTGATGTAAGCCCGTATTTCATCTTTTTTGTCGACGCTTCTACCAACCATTTTTACTGCAGTGGTCAATGACTGCGTGTATTCAAATGGCAAATTTTATGTCTTACACTTAGTCTAACATGTACATTTATATACCATTGTGTAGATATTGAATAGCCCTATACAGGCATGTATTGGTTTTTATCGTGCCCCACGCGGGTATCGAGCTAGAGGACAATAAGCAAATTCATTTCGAACATCCTCGTAGGTCACGGTGGTTCTCGTGTACTTTTGCAAACTGAATAAAAGTTAATTTGCCTAAACGAAGGCAAACAAAAACATCTTGCTGGCTATGCAATTACAGACACGGGATTTGTTCCTTGTTTTGGTACTTATGAACTCTATAGGGGTATAGAATGATATAATTGACCAAAATAATTGCTCTTAATCCCACGCAAGTCGTAACAAGAGGCAAATTGCCTCATTTTGATGATCTTTATTGTTCTAATATTACAAGATTGCATGACGTAAATGTAAGTCATTTGAAACAGCATATTACGCAAAATAAATATGAAGTGCCCAAGAAAAGCAGCAAACACAGAACTCGGTCCTCCCAAGATACAGGATTACGATTAAAGTACATGAAATGAGACCACAGAACAGAACTCGTTGAAAACCATTACGAAAATACACCTATTCAAATATATTGAGAATTTTACGACCAAAAAATGAAAACTTTCAGATGAAATATTTTGGTAGTTTTCATATTTCTGCGCAAAACATAGACTATGGGTACTTGTTAGAGCCACCTCGTCGAGGCGGTTCTAACAAGTACCCACGATCTATGCTTTTGAGCAGAAATAAGAAAATTAATGTATACCCCTGTAAACCCCAGTTTTACTGTATAAAAGTGGGGTTTAAGGGGATCAAAACTATATAGGCGTGTTTATGTGATGCAGAACAAACAATCGAAGAGGAAAAACAAGGGAAGATGAAGTGTATCAGAAATACAGCCCTGGAGAGGTCAACAGTAAAATCCCCCGTAGAGCTCAAACCGGGATTTTATGGACATCGCACAGTCACCATCATTTCCAGAAGCAGCTTGTAACATAAACACACAATTCCAAACTAAACTTGCTTAAGGACAACAATGATCAAAATTATAAGAAAATTATAGAATAAACAGAGTAAAAATCAGTCAATAAGACCATTTCTTTTTTGAACTGCCGAAATGTGGTTTTATTAGTGGCGTGCTCTTAATTTTGAATACAGAATACAAAAAAGGTAAGATGATACGCTGGAAACCATTTGGGACCGTCAAAAGCTGCACTTTATAGTGGAGTGGTCTTAGTGGCGGACATCACGAAAACATACCTATATAATTTTGACATCCTTAAACCCCACTTTTATATAGTAAAAACTGGAGTTTACAGGGGTATACATTATTTTCCTTATTTCTGCTCAAAAACATTGATTGTGGGTACTCGTTAGAACCGCCTCTCCGAGGCGGTTCTAACGAGTACCCACAATCTATGCTTTGAGCAGAAATATGAAAAATATCAGAACTTTTATCTGAAGACTTCCAGTTTTTGGTGGTGACAATTTCAATATATTTCAATAGGCGTGTTTTCTTAATGATTTTACTTTATGTGTCGCTGTGCATTTGTTATCCTAGAATTTCTGAAAGACGAGTGGTCACCTGCACAACTTTCCTACGTTTTTCTTTCTTTTTTTATTTATTTTTTCATTTATTTATTATTATTATTATTATTTTTTTTTTCATATGACTTTCTGAATGAAGCAATATATGATATTTTTCAATTTGCATGGAAAAGAGCCACAACGTATGAAAACAGCATCGGACATGTGCGCCCAACAAAGACTCAAATCAATCTGCGCATCCGAAACTGTGCATCATCGGCTATCCAAAATGCGTCCAGTGAAGATTCTGATCAGACTGCCCGAATTTGTGAATGTGTACAATAGCAGCTACTCGACTATAAACGTTTACAGAACGAAATCTATTGATGTTTGCCATAGACACAATATTTTTTTGAATGCTATTTCCTTTGGGAATCTTGAGCCCATTCTGATACAATACCGCAGAAGCCGGTGCCCGGTGCCCGGTGCTTCGCAAACTACATTGCTGCAAATAAAGAGACTTAATAAAACCGAGTCACCTTCCCCCCCCCCACGCCCCCCCCTCCCCTCCCCACCCCCCCCCCCCCTTTTTTTTTTTGCTCTTAGATCCCAAAGGCAACCTTAAGAAACTTACGAAAATCTACATTTCTCATTATAAAGTGAACCTTGTTGAGGAGTTGTGTTTGAATATTTAATGTAAATACATTATCTAAAGTCACACTACGCGTGCAGTGTCTGAAATAGTCATTAGAATTCTTGCAGCAATTTATGAACAAATAACTAATGGGACGAAAATTGAAGTTGCTTGTTGATGGGTTTAAAAAACAAGTCTGTGACATAAAAGCTTTACTTCCTCTGTGGCGTTCAAATTGATTGTATTTTGGTTTTAATCGTTTCCCTGTCTGAGGCACGAAGGCTTAAATTTGTCTATTTTGTCCGAATTTCTTGCGATTAGTTATTCCAGTTCAGCCATATCTAATTATGCGAATAGAGAAGTTCCGTACTTTTATTCTTTGACTGAACATACAAAATCGGTCGTATGTCATGAGAAGACACCAAATGACTAGTTCAGCCAACACATGAGCCGAGTCTTTGTTGTCAATCTACAAAATCATTCTAACCCTTGTCCTGCTGAACCCGGATATACCCTGCCTTTGCAAACAGTGTAGATCCAGATCAGTTGACTTCTGAAGAAGCCAACTGATCTGGATCTGCACTGTTTGTCATCAAGTATATTACTTTGTATCAACAACCGGGATCAAGTAATCTGATTGGCTGACTGTTAGAAATAGGTGTGGCATCTTAATTTATTCAGCATGGCAGGGTTTAAAGGTCTGTATACACTTAGAAGATTTTCCGTCTTTTTTGGCCAAGGGAGACAACTTGGTCATCGGGAGCAAATTCTTTCCTTCCAGAATTAATCCTTTTCTGAAGGAACTTTGTGTGCCAGAATGCAAACAGACTGTCACAAAAGTTGTCTTCCTTTTAAAAGATAGCGGGAGAAGCTATCAAGTGCATCAATTTCCCTTTATATACTATCTACTGTTGCTAGGGACATCCTGAAAGTATTTGTATGCAAGCGGCTGAGTAAAAGCCGCCCAGGGTCTAGTTCAACCTGCGCATCAGCGCTGTATGTGCGCCGAACGAAGACTCTTATCAGCCTGCGCATCCGCGCAGTCTGATCAGAGTCTTCGTTGTCCGCATGAAGAAACTTTGCATACTTGGCTATCCAATAAGGTATGTTTCCTGACATCGCAGCTCATAAAGTACATGTACGTTTTTTTGACGTTGCGGCTCATAAAGTACGTTTTCTGACGCTGCGGCTCATAAGGTACATTTCCTGACTTTGCGGCTCATAAAGTACGTTTCCTGACGTTGCGGCTCATAAGGTACGTTTCCTGACGTTGCGGCTCGTAAGGTACATTTCCTGACGTTGCGGCTCAGAAAGTACGTTTCCTGACGTTGCGGCTCATAAGGTACGTTTCCTGAGGTTGCGGCTCATAAGGTACGTTTCCTGACGTTGCGGCTCATAAGGTACATTTCCTGACGTTGCGGCACATAAGGTACGTTTCCTGACGTTGCGGCTCATAAGGTACGTATCTTGACGTTGCGGCTCATAAGGTACGTTTCCTGACGTGCGGCTCATAAGGTACGTTTCCTGACGTTGCGGCTCATAAGGTACATTTCCTGACGTTGCGGCACATAAGGTACGTTTCCTGACGTTGCGTCTCATAAGGTACGTTTCTTGACGTTGCGGCTCATAAGGTACGTTTCCTGACGTTGCGGCTCATAAGGTATCACTGATCAAGACCAGCCTTTTCAACTGAATAAATACCGTACACTGTGGTATGCAAATTAGACAAAATTGTTTTTCTTTTCATAACCTGTTTGCTTTTTATCGTCCTCTGATGTTGCCAACAATGTTCTCCGTGATTAAAGGCTACAGACTACCATCGATTTTCCTTATATATTTTATACATTGTTTGCAAGTTTTCTACTGGATCAACTTTTTTGTTATAAGTAAAAAGGCCAATGTCTAACACATCCGTCTAAAAAAATAAAACAAGAAACGGAATGGTAGGTTATGTGATATGTAATCAGCCTCCGCCTCTTCGGAGACACTGATACAGATCTTGTAGGTCACGGACGGTGTAAGGGTGATTTGCACCCCATAAGGCGTTCTATTTTCATATTCCAAGAAACAACCTAAAATGTACCATTATGCTAATATCTACTGCAGAATTGCCTGAATAATACATCTTGATCAATTCTGGCATCAGAGCAGGCAAAAGACTTTAGAAACGGGAAAACAGTTGAAACTATTTAACTCTTTCACTGCCATAGGCGATATTAATAGGCTTTTGCAAACAGCATAGATCCAGATGAGACGGCTCATAATGAGCCGTCTCATCTGGATCTACGCTGGTTGAATTTCAGTTTTTCAACTTTACATATAAACTTTTTTTTCCAAGCGATAGTTTGTTAACAAACAAACAAACAAAAAAAAAAAAAAAAAAGCAGACGACAAATGTCGTCTGAAATTTGGCGCCGAAAGAGTTAATATGGAACTATATTCGTATGGCACAAACGTGGTGCTCTGTAAATTTTACAATGTAGCAGTCCTTCATGCCTACAGACCAATGCTGATACCTTTGCAAACGTGCAGATCCTGATGAGACGGCTCGTGACGAGCCGTCTCATCAGGATCTACACTGTTTGTCATTTTGTTATTAATTTTTGACTGAAAACCCTATTTGCAACAATGGATGATTCCAAATTCAGAGGCGGAAGAGTCTATTTCAGAAATACGGGGATGATCGGATTAAGCAAGTAAGGCATCTGGAAAAGTATGCACGCAGCGGCCTTGCTCACTATTGGAAATGAAATTTCTCAAATCCACGATTAATGAGAAAATCTGACAACGATTTCGATTTATTCCGCTCTGACAGACTAAAAGACTCATAAAATATGAGAGTTATTAATATCAGTCAAAATGTAATTTTGGTTGTAGAATGTAACCCCAAACCGTTTCGAGTGGGTCGAATGTATCCAATACGCTATCTAATCGATTCTTCTGAATGAAAATAACACGAGATAATTTAATACGCTCGCTTTTAGACAACAAAACTAATAAAGCATTAATGCTTTTCTATATATATATAGAGAGAGAGATGTTTTTTGTTGAGAAGACATAGCAAGATTAGGTTTGCAGTGGTATATGGAATCCAATTTATACCTTACAATCCTATATTTAAAATTCTGATTACCATTTTGTAAATTGATAATAAACCCATTTTTATATCACATCACAGACTATTTCAAATTGCAAACATGTGTGGTTTTATGAATAAAACGAAAATAGTTATTTAAAGAAAAAAAAAACAAAAAAAAAAACAAAACAAAACAAAACAAAAAAAAACAACAAAAAAAAAAAAACAACAAAAAACAAAGCTATATCACGAAAACATGCCTATATAATTTTGACCCCCTTAAACTCCAGTTTTATATAGTAGAACTGGGGTTTACAGGGGTATACATTATTTTTCTTATTTCTGCTCAAACATAGATTGTGGGTACTCGTTAGAACCGCCTCGGTGAGGCGGTTCTAACGAGTACCCACACTCTATGGTTTCAGCAGAAATATATGAAATATCAGTATGTTTTTATCTGAAAAGTTTTAGTTTTTATAGGTGAAATTTTCTATATATTTGAATAGGCGTGTTTTCATAATGACATGGCTTTTTAGTCTCCCGTATAATGCGACAGTGCTTTCGAAATCCCCCCAAGGAAAATTAAACCCGCCTGATTGAATGCGCTATGCATAAGCCAGCTATATAAAAAGTTCACAGGTTCTGGGACATTCGCTACCATGAGAACACCTATAAGGTGCTGCTACATATGATTTACTCAGAGTCGCAAATCTAAACGAAAACCGAAAAGCGGAGCATAGAATTTGTCAAAACTTGTTTAATATACACCAAACCTTTTTTTTTTTTTTTTTTTTTAACTTCGACCCTTATATTTTTGTAAAGGTACTTCTTGTTATTTCTCCATAAATATACATACGTATGAGGCAAATACACGACAGACGCTTATACAATGTAAAATAGCTCGGAGCCAGTAACGAGACCAATGGGATTCAACAATTCCGAATGGCGCGCTTAATGAATACCATATGTGTGTTTGTTTTATAGAGAAAAATAGTTTTGGTTAAAACATTACCTTGTGACTAGGAAGAATGCCTTTAAATTTAGTCTAAACCCACACAAGTGTAATTGACGAACAATGGCGCCTGATTAGGGTATACACTGTTTGCATTAAATACAGGAATTTATACAAAACGTGGTAATGATAAAAACTCTCATCATGTTATTTCAATAGCCCGGCCCATAGAGTTGAAGTAGAAGTGTCACATTACAAAAAAACGCCTATTCAAATATACTGAAATTTTTATCACCAAAAAATGAAAATTTTCAGATAAAAATTCTTATATTTTTCATATTCCTGCTCAAAACATAGATTGTGGATACCCGTTAGAACCGCCTCTGATATTTTTTCATATTCCTGTTCAAAACATAGATTGTGGGTACTCGTTAGAACCGCCTCGCCGAGGCAGTTCTAACGAGTACCCACAATCTATGTTTTGAGCAGAAAAAAGAAAAATAATGTATACCCCTGTTAACTCCAGTTTTACTATATAAAAGTGGGGTTCAAGGGGGTCAAAATTATATAGGCATGTTTTCGATGAATTCGACGTAAATGGGTTTACGTAGCCAAAGGGTCATTTCAGCACCCTATATTATACCGTTACTATAGAGACGTTCTTTCTGAAACTTTGAGTTGAGTAAAACCAAACATACAATGTTGACAGTTGCTTGCTTTTGAAATCTGTGTTAAATCGTACGTTTGATTGACAAGTAATTCTAGGATTTGCGCTTATCAAAAATATTCTGTGTTAGACAACTCGATCATCAAGATTGTGCGAGAGAAAAAAGAATGATTGCGGATAAAAATATAAATTTGGAAACGATTTTCGTGTTCACCATCATTATTCATGGTATCAACGTTTGAAAAAAAAAAATAAAATAAAAAAATGACGGTTGTGTATTTTTCAAAATAAAGGATGAAGAGGGTTGGTGGGATTATCTGCTTACAGCTTAGTTCATTTACGCCTAGCGTCCCATAAAGGGGCATTGGCAAACAATGCAGACCCAGATTAGACGACGCGGCGTCTGAGCAGGGTCTGCACTATTTGCATTAAATGCAGGAGTTACTATAATACTTTATAATAAAAAAGAATACCCAGATACCCCTTGTTTTAGGAAATGGACCTGTGTAAAGAGTCAAGGTAGAAGAGTCCACTCGGCATAAATGGGTGAAGGTGAATTGACACACTTGGTAGATTTTCCGCCAATTTGTAAACCGATGTCTTTCTGAAACGGGGTCTTCTAACTATACCAGAAAATGATTTGGACCTTAGTAAACTTCTTTTCAGAAGGGGCTGTGTGCGGGAAAGCAAACAGGAAGTCACAAAAGTTGTCTGCATAGTACAAAGAGGCGGAAAATCTACCATATAATTCCTTTCTTTTGATATTTTTCAGGGGCGGATTCAGAGGGGGCTCGTGGGGTTCGGTCGAAATCCCCCTTGACTCAAAAATTTAATTTATGGGAAATTTTGGATGAATTTAATAAATTTATCAAACCGTATGTACCCTAAATTTTCACACCTTTGCTCTTTGCTGAATGAGTAGACCCTGGGATACAGATTTAAAAAAACGTCAAACGACTTTCTTCTGGATCCCATTTGTGTGTATTGATGTTTTGTCATGTCTCGTTGTCAACTGTAAAGTTATATGTATACAAATAAAATAAAAGTTTAAATTAACAGTGTAGACCCTGATCAGACGCCGCGTTCTGTGGCGTCTGATCTGGGTCTACACTGTTTGCTAAGGTTTGTCCGGATACATAGAGTAAGTTCGGTAATTTTAACAAATCGAACCCCCCAAAAATCATCCTGGATTCGCCCCTGATTTCTAGACCAGTGTTTGTGCTTATATGAAAATGCACCTTATTATATGTAAGCCAAGCGAAGACAGGGTTCAACATGCGCATGCGCAAACAGATCAGCGTTCACTGACTGCCTGGAAAACACCAAATACATTCTTGGCTACCTTCTAAGCGCCAAGACAAATCTCTAATCAGATTGTGCGCAGGCTAATAGGAGTCGAGTCACATGTCAAAAGGGACATCATCTCGTGTTGCGAAATATATCTTTTGTGTCCGTGGTTAGAAGTGTTTGCGTGCGATGGCTTGCGCCTAAATACACGGCACTCAAGTTGAAATTTATGCCACCTGCACACGTATAGATTTTACTTTGACAAATCGCTCGTTTGCATGTTTGAACACTGAAAACGATGTAATCAATGAGGCACATTTAACGCTTAGCACTCTGGGTAAAATGTTCAGCAGACGACATAATAAAATATTTTTCTTATTTTTCCAAGAAAACAGGATTTGACATTTCATGCAAATTGTCTCCAATAGAGACATATAACATGAATTGTCAAATCCCTTTTTCTGGGAAAATTCGAGGCATATCACCAATTTGTCGTCAGCTGAATTAGCAAAGAGAGTGGTAAAGGTAAAAATGCTTGCTGAGAAAGATATCTAAGCGAATAAATAAAACTAATTAATAACTAAAAACTCTAGCTAGTTATGAAGTAAACAAAGAATCAAACGAACGACCAATAAATGAATGAATGAATGAATGAATGAATGAATGAATGAATCAATCAATCAATCAACCAGTCAGTCAGTCAGTCAGTCAATCAATCAATCAATCAATCAATCAGTCAGTCAGTCAGTCAGTTAGTTAGTCTGTCAGTCAGTTAGTTAGTCAGTCTGTCAGTCAGTCAGTCAGTCAGTCAATCAATCAATCAATCAATCAATCAATCAATCAATCAATCAATCAATCAATCAATGAATTAATTAGGCAATCAATCAATCAATCAATCAATCAATCAATCAGCCAGCCAATCAATCAATCAATCAATCAATTAATCAATTAACCAATCAATCAATTAATTAGTCAATCAATTAATCAATGTTTAGAACTTTAATTTGCAGTTGTCGTTGTATACCATATAACTTGTGTTAAGGGAAAATGATACAGTTTCTGGAAACAAATTTGGTTTTCCTCAGTTCTGAAAAAATGGTATACTCAAAAATTAAAGAATTTGCTCTCAAAGAAAGGACTATTCTACCTTTTGTTGTGTCTAAGACATGATTGTCCACTGGCAAGCAGTCCAGACCCTGATCAGACGCCGCGTTCTGCGGCGTCTGATCAGGGTTTGCACTGTTTGCTAAGCCTTTCGCCCCAATAACTTGGGTAAACACGGTATACATGTTTTTTAGTTTAAACATATTTTATTTATAAATACAGATACAATACATGTCAATATGAATATATTTCAACTGGGATTCAGAAAAAAAGTCAAAGACTTATATGAATCTGTCTCCCATGACTTTTGCTGTTTTGATGAACGATGAGACATGAAACCATAAAATAAAGAAGAAAAAGACAACATATTGCTAATGGCATAAATAAAAAGCTTCATTTTCCGGGATTCTCTGGTTTATACCTCGTCACTAAGTAACAGTAATGTACTTCTGATCGTGCAGAATAATAGGATAAACGCAGAACAAGATGGTATTTGAGAAAGCAGACATGATCCTGTCTCAGAGTAACATAGACTTTTTAGGCAGTTTAACGCTTAGCACTCTGTGTACAATTTCCAGCAGAGGATATTTTTGAAATATTTTTCTTATTTTTTCCAGAAAACAGGATTTGACATTTCATGCAAATTGTCTTCATTGGAGATAATTTGCATGAAATGGCAAATCCTGTTTTCTTGGAAAAATAAGTGAAATATCACCATCCCAGCAAACACACGTCATTACAACGTCACTGCAACGTCATGACGTTGCAGCGACGTTGTAACGACGTTGTTGCTACGTTGTGTGCTTGCTGGGTAATTTGTTGTCTACTGAATTAGCCTGTAGAGCGGTAAAGGTTAAAGAAAAAAAGATAGCTGCAGTGTTTAAGCTTATATAGTAGCGACGACTAGACATAAAATTTGATTCCGGTCTTCATCTTGGTGTCATTGGTAGGCTACATGTATGTTCCGTGATTATGGATCTTCCTGAACTATTTCTATACTATTTTTCGCTCTACGGTTGCAGTTTAAAACGGCTTTTCATTTGGGTCATAAATATCATGTGAACCGGGTCGTGAGAAAAGGCTACTTAGGTGTCTTCGAGGCATAAAGGTAAAAGAAATGTTGACTCATCTTGCGGCCGTAGGGATGTGGGAGTTAAAGACCTTCGTGTCTTGGGCAACAGCATATAAAAGCAGGCACACAATCCTTTCCTTTACTGCTTTTCAGTAACCTTCCTTCTGGAGGTACACATTAATTGCCGGGTGAAAAGATAGAGTTTTTTTTTTTCAGTCGATGGTCTGAACTGGCTCGAACCCACAATCTTCAGATCCTCAGTCCAACGTTGTAAACACTCGGCCCGGCGCCTCTCTAATATCCGATTAGTAAAATTCAAGATGAGCAAGTGACGCCACACAATCTGATAATTGGCTTTTGCTAGACGTCTATGAAATCTACAATCTATAATGATTCTGTAAGCGGATTGCATGCGCAGTCTGATCATGGCCTTCGCTGTCCGCAAACGACCAAATACATATTTTCCCATGGCGCAGTTCATTTGATTTGATTTGATTGTCATCAAGAGTTTCGAGGAATGAGAAGCCAATTCAATGTCCATATTTTATTTACCCTTAAGCAGAAGCTGTCAAAAAGTTATATCCATTGCTATTTAAATAGATTTCAAAGAATTTTTATCCGTGCTTTTGCGCAATGAACGGAACCTTAGGCTATCTTGAAGACTAAGGTACATGTATGTCCCAAACGCCCACGCATGCAATGTGCATCACTGTTTGAGCCCTAACGTCAGGGAACGTATCTTCGGATATGTGCGCCAAAAGAAGACTCAAATCAACGTGCGCTTTCGCGTAGTGTGATCAGAGTCTTCCTTGTCCGCATGAGTGGCAAACAATGTAGACTCTGATCAGACGCCGCGAGAACGCGGCGTCTTATCTGGGTCTACACTGTTTGCTAAGGTATGTGTCCGAATTCATAGAGTATGAGTTGTATTCTTAGCTATTCAAAATACGCCAAACGAAGATTCTGATCAGTCTGCGTGAATGTGCAGGCTGATCTGAATCTTCGCTGGGCGCACATGACTGAAGAAGGTACGTTTTCTGACTTTGACTCTCATTTGATACTCCTGTCAAAATCTGTCTTAAGACTTAAACACTAATCGGACTGCGCCTGCGTATTAGCTAGTCTGTTTATGCAGAGCAACCTACGAATATCAGACAAGCGTACAACTAAGACATTGATGATGTTCTTGTTGATCTGATTCATCGCTGGACGCAACTGTCCGAAGATACATGTCTTACTCGTTTTCTCATCTTTTACACAAACATTTTCTACTTGATAACTCTCCGATGTAGGTGATGTGTCCCCCAACCTCCACCCCCCCCTCCCTGTCCCCGATCAACACATTTGATCACCACGAAAACATACCTACATGTATATAATTTTGACCCCCTTTAACCCAACTTATATATAGCAAAACTGCGGTTTACAGGGGAATTCATTATTTTTCTTATTTTTGCTCAAAAACATAGATTGTGGATACTCGTTAGCTGAGGCAGTTCTAACGAGTATCCACAATGTACGTTTTGAGTAGAAATTTGAAAATATCAGATTTTTTTCATATGAAAATTTTCAGTTTTTGGAGGTGAAATTTTCTGTGTATTTGAATAGGCGTGTTTTCGGTATGGTTCGATTAGTGTGTGCTCAGCTGGGGAATGTACAGTGCTTGCTCACATCTACACGTCAACATTTTTATCCCAAATTTTGCGGTTAAGTGTTACTGACAAAAAGTAAATTTAGACTTCTGGAGCAAAACATGTATAACTACCAATGTGTCGATGCCGCTGCCATTAGAATCAAAATAATAAAGAAGATGTCCAGGAAATGCTACCATTACGAAAACACGCCTATACAAATATACTGAAAATTTACCACCATAAAAAATGAAAATTTTCAGATAAAAAAATCTAATATTTTTCATATTTCTGCTCAAAACATAGATTGTGGGTAACCGTTAAAACCGCCTCGACGAGGCGGTTCTAACGGATACCCACAATCTATGTTTTGGGCAGAAATACGAAAAATAATGTATACCCCTGTAAACCTCAGTTTTACTATAGCAAAGTGGGGTTTAAGGAGGTCAAAATCATATAGGTATGTTTTCGTGATGAATCACAGAACAGAACCCACCGGTAACACTAAGAGGAAGAGTAAACGAATTACCACAGACAGCATACATGTTACAACCAAAGAAAGCAAAGTGACCAGCTTCTGCTTCCGGGCCAGACGAGGTGATTTAAAAACCTAACAGGGCTCACCTAACATACAATAAGACATGACAAAAGGACAAAACACACACACACACAAACACACACACACACACAAAACATCAAAACAAAAAAAAAAAAAACCTGCAGTGAGCAGCCAGAAGGAAACAAAATAGCAAAATAGAAATAATACTAAAAACATCGCCTTGTCTTCATCAGTGACACTAAACCCCTAAAGATAAAAATAAAATGTTAATCCTGTCCACCCTGAGTTAATGAAATGGCCTTTTCTATTCTTGAATTTGAACTTGTCCACTGATGCAAGTAGAGGTTACAGTCTAAACTCAAAACCAGAATGCAAACAGTGTGGATCCTGATAAGACGGCTCGTGTAATAGATACAAAGTTAGCCTGATACCATTATTTCCAACGTGCAATTTCTACCTCATTTCATAGAGTATCAGTTCCCCTGTGATAGGCGCCAGTATTCTCGGTAATTTTCAGCGCCTTTCGGCCTTCTAAAATGTTTTATACCGAATTCCTCTAAATGCCATGTCTTAACTCTTGCTGAACCCAGATATATACTGACTGCAAACAGTGTAGATCCAGATCAGTTGGCTTCTGAAGAAGCCAACTGATCTGGATCTGCACTGTTTGCCATTAAGTATGTGAATTTATAGCAACAATTCGAATCAAGCAATCTGATTGGCTGAAAATTAGAAGTGGGCGTGTCATCTTAATTTATTCAGCATGACAAGGGTTGAAATACGAACATGCCCGTTTAACTGCCTGTTGACATGTCTTTAAACTGCTGAATATGTGGGAACAGAGTAAACCTGGATCAGGCGCCAAGTTCGTATCTTTGTCTACATTGTTTGCTCAGACTTGTCTGTCCGACATCTTGAGCAAACAGAGAAAGGCCAGGCAGATCCAAGTTTTGTTGGCACAGAGAATGTATGTTTTGCTGTCCCAAGAGAGTCTCCAATACCAGTATGAATAGAATACAGACAGATAGTTATGTTTTAAGATATTGCTTATCGTTAAATAGCGTGTAACGCAAGTATAACAAATACGTATGTATTGATATTGCCACTGCGATTTTGTCTAGACTCAATTCATTTGCTGATAATAAAACGGCGCCTTGTTATATACAGATAATATACCGTCCAAGCCATGCTTCTATGACCAGTAAATTGAACAGTTGATATGGGTCTCACCAAGCGAACACGTGTCTTCGAACAAATGCGGACAGCGAATGCTTAGATTAGCCTGAGCAACCGCGCAATCTGATCAAGGCCTTGGCTGTCCGCTAACAGAATCATTGGATACTATCGAATGTTTCAATGGAGAGCAAATGCCGGGATGAGACATTGCGCATGTGCAGGATGATGTGAATCTGCACATTTTTCGCATATTCGAAGGTACTTTTGCACCTGACGCGGTCCATATTAGGCAGACAACTTGTTCAGAAGGAGTATTTGATGGTAATTCTTGGATAGTTGTTTGAATTTCTCCGTAAAACATATGTGGTGGTGCTTCTTATGAAAACCCTCGTTACAACGACAGCATTTGTTCCCAAAAATGTTGCAATCATAATGAATTTGCTGTTGTAAAGAATCCTTAATGGACAGAATATGTAAGAAAGGCATACTTCCTCATTAACCGTCACCTCTTGAGCAAATGTTTCGTGACATTTAAATTGTCATTATAACGAATTTTGTCATTGTATCGAGTGTCGGTATAAAGAAGGTTGACTGTAAATGTTTTTTTGCGTACAGAGAAATAATTGCAATACAGATATTTTCCGAGAATTATCCCAAAATACACCTCTTTAACAAGCCCTCTGATAGTCAGCCATGCTTATATGACCAGCAAACTGAACAGACGAGAGAATTACTATTATAATATTGGCAGCATCAAGTAAAATAATACCTTCAAACATGCGCAGATTCAAATCATCCTGCGCATGCGCAAAGTATCATTCAGGTTTTTGTTCTTCATTCATACTCTGTAGTACCCGATGATTCCGTTAGAAGATAGTGAAGGCCCTGATCAGACAGCGCAGTAAATAAAAAGAGTCCTGGCCGTGAGGTTATAAAACTTTTTTTCATGCTCAACTCAGCTGAGCATGAAAATTTCTCTGCTAATAAATATGAAAATGCCAACAATAGTTCCATGAAATAATCGAAATTAGCCATTTCTTATTTATAATTATGTTACGAAAAATGTTTTCTACACAATATGATCTGAACATTTCAGAATGAAAACATACATTTAATGAGCAAAACCAATCGGAAACATAAAGTTTTTAATTTCCTGATCTACCTGTCATTATGAAGAATTTTATTCTAACACTGGTTTCATTAAATATACAGAAATTGCCGGTTTACATGTAGATAGATCACAGTGTGGTCAGACATAACACGTTACCCACGTACAGTTGTATACACTATTATTTAACACACACGTTTTCCAAATTTGAGAACGCATCTATTCTCGTATGTTAATTGAAATCTTCAGAAAAAATAAATATAGCTCCGGTGGTTTCTTTTAACTTGATTCGTTTACAAATTTTAATAGACATATGCTGTCAAATTATCTTTCATTTGATAAGGGAGGTTATTAAAAGAATTCCAGGGCCCAGTTGTTCAAAGCTAACGATGTCGTTAGTTAACGATTCGTTAAAATTTACATCGAGTGATACGCAAATATGCTGATATTTTTTTGCTGAAAAAATGTGAGTAGCTTTTGCACCGCAAAAGCTACTCACATTTTTTCAGCAAAAAATATCAGAATATTGTATATTGAATCGGCTAAAACAGTTAACGAAATGACCCTTAACGAGTTCGTTAAGCTAACGACGCTTTGAAAAACTGGGCCCAGGAAGAGAATCAAACTACCTATAAGAAAATTAAACTTATCCTGCTGTCGATTTCACATCATATCTCCAGAAATAGTGTTTGAGATTTCTTCTTATCATATGACCACCCACAATTCCAAAAAATACAAGTAAAAGTATTAGCTTCAAAGATGATTTCAATATTCGATAAGTGATTTCTAGACAGTAAAATAAAATCTGTAAAGGTCGTTCTTGGGGAAAAAAAATACACAAAGAACGTAAATGAAAGTCTCTGTTTCATTAAAACTCTTCATATGGTAACTTTATTAATTACATGGCGGCTGTATATGACTCCTACACTGGCTCCAGTCTCCAGTGACTTTTTTAATCCTGTTTGATAATCTACTAAAATGAAACCAAAATAGTATTGTGACTTTAAAGGCTGGTCACTAGTGCATATATGACCATCTTTATTGTCATGATCTTATTTTAGGACAGGATTATAAGAACAAAAGTATTTAGTCACTATAGACTGGAGCTAGTCTAATGACCCCCTAATATGGGCTAAAGCGAAACTTGACTTATCGAAGATATCGGAATTGGCTCAGTGATCCATAGCTCCAAACTGGGATTTTTTTTTTATTTTATATTGCACTAATGTGAATACAGTAAAACCTAAATGGCTCGATCATCTTTGGGACAAAGGAAATCTATTCGAGATATGGTACATGTACATGTAGTTCGAGCCACTGTGTGTTAATTATGGCGCCAGGTCAGGAGGCTTCTGGAGATAATTTAGACATGTCTTTTCGATCTTCTATATAATAATGGTATGTTGAGTGCACTAATTAGAATCGCCTCATCGAGGCGATTCTAATTAGTACACTTAACATACATTTTCATGATAAAATTAAAAAAAAAAAACTGAAATAGCCCTAAATATTTGTTTTCTTTAGCTATCGGAAAATTTTCCTGGGAACTCAAAAACGAGTTCGAATTAGCCAAGGTAAACGAGCCATCAAGTGATACCTCAATAGTGATCAAGCTATTGAGGTTTGATTGTACTTGTCTTATACTCAGTAGGATCGTCTCGGAAACAAATACGAGTATGGCCAGGGGCAAAAACAACAAAATGTCCTAAATTATCGCTATAATTATCTATTTACATATATTCTAGTGTTACATGTATAATGGTAAACTCGGGTTTCTTTAAGAGATAATATGCGCAATGCACTATTTTCAAATAAAACGCACACTGACCATCATTTCGAGATTTGCAGTCAAGAGGTTTTTATTTAGATCAATGATGTCCTATTGCGTTTCCAATGAATTAACCATCAACATATCTGCGTAAAGTACAAACGGTGTCTGTAATCCCACTGTTCCTTTTGTGCGTTTGTTCGCCAACTGCGACATCATAAATATTTCAGAAGACAACAGTTTGAAATGTTTTCTTATTTTTCCAAGAAAATATAGTTTTGACATACATGTCATGCAAACTGTATTCTTAGAAGATAATTTACATGAACTTTACTTTCAAGCCCTTTTGTCGGGTAAAATAAGACACAGATCATCAATATTTCAAGCCGTCTGATTATTTTGCCCACAGTACGCTAAAATTCAATGTGCCGCAACGAACCTCCCGACAGGTGCGCCAAACGATACTCAAATTAGCCTGCGCATCCGCGCAGTCTGGTCAGAGTTTTCGTTGTCCGCATGAAAACACTTCGCATCCTTGACTATCCCAGTCGGAAAACTCTACACTGTGCAAATGCGCAGGCTGATCTGAATCTTCGCTGAGTGCACATGTCCGAGGGTGCGTTTTCTGATGTTTCAGCTCAAATGGGCCGCATCATGTGAATATGCGGGCAGCGAAGGCCCTGATCAGACTGCGCAGTCTGATCTCGCCCTTTACTGTCCGCTAACAGAATCATTGGATACTACAGAATGTATGAATGGAGAGTAAAGGTGATAATTTAGGATGATTTGAATCTGCGGATTTGTGCACGTTCGAAGGGATTTTTACTCTTGACACGGGCCAAATTAAAGTCGTTCACCTCTCTGACACACAAACAAAACGTAGACGAATCATATCAATTTAAAGCAATTCAATTTGTTTTCACCAGTTTTATATTCATAATATCTTGTCTATAATGTTTGCATCAAACGATTCTTGTGCTGCTGAGAGTTACCGCCAGACTGATTTTCTCATCAATTTTATCTCGAATGCAGTTCAAGTCTGTCAAAACTGACCATGTAATATAGGTCTAGGATAAATATATTAAATATATTAGGGTTTCAGGTCAATGCAGGCACCGATTTTTTTGTAGGCAACAGTCATGCTGAGTATCGCAGAAATATCTGTTCAAGTGCGTAAGTTGCGGCCTTGGTATGTTGATCTTTATTATCTACAAACCTCACAGCTAGTTACCAACCGAATCTGTTACATTGTAAATTAAACGTCAAAAAGATTGCCTTTGGAAACAAAGAACACACTACAGATTAGAAAATGGGAGTCTCGGTTTTATTGAGACGCTTCATAAACAATAATGAAGTTTGCAACACTACTTACGCCCTCTAGCGTATACATAAGCTAGAGTCCACTTTCAAATGTACCATAATGGGCCCAGTGATCCTAAAGGAAATGAACTATAATCTGCACTATGGTAAAGTACGGGGAGAAGTTCTACTGCCGCCACACGGCACTAATACCAGCTGCAGTGTAGTAAATTAAACGTCAAAAAGATTGCCTTTGGAAACAAAGAACACACTACAGATTAGAAAATGGGAGTCTCGGTTTTATTGAGACTCTTCGTAAGCAGTAATGATGTTTGCAACATTATTTAACCCTTCAAGCAAAAGTTACACATGCAGCAGATGCATTATTGATGTTTTCTGTTGTTGTTTTTCAGAGAAATCAGGCTAGCAGACGATTCACATGGATGCCAAAATATAGTCGAAAATACCTAAGAAATGCCACAATCATGAAGCATAGTCCTCCCGAAGCACCAACAGAAGGAGATCAGAAACAAATAATGATAAAACGCCTTGGAACGGTCTTTTTTTCGAAAACAAGTAGTTTTCTCTGAAAAATTATAAAAAAAATGGAATATTGTGTGCCAAAATTTTGCTTAATGCCTAAGGATTAAAAGTGCAGTGAATTTTTTTATTAACAAAAAAAAATGATAGTATATATGTCATAACTAGATTTTCATATTTGGTATAAACATGGTTCGATCATTCACATTGTCAATGTTTCATGCCACAGTTGCGATTATTTACTTATTCGTTATACAGATATTGCAAATCGTTTATTTTCATCAAGTTCTATCAATCAATTAGTACAACATGCCCACTATTAACCCCAGTTTCGCCCCGGTCAATAGCATATAGTACATCTTTGTCAAAGTTCAGATAAATGCCTTTTGTTGTGTTATTATTACAGCATTGGTGCTTTCTTCCTGAAGATGAAACGAAATAACCCGCCGTGTAGCTGTACAAGCTAGGTCAAACTTAGTGTGCTGGGCGGACACATGATCCTCTTGTAACTTCTCTGGCAACACTTAGGTGTGTGTGTGGATGTGGGTGGGGAGGGGGGGGGAGCGGGGGTGGTTAAACCCCAAAAATTAAAAATAAAAGTAAAGATGTCCAGGAATAACTACAATCACAGAACATAACCTACCAATGACACCAAGAGGAAACGCAACAAACCCTGACGGACAGTAAACAAATCAGAAACCAAACCAAAGAAAAGCAACCAACACCCCCTTCCCCAATATAATGATCACAGTGCTAGACAGGATCCACTAAATACAACAGCAAGACAACAAACAGGGAAAAACTGAAAACAACCCAGCAGTGAGACGACGCCAAAAGCCCATACAAAGAACAAATAACACCAGACCCACTGTTTTAAAATGGTCAGTAGTTAAATTTCTTCTTGAATGTTGTTTTTCAGAAATATATGGCAACGAAAATGACATAACAGGCTAATTTCATACCGGTACCAAAGCACAGATCCCAGTACCAAAGCACTGATCACTAGATTGGTACTACTTGAGCCATTACGTCAACATACATGTACCCATGTTAACTGTATACTTCTTGGCCATAGCTCTCTATAACCCTAGGTTAACAAAACATATTGACAGTTTTCATATACAGTCGACTCTCGTTATCTCGAATTCCAAGGGACTCTCTGAAATACTTCGAGATATCCGTAGTTCGACATATCAGATTTGCAGAATTGAGGAAAAAAATAATTTGATTAACCACATTTAACAAACTGATAGGTAATTGGACTTTTGAAGTTAGAGATATATTGAAAATATTGTGGAAAAGAGGAGAAATTGCTCCTTAGGAGCAATTTCTCCTCTTTTCTACAATATTTTCCATCTGTTGTTAGGTTTTCATGTATAGGCAGGGACCAGATTTTCACTTCGAGATAAGCGGTTATTCGAGATAAGCGAGGTCGAGATAACGAGAGTCAACTGTATCTCCACAAAGACATGTTATAGGTACTCATGTCAAGATTTATTTTTCATTGAGGTTTGCCTTCACCTCAAATTTCTCTTTCATCATCTTTTGGCGTCTTGGTGCCTTGGAAAGACAATGATTTATTACTGGGTATCTGTATGTCATCTTCAATTCTATTGAGTCTGGTGTTCCTCTTTAGAACTTTGAAGAGCAACTGTTACGTCCAACCTTGTCATGCTGAATTTATTAAGAGGTCACTCTCACCCCTAATTTTTTCAGGCAATCAGATTACTTTATCTAGGTTGTTGATAAAAGTGCGCATACTTAATGAGAAACAGTGGAGATCCAGATCAGTTGGCTTCTTCAGAAGCCAAATGGTCTGGATCTACACTGTTTGCAAAGGCAGGGCATATCCGGGTTCAGGAGGACCAGGGTTAATACAGGTGTATGAACAGTCATGATGTATTTGTTAATTACAGTCAATTTGTTTGGCGGTGAAAACATGTACATTGTAACTAAATAACGTCATTACATCTGGTTTTACAACGACCTACCATGAGTTATTTTGATTGTACACGGTTTCTTGAACTTAACCCATTTATGCCTAGTGGACTCTTCTACTTCTCGTTTTGGACAGACTCATTTCTAATTCAAGGGGTGTCTGGTTTGCTTCTCTAGCAGTATTATTTATTAGGGAAATCCCCGTTTATAAATTAAACAGTTAGACCCTGATCACACGCCGCGTGCTGCGGCGTCCGATCGGTGTCTTCACTGTAAACTAATGTCCCTTTTATGGCTCTCCAGGCATAAATGGATAAAACAAACTAAATCAATACAGCTACCCTGGTCAAGTTTGTTCAATGGGCTCAGCGTCTAATTACGTCAAGTTTTTAAAAACGTCCTCCATCATCTAATGCAACTAAAAGCAAACAATGAACACGGCCCCAGAGGCAGTGGCAGTTACAACTAGGTTGACTACTATGCCAAATTATGACTATCACGATATTATCACCTATCACGATACTATTTCTATCAAGGGTTTAATATCGCGATGCATCAAGATACTATCAAATGAGTTTAGTTGATTTTATAAGGACAGGACTACCTGTAAAGATATCTTACATTACTGCCCCCGCAAATATCAGCTTTGCCACCATTTTAACAAATATTTTGCAAAACAGAAGTCCTTCCTTATCTCATACTTTATCAGTTTGGCCAAAAAAAAGCTTCAAAATTGTATTATATAGAAGGAGAAAATATACAGGAACAAAAACTACCGAAACTATCGATAGCTGAAGGGACTATCTGCGAAAGTTATCGACAGTTGAAACCACTATCACGACAGCACTATCATGGCAGTCACTATCATGATGCATCGATATTTCAATATATCCTTATACCCCTTATTAGAATCCACTATGTCTTGAAAGATGGACCCAATAAATTTTTTTTCACTGCCTCGTCATCTAACGAAGGCTACCTATTCACTTCTGGGTTATGGAATGTAATTTTAAATGTTGACCTGAGCCTGGGCTCAGATCTGCGACATTCAGTATAATGTATGCAGTATTGCGCTCTAACGGCTCGACCACGTCGCATCTCTATAGTCAATGAAAACACAAAGATAAGAGTTTTCACAATATGGTACAAAAGTTCAACTGCATCATAATATTGCCAATATAAATCATTTATTAGTAACTACAATGTTTCCCATGCCAGTTTAATGTTCCTTTCAAACGAACAATTTGTCACATTAGTTACAATCGGAATGGTTCATGCATTCATTGACTAATCATGTCGATAACAGTTGTAGATTGGTCAACACACATGCTATGAAACGCAAGAAAGTGATTCCTATATCATAAGCGGGCAACCAAGGTCCTGATCAGACTGCGCATATGCATATGCGCAGTCTGATCAGGGCCTTCGCTGCCTGCTTACAGAGCTAGTAGACACTAAAGAATACATCAGAGAATGTCGTCGGGTCTGGTCAAAGTGCACGGATGTACAGGCAATTCCCTGCCTGCTGGTTTCATAAGGCATAGCACCATTTTCCTGTGTTGCAAACAATATGTATTCAGATGATGGATGCTTATCAGATACCAAGATACAATGTTATTAATGATACGAAAATTATATGAAATATTTCGGAGTTTGATTTGGCAAAACAATCGGGTTTAGTGTTAAACTAGGTAGCACACGTCTCCGGCAGTTAATATGAACCCATGCCCACTGTCAAGAATCACAATAACACATTTTATATAAAAAGGCTTAAAACGTCACGAACCAATGATTATGTCACGTTTCTAAGGATCGTACTGTAGATAGCTTAAAAAGAGCTGGCTGTAAAGTAGCTTTTAGCAGGTTTTTGAAACGATTCATATTTTGTTCTAGGGCGCAAAGGGACATATTCAAAACTAATATAAGTTGTTTCGCAGAACGCGGTGTCTGATGAAGGTCTCCACTGTTTGCAAATAGTTCATCCATTTTTTTCTCTTGGCATATCTAAATCACATAGCCTGACATACGTAAAATCAAACGAAGAATCTTCAAATATATAGTATGGGATGTGGGGGGTGCGGAGGTGAGAGAGGGAGGCGGGGTGGGGTTTATTCAGTCTACAATGGGTTAAAAGTCTATAAAACACTGAACGCGTAAAATAACGAAAATCAGAGTCTCAGTTTTATGGTGACTGACTCTTAGTATGGCAGCAATGTACAATCGACTCTCGTTATCTCGAATTCCAAGGGACTCACTGAAACACTTCGAGATATCCGTACCTCGACATATCAGAGTTGAGAGAGTGAGGAAAACAATAAATTGAACAACCACATTTAACAAATGAATATGTAATTTGACTCCTGAAGTTAGAAATATATATCTAAAAATATCTAAAATAATGTGGAAAAGAGGAGAAATTGCTCCTTAGGAGCAATTTCTCCTCTTTTCCACATTATTTTGTTACCAGTTGTCATAATTTCATGTTAAAAAAGAGACCAGATTTTTACTTCGAGATAAGCGGTATTTCGAATTAAGCGAGTTCGAGATAACGAGGTTCGACTGTAGTGTGCAGATCTGCATATGCCTACAAGCACCGTTTAAGCGGAATTTGAGTTTCCGAGCAATCAGGAAGGGCACAATTATCCCAAGCAAACTAAAAATAAAACAACATAATGAAGCGGTACGGGGACTTTTACCATTACGAAAACACGCCTATTCAAATATATAGAAAATTTCACCTCCAAAAACTGAAAATTTTCAGATAAAAAACTCTGATAATTTTCATATTTCTGCTCAAAACATAGATTAAGGGTACCCGTTAGAACCGCATCAGCGAGGCGGTTCTAACGAGTACCCACAATCTATGTTTTTGAGCAGAAATAAGAAAAATAATGTATACCCCTGTAAACCCCTGTTTTACTCTATAAAAATGGGGTTGAAGGGGGTCAAAATTACATAGGCATGTTTTCGTGATGGACCGTCACAGGGCACCTGCGAAAACAAATAAAATCTACTAAAGTTGTCTTTGGAAATACCGAATATATAAAGCAATACCAATTTGCGAGAAACCTCACCCTTATTTCTCACAAAACTTGAGGTCATAGTAATACTCTTAGTGAAGAATGTATAAAAGTGCATCCCTTCCGGAATAAGAAAGAAATTCCGGATATCTAAAAGTTATTCCAAAAGCATGGACATTTGAGACAGATTCAATTCTTTCTTCTTTCTTGCACATCAGATAAAGATATCCGAGGTTTTCACTGGGGACAGTAACTCCTATCCTACCCTCGGTATCTTACCCAGGGTTAGGATAAGAAGAAGGAGGAGGAGAAGAAGAAGAAGAAGAAGAAAAAAAAAAAAAAAAAAAAAAACTTGACGTGCGGTCGATCAATTGCGTTGTTGTATAGGACGTCATGTACTCTGTTGCCAAATGGACGTCATCGCGGTTTGACCAAGTACGATAACTTTCATGATGTCGGATGTCAACTTCATTGTGTATCGGGGAGAGGGCGGGGTGCGGTGGGGGGGGGGGGTAAATACTGCGTTTAAAATCAATGAAAAAGTCAACAAACACTGGAAATTATTGAAAGGTATGCTAGAAAAAGAAACTATCATGGGTGTTCGGTGTGTATAGAACAATCCGTCCCTCGGAATCACTGTCTGGCATCACTCGGCAAAGGCTCATGATGCCAGATAGTGACCCTTGGGACGGATTTTTCTATACGCAACGAACACCCATGAACAATTCTTATATTCTTGGAACAACTCGGAAAGCTTGGAACAGCTCGGAAAGCTGATCGTAGTGACAGATAAACGATGTCGCTGTTCATATATCAAACGGAATAAACTACCCTTTATTTGCGCTTTGTACCGAACTTGTCTCGCAGACTTTCATTTGTAAGAGCTGACCTGTCAGAAAAAAATGATTGAAGCAGAATCCGAATATAATAAATCGCATCAGATACATCCCGTGTCAGACAGAAATGTCAAATACGTTAAAAGAAATCGTCGCGTCCTTTAATTTGTTATCAAAACTTCGATTTACCCTTCAAAACCATAATGGCATAATGATTCAGTATATCAAAGCCTTAAGGAACTAGATGTACTTGATAGATTTTTTTTTATTTTATACAAGGGAGATAACGTTTGTGACTTCCTGTTTGCTTGACTGGACATCAACCCCTTCTGAAAAAGGGTCTACTCTATAAGGAAAGAATTTGCTCCCTTTGGGAGCAAATTCTTTCCTTATAGAATAGACCCCTTTTCAGAAGGGGACAAAACAATTCTGACAATTGCCTCCCCTAAAATGTATCCTTTCCCCTTAAACCGAAGCGCAGATGCAGTCAAAGCTGTATTGATATAGTCTATACTATCAGACAATATAACGAAAACAACTTCATTTTACTGAAATATTGTTTACTAAATGAGCTGCAACATGTTAAAATGTACCTTCGCGTGTGCACCAAGCAAAAGCTCAGATCAGCCAGCATATCAAAGCCCTCTGTTGAGAGTTTTCCGGACCCACCTGAAGAGACACTGGATGCTTGACGTTCCGCAGACCGCGGATTTCAAAAGCTGATCTGAATCTCTGCTGGGTGCACGCGTTATTAGGTATTGTTTCACTTGCATCTCAAATATTTGTATAATATAAAATGTCTGTATAGAAATACGGTAATTTCTAACTACTCTTGTTATCTAGACTTCGCTTATCTTGAATAACCGTTTATCTCGAAGTGAAAACCTGGTTCCTGTTTTAACATGGAAATCTAACAACAGGTAACAATATATTGTAGAGGAGAGAAGAAATTGCTCCTGAATTTCTTCTCTTTTCCACAATATTTTCATTCTATCTCTAACTTCAGGGGTCAAATTCCATACTCATTTGTGAAATGTAGTTGTTCGATTTATTTTTTCCTCAATTCTGCAAATCTGATATCTCGATGTATGGATATCTTGAAATAGTTCAGAGAGTATTTTAGACTTAGAGATAACGAGAGCCGATTGTATTATCGAGCCAACTGCTGCTGTAAGTAAATGACAATCTTAGTGCAGTATGGTACAAGGAGGACGATGCTCTCGAAGCAGCTGCTATCTGCGAGACACCAGCCCAGTAGTTGCAATACAGCAACATCATCTGCACTTTTAAGGAAAAGCAATCCCTTTTGGAGAAACAGCAGAAGAAGCGCTAAATCCTCCAATAGATATAACAAGGGAGCTATATATATTGTCCAAAACGCTACAGGACAAATTAGTGTCCTTGATTGTTATTATTTTGGCTAAGGCTGGTACGATTAATCGGATAATCGATTAATTGATAGATAAATTCCACAAAAATGACTATCATTACAGATGTGTTGATAATCGATCATTTAATTTATGTGTTTGTTACTTTACCGTATTAACCCTTAGTATTCAGACACCTCGCCATACTTCGTCTAAAATTTGAACAAGTACAATTTACTACCCACTGTTGTGTCTAAAATAGCTGGGTGAGTGGCAAACAGTGCAGACCTTGATGAGACGCCGCGTTTCTCATCTGGGTCTACACTGTTTGCTCAGGCCTGTCTGACAATAAAGTATAACATATGATAGGGTCATGCGCAAACAGGTAATATTATGATCAAATCTTCAGCGATTACTAATCGGTTATCAACCGCAATGGCAGGACTGACAATCGGTTATCTTTTCAGCTCTGATTAGCCAGCCTTATTTTTTGGCATAGGGAAATATGTTTTATTATATGAAATGACAGCGCAAAACAGTTTTTGTCGAAAGAAGAATGGGCATTGCGTTACCAAACATAAGTTGGATGCGCCGTCCGACTGGAGACCAGGAGGTCGCGGGTTCAACCCCCGCCGAAGTCGGCAACATTCTTTCGTGGAGATTGATCATGAAATATTTTCTACGGTCATTCTCTCCCTTCCGCTGATTCAAGAAGGGCAGTTGTCAGTTTCTGGCGAAAGAATGTGCACAATACTGGTTAACCGCTTAGAGGACTAAGCCTGCCCAGTAAACGTGTGGCTAGGTAAACTGACCGCGCTCGACATGATCCCATTGGGTTGACTGGGCCGTAAAACCTCAACACAAACAAACAAACAAACATATGTGAAATGTATACGTCTTTGCCACGTCAATAGATTAGATACCTTCTTAACCGCATCACGAAAACATTTATTATATAATACTGACCCCCTTAAACCCCACTTTTATATAGTAAAACTGGGGTTTACAGGGGTATACATTTTTTTCTTATTTCTGCTCAAAAACATAGATTGTGGGTACTCGTTAGAACCGCCTCGACGAGACGGTTCTAACGAGTACCCACAATCTATGTTTTGAGCAGAAATATGAAAAATGTCAGAATTTTTTATTTGAAAATTTTCATTATGTTTTCTTATTTCTCCATGAAAGCATAAGTTGTGGCTACTCACAATATATGAAATTAGAAACAAAAAAATAAATATCATCCGGATGTCCTCATATTTAAAGACCATGGGCTATGATTTATATGCACTAGCTAGAGGATTCAACGAAGCAGAACGCATTCGTTCTTATCCTACTGATTATGTTATTTGTCGAAGAATTAAATGTAGAATATGCTTAACTAAAAGAGGAAAATGAGTGGGATACAATCGTAAAGTGCACTGACACAGATTTATTCAGTGCAAAACTTTGTGCGAAATAACAAACAACAGTTAGAATGGGTTTTAAATATTGCAGAGTGAAGAAAATTCGTCAAAAAAAAAAAAAAAAAAAAAAAACAACAACAAAAAACAATTCTCCTAATTGGATAGACACTAGACTGGCTCCAGTCTCCGGTAACTAAAATTATTCTTATAATCCCGTTTGATAATCCACTAAAATGAAATAAAAATGAATCATGACTATACAGACTAGATACTCCCATATTCATTATATATTTTAGGCAAACTTCGGGGGTACATATTGCATACACTTGTTTTTGCAATGACAAACAAAGAGAGCAAGGATAGATGAAGAGGAGGTTTTATTTTCGTCTGATTACCCAGCTGGTGTAAGATCTTTACAGGCTACTTAATTAACGCCTAGCGCTCTGTGTAAATTTTTCAGCAAACGACATAGTGAAATATTTTCTTTATTATTTTTCTAAAGTAACAGGTATTGACATTTCATGCAATGGAGACAATTTGCATGAAATGTCAAATCTTGTTTTTTTTTCTGCTAAAACATAAAAAAATATCAATTTTTCGTCAGCTGAATTTGCCCAAAGTGTGATAAAAGTTAAAAATTCGTCTAACTAATTCACCACAATTCATGATTAGAACTTTTTTTTATCAATGTAGTTATGCGTATTAGAGAGGAATTTAATACCATGCCCTCAGAATTAATATGCGTTAAGTCATTTTCTATTTGATATTATCCGCTGTATGAGAAAACGTCACTTCGGACATGTGCGCCTAACGATTATTCAGATCAGCCTGCGCATTCGTGCGTCTGATCAGAATCTTCACTGGGCGCATTTGAGATAGCCAAGGATGCAAAGTTTCTACATGCGGACAACGAAGACTCTTATCAGACTGCGCGAACGCGCAGGCTGATCTGAGTCTTCGTCGGGCGCACATGTCAGAAGATATGGTTTCCTTACATGGCGGCTCCATTATCATGCATTTTATAAGTTGCAGCTGTGCATGTGAGTGTCGCAGACACACTGTGCAGCAGAATTGATAACGCCAGACTTATTCGAATATGCGAATAGATAAAATATTTTGTTCGTCCTTTACACCAGAAAAATCATGCGCATTTTCAGTTGAACGGAATTTATACACTTTTGGGGGTAGAGGGGTGGGGGAGGAAACTCTGCCAAACTTGTCTTTGTCCCCTTCTAGAATGGGGGAGGAAATATCTTCCGTATGGATCAGACCCCTTTTTTGAAGTAGATCGGTGAACAGGAAAGCAAACAGGCAGTCACAAAAGTTGTCTCCCTTAGGAAAAATGGTGCATCCATTTACTTTTAATTTTATTAGTGATTGTATTTTAACTATCAATCCTGTCCTTTCTGTATAGTAAAATAGCTATCACCATCACGAAAACATACCATTATAATTTTGATCCCCTTAAACGCCACTTTTATATAGTAAAACTGGGATTTACAGGGGTATACATTATTTTTTCTTATTTCTGCTCAAAAACATAGATTGTGGGTACTCGTTAGAACCGCCTCGCTGAGGTGGTTCTAACGAGTACACATAAGGTACTCGTTAGAACCGCCTCGCCGAGGTGGTTCTAACGAGTACACATAATCTATGTTTTGAGCAGAAATATGAAAAATATCAGAATTTTTATCTGAAAACTTACAGGTTTTGGTGGCGAAATTTTCAATATATTTGAATAGGCGTGTTTTCGTTATACTAATAAACTTTAATGTAAATAAAATCGGAAGAATGTTGTTGGTTGAACCGTGCAATTATTTTGTTGATTCGCATGTAAGTATCAGTGAATTTTGTCATTGTTTCAAGAACGCTTATAGTATTGGAATCATATAAATGACCTATTAGGAAATGAGAATTCAGTATCAGAGGAGTCAGTCATAAATGTGCCTTGAAGGCATATGTAAGAAATGGAATGCTTTGATCAGCCTACGCATCCACGTTGTCTGATCCGATCTTCGCTGTCCGCTGATTGAACCCCGAGTATGTGCACAAGTCTGGGGCAAACAGTGTGAAAGATGCAGACACTATAACAGTTCTCTTTGCCTCGGCTAATCTTATATTATTCAGTTTGGACTCAAGTATACATTAATAGGTATTCGTTTCTGAAACGTAATTGAGTATGTAATAATAGTGTATGCAAATTGCAACTATTTTATCAGAGACAAATTCCGTCGCGTCTAGCATAAGAGAAGTCATTGCATGCATATAATAAGTGAATATCCTTCATCGCCCTAAAGCGACTCGCTACATGTATCTTATCAGATTCTTCCCTGTTAGAAGGAAGGACGTCTGAATTCTAGAAACTACTATAAAACTTCAATAACTCGAACACTGATGGCTGGTTTACCATGGCTGATTCGAACTCTTTTTTTTTTTTTTTTTTTTTTTTTTTTGATTTTCTAGGGTTTTTTAAGTCAGGCTCAAGAAAACAAATACTTTGGGATAGTTTACGGAAAAGTTCTGGGCCCAGTTGTTCAAAGCTAACGACATCGTTAGTTAACGATTCGTTAAAATTTGCATCAAGTGATACGCAAATATGCTGAAATTTTTTGCTGAAAAAATGTGAGTAGCTTTTGCAGTGCAAAAGCTACTCACATTTTTCAGCAAAAAATACCAGAATATTGTGTATTGAATCCGCTAAAACAGTTAACGAAATGACCCTTAACGAGCTCGTTAAGCTAACGACGCTTTGAACAACCGGGCCCTGATTTTTATCATTCTAATGAGTACATTCAACATACCCTAACTTTAAAGAAGATAGAAAAGACATCCCATAATTATCCCCATTTGCCTCAAAACCTGGTGCTATAATTAACCCTCAGAGGGTCGAACTACCCATATCGAGAACAATATTCCATGAGACCAAAAATATTCGAGCCATTGAAGTTCCTCTGTACTGTGATGTCGACGTGCGAGTGATCTGGGCATTACGAAAACACGTCTATTCAAATATATTGAAAATTTCACCTCCGAAAAACTGAAAATTTTCAGATGAAAAACATTGATATTTTTTAAATTTCTGCTCAAAATATATATTGTGGATATTCATTAGAACCGCCTCGGTGAGGCGGTTCTAACGGGTACCCACAATCTAGGTTTTGTTTTTAGCAGAAATAAGAGAAATAATGTATAGCCCTGTAAACTCCAGTTTTAATACATAAGAAAGTGGGGTTTAAAACTATATAGGCATGTTTTCGTCATCACAAAAACACGCCTATATAATTTTGACCCACTCAAACCCCACTTTTATATAGTAAAACTGGGGTTAACAGGGGTATACATTATTTTTCTTATTTCTGCTTAAAACATAGATTGCTGATACTCGTTAGAACCGCCTCTGCGAGGCGGTTCTAACGAGTACCCACAATCTATGTTTTGAGTGGAAATATGAAAAATATCAGAATTTTTAATCTTAAAGTTTTCATTGTTTGGTGGTAAAATTTTCAGTATATTTGAATAGGCATGTTTTCGCTGTTCGAATATGTACAAAGTGTCTCAGTTAACATGAACTACGTTATACCGAACGATAGCCATAAAGGGAAGTCAAGTACTTAACATATAGGAACAAAGAAAAACCAAGGAAAAACAACAGACAATCGGTAACGTATTATGTAAGCTATATGTCCATTAATTACAGATCCAGTGTCTGTAAAATGTCTAGGGAAGTCTTCATCTTTCCTGTTTTTACATGAGAAAAATAATAGCCGGTTCTGCAAAACCTGCACATAATGTGTTCAGTCATGTGTACATTTTAAACTTTGGCACTCTGTTGGCTCAATCAGCAGATTAACAGAAGTGTTGTTGTTTTTTTTTTTTTTTTTTTTTTTTTTTTTGTTTTTATTCTGAATAAATAAAACAAATTTTTTATGGTTGTATGTAAAAATTCGGAAATATTAAAAAAAAAAAAAAAATTGTTATTAAATCACCCATGGTAGAGGAGCGGAGCGTAACAATGCTGAAGCACATCTGAGAGGTTCTGAAGTTGAACCCTCACACTTTGACGTGCTGATTATAATTAAAAGCAGACAATATTAAATAATCAATATTTTCGTATTTAACACAGGAAATAAGGAAATTTGAATGAAATGTCTTATTTTATGTGAATTAAAAGAAACATATTATCAATTACCTTCTAAAGATTTAGCCCGAAGAGTGCTAAAGCTTAGAATGTAAGTGAGGCGTAATTTCTAATGGATTTTCTTCATGAGACAGCAGATTCCAAATAGCAGCAGACAAGCGGTTGTGCTTTTTTCTGATTCAGAATCAGATGGCCCACGCCAAACGAAATTCGGGCATGTGCGGACAGTGAAGGCCCAGATCAGCCTGCGCATCCGCGCAGTCTGATCAGGCCCTTTACTGTCTGCAAACAGAATAATTGGATACAATAGGACATTTCAATGGAGAGCGATTACCCGGATGAAACTTTGCGCATGTGCATGATGATTTGATTGAGCACAATTTGCGCATGCTCAAAGGCACTTTTTCGCTTGACGCGGCCCAGATGAAAAAGCATCCTTCATCTCGCTGAAGGTATCTTACGAAAGCAAATGTCAAATACAAAAACGAAACTCGATAATGAATGCTACTCAGTTGATGAAATGCCGCAGGCTGCCTATGAGAGGAATTTATTGGTCTAATTTTGTACAAATTATTTTGTTGAATACAGATGACAAATTATGCATGTGCGGTGCTGATGTTGTTTTGTGGGTGTTATTTATAGCCTCTTTCGTAATGCTTGCGACGGATCGGCTGCTGCTAAAACAGCTCACAAGCAGCAGTTTACGTAGTGGGTCTGAATTAGATTGGCTCCAGTCTCCAGTGACTTTTTTTTCTGTTTGATCATCCACTAAACTGAAACCAAAATAATGTTATGTCTGTAAAGGCTAGTCACTTGTGTACGTAGTGGGTCTGACTTAGATTGGCCCTAGACTATAGTAACTAAATATTTTTTCTGATAATCATGTTTGATAATCCACAAATCTACATGTAAAACAAAAATAATATAATGACTATAAAGGCTGGTTACTAGTAACCAGCCTCTATAATCATGATATTTTTTTATTGTATTTTACTGGATTATCAAACAGGATTATACAAACAAATATTTAGTCACTGGAGACTGGAGCCAGTCTAGGTCTGATTTTATAGACCTTTGAATATCGCTCAACTGCAGCTTAAAAGGCACAAGTAGTTAACCCTATCTGAAGTGGACTCTTCCTTCTTTCAATATGGTCAGAACTTTTGTTCGATAGAGGCTCGAAACTGAATGTCAAACAGTGTAGATCCGGATGAGCATCAGGATCAACAATGTTTGCAAAAATGTTTCGGTCTGCAGGGCTGAAAGGTTTGATAAAGTCTTATCTTATTGAAAGAAGGAAATAGTTTGCATCCAGAGGGGCGTGACAGGTTCTTAACCATGAGTTCGAGACCTATACGAGACTACTTTAGCGTTGTCAAGGGCAATAGAAGTAAACTACGATTTATATTGGAGACGATGATATAGCGGCTACCATGAAGTTTGCAAACAATACGGTCGATCCTCAATAGCTCGAGCACCGATGACTCGTTTACCATGGCTAATCGAAATCGTTTTTGATTCCCTATGAAATTCTTCCAATAGCTCAAGAAAACAAATATTTAGAGAAATTTTCTTATTTTATCATGAAACGGTATGTTGTGTGTACTCATAAGAATCGCCTCACCAAGGCGATTCTAATGAATACACTCAACTTACCATTATTGTGTAGACAATTGAAAATATTTCCCTAAAGCATCGCCATTTGGTTTCTCACCTGGAGCAATGATTAACCCTCTGGCTCAAATACCTATATCTCGAACAAATTTCTATGATCCCAAAGATGTTCGAGCCATTGAGTTCGACTGTATATATTTCTCCTTCTCCAAAATAGTAAGAAAAAACATGTCCATGCCTAAATCAAAGAACATAACCTACTAATGACATCGAGCAGAAGAGCAATTAAACTACAGTCGAACCTCGATGGCTCGAACACCGATGGCTCGTTTACCATGGCTAATTCGAACTCGTTTTTGAGTCCCTACGAAATTCTTCCGATAGCTCAAGAAAACAAATATTTAAGGAAATTTTCTTATTTCATCGTTAACTTGTATGTTGTGTGTACTTATTACAATCGCCTCATCGAGGCGATTCTAATGAGTACACTCAACATACAACCACTGTGTAGAAATTCGAAAAGATTTCCCTAAATTATCGCTATTTGCTTCCTGAACTGGTGTCATGATTAACCCTCAGTGGCTCGAACTACCTATGTCTCGAACGAATTTCCATGGTCCCAAAGATGTTCGAGCCATTGAGATTCGACTGTATGAATGCCAACACAAACGTTACAAACAAACCATTAAACCCCCATCACACCAGACCAAGTTCCCACTAATTCCACAAAAAAAAAAAAAAAAAAAAAAAAAATACAAAAAATTTGAACGGACTCTGTAAGAACTTGTACAAAATGGTAGGAATTGAGTAGAAACCGATCAGGACGTGGTATGGTGTCTATGGACGTGCGGACTGTGGTCAAATTTCAAACATGTTAAAAAAACGTGGTGACGACGTAGCTGAATCAGGAACTTGGTAAGGACGTAGAAAGGACAATATGTACGTAGTAACGACGCAACGTAAACCTTGATGAACTTGATTGACGCAGCACAAGCATAACGCAACACAAAAAAATGTATTGCGTTCTCACGCGTTGTCACTGCGTTCTTCCTACGACAAGTGAGTTATCATCACAGCTGTTCCACGTCTCTGCAATGGCAATGTTACCTTCATGCGGCGTTGTAGAAGACGCCATTAGGTTGTTAATAGGCTCTATTGGTTCTTTATACGTTTGTTGCACGTTTGTAACAGGTTCTTATCCCGTCTATATTACATTCAGAAAATTTAATATAAATATTAGATCACTATCACACTGTCACTTGTTTCATCCAGTGTTACATCACTGGCATCAACACAGGAAACCGGTGACGCACATCTAGAGCCTCTACCTCTGCCCTGGCTTTTTCCTTTGCCTTTCCTTTCACGACCTCTCGGAGGTGTCGCAATTTTGTACTGATGCTTACATACTGAAACGTACAGGCAAAATGAGAACGCAGAGTACGAGGACTAGTATTCATAAGATCAGGAAGGACGAAATGAGAACGTGGTAAATGCGTCATAAGTGTGTGGTGCGACCTTAAACGTGGTAAGAATGCATTGTATTCAAGCGCGTGGTAAATTACGAAAACAAGCCTATTCAAATACGAGTATATTGAAAATTTCACCACCAAAAACTGGAAGTTTTCAGATTAAAATTCTGATATTTTTCACATTTCTGCTGAAAATATAGATTGTAGGTACTCATTAGAACCGCCTCGGCGAGGCAGTTCTAACGAGTACCCACAATCTATGTTTTTGAGCAGAAATTAAAAAAAATGATGTATACCCCTTTAAACTCCACTGTAAAACTGGGGTTTAAGGGGTCAAAATTATATAGGCATGATTTCGTGATGGAAGGCAAGCAAACGGCTCCTTTTCTATCATGCCAGTCAAGACCGACCACACACAATAATAATATTTATTCTAAGTTCATTGTTTCTGTACTTTAACTCGTGTTCGATCTGCAAATGCAAGAAAAATGCCGGATAAATGCCACAGGAATAACGCAGACATTTCTATGTGGTTACCGGTGTATGTCATGAATATGCAAGTTTTGTGCTGTCTTTGGCTGTGAATAAATCCTTTCGGCGAATTTTGTTACATTTACGGAATGCAATCTTTCGAGCTTTTTTAGGAAACTGTAAAGGTTAAGCACTCGGTAATATTGTCTCTTTCTCTGAAACCGATACAGCAGGTTGTTTCTTGACAGGCAGACATTACATGTAACTGATGCTGCCGGCTCACTAGAGTAAACGACAGTAACTGTCACCACTCCCTGCGCTAGTTCAGCAGACGATAAATTGACGTGAATTTTCTTATTTGTCCAATGAAAAGGCTTTGACATATCGTTCAAATTGCAAGAATGTCAAAGCAAAGCCTATTTTCTGGGAAAAATCAGATAAGTATTCAAATTGAATGCATGCTTTTTGATGGAATTTTTAGCACGCGTTTTTATTCATTTTCTGTATGAATAAATATATGTTTTCATTTTTTCCTTTTTTTTCTGAATGAACTATATATGTATCAAATCCGATATCGATATGGTGTGAGACAGCCAATGTGAGTTCAATCAAAATGGATAACTTGCTTTCTATGGGTTACCGTCCAATCCCACTGCCATATTTTTCTCTTGCGTACCGTAAAGCTTCGCAAACTGGTTGTTTATAGCAACTGCCTCAATTCGTTTTGAAAATTGCAAAGTTTTCATATAAAAGCAACTATGACGTCGCATTCGGAGCCTTCTGATCTAGATCTACACTGTTTGCATAGTTCAATTCTGCTTTTGTGATGCGATCATGTCTGGGTTAAACGTTTGTCGCTAAGCAAAATTGTAGCAGACGATAATCTACTTACCATTACGAAAACATGCCTATTCAAATATATTGAGAATTTTACCACAAAAATATGAAAATTTTCAGATGAAAAATTCTGATATTTTTCTTATTTCTGCTCAAAACATAGATTGTGGGTACTCGTCAGAACCGCCTCGTCTTCTGCTCAAAACATAGATTGTGGGTACTCGTTAGAACCGCCTCGACGAGGCGGTTCTAACGAGTACCCACAATCTATATTTTGAGCAGAAATAAGAAAAATAATGTATACCCCTGTAAACCCCAGTTTTACTATATAAAAGTGGGGTTTATGGGGGTCAAAATTATATAGGCGTGTTTTCGTGATGCATTTTGTTATTTTGTAGGGAAAATGAGACTAGACATTTCATGAGCAAGCTTTTTTCTTTCTCTCTCTAAAAAAAAATCAAAATGTCGTTGTGCAGTTGTAACAAGCACTTTAAACGTTAGAATGAGATTGTTATACATATAGTGTATTGACCAGATTGGATTCCTAAGCCTTTGCTACTCTATCGGCAAATTCAGCAGATGACAAATTAATGATGTTTTTCTTATTATTTTTTTTTTCCACAAAACAGGATTTGAAATTTCATGCAAATTGTCTCCTGTGGAGACAATTTGCATGACATGTCAAAGCCTGCTTTCAGGGAAAAATAATGAAAAAAATATTTCAACACATGATCTGCTTATAATTTTACCCCGAGTGCTAAGCATTAATATAACACTGGCACCGCAATATCGTTTGAATCGACTTTTTTCATTCCTTAACCATACTGGTTATTTTGCCTGAATATTAAAGAGAAATTCTATTATCGTGTGAACAAAAGCAATTTAAAGAAACATTTTGTAATAGTCCGGTGGCAATCAAAAGTTGCAATGAGAAATAACATAACTACATGTAGTTCCTTTGTGGCGTGAGTTCTATTTTCTATAGGCTGTATCATTGGTTTATACCCATTATGAAAAAAATATAAATGATTTTAAGCAGGAAAAGGCACAGTCACGAATAAGCGTCTCCCCGAGGCACCGAAAGAATATGAAGAAGGAGAGATGAGGAACAAACACCGATAAGACACAACAGCACAGTTGCAATAATCGACATACAATCGACTTTTGTTATCTAGAAGTCCAAGGGACTCTCTGAAAAACTTCGAGATATCCCTACCTCGATATATGAGACTTGCAGAATAGAATCAATAATAAGTCGAACAACCACATTTTACAAATGAATACGTAAGTTGACACGTGAAGTTAGAGATATACTTGAGATATACTAGAGAAATTGCCTCAGGAGCAATTTCTCCTTTTTCCGCAATATTTTGTTACCTGTTGTTAGATTTCCATGTGAAAACAGGGACCGGATTTTCACTTCGAGATAAGTGCTTATTCGAGATAAGCGACGTCGAGATAACGAGAGTCGACTGTACAAAAAAAAAAAAGAAGAGCTGGAACAAAAGAACCATATTGGAAAGGTCGGCAGAAATAATTACTGTGTTAGATTTAAACAGAGTTAAATGATCGCAACCTCGGTTTTAATTCCGTTGCATGCCAACATTCAAATACCTTCAAAACTAATTATGTAGGAAAAAAACAACAGCAAAGAAAACAACACATCAACATGTAGCCCAAAGCTCAAGAAAGGTGGCCATTTTTCAAACCAAAACTGTTGATATTTTTCTCATTTCTCAACGAAAATCTATCCTGTGGTGTTCTTTAGAAGCGGCTCGAAGAGGCGCTTCTAATGCGTATCAGAAACATAACTTTTAGTGACGAGGTAATAAATGTACTTTATAATCTGTACAAGTTTCATTTAGAGCTCTGGTATTTTACCCACATCAGAAAAGAGTTCAAGTGTAGGACTGTAGTTGACGGTCTATACCACGACCATATGTGCTTTACGTTTGCACAGCAACCGAGATGGGATTTAGTTCCATTTTAGTTAACTACATGAAATAAGAATTATTTTGGCTTATAAATGCCAAGGTAAACTTAAACCTTTCAGCTCTGCAAACCAAAACAGATGATTTTGCAAACAGTGTAGATCCAGATGAGACGGCTCGTAACGAGCCGTCTCATCTGGATCTACACTGTTTGCCATTCTGTACTTCTTTAACGGGAGCCACCACTAATCGCAACAATAGATGTGTCAAAAATTATCAAAGGCAAAAGAGTCCACTTCATAAACTCAGGGTTGGAAGAATTAATTAGTTTGATATGAGTAACCTGGAAATACGAGTCATACATACACATTGCAGTTTCTTATAATATTGTTTCCGCAATGAAGACTGTGCACTTGAAAAGCAAAAGTATAGGTCAATATTCGCATGTGTGCAAAAATATATATGAAGTTACACCGGAAAGGCCACGCACAGGAAGAACAGTCTTTCTGGGACACCTAAACAAAATGAGACTAATGATGAAGGACAAACAATGACAAGATCCAAAAGATGACAAGGACCGTCAGGGTAGCTGACGGGCCGATGACGGCCCGCTATAGGTTTATAAAGAATGCTACAATTTAGCAGGGAAAGAACTACAACAGAGGAACCGTTTTGTCACAATCGGCAGAAATACCTACTGCAAATAGATGTGAGCAAACTTATTTCGATGTTCAAAATTAATAATTTCTTTATTTTATTTGCGTTCCCGTTTTAACCGACGCGGCTGATTTGTGACCACTGTCAGCGTATTTCCTGAGGATTTTGTTTCATGTCGAGCGCAATATTCGCTAAACTTCGCAAAATCTGATTCAACCGCGTTTGATAACTGCCTATAAACAACAACTTGGCCATTCGTTTATGAGACAAATATGTAATATAATATCAATTATAACAATGTCTCTCCAATACTATGCGTGCTTAAGAATTTGACGTTCATCGTAATCATTACGAAAACATGCCTATTCAAATATACTGAAAATTTTTCTACCAAAAAGATGAAAATTTTCAGATAAAAATTCTGATATTTTTCATATTTCTGCTCAATACATAGATTGTAGGTACTCGTTAGAACCGCCTCGATGAGGCGGTTCTAACGAGTACCAACAATCCATGTTTTTAAGCAGAAATACGAAAATAATGTATACCCCTGTAAACCCCAGTTTTACTTTATAAAAGTGGGGTTTAAGGGGTCAAAATTTTATAGGCATGTTTTCGTGATGGATATCAGAGGACATGTTAAGGAGAGGACATTCTAGGACATCCTCTCAATTGCTCCCTAAAACATATGTTTTGGGTACTTATTAGAAGCGCTTCGACGAGGCGGTCCTAATGTGTACCACATATACGCTTTTTTGGAGAAATAGGATAAAGATTCCAGAAATATCAGCAAATACTCCTTCTTAACACGTCCTCTGCTTATGTTATAAAATAAACATTATTTCTAGGGAGTGTTTTAAAAGTGGGAATAAAGCACTTTATATCAATGAATGGAAGAGTTTTATATGACAACTGAAAGCTGGAGGAAACTTATGTTTAGAGCCGACAATGATGATCAATTAGGTTCGCTTTTCCTTAAGCATTAAAGTATACATGTATCAGTGAAAAAAAAAAATAAAAAAAAAGTTCGAGTCAGTCACGGTAATCGAGCGATTGGTGTACGAGTTGTAAGTTTTACATTAGGGTTTGTCCGAACTTTAAACACAGTTGTGACGCGTGACCGGAGTATTCCACTGTTGCTAAGGTCGCATTGCATTATCTTGAAAAAAAAAATGTTTTATTAAGGCTGACCGCTCAATGACACATGCAATATGCAATAACATCTCCCATACAGCTGATGCATTATTTACCTGTATAGATCACGCTTCAAACGACTTCATATATTATAGTTTAGAATGAGGAACGTTATAGTACAATGTAGCTTATTTATATTGCATCTTAGCATTGTTAAAAAAATGACTGAAATCCTGATAATGAGACTTCAACACACACATACAAACCCTCCCCCTTCCCCCCCCCCCCCCCCCCCACACACACACACACACACACACAAATTCACATTAAATTTCTAAACTATTCAACAATGCTTTCAAGAATAATTTCTATCCATTTGATTTAGCAAAGATTCAGCTTGTAATGTTGCACATTTAGGTATGTATATTCATTATTAGGTAAGGCATTTTGAACATTTTTCGTGCTAGCTATTTAAATTAATACAGGTGTGACACCTCTTATTTTGTGAAAAGACTTGTGCCACCACTCTACTAGAAAGTGTTAACAGTTTTAAAATTCAGGAAAGACAACATGGACATAGGACGCAAATGATAACACTTTTGCTCATTTGTACCTTTACGCATTATCTCGAACACATGTCACATCGACTGCATTGTTCGTCCGACGATAGACATGTAATATGACCGTCTCACATATTTATTTAGATCCAGACAACCACAAGTAATTTAATTACACCCTTTGTTATTTTACGCATAAAATTACATAGAGGTACATGTATGAGCTTCAGAGGTCTTGTTAAGGAGGAGTATTTGAGAAAAATTCTCGGAAAATTTTCTCCAGTTCTCCATAGAAACATATGGTGTAGGTACTCATTAGAAGTGCTGCGGCGAGGCACTTCTAATGAGTACCAACACAATATGTTTTATGGAAAAAATAAGAAAACATATACCAGACTTACCACCAAAAATTCCTCCTTACCCAATCCTCTGCGAGCCAGCTTTTTCATATTAAAAATCGTTATAAAAGTATGTTATATAGCATTTTGTTTTTCTTGTTGCTGTTGGTTTTGTGTTTTTATCATTCTGTTTTTACGTTTTTGAGGATAAATATAAAACAAACGCCGGATAATATAGATTAGACTCTGTACACTTCGAATTTAAATGCCAATAAATAGAAAAACAATGTCTGCGTTGCTAGTTCAGGTAGAAAACAATCATATTTTTTGCCCTGAATCTTAAAGTTATTAAGCGCTCGGTTGAGCGATAAGATACTCATTACTCGTAACGACTTCATTTGATATGAATGTGCTGATAAAGCTAATTATGTGCTTAACCTTTACCGTTATCTGCGCTAATTCAGCAAAAGAAAAAAAAAAAGAACAAAAAAAAAAAAAAAAAAAAAAACAAGTTTATGACATTTTTACATTACGAAAACACGCCTATTCAAATAAATAGAGAAAATTTTATCTCCAAAAATTGAAAATTTTCAGATAAAAAACTCTGATTTTTTTCATATTTCTGCTCAAAACATATATTGTGGGTACTCGTTAGAACCGCCCCGCCGAGGCGGTTCTAACGAGTACCCACAATATATGTTTTGATCAGAAATAAGAAAAATAATGTATACCCCTGTAAACCCCAGTTTTACTATATAAAAGTGGGGTTTAAGGGGGTCAAACTTATATAGGCATGTTTTCGTGATGATCATTTTTCACAGAAATTAGATTTTGACATTTCATGCAAATTATCTCCTAAGGAGATACTTTGCATGAAATGTCAAAGTTTTTTTTTTTGTCTGGGAAAAATAAGTAAATATTTCAAAATGTTGTCTGCTTAAATTTTTACCCAGATTGCTAAGTATAAAAGATAAATTTGTTCATTTGATGACAGGACTATATTTTAAGCCTTCAATCAGAAATTAATAATCTGAGTGCAAAATATATTTTTGTCTTGATACGAATTCGTATTATGTCAAATCGCATAAAAGTTATTAAACACGCAGAAGATGTGATAGCACATTTAGAATAGTTAAAGTATTTACGATACAATCATATGATACAGCATACTCCAGATTCAAACTAGAGCTGTAAGAGACTATATCCCCGCTTCAGCACTATTTAATGAAAAGTAAGCAATAGTAACGCGTTACATATATCATTTGGAAACAGGCCAATTAGGTAGACTGTCCATTACTAATGCAATCTCCTAGACCTCACAGTTACTGAGAAAATAGCGACGAATATTTTTAATATTTGAATAGCGGAGAGAAATAAAAAAAATAAATATTTAAAGGAACGAATAAGGAGCAACAGCCTATATAATTCCGGTATACACGATACATGAACCCACTGTCCACATCTGTACCAAGTTTAAACCGTCCAGGTCCCACAGTTCCTGAGAAAAGTGTAACGGATATGTTTTTTAATATTTGAAAACAGCAACGAATAAGCAGCAGCATAACGATTTCGGTATACCATGTATACGATACATCTACCCACTGTCAAAGTGTGTACCAAGATTAAACTCTCTAGGCTTCACTGTTACTGAAAAAATTGTCGAAACTCTACGCCTGAAATCTGAAAATTGGAGAGAGAAAACATGGAGAAATAAAAGGAATTAATAAGCAGCAGCAGCATGATTTCGGTATACACAATACATACACCCACTATCCAAGTTTGTATCAAGTTTCAAATCTCCAGGTGTGTATCAACTTTCAACTCTCTTGACTTCACATTTACCAAGAAAAGTGTGACGAACTTTTTCATCTGAAATGGTTACGGTATGACAGAAGGGCAGAATGACGGAAGGACAGGGCAAATCCATTAGAGCCCCCACCCCCGCCCCCCTCCACCCCTTCACCCTTTTCAGAAACGGGGCTATGATTAATTAAATTTGGACCTTGTGCGAGGGGAATACCAGGCTTGCATTCTGAGATCGCACTAGATATATAAGAAAATAAATAATCCTCAACTCAGGAAGTTAGATTATCCCTTGTGACGCCATGCTACAAGTTTGTTATAGAACTCTATTCATATAGACTATGCGCGTTTATTGTTTCTACCTGCGTTTGGAATTAAACAAATGTATTGCGGTGGACTGAATTATCAAGACTTTCCTTTTTGGTCCATTTTTTCCTAGAATGAAAGGGGTACAGATTTGAAAAATATATTTTACATCTAAAGGCGTTTTAAAGTAATGCTTGCCGGTGGCAATGAGTCGCGGGATTTGATGGGATACTATTTTGTCAATTTACGACCTATAATTTCCGTTTCTTTTGTGACGCAGTATACCATCTGTAATCATCCTGAACATTTGAACACCTTGGTATATACCATACGTGTCCAAAAATGAATGTCAGTTTTTCTTTCTGTTGCTGTATCTAAAAGATAGTATTAAAAATGTCCAGGAAGAGGTACAATGATAGAACATAGCCAATCAATGTCAACAAGAAAAACGACAAACAAACCAAGATAGGCACTCCAAATGCAGCTAACCAAAGAAACGCAAAGTGACCAGCTCCCTATTCGCCCAACGTGTTGGTCACTTAAACTGCCGGATAAATGACGGACAGCGAGGATCTTAATCAAACATCGCGTTATTGGCGACAACGGGTATTGGTACACTCTGGTTGTTCGGGTCAGTGTGTCCGAATACTTAGGATAATTACGTTAGCAAACTTCAAAACAATGTCGATTAGAATTAGGATACTAAGAAAGTAAAAATTAATGCAATACAAAGCTAGGCTCATTTAGCTTGATGCAGTTCAATATATGGAAATTAATAAACCCGAAAGTTAGCAGCCGAATTCGATTTGTTTCTTTTACCACTCTCCGGGCTAAGTCAGCAGACGACAAATAGATGATGTTGTTCTTATTTTCCCCCGCAAATAGGTTTTGATATTTCGTGCGAATTGTTAATTCGGATGAAATACCAAATTCTATTTGCGGGGATAAATTAGAAATGTATCATAGAGTGTCGTCTGCTGACATTTTCCCCTGCATGCTTAGCGTTAACGGATTATTATTGTAGATACCATATCCGTCATCTAAGATCTTTGCAATTCTTATAAATAAATCAATTTAATGCCGACAGTTTTAATTTGTATTTGCGTGTTTGTGTTTGCTAAATCTATGGTACTGTTATTTCGAAGAAATTTCAGCCCACTTTGTACAGTCACCAATTCTGGCACTTGTTCCTAAAACGATGTTTAAGGGTGTCACCGAAGAAAAACATATGACCCAACTGTGACGTCCCTCGTTGCTATATGAACTCTCCCGCGAAGCGTGCGTGCGTCCGTGGTGTGTGCAAGGGGAAGGGAAGGAGGAGACGCTTCTTTTCTCCAAATAGACTACGCTATCCAATAGGGAGAATGTAAACAAGACTAGGAGCCCGTCTGCTGCATAATCATCATAGCGTAACTAAGTCTATGGGTAACATGAACTAATGTACTTTGATCCATGGTGTGGACAGGCACCATGCAGTCCACAGGGTGAATCAAATATTCAGCTAAATATTCTAAGATACCGATCATGTTTTTCTAAGAACAATTAAACCAAATTCCAGCATAGGAACTGAAAACTCATAATCAGGCCTCTCAGCATTTTTAAAATATAACTCACTTCAAAACTTGACTAACAAGTTCCAAAGTAAAACTTCAAAACTTGACTAACAAGTTCCAAAGTAAAGGGTTGGGTCTTGGGCAGACAACTAACGTGGAAATGCCAAACATGTTCTCGATACATAAGTTTCCAAATCTGCAAGATTTATATGAAACAAACCGAGGACCCATTCCAGGACGCTGAAACTTTCAGGTTAGTTACCGCTTCATTCACTTTAATTGTTACTAGTGTACAGACGGGGCAGGTAGCAATGTGCTTGATTTTATTAGCTATAACACCACCATAAACAATCACCTTATACCATACAGCGTTTTATTAAACTCTAGAAACGGTACAATAAAACGAAACCTATTATAAAAGACAGTTTTATATTCATTTTATAGTGCTGTCTAGATATTCTGACAACAACAAACATATGGTCTGGCCAACTAAACTTCTGACTTGTAATAAAATGCCTCTTGTACCCGTTCGCTGATAATCAGAAACCATGCCCCTTTAACAAATGTTTAAATATTTAAATATTTGAGCGAAGGACTAATTAAGCCTTTTAAATGCCATAAAGTAATTGCAGAGTAAAGTGTCAGTACAATAATTAAGCCATTACGAAAACACGCCTATTCAAATATATAGAACATTTTACCATCCAAAAAATGAAAAATTTCAGATAAAATATTCTGATATTTGTCTTATTTCTGCTTAAAACATAGATTGTGGGTACTCGTTAGAACCGCCTCATCGAGGCGGTTCTAACGATTACCCACAATCTATGTTTTGAGCAGAAATAAGAAAATAATGTATACTCCTGTAAACCCCAGTTTTACTATATAAAAGTGGGGTTTAAGGGGGTCAAAATTATATAGGCATGTTTTCGTGATGAATAAAAACAACTGCTTTATCGGTGATTCTAGGTACGAATAATTAATGATTCCGGACGAAAATTTCAGCTGCATTATGTTTCTTAGTGTGATTCATATTTTGCCATATCAATTATATCCACACAGAAAAAATGAGCATTTTTAGACAAAGAAGGTTGTAGATGGCCGTAAAGTGAAAACAGATACATCTCTAAGGAGAATAACTCCGACACAGTATATACTACTTATACATGCTTTACATCAGTCGTGTAGATTTTTTAATAATTCTGCTGACACAAACACGGATTTTAGACAAGTATTTTGTTTGTAATTAATTTATACCCATCCCCGAAATCCACCAAATATTTAGTATTCAAAAGCCAGAACTGAACAGCCAGCCGGTATTTGCATAGAGGCATCCCTTGAAACGAAGTTCCCAAAGTCACGAGTTCAATAACTCGTGAAAAAGGAAACGTTGGGTGGAGTTCACTATCTGATGGTATTATATATAATGTGATATTTGAATATTTTAAATTTTCGCATAGCGCTGCCAAGTTTGTTAGCTTTGTTCCTCACTTCTCGGTTTTGCAAACTTGAAACAGAACTTATGATTTCATTCTTTGGATAATCTAAAACAAATAACGCTTTATATGTTTGGACCTCAAGAAAACGCATGTGTAGGGCCCTACAAATTTTATCGGTGACAGGATTTTCAAAATGAAACAGTCTTATGGAATACATATACAATTATGATGCATCATGCGTTCTCAAACCTTTAACTTTAAGGGATAATTATCCTGGGCCCAGTTGTTTAAAGCATCGTTAGCTTAACGAACTCGTTAGTGGTGAAAATGTGTACTATTCTAGTAAGTACAATGTCCAGTTCACAGGTACTTTTGCTGAAAAACGTGTGAGTAGCTTTTGCAAATGTAAAAGCTACTCACATTATTTTTCATCAAAAATATTAGCATATATGCCATATTTAATGATGAAAGTTTTAATGATACGTTAACTAATGACATCGTTAGTTTTGAACAACTCGGCCCTGGATAATATGTATTTGTCTACTGTTTATACATGTCATTGAAACAAACAAAATAAAGTTTAATTTAATCTTAAAGGGACTGGATATGCATTCAGGTGAAACAACCCTGTAAAAAATTTTCTTAGTTTCTTTCTGAAAAGAAGGAATTTTCTTTGGAGCAATTTTTTTTAATATACTTCTTCCCAAAGGGACGTGGTGTGCAGCAAAGCTAACGGTAACTTACAAAAATATCTGGCTTATATACAAGCTACGAACTGTATCCAATACCCTTAACTTTAAGATTGTCGTGATGATAAGTAAATAAAGCTATTAAATAATAACTATTCCATGAAAGGTAAAAAAAGTAAAGCGACTTTATTAGAGGGTGTATAAGATTAGCTCATCAAGCTGTCCTGATAGAAGAGAATCTGCCATCTATCAAATTAAAAGCAAATACGTTTATGGCGTGCGCGAACTGATTGTAAGGATTTTCATTAACAGACGTACAGCCAAAGCTAGATATAGACGCTATCGATCCTCAACAAATGAAAAGGATCAAAGAAGGTCTATCAAATATTAAAGAACATAGAAAATCCGAATGACACCAATCGGTTCTATAGGAAATCCACTAGAAAATGTATATACGGGTAAGTGTTTTGACGCCAGAACATGTCAACGGCTTCATTTCTCGGTGCTTTTTCAATAGTGAGAGAACTGTTATGGATTCAATTGCCTAGATTTACCAATAAATGCGTTTGAATTCAATAAGCATTACATTAACAACTCTATGTAGTCTGTACCCCCATGTTTGGCTACAATACGAGTATACCAGCCACCTCATTACAAAACCAACAAAATGGCATTTGCGCTCAGCGAAGATTCAGATCAGCCTCGGCAACCACACAATCTGATCAGAGACTTTGCTTGCGCTGAATGGTTAGCTATGGACCCAAGCTTTCTTCATGCGGACAGCGAAGACTCTGATCAAACTAGGTGGATGCCCAAGCTGGTCTGAGATTCCGCTGGGTGCACATGCCATTTTGTTGGTTTTGTCATGAGGTGGCTTATATCGTAAATTCAGGGATATACAGGGTCTACATTATTATACGAATTCTCAGAAATTGCAACATAAGTCAGGGCCCAGTTGTTCAAAGCGTCGTTAGCTTAACGAGCTCGTTAAGGGTCATTTCGTTAACTGTTTTAGCGGAGTCAATATACAATATTCTGATATTTTTGGCTGAAAAAATGTGAGTAGCTTCTGCACTGCAAAAGCTACTCACATTTTGTTTTAGCAAAAAAATTCAGGATATTTGCGTATCACTCGATGTAAATTTTAACGAATCGTTAACTAACGACATCGTTAGTTTTGAACAAATGGGCCCAGCTTTTCAATTTATTGTGTTTACTTCTTTTTGCAGCTTTTTTCTTTGCCGCACATATTAGTCTTAATATTCTTACAACCAACCCTTTCCTTCTTTCGATAGATATTATGAAAATGGCATGTGTAACATAGCTCTATATAAAAGCGTTTTAATATCGATACGTTTCTTATTTCTCCACAAACAAGTGCAGGTACTCAAACTGTTCGCACAGCTTAGAAGTGCCTCACTGAGGCTTGTCTAATGGGTATCCACAACATATTTTTCTGTGGACAAATAAGAAAGATTGTAATAGATAATAGTCCATGTTGTAATAGATTAAACATTACGAAAACACGCCTATGCAAATATATGGAAAATTACACCTCCAAAAACTGAAAATATTCAGATAAAAAAAACTCTGATATTTTTCATATTTCTGCTCAAAACATAGATTGTTAGTACTCGTTAGAACCGCCTCGACGAGGCGGTTCTAACGAGTACCCACAATCTATGTTTTTGAGCAGAAATAAGAAAAATAATGTAGACCCCTGTAAACCCCAGTTTTACTATATAAAAGTGGGGTTTAAGGGGGTCAATATTATGTAGGCATGTTTTCGTGATGATCTGTACCATGCTGTAATAGATACTAGTTGTATATCTCTAAATATTATGAGAAAATGAACTAGATAAGCCAATGGCTTCCGTTCAAATCCTCTCACATTTGTACGTATAAACAAGTATTGATATTTCTTACAACGAATAAATATTGTTTAAACCAAAAAGAAAGTGATAATATTTGTGTGTAAAACCTGCTTTATCTAGAATTATGACTAGGAAGTATACATTTTACGTAGGTGTTTTAACCCATTTTATACTTAATTAACTCTTCCCCACTATATATAGGAGGAGTCCAATTTCAATTTTAGGTATGTCAGACTATGTCATTTAGATATTCCTTGAGAAAAATGGCTTAACTTGCCGTCTGATCTGGGTCTGCAGTGTTTGCCAATTACCCTAATATTTGTCTTTGATGTCATTACGTCGTTTTGTGTGTGTGTGTGTGTGTGTGTGTGTGTGTGTGTGTGTGTGTTTTGTTTGTTTGTTTGTTTTCTGTTTGTTTTTGTTTTATTTGTTTTGTTTTTGTTTCATTTTTTTTTTTTCAGTATTCGATTAGATGTCACTTTCCGAACAGGGATGTTTGTCAAAATCACATTAAGTCTTCCATCTCAAACGCATTTTAGCAATCTTTTGACTAAATAATCAGATGAAAATTAGAGATATTTTTCCAAATTTATCACAGAAATTGAGTCTTAACACTTTATTCAAAATTTTCGGAAACAGAAAGAAATGTAACGTCCTATTTTCTGTGAAAAATAAGAACAATATTGCTAATCTTCACTGATAATTTGCAGTTTAAATGAAATATTGTCTTATTTATTCATGAAAAATAAAACTAGTTTTTATTTTGTAGTCAGGAGGTAACTAACGTTCAAGTTTCAACTTCGGAACTACTTCATTAATCTTGCGCAAAGTTAGGTTCCTTCCCTTTGTAGTGGCTTATCACTAAAACAATATTCTCATAAATTATAACTGAGGTTTTAAACACAGGCATAAAAAGAAAATTCAGGCATCCCCGTCCCCATCACCACTAGCACTACTTTTCCACCACTATATATGCTAAGAAAGGGGGAATCGGTGTAAAATTTGGGGAAGTGCACGAGATGCAAACAAAATAGCATAAAGAAATCTCGAGTGATTGTTTGTACATGATGTACTTCCATGATCTGCAATAATTTATGCCTTGTCTTCAGAGTATGTGTTTGTCAATGTTATTTTCAACCATGTTGCCTCATAAAAAGTGCGTCTCGCGTTTTCCCATTGTTTCTGGAGTAGAAGTTGTGATTAAAACTAACCAGTCGTATTAACAGCGGAAACCTTATTTTACTGACAAGTAATCAGTTCTCTACTCACGGTGAAACTTATTGATAAAAACGCTTTGAAAAGCAAAACAACGTGTTTTGTTTCACTTAATCAGACTATTATAAAAGGCTGTTGAAAACCATATACAAAACAAAACCTGCAGGCTCCACACATGCCATAAGCTGTGGACTAAAACCTGTGAGTTAAGGCAAAATTTTCATCACGAAAACATGCCTATATTATTTTGACCCCCTTAAACCCCACTTTTATATAGTAAAACTGGGGTTTACAGGGGTATACATTATTTTTCTTATTTCTGCTCAAAAACATAGATTGTGGGTACTCGTTAGAACGTCGAGACGGTTCTAACGAGTACCCACAATCTATGGTTTGATCAGAAATATGTAAAATATAGGAATTTTTTATCTGAAAATTTTCATTTTTTGGTGGTAAAATTTTCAGTATATTTGAATAGGCATGTTTTCGTAATGTAAAGGAGATTTGACAACATTCTGTGAGATTTCTTACACATCACTTTGGAGCTCCCTAAATATAGTCTAAAAACTTTTGTTTCATGTAAGAAACTGCAAAACCGCAACAGTATGTGATTTATGCTTATATCTTCATAAAGTCTGTTTTAAAATGGTCTGAAAATCCTATGAGATTTGAATTCTTTTATGGGAATTGCCTTTCAGATTGGCCAAATTCTGTGAGATTTTATTTCGCGGTGTATAATATGGCATGTGTGAGGCTCGCCTGCAGGTTGCTATAATTTCTCGCCAAATATTTGGTTTATTGAAACGCCGTTAGCGCTAATACCAAGACCCGGAGAATTTTTGGTCTGGTAATGTACGTTAACCCAATTTCATCGAGTGGACTCTCCTTCGACAACTCGTCGGACCGGACTATTTCAAATAGCAGGGTGACTGGTTAGTTTTTATTATTACCATGTTTATAGAAATTCCTGTATTTAATACAAACAGTGTATCGGCGTCTGATCTGGGTCTGCACTGTTGCCAATTATCTTTTGGGCATCTCTGACTAAAATGGGTTTAGGACTTTCGATAAGGTGGCGAGGCTAAAATATTCAATTACGAAAACACGCCTATTCAAATATATAGAAAATTTCACCTCCAAAAACTGAAAATTTCCAGATAAAAATCTGAAATATTTTTCATATTTCTGCTCAAACATAGATTGTGGATACTCGTTAGAACCGCCTCGGCGAGGCGGTTCTAACGAGTACCCACAATCTATGTTTTTGAGCAGAAATAAGAAAAATAATGTATACCCTGTAAACCCCAGTTTTACTATATAAAAGTGGGGTTTAAGGGGGTCAAAATTATATAGGCATGTTTTCGTGATGATATTTAATTGCATTTTAAAATTTGGTGCTTTGTCTTTGCTCGCAAAAATGGAAATATATTAAACTTGATTTCCTTGGCAAATTGTACAATTTCTGAGTAAGATAGGCGTGACCGTACAAATCGTTCTGGACATGGATAAATCGAGTCACTAAGGGTTAATCGTAGCGCCCGGTTAAGAATTCAGAGATGTATTTTCGGACTTCTATGAAATAATGCTCATTAAGATCGCTCTCGTTATCGGAGTTAGATTGTGGTCTCTGAGGCATTTCCTGAATTTCTTGATAACTTTGTGGATAAATTACCAAACTGCGTTTTAATTGGAAAGGGTTAAGTAAATTACAACATGAGTTAAACATTATGATTACTTATGAAATAACTAATGATATTACAAAAATAAAAAATAAATAAATAAAATAAAAAAAAAAATCATGGATGCATGGATGTACTCGCAAAAAAAAAAAAAAAAAAAAAAAACGTGAACAATAACAGATAACAAAACTCGATTTTAAATTTGATATGAACAGGATATCAACTTTTGTAAAATGCCTTTTCGTGTTTTTATCAGATCTCTTAGGCACATAGATATTTGATCTGTAACGTCAGAAAACGTACCTTCGGAGATGTGCGTCCGGCGGATGCACAGGCTGATTTGCGTCTTCGTTGGGCGCACATGTCCAACGGTACGTTTTTCTACGTTATGATCCATTTTGTTGACATATAGGCCGCGTCAAGCGAAAATGTGTCTTCGCACTTGCGCAAAATGCGCGAGATAAGATAATTCTGCACATGCGCAAAGTATCATACGGGCCTTTACTCTCCACTCATACATTCTATAATATCCAATGATTTTGTTAGCGGACAGTGAAGGCCCTGATGAGCCTGCGCGGATGCGCAGGCTGACCTGGGCCTTCGCTGTCCGCATATGTCCGAAGTCACATTTTCGCATAGCACGGCCTATATGATATATAGGTTCGTACATCTGAAATCAGTTCCATCAGAGTTGATGAGTTGTCAGCACGACAGTAACCGTATGTCATTTTTTAGGAAAATGAGTTATTGATCCCTCAGAACTTCAGATCAGTCATTTTAGAAATAAGTTTTGATATATTCCTTATGTGTTAATGAAATCTTATGTCCTCAGATATCTTTAGAACTTTTCATCAAAACCCGAGTCGTAGTTCAAAAAACGGATAAGTGTTTATGACAGATTACTTTAAGACACAATGCACCCAAAAACTAACTTGTCTGGAATGATCCCGTTTCTAATAACAATACAGTGGACGAGATTGAAGTTCAACGACCATTTCCTTAAGCTAATATTGTTCATTGTACCAAATCAGGCGCTTATAATTCTACACTTCATGTATAAGCCTCTGATCAGATATATCAGGCAATAAGTATCTAAAAGCGATGTTTCTTTCAGACAAATTCTTTACAAAACCTTTTCAATGTATAATTTTGGCATCTTCGGTTAGATGGAAACGTCAGCTCTTTTGAGAGATAAAATCTGGCATTTCAAACCACAAACCAGTATTCAGAAACAACTCTAATAAAAATAAAAACAATCTATGGTAAGTTTTAAAATGTTTGTGTTCATTGCTCTCCAGGGTCATTCCTCCTGGTATCTATTTTGATATTGATAGGACCTAGTAATATTTTGTTTCTTGCCAGAACAAACAGATGGTTCAAATTTGAACGCAAACTTATTTCATTTGTTTTGTCGCCATGTAAAATGATTCGATCCACAGCTTGTGGCTAATATACTGTTGTACCGACGCTGTCGGAATTTTACCTGGCGATCCTACTTTTCTCAATCATTGCCGTATACAGCGAACCCTCATTAGCATTTCATCACGAAAACATGCCTATATAATTTTGCCCCGGGCCCTTAAACCCCACTTTTTATATAGTAAAATGGGTTTTACAGAGGTATACATTATTTTTCTTATTTCTGATAAAAACACAACAACATAGATTGTGGGTACTCGTTAGAACCGCCTAACGAGTACTCACATTATATGTTTTGAGCAGAAATATGTAAAATATCTGAGTTTGTTTTTTCTGAAAATTTTCAGTTTTTGGAGGTGAAGTTTTCTCGGTATTTGAATAGGCGTGTTTTCGTAACGTGGTCCCAAAGATGTTGCTATTAAAACGGATTTGCTGTTGTGAGAAATCCTTTATGAGCAGAATGATATGTAAGAAAGGCAGTCGAAAGCGCTCAGTTTCGGTTAATTTCCAGCACTGTTAATACATGTAATTACATGTATATCTCAGTATATACAGTATTTTGAGTATTCTTCCCGGACCAGTTCCACTCAAATGAGTTTTAGTAGACACAATGTTTCATTCAAGAATTGCAAATACATGTTAGTTTCATCTAATGAAAATACTATGACAAGGCAAAATTATTATTGGGAAAAATATTTCACTTGATCATGATATATAAACATTTCTGTAAAGAAAACATCTTATTTACACAGTATTGTGAGCCATTAGAAACTTAATGTGCATTACAGATATCACTAATGAGGAAGTCTTATGTCAAATCCAATCATTATTTATTCTGCATTAAACATTTTGGAACGAAATATCTCAATTAAAAATAAAACTTGTGGTTGAAGTGAATTAATATATGACTGACAGGTCATTTTTTAGTAGACCGACTTTCAAGATGTGAAAATAATACTTAATTCTAGGCCTGATGTATTAGATACAACATTTTGAATATGCCACCTTTCTAAATAGATCATAGATAGCGGACTCTCATTGGACCATACGTTCCCTTTGGAAAGTCAACAATCATCACGAAAACATGCCTATATAATTTTGACCCCCTTAAACCCCACTTTTATATAGTAAAACTGGGGTTTACAGGGGTATACATTATTTTTCTTATTTCTGCTCAAAAACATAGATTGTGGGTATTCGTTAGAACCGCCTCGCCGAGGCGGTTCTAACGAGTACCCACGATCTATGTTTTGACCAGAATTATGAAAATATCAGAGTTTTTTATCTGAAAATTTTCAGTTTTTGGCGGTGAAATTTTCTATATATTTGAATAGGCGTGTTTTCGTAATGATTCTGCACGAACCAGTAATTATGTAACCGAAAAAAGCCGACTAACTGATCAGATGGCGTGGATTAGCACACGACGTCGCAAGGTGGTCTGGTTCTGTGTTCTTTTCACAAGCAATAAACTTCAGTATGTGCCATATGGCTTGTTTAATAGCATGTCTACTTATAATGCTGTCCTGACTGGTACAAGAGCCTGACGAGTCGCAATGTCAGAAAATGCACGATACCGATCAGCCTGCACATTCGTGCAGTCTAAACAGAATCTTTACAGACCGCATTTTGGATGGCCAAGGGTTCAGAGTTTCTTCTTACGAACAACGAAGACTCTGATCAGACCGCGCGGATGCGCGGGCTGATTTGAATCTTCGTTGGGCGCGCATATCAGAGGGTACGTTTTCAGACGTTGCGGCTTCTATGGTTTCCACCAGAGCAATTATTGCTCCAATCCTAATACAGGAAGTGTGTTCGACGCGTAAATAGTGCATTTGACAAATTGATAGCTTATCAATGCACTTATTTCTTGAGAATTTTTGCACATCTATTGAAAAGCAGGCGGTTGCATAAAGATACGTGTCAGCATCAGATGCAATCAGGGAGAAAAATTATAATCGTTGTAATGGGGAGTAAATTACAGGAAGAAGAAAAATATAAAAGACATTTGTCGTCTTCTTTTACTTAAAGACCTGGCTGATATGAGACCCAAAGTGGAATCACTTACTAACGATATTATTGGCCCTACTTTAGGCGCTATGCAAGAGGCTATCAAATGCATGTCATAAGAGGTGAAGTTTAAGTTCCTAGCAGGGTTGATACATGTGAAGAGGCCTTCTGATGTGTATTAAATTTTGTAGGACTGTTGCTGTGCCCTAGCTCGTATGATATTTGCTAGTATGAAAGTATATTACCTAATATGAAACAATAAGTCAGTGCTAAATTTCCCTGTTAGGCTTCTACCTGTCTACCGTTTATATACAGTGCATGTGTACTAGACTTTGTGCGCCCAGTCGGCGATAAGACTAATGACTTAGACACATTTAATTTTTAACGGGTGCACATTAGGTAGGTACAAATCTATCAACTTGCTTTCATCTCCCATATAAAAAGGGATTTACTCTAAAAGGAAAGAATTTGCTCCAAAGAGGAGCAATTTTTTTTCCTTTTAGTGTATACCCCTTTCAGCAAAGCCTTACACAAGAAAGCAAACACTCAGGAAGCCACGAAAGTTGTTTCCCTTGTAAATTCCCTTGTAAATCTTGTAAATGTGTAAAACGGCGGAAAATCTACTAAGTGTATCTACGACGCCCCACCCACTCCGCTCCCGCTCCCGCCACCCCGCCCCCACCCCCTCCCCCATACACAATCGGAATAGGAAGATATTGTTTTAATGATATAAAACTGTAAGCGTGCGTTTTATTACACTGCTGTCGGCCTATTCAGCACACCTAAGGATTTGAGCTGAATTTAAAAAAATGGTCGCTAGACCAGTTTTAATTTTTAAATGTACTAAAACGAAGATTAATTTATTTTAAATAAAACAAATTTATTTTCGTTTAATTTCTTCTTCAAATTAAGTAGATAATAATCCCTCAACTTCATCACCCCCCTTATTTGTGTGTCATAAAAATTGTCTGCCAATGTCGCGCACCTGTTAGAATTTTGCCTGTTGCCTTGGACATAAAGAATGTTTTTAAATTAAAGATGCATTTCTATGATCACTAATCAATTCAGAATATATTTGTGCCATTTTCATTGTTCACACTGACAAAACCACCTTTTAAATTTCACGTTCAGGGAAAAAGGTTCTTTGGTTTTAGTGAAAACAACATTTTTCTCATTATTTTGAATTTAACTCCTGATTCCCAATGCAAATTGTAATGGTCATGTACCTTTTGATATGTTTCATCACATACGCCCACAAAATGATACTTTGGGATTTTTGGGAGAAAATATTTGAGTGAGCAGCACTGGCAGATGCGCCACAATAGGCTGCACGGCTGTACTTACATCGGTTCCTAGCAAACACATAACATGTCAGGAACGTCGACGTTGCAGCGACGTTGTAACGACGTTGTTGAGACGTTGTGTGTTTGCTGTGTTATTAACTTTACGTAAAGGGAATCAATTTAGCTTCGTGGTCTATTTCCACTTGGGGTTTCCCGCCACTTTGTTATTCTGCTCAACAAAGCTTTTGAAGCGGTGGATACCATTTTTATTTAACTTATCCGAAACGTTTCACCGATTAATTGAATCCTTGTACACGTAGTTGTTTCTGAGAGTGAGTTTGAATTCACGTAGGCATGTACCGATTTGCATTTTACCTTCATCATGTTAACAATTTAGATAACGAACACTCCTTCATACAATGCAAAGCCCCTTTCTGAGGATGGGTCTCCTCGTAAACGAAAGAATGTTCTCGCGAGAATGGGTTGTGAGTTAAGTGTGGAAGGGGTCTTGACTAGGACCCTTTTCAGAAAGAATGCAATCATAACATTGACAAAGTCGCCTCCTCTGAAAGTGTTACCATTTCCCTATACTTTAATTCAGAACACCACTGCTTATTACAATTCATTTCTATCAAAGTTTTTCCATGACACCAAATATGTATAATTCTAATTATAATCCTTATAACGTTTTATTTTATTTATTTATTTATTTATTTATTTATTTATTTATTTATTTATTTATTTATTTTTCATAATGAGTTCTGTGTTGAAATAAAATAGCAATGTCTCTGTTTCGTGGAGTTGTAAATGCTTACTTTTAAGGTGGAGGGATTCTTAGTACTTTTTCGTGATTTTTTATTTTTTTATTTTTTTTTTATTTTTTATCTTTTATTTTTATTTTTGTTTTGTTTTTATTTTGTTTACAAAATGAAAACATTTGCGAATTCCAGTTTCCTTTCCTTGTCGTAAAGTCTCTTCTGAAAAGGGGTATATTCTAAAAGGAAGCAAAATTATATCCTTTTAGAGTAGATAACTTTTCAGAAGTAGAGGTGGGGGTTGAGTGGGGGTGGTGTGGGGGGTGGGGAGAGAAAAATAAATGACAGAGACAGTAGAGATCCTTATCAGACTGTTTGTAGCATCCAGTTAGGATCTGGATTGTATGTCATTAGCATATTTATCAGCAGGGTATTTGGTATAAATGGGTAAACATCACGAAAACACGCCTATATAAGTTTGACCCCCTTAAACCCCACTTTAATATAGTAAAACTGGGGTTTACAGGGGTATACATTATTTTTCTTATTTCTGCTCAAAAACATAGATTGTAGGTACTCGTTAGAACCGCCTCGCCGAGGCGGTTCTAACGAGTACCCACAATCTATGTTTTGAGCGGAAATGTGAAAAAATTTCAGAGTTTTTATCTGAAAATTTTCAGTTTTTGGAGGTGAAATTTTCAATATATTTGAATAGGCGTGTTTTCGTAATGAATAATTTGTATAGTAATATAGAAGATGTCCAGGGATAGCCACAATTACAGAACTTAGCCGACCAATGACATCGAAAGAAAGAGCAAACATACCATTACGAAAACACGCCTATTCAAATATATGGAAAATTCCACCTCAAATAAACCTGAAAATTTTCAGATAAAAAAACGCTGATATTTTTTATATTTCTGCTCAAAACATAGATTGTGGGTACTCGTTAGAACCGCCTCGGCGAGGCGGTTCTAACGAGTACCCACAATCTATGTTTTATGCAGTAATAAGAAAAAATAATGTATACCCCTGTAAACCCCAGTTTTACTATATAAAAGCGGGGTTTAATGGGGTCAAAATTATATAGGCATGTTTTCGTGATGTATGACACACCATACACAAGGCACAAACCAAAGAAAAGCAGAACAACTGGTTCCCTCTTCCCCAAAATTGGCGATCACAATACTAGACAGGATCAACCAAAGACATCGCGAAAACACGCTTATATAATTTTGACCCCCTTAACCCCACTTTTATATAGTAAAACTGGGCTTTACAGGGGTATACATTACTTTTCTTATTTCTGCTAAAAACATAGAGTGTGGGTACTCGTTAGAACCGCCTCACCGAGGCGGCCCTAACGAGCACCCACAATCTACGTTTTTTGATAAATCTCTGATAATTGCAACAGCTAGTAAAATGGGCGATCACGAAAACATGCCTACATAATTTTGACCCCCTTAATCCCCACTTTTATATGGTAAAAACTGGGGTTTACAGGGGTATACATTATTTTTCTTATTTTGCTAAAAACAAAGATTGTGGGTACTCGTTAGAACCGCCTCGCCGAGGTGGTTCTAACGAGTACCCACAATCTATGTTTTGAGCAGAAATATATCGAATATCAAAATTTTTTACCTGAAATTTTCCTTTTTGGTTGTAAAAATTTCAATATATTTGAATAGGCGTGTTTTCGTAATGCAAAACATTATTAAAAAAAAGTCTCGCAGCGAGAGGCCGAATGGCAACGACATGACTTTCATACGACTATATTCCAAGCGCGAGATTATGACCAAGTTAAAGAGCACTATTTGCAGCCCGCGCAATTATTCTGAGATTTCCTTTAATTGAACTGGCTATTTCTGCAAGATCTATTGACATCAGTAAAGAAATGAACCGAAACGTGAGGAAACGTATCTTCTGACATGTGCGTCGAACGAAGACTCAAATCAGTCTGCACATCCGCGCAGTCTGATCAGAGTCTTCGTTTTCCGCATGACGATATTTTGCATCCTTGCTTATCCAATGTGCGACCAGCGAAGATTCTGATCAGCCTTCGCGAACACGCAGGCTGATCTGAATCTTCACTGGGCGCACATGTCCAAGGGTACGTTTCCTGACGTTTCGGCTCAAATGCCCTATATAAACTAGTAATTCATGTGACTTCCTACCATGCTAAAATCTCTGTTAATACGCCTGTCACAATAAAGCTGGATGCGTGGAATTAATATCCCGTTGTTCCGAGGGTTATTTTCTCCATTTAGACAGTCCTTTCTGTAAACATCTCCATTCACGTTCAGCGACTAACAACACGCATGAAAATCGAGACATTAAGGGGAATAAATATACTTTTAGGGGAGATAGTGCTTTCCAAATAGTTTTGTCTTCCTTCTGAAAAGGGCTAAACTCTAAGAGAAAGAATTTGCTCATCTTTGGAGCAAATTCTTACCGGTTAGAGTAGACCTCGTTTTAGAAGGTGATTGATTTGCAGAAAAGCAAAGGGGGAGGGGAGGAGTTACAAAAGTTGTCTCCCTTGTAAGAGATAGTGACAAATATGCCATGTGAATTCGGTCCCCTTAATACTCTTGGTGCAACATTTCTTTTTATTCACAGTATTTACGTTAAACATTGGGATATCTATCTTCTTACCATATTACACTTAAAATTTGAACCATTACGAAAACATGCCTATTCAAATATATAGAAAATTTCACCTCCAAAAACTGAAAAATTTCAGATAAAAATCTCTGATATTTTTCATAGTTCTGCTCAAAACATAGATTGTGGGTACTCGTTAGAACCGCCTCGGCGAGGCGGTTCTAACGAGTTCCCACATTCTATGTTTTTGAGCAGAAATAAGAAAAATAATGTATACCCCTGTAAACCCCAGTTCTACTATATTACATGTAAAGTGGGGTTTAAGGGGGTCAAAATGATAGAGGCACGTTTTCGTGATGGCCCATTTTACTAGCTGTTGCAGTTATCAGAGATTTAAGAAGATACGCTAAGGATAATGTGGATAGTCAAGGACATAACATATTAAGTGAAGATACCCTGGCCCCGAAGTAATAATTGGTTTTTCGTGCTCAACCCAGCTGAGCTTGAAATAGGTCATGCTGATAAATCTCAAATTACTAACATCTGCAAATTCTTTCTTGCTAAACATAGCTGAGCATGAATATTTCTCTGCTAATAAATATGAAAATGTCAATAATTGTTGGTATTGTAATATTAATTAGCAGAGAAAATTTCTTGTTCAGCTGAGTTGAGAACAAAAAACGTTTTATAATCTCGGGGCCTGGAAATGCGACAATCACGAAGCACAGCTTTCCCGAGGCACCAAAAGAAAGGACAAATAATCACGAAAACACGTCAATATAATTTCGACTCCCCTTAACCCCCACTTTTATGTAGTAAAACTAGGGTTTACAGGGGTATACACTATTTTTCATATTCCTACACAAAACATAAATAGTGGGTACTCGTTAGAACCGCATCGTCGAGGCGGTTCTAACGAGTACCCACAATCTATGTTTTGAGCAGGAATATGAAATATATCAGATTTTTTATCTGATTTTTTTTTTTTCTTTTTTGATTGTAAAATTTTCAATATATTTGAATAGGCGTGTTTTTGTAAAGGAAAGACAAACCCCACGTATAAAATCACGAAAATATGCCTATATATATTTGATCCCCTTAAACCACACTTTAGTATAGTAAAACTGGGGTTTACACGGGTATACATTATTTTTCTTATTTCTGCTCAAAAACATAGATTGTGGGTACCCGTTAGAACCGCCTCGCCGAGGCGGTTCTAAAGAGTACCTACAATCTATGTTTTGAGCAGAAATTTGAAAAAAAAAATGTCAGTTGTTTTTGTTTTTTTTTTTTATCTGAAACTTTACAGGTTTTGGAGGCGAAATTTTCTATACTGTATTTGAATAGGCGTGTTTTCGTAACATCGCCCTTAATCATGATACAGCTCAAGTGACAAATATGTGTTCGATCCGCATTAGGGGTCTTCTATCTCATCGGTGAAACATGTATATTTCTCTGGCTGACAGTGACAACAGGCTAGTTTAGTTAATACTGGACGCATATGTCAGAAGAGGCAATTTTTCGCATTTTGTCTTGTTTGGTTTACTTTTGACTTTATATGCAGCATCTGCAAGGTTGGAAACTAAGCCAGAGTACATGTTGTATTCTCGGCGGTAACTTCCTGAAAAATACTGCAAATGCACGGACTGCTCTATGGTGTCATCTATTCATAAATTAGGGCCGCGTCAAGCTAAAAGCGCCTTCGAGCATGCGAAAATTTCGCAAAATGCGCAGATTAACATCATCCTGCACATGCGCAAAATTTCATCCGGGTATTTGCACTCGATTGAAACATTTTATTGTGTCCAATACTTCCGTTTGTGCACAGTGAATGTCCTGATCAGACTGCGTGTACGCGCAGACTGATCTGTGCCTTCGCTGTCCGCATATGCCCTAAGACATGTTTTCGCACTGGACAGCCCATTTAGAGTTCACTTCGGACCGGTTCAAATAGTTTAATTAATTGTCCATAACCCCTCATTAATAAAAAAGGAATCCAGACCTTAATGATTTCCCGTGTGAAATGGATCCTTAATTATTCATTTAGGGGACTTAATACACCTGATAGATTTCCCACCATTTTTACAAGGGAGACAACTTTTGTGACTTCCTGTTTGCTTTGCAGCACAGCAAGTCCCTTCTTAAGAGGGGTCTTCTCTAAAAGGAAAGAATTTGCTCCCGAGGGGAGCAAATTCTTTCCTTTTAGAGTAGACCTCTTTTCAGAAGGGAACCAAACAATTTGAAAGAGTTGCCTCCCTTGAAAGCATAGCTATTCATCTTAATAATTATATCATTTCGCAGAAGTCATGCTGTCTCTGGAAAATAAAATTCCGACCACAAATTGGAAATTCATGAGCAATCTTATGCATATAATTAATTTGTACCCCTTCAAGACAATCAAACCTTATGATGCATCCGTCCATAGCTAAATTTAGATCAGCCTGCACATCTGTGTATTTTCATTGGACGCAGAATGCGACATCTTAATTGGGCTTATACTGATTGCCATTCAACCAGATCAGCAGGTTGTAAAATGGACTTGATCTGATTTTAGGACAAATAGGCTTTAATAAGTTGTCCCCGGAACTCTTAGGGTAAATATGGAATCTGATGTTGGGACGGCAAATGTTCGATGAACGAACAATATCGATCTTGATCATACTGTGTAAATGCTCAGTTTGATCTGAGTCTATACGGATCGAATATGCCTCCATAATATTAATTTCTACTTGGAGAGATTAGTTATTAAAACAGTATAGCGGAAATTAATGCTCCCCACAATTCCCATTTTGTTTGAATTATAATTTCACATTTGTAGCAGGCATTTTGCAGGCCATCTCGGTGCAATGCATTTCGTAGCCTAAATTCTATATGAATGAAGAGTTAACGTAATGCGTCAGACTTGGGTCACCGCGGACGCTTTCAGGTATACAGGCGTATAGCACTTTCCTTGCCTTTTCTGAATTCCTTCATTGTACAGGCGTTGTTTTAAAAGTTTGGTAAGTCTTCGTGCGGTCTTTTGTAAGGTGAAGAAGGTTGCATTTGTCATTTGACACACAGAAGGCAGGAAAATTTAGAGTGAATCTTATGGCTTTCCATATAAGCCTAGAACAGAATAATAGAAAACATAATACAAGCTCTTGCGTTTTCTCGGGTATCTGATATGAATATTCATTAGTTCTTATAAGGGGTATGGATACAATTTCGGGGGACACAAATCTGTTAAAATTGTTTTTCCTGCCTTCTGAAAAGGGATCTACTCTAAACGAAAAGCATTTGTTGCCCGTGGTTCCGGGTGGGAGCAAATGCTTTCCTTTTAGAGTAGATCCCTTATCAGAAGGGGCTCGGCGTGCTGTAAAGCAAACAGGAAGTTAGAAATGTTGTCTACCTTAGCGGAAATGGTGGAAAATCTATTAGGTATATCAAGTCTCCTAACATATACACAAAAAGCTCATTCTGAGAATTAGATTGTGTCGGAAACTGACTTTATGACGATTTTTCTACAACCATCGTAGGCGATTGGTTGTACAGTACATTGGTCGAATTGGGCACAAATTGAGAAGCAAGAATAATTTATAAACACCAAACCATGCAGCAGATCCAATATCAATGCCATTTCTCAGGCCACGAAAAAATGTCTTCGAATATGCGCAAAATGCACAGATTCAGATTCATCCCGCGCATGCGTAATGCCTCATATGCGCCTCTACTCGCCATTGATACGTTCTATAGTGCCAAATAATTTTGTTAGCGAACAGCGATGGCTCTGATCAGACTGCGCCTCCACGCAGTCTGATCTGAACCTGCGCTGTTCACACATGCTCCGAAGGCACTTTTTCGCTTGACATGGCTCACTCGTTTATTATTATGTATCTCAATGCGTGTAAAGCGTAGCAAGTTTGCAATGGTGAGGGAGCATAATCTCATTGAAAATAGTATACAAATTTGCAATGCTCAAAGGTAGGTGAAAATAAATGGTACTGATATCTGCAACAACAACAGCTTCTAGTTAGCGCAAAATGTTTGCATAAAACGAAAAGATACGTACATGTATGCATTAAACAGGTCTTTATTTTGCGCAAATGAAGAAGGTGGTACAGTCTGATTTTTAGACTGGTTCCAGTCTCCAGTGACTAAATATTCGTTCTTATAATCCTCTTTGATAATCAACTGAAATAAAACCAAACTAATATGATGACTATAGTGACAAGCCTTTATAGTCATGAAACATTTTTCGTTTTATTTTAGTGGATTATCAAACAGGATTATAAGAATAAGTATTTAGTCACTGGAGACTGGAGCCAGTCTATCTGAATGTAGCTGAAGATTGACCTGCGACTTCAGTGTTAGCGCTCTGTTCTAAAACTTCTTTTGTTCTGCTTTTGCAGTTTCTCTTCAATCGGACCCTTTTCTAGTTATATATATTTCAACGGTTTTGCCTTCTGTCTCTTGGATTTATAATTAACGCTCTTGTGTGTTTACCCGACCAGTTGGCGGATCAAAGCTCGGATAGTTTCCTAAAACATGAAGTTTAACTGTTATAAAATTTACTAAACATATCTAACCTGAGTACTCGGACAGACAAAACAGGCAAGCAAACATGTAGACTCAGATCAGACGATGCAGAACACACTATCTGATAAAGATGCACACGGTTAGCCATTCTTTCAGCGGTCAGAATACATCACGAAAACATGCCTATATAATTTTGGTCCCCTTCAACCCCACTTTTATATAGTAAAACTGGGGTTTACAGGGATATACATTATTTTTCTTATTTTGCTAAATAACATCGATTGTGGGTACTCGTTAGAACCGCCTCGCCGAGGCGGTTCTAACGAGTACCACAATCTATGTTTTGAGCAGAAATACAAAAAATGTCGGAGTTTTTAACTGAAAATTTTTTGAGCTTTTGGAGGTGAAATCTTCTATATATTTGAATAGGCATGTTTTCGTAATGACGACATCTGATCAAGATAGACAATATTAGACATTCTTTCAGTGGTATTTTAGACGCTGCAGCAGGGAGCATTACGAAAACACGCCTATTCAAATTATTGAAAATTCACCACCAAAAACTGAAAGTTTTCAGATAAAAAATTCTGATTTTTTCATATTTCTGCTCAAAACATAGATTGTGGGTACTCGTTAGAACCGCCTCGGAGAGGCGGTTCTAACGAATACCCACAGTCTATGTTTTTGAGCAGAAATAAGAAAACTAATGTATACCCCTGTAAACTCCAGTTTTACTATATAAAAGTGGGGTTTAAGGGGGTCAAAATTATATAGGCGTGTTTTCGTGATGGTAAAAAGGATTTTCCCTGAAATTTAGGACATGTATGGTAAAGTAATATGGTGTCCTAATTCTTAGAATTAATACAGTAACAATAAAACTAACAGGAAGCGCCAGATTCTAAGACACCCTTACCATATAACGTGTACAAGTCATTTCAGTCTCAACAGGATATATCCTAATATGTGCTGATTTTACCACTCTCTGAGCTAATTCAGCAGACGGCAAATTGGAGATGTTTTTTATCATATTTCCCAGAAAACAGGATTTGATGTTCCATGCAAATTGGAGACAATTTGCATGAAATTTCAACTCCTTAATTCTGGAAAAACAAATACAAAAAATGTTTCAATATGTCGTCTGCTGAAAATTTTACCCAGGTTGCTAAGCGTTAATCTGAAACTTTATTTACTTTCATTAATGTAACATGCCAATATCGACATTACAACTCGGTTGAAATATGCATGACTTTCTTGACCGCTTTTTTTTATGCTGTTTTCCACAATCTTGTTGTATGTATTTATTCTGCCGATCCCAGTTGCACAATAATGAGCAAATGGATTGGATTTAGTGGATCTAAAAGTGCCACACTTTGTTGGAAAAGAGGGAGTTGGTTGCTAATACCTATCTTTGGTTAGACTGGCCCCAGTCTCCAGTGACTAAAAATATTTATTCTTATAATCTTTTTTGATAATCCACTAAAATGAAACCAAAATAATATCATAACTATAAAGGCTGGTCAATAATGACCAGCCTTTATAGTTATGATATTATTTTGCTAGTGACCAGCTTTTATGTTTATGATATTATTTTGGTTTCATTTTAGTTGATTATCAAAGATGACTATAAAAATAAATATTTAGTCACTGGAGACTGGAGCCAGTCTATTCTTTGGTCTGTGGCTTGTGTACTGCCTGTCTTGATTTGTTTGTGCTTTCTCTTGGTGTTATTGGCAGGCTTCGCTCTGTTATTGTGACTATTCGCGGACATCTTCTATACTACTATACTCCGGCTATACACAGTACACGTGTAATGCATAATCGACTCTCGTCCTTTCGAGGTCCTAGGGACTCTCTGGAATACTTCGAGATATCCGTAACTCGACATATCAGATTTGCATTATATTTATAGTGTGGAAAAGAGGAGAATTGCTCCTCAGGAGCAATTTCTCTTCTTTTCCGCAATATTTTGTTACCAGTTGTTAGATTTCCATGTTAAAATAGGGACCAGACTTTCACTTCGATATTAGCAAAGTCGAGATAACGGGAGTCGACTGTAGTTGGTCTGTTTTTATTTATGTATTTTTTTAAACTTACATATTGTTGAGCAAAGCAGGGGGGGAACATAAACCATCACTTTACTCTGATCAGAAACTTCACTGGACGCATTTTGCTTAGCCAAGGCTGCAAAGTTTCTTCATGCTGACCATTATGAAAACACGCCTATTTAAATATATTGAAAATTTTACAACCAAAACACGAATTTTTTCAGATAAAATTACCTGATATGTTTCATAATTCTGCTCAAAACATAGATTGTGGGTACTCGTTATAACCGCATTGGCGAGGCGGTTCTAACGAGTACCCACAATCTACTTTTTTTTTAGTAAAATAAGATAAATAATGTAAACCCCTGTAAACCTCAGTTTTACTTTATAAAAGTGTGGTTTAAGGGGGTCAAAATTATATAGGCGTGTTTCGTGATGAAACTGGAATTTTGTTATAGTATCATTCTTTTTATTTTGTGAACCTTTTGTATTTTTTGCTTTGGTGTGTGGTAAGCGGCGGGCAAAATGCTTTTCATGTATCCACTGGATCTCTGTAGTTGCATACAAAGTTCCAAATACGTGGTTGATTTGAAAGGTGAATAAAAAGAGAACATAAGCGCATCTCTTGTCCCAAACGTTCGAGATTTATTACCAAGATGCAATAATCTGCAGAAGTGATGCCAAACGTTCTTGTATAATGTATTATAACGTTATAGGACGTTTTCCTCTTCGGACATAATAAAAATGCAACAAACAAGTTTATGGGAATATTATGCTACCATACGTATAAAAGACAAATATGTATTCATAAGTAAATGATAAAATTATGCAGCAAGTCTACATTTCTGTTGTTTTGCATTGATTCAGTTGTGCGTTATCATTACAAAAACCCGTCTATTCAAATACACTGAAAATTTTACCACCAAAAAATGGCAATTTTTCGAATAAAAAATTCTGATATTTTTCATATTTCTGCTCATAACATAGATTGTGGGTACTCGTTAGAACCGCCTCGGCGAGGCGGTTCTAACGAGTACCCACAATCTATGTTTTTGAGCAGAAATCAGAAAAATAATGTATACCCCTGTAAACCCCAGTTTTACTATATAAAAGTAGGGTTTAAGGGGGTCAAAATTATATAGGCGTGTTTTTGTGATGTAGTTGAGATAAACATCATCTGTATGATACATATGCCACTCTTCATTACGAAAAAAGCCTATTCAAATATACTGAAAATTTTACAACCAAAACAATGAAAAAAAATCAGATAAAAAATCCTGATATTCTTTATATTTCTGCTCAAAACATAGATTGTGGGTACTTGATCTAACAGACTCCACGAAGCGGTTTTAACGGGTACACACAATCTTTGTTTTGAGCAGAAATAAGAAAAATAGTGTATACCTCTGTCAACCCCAGTTTTACTATATGAAAGTGGGGTTTGTCAAAATTATATAGGTACGTTTTCGTGATGTGTACCACGGATCCTGCCAGTTTAAGGTTGGTAAGTGGAGCGGGGCATAGGGGTTGTGGTGGTGAGGGCGGGGGCGGAGCAGGGAGACTGAGGTGCCTACTCTATGCTTCTCCCGTATAGCCATCTACTGTGTCACTACGTTAACAATTTTATGTAATGTGTTTCCTCCTGTTCTTCATGGTATAAAATGTTAAAGGGGTCTGCGAAGTCTATTCTATTAGAGAGATTACATTATAAGAGGTTTCGCATTATTTCAAAACCAGACCTTCAACTTGCTTGTTACTTCAAGCAAACAGGCATACTGCACTGATCTGTTTTAATGTGCTAATAACCAAACTCGTCTTCATTGCTCATATTATACAGTGATAATGTCATGACATATAAGAAGAGAGTGTCAAGGTTAAGAATTTTATTCACAAAAAAAAAAAAAAAAAAAAAAAAAAAAAAGAAAAAAAAAAAAAAACTGTGGTACTTGTTAGATGCGCTTCTAAAGTTTGCCATATCGTACCTTTTTGTGTGTGGAGAAATAAAAAAAAGATATGAATGTTTTGTTAAATCCATTGAGACAAATATAAGACTATGGCTTGGGTGTGTTTACGTTACAAGTGTGTTTACGTTATTTTATGTTAGCAACAGTCACATTTTACGGGTCATGGCAAAAGCTTACTATCCGTTGACACATGCTCGTAATTATTTTTTTCCAAACATTTGGGAATTTATCCTGCTAAAGAAGTTTATTGCATCTAACATATTAAACTGGGTTTGGGTATTCTTGAATTTTTCAAGCTGGATTACGAGTCGTATATCATCTCTGAACATGCCACATTTCTTTGCAAGATTGCGTCGGAACACAATGCTCCTTCAAGCACGCCAAAACAAAATGAAACAAAATATGGATAAAAAAAAAACAAAAACTATAAATGGTGCGCATGGAAACACTGGACATAAAACTGAATGAATATTGGTGTCTCGGTGCTCTTTGTCTCATTACATCACGATAACATGCCTAGATAATTTTGACTCCCTTAAACCCCAATTTTATATAGTTAAATCGGGGTTTACAGGGGTATACATTATTTTTTCTTATTTCTGCTCAAAAACATAGATTGTGGGTACTCGTTAGAACCGCCTCGCCGAGACGGTTCTAACGAGTACCACAATCTATGTTTTGAGCAGAAATATGAAAAATATCGGATTTTTATATCTGAAAATTTTCATTTTTTGGTGGTAAAGTTTTCAGTATATTTGAATAGGCATGTTTTCGTAATGATATGGCAGCAAATTTGTTTGCAGGGCTACATGCGACCCGTTAGCGAACGTCTTAAGCGGAACTCGACTTTCCAGAATATAGAATGGGCTCAAGTCGCCAAGAAAAATAAAATGAAAACTGCACTGTGATGAAGTACAGGAATACGTTTTACGACCCCAACACGGCACTTTACACCAGCTGCAGTGACGTCAATATATGGATCAAACATGGCTTTTCATGCATTACAGTAACATTCACCAGGTCCCGAGGAAGGTGTTGAAAACCGAGGCCGGCTATTTTGTGTCGCCTTTCCACCGATGTCTCGCGAACGCAATTTCCACGGACTATGCTCGTTCAAAGGCCGGGCAGTACACATCTCATAACGGTAGCAAATCTGTGGCCCCGGTACGGTCATATTGAAAGTTGCGTAGCCGTGCAGTAACAGCGCGTGAATTGCCTTGTTAATACTCTGCTTTTCGCCAGTTAATGCACGGCTGTTAATAACATGCGACACTGCTTTTTATGCAATAATTGAAATCCATAAAGTTTGCCTATTTTAAACGTGTTTATAATTGATGCTCATAACGCTGCAATGTCAAAATAAATGTAGTCACCGGTCAAAGGGTGCGTCAATCGTGGCATTTTACTTTCATTCCCTTGTTTGTTTCTATCTGCGTCAACAGACAGGCCCCAGGCATAATGAAGACACATTGAGGACGTCAGAAAACGTACCTTCGAACATGTGCGCCAAGCAAAGATTCAGATCAGCCTGCGCATTCGCGCAGTCTTATCAGAATCTTCACAAGGCGTATTTTGGATAGCCAAGGAGACAAAGTTTCTTCATGCGGACAACAAAAACTCTGATCAGACTGCGCGGATGCGCAGACTGATTTGAGTCTACGTTGGGTGCTTATGTCAGAAGGTACGTTTTCTCTCGTCGCGGCTTATCTTTGCTCAAGTATTTCATTCACATTTAATAAGCTGGAAACCGCAACATGTAATCACCGTTCTTACAAATTGGTATTTACTGTTTACAAAAAAAAAAAAAAAAAAGAGAGAGATGCAAGCCATTGACTACAACAAAAGATGTGCAGCGGCTAAAGATATAAAAATAAGATGTATCTTGGTCATTCTTATCTCTGATAAGACACTGGGCACAACAAAACCAGGTATACTGTCAATAAACGATAGACTGGCAGAGGCCTAAAAGGGGAATTTAGTATTGGCTTATTTATCTTATCCGTAGTTAATACCCCATTCGAAATATTTAATACTCATCAGAAAACCTCTTTACCACCACCTACTGGTATGTCATAATCAACCCACTATGAATTGTCTTTGATCTCTCTTGCATAGCGCTTAAGTAGAGACAATAAAATAATTGATGAGTGGTACTACTTTTGGCCCCATTTTAGTTATGTCTTTAAGATTTTTTACAGGTTTGCCAGTCATCGAGCAATGTTTAAAAAAATCAACAGGTAGTAAATGGACTACACTGTTTGCAGAGTTTGGGGGTCTGATCAGGGTCTACACTGTTTGCCACCCGACAAACAATGTTTCAGTATACAATCCGTAGTAAAACGGACTTGTCAACCTTGTAAGGAGTTAAGGTGTCAGAATACTTAGGGTAAATACGTTGCTGGGAATGATATACGAGGGTCCTGCAAAACGTTCTGTCACTAATAGGCTTCCTTGGTTTTATCCCAGGTATATTTTAAAATGCTTCACTCCACTTGAATGGTGTGTTGAATAGCTAAAGATACCCGTTTATTTCGTTCAAATTGCTTTCCAACTCACCGAGTTATTTAAAATTGCAATAGATGCAGTCATATACACTGACCAATTTACTTGTTACATTGGAACATGGACCAAGCAAAGGATGATCAGGAGTCCACCTTTTACATGACAACGCCTCCTCTCATAAGTGTGATGTTCTGAAGTTTTTTTTGGCTTCTGAAAAGGTGAAAGTTTTAAACCATCCATCTTATTCTTCTGACCTGAGTCCCTGTGACTTCTGTTTATTTCCAAGGCTTAAGAAAATGCTTTCTGGAAATAAGTATACGTCTAGAAGTTCTCTTGGCAGCGCTATTTATCAGTGTCTCCAACAGATACTAAAAGAAGACTTTTTATCTGCTTTTCGCGACTGAGTAAAAATGTTACAAAAATGTGTTTCAGTAAAGGGGGAATACCTTGAAGGTTTGTAATAAAAATATGTTTGATAAAACGTAGCACTGAAGTAATCCGAACCCATTGACAAAACTTTTTGCAGGACTCTCGTAGTATTGTAATGCCAGTTTCTGCTACACCCGATGTTAGTCTAATGCTAGTTCTTTGTAAATTGTGATTTAGAAGAAAAAGGTGATTTAAGTCCATTGTCCACTCTGAGGGGCGTTTGTATGTTTCTGATCACTTTCATAAACTCTGGGCGGCCGATGTACCCGGATTAACCTGTGCATCCAAGGAGAACAGGGGCGGATTTAGAGGGGGCTCGTGGGCTTCAGTCTAACCCCTTTCACCAAAAATTTCAATTTAATGGGAAACTTTGGATAAATGTGATATAGTTAGGACACTTTTCCTTCCACTTTTCTTCAACATCAACAAGTTCATTTTACAATTGTGAATGTGTGTAAAATTACTGGGTGAATGGAGAAAACAGTGTAGACAATGATCAGACGCAGCATGATGCGGCGTCTGATCTGGGTCTACACTGTTTGCTCGGGTCTTCTGTCTGAATACGTAGAGTAAGTACGATAATATAATCAAATCGACACCTCCCCCTTAGAAATCCTCCTGGATCCGCCCCTGGAGTATGTCCAGAGTCATCTGTCCGCTTGTAGAGGCTTCCGTGGACCCTTGACTAGAATGCATCCAGAAAGCGCTGTTATGTCTCTGACCATAATATGCGGCTGTGCGCAGGCTGATCTAATTCAGTACTACGCATGTCATAAGATATCTACTTAGTATTTCACATTGTATATAATGGGCCGGGGCACAACATTTCCTACAAAATCTGTGCAGTCTGATCAGATTCTTCGCAGGTCACTCTGTGGGTAGCCAAGGATTCTAAGTTACCGAAACTTCATAAACGACCTTATAAAGCACGTTTCATTGCTAATTCTAGTTCTTGTACGACTACTGTTTTGTCCAAACTGCTAACTTCATGCCTTACTGCTGTTAAAAAAACATTGGGTTAGAAACTATGATACTGTTTACGAAAGGGACGGAATTAACTATTTTTGGTCTATTAAAAATTCTAATGATGTTCTCAATAAATTTAAATCTAAAAACTTTCAGGCTTCTGAATTGTCTACATATGATTTTTCTACACTGTATACTACATTACCTCATTATCTTATAAAAGATAAACTTATTGATTTAATTAACTGAACGTTTATTCGGGAGAATACCCAATATTTGGCTTGCAACGAAGAATGTGCTTTTTTTCACTTCTGATGTATATAATAATTACAATTTCTGGTCATGTCAAAAAGTCTGTGATGCCCTTGTTTATCTTTTGGATAATATTTTATTAGATTTGGAACTAAACTTTATAGACAAACTATTGGTATTCTGATGGGAACTAATTGTGCTCCTCTTGTTGCAGATTTGTTTCTTTTTTGTTATGAGAGAGATTTCATGAAGTCTCTCTCACGTGAAAATCAGGCTGACATTATTGAGGCTTTTCATTCAACTTCAAGATACCTTGACGATTTATCAAATATTGACAATATTTACTTTGACCAAATGGTGGACCGGATATACCCTACAGAACTCCAATTAAATAGAGCAAATTCTTCCGATACCGAGGCATCTTTTTTTGGATTTGAATCTATGTATATCTAATGGTACAGTTTCCACCAAAATTTATGATAAACGGGACGATTTTGATTTTGATATAGTCAATTTCCCTTTTCTGGATGGCGATGTCCCCCGGCGTACCTCATGTGGGGTATACATATTTCAACTTATAAGATTCGCCAGAGCTACTTCAAATCTTAATGACTTTAACTACCGTAATAAAGCCCTTACTGCCAAACTTCTTAGGCAGGGCTATCGTTATTTTAAACTTCGTAAGGCGTTTTCGAAATTTTATCGCAGACACAGTGCCTTGTTAGAAAAATATAGCGTCAGTCTGAAAACACTTCTGCAACAAGGTATATCGGAACCCGAATTTTACGGTGACTTAGTGTACAGATTTAGAAAAATTGTAGGTAAATCTAACTTTTCGGAGCAATTCAAAAAACTTATTAACCGTTATAAAAGAATTGGCTATAGCCTGGATATTATGCGGCAGACTGCATGCCTAGTTGTCAACCCAATCATTGTTGATGGCTATGCTTCACGCTTTAATTGCACGACGGCGGTTCGGGCTTCAGACTCAATGACGGCCTCTTCGTAAAACTTTAACCAGTGGGTTGGGGCTTGACGATATGTCTTTGGCTTGACCCGCCGTGGTTCAACTATTGGTTTTCATTTACTCTGGCATACAGTAGAATTAGCCACGAGTACTCGTCTTTGTTTATTATAGTGATTAATTTGATTTTTATGTTTTCGCTTTGATGCATTGACTGAGTTGGGAGCCTTTATGCGAACCGAATTTTTATGTATTTATGTATTAAGAGTAGCATCGGGACCCAGGGTGGTTAGCTAGCTGTAAAAGTGCTTTCAAACCCCCCGGTGGTTTGCTCTACCGACCGTTCTAAGGCGGTGGTCCCGGTGTTAGTCTTACTCCTAGACTAGCTACTAGTCGGATATCAATATTTTTCATCAATCAATTATAATTATTAATTTACTTAATGAACTAAGGTCCATCTACTACTGACTGCTTACCTCACCTCTTTGATAGCAGCAACTAATCTTGGAGATATCAGAGACCAACTATTAGAGACTGGCTATACAAGATGTCTTGCATAAACTTGAATCAGCTTATAGTAAGGAGTGATAAAACATGACATCAAGGTCTAGGAGCTAGTCTATCTTACTCCTTGTTGCTTTGTGGTTTATTCTACGAGGCGATTTGTAGTATGTCTTTCCGTGTGTCATTTTGTTCTTGTGTTTTTCAGTCCTTTTAGTATTGCGATTACCTCGCTTGGGTAAGAGAGACCTAATCTTAGTGCTTTTCGTACGTTTGTTCGGTTTGTGCTTGTTTAGATTTGTCGGTTTCCTCTTCCTCTTGGGGTCTGGGAAGGGCTGCGGTTTGTGATTGTGGCACTCTCTGGACTTTTCTCTTACTTTATTTTTTTTTCAAAAGGTATTAAGGCGGACAGCGAAGACTCCGACCAGCCTATGCGGATGCATAGGCTGATCTTAGTCTTCGCCGGACGCATACGCAATATTGTAGGAAATGCTGTGACCTGGCTCATATTATCTTTCATAACCCGGTCATGCCCTAGTAATGCTGAACTGTAGCGTGAAAATTAGGTCACATAAGCATGATTTGTATGGATATTTTTGATTGATATCCAACTAATTACACTACTGAGGATTTTTTTTTCTATTACAGCTCCATCATATACATAATTTCTTGCTTATTATTTCTATTTCTATTACGAAGGCGTGCAATTATTGCAAATTTGAATACAATTTATATGTATGATGAGCCCTGCCCCCAAGGATTACATCAAAATTCCGAATGTGTTTCTCCAGTCCTCATCCATAGGGCTATCGCCCATGAAAGTTTCGAGATTCTAGCTTATATTGTCTAGGAACAATGATGTGACATTACAGACGGACGTACGGACGGACGGACGGCCGGGCGGATAGACGGAGGATATCACAATATCCCCGCTTTTCTTCGAAAAGCGCGGGGATAAAAGATCCCTTAAATATCTTTAGATATTTGTTTCCTTGAGCTATCGGAAGTAATCCGAACCCAGTGACAAAACTTTTTGCATAGCCTTCGTAATAATAATAATAATAATAATATGAAAGTGGACATGGAAGTCTACACAATGAAGTATGTGATCTTATCAAGGGCAGTTTGGCTTTGGCGTTGGCTGTTTGCGAACTTAGGAATGGAAGTTTGCAGAACATTTATATTGAATTCGAAATTCATACACAAATTATATGATTGTACAATGTATTCGGTGTCCTCGGCGTCACAACTGGCTTATACTTATGTAGCTATTAGACCGATTCTATTTGACAAATTACAGTCTTTTTTATTGCTTATTGACTCGGTAACCTAAATCTCACGTCCAGAGAGAAACCGCTACATGACATTAAACGATACGCAAAGGGCTAGATTATCCTGCGCTACTGATAATTCTGTTAAGGTTTTATTTTGCGGTCTAATATACTTGCTACATTTGGCTCTATAGTTCTTTGATGACGGAGTAGTCTTTTTTTTTTCTTTTTTTTTTTTTTTGGCTGAGCTGAGTCTCCAACTTCCTCATTATCCAACAAAGTTTCCCTTTCTTATGAGAATTTGACCCATAAACTTCTTAATGAATCTATTTGCAGCCAATATTTCTTATTGGACTGGTTTCATTCTCAAGCATTTGTTCTCTTAGATTAATAAAACGTGACAGTGTGCAATCTATCAGCGTTTATGGCAAAGACTATTGTACTCATTCAAAGGAAGGATTCACTTTACTGGGGAAATGTTGTCCTTTGAATGAAAAGTGGGACTGTTACAGAAGACTTGTTAAGGAGGCGCTTTTAGTGATAATTTTGTGTATTTGTTTTCAATTTTCTCCATAGAAACATCTGTTGTGATCCGTAAATAAATATTTGCATTTTCTTGTCATTACGAAAACACGCCTATTCAAATATATTGAAAATTTTACAACCAAAACGGGAAAATTTCCAGATAAAATATTCTAATATTTTTCAAATTTCTGCTCAAAACATAGATTGTGGGTACTCATTAGAACCGCCTCGTCGAGGCGGTTCTAACGAGTACCCACAATCTATGTTTTTAAGCAGAAATAAGAAAAATAATGTATACCCCTGTAGACCCCAGTTCTACTATATAAAAGTGGGGTTTCAGGGGGTCGAAATTATATAGGCGTGTTTTTGTGATGTTATGCATCCAATGTTTAGCCCAATAAAGGGTACTTCATTAAAGAGTCATTTATATTTTCTGTTCCTTATGATCACTGAGCAAACCGAGTTATTTTTAAAATGTCATATAAGGGTCACTGATGAAGCCTAAATGGCTGGTAGTAGCTAGTTTGTCCCAGAACACAAATGACGTATCGGGTATTTCCTGTTCCGTGTATTGTTCATTGACCTCAAAAGTCATTACTTTTAGACCCTACAAATGAATTATCACTCGACCTAAATACAAACTACCAGAAGTACAGTGTTCATGTAACATACTTGAAATTCATTCAGACATCTCAAGGTTCTGTAAATCATTCAGAAATCTCAAGGTTCTGTATAATACAATATGAAAGCAAAACAAACGCTGATACAGACTTCAAGTCATTTTTATAGTCACGTCATATTTTCGCACCAACCCAGTTACACTAAGTATTCGGCAGACAGTTCTGAGAAAAGACTGCAGACCATGATCAACGTACACACTGTTCGCCACTCTTTCAGTAATGTTGTACACAGCATCAGGTGGTTGAAAAAACTTATTCACGTTTAGAAAAAAAATACCGAGAAAATACCACGATCACGATTCATAGGTTTCTCGAGGCAGAGGAAAAAGAGGAGGTGAAGAACAAACAACGACGACACATCGGTACACTGGCAATTAATAATAAATAGTAAGAAAGTATCGCAGAAAAAAAATGGTGTAAGAATATGTCGGGTATATAAATTATCGTATACACTCCAAGTACTTGGACAAGCAGGCTACCGCAAACAGTGCATTACGAAAACATGCCTATTCAAATATATTGACAATTTCTCTGCCAAAAAATGAAAGTTTTCAGATACAAATTATGATATTTTTCATATTTCTACTCAAACACAAAGATTGTGGGTACTCGTTAGAACCGCCTCAACAAAACAAAGATTATGGGTACTCGTTAGAACCGCCTCGGTGAAGCGGTTCTAACGAGTACCCACAATCTTTGTTTTTGAGCAGAAAAAAGAAAAATACTTTTTTTTCTATCTAAGATGTGTTCATGTTTCCAAAGGCAACCTTTTAGATTTTTATTCTACTGTATAAAAGTGGGGTTTAAGGAGGTCAAAATTATACTGGCACGCTTTCATGATGGTAGAACCAGAACGCTGTGTCTGAATAGGGTTTACACTGCTTGCCAATTATCCAGCAACTATATGATAAATCAACGGATAGTAAATGGACTTTTAGAAGTAAAAAGATACGATATCCGAATAATTAGGATAAATACGGTACCTTAATGGCATTACGAAAACAAGCCTATTCAAATATACTGAAAAGTTTACAATCAAAAAATAAAAAAAAATCAGATTAAAATTCTGATATTTTTTCCTATTTCTGCTTTAAACATAGATTGTTGGTACTCAGTATATGCTTTTGAGCAGAAATAAGAACCATAACATACCCCTGCAACCCCCAGTTTTACTATATAAAAGTCGGGTTCAAAGGGGTCAGAATTATACAGGTATGTTTCCGTGATGCTGTCCCTTTCTTTCATCTCCTCTACTGTCTCTTCTATCTCTTTTCTCCCCTTATCTGGGAGACGACACAAAATGACCCACAAGGGATGACGTGTCGTTAAACCCCAACACAATCAATTATACGGCATCCGTCTCTAAGAATTGGTACGAGCCGGAACATTTGATATCCGTTTCTCAGCCCACCGGGATTCAACTGGTGGTTTGTTTTTGCCCCAGTCTTCCAGTGGTGTTGTTTGATACCCCAGGAATATCCAGGGTCTCAACACGTTGTTTCTGTTGAGTCCCATGTTTGCTTCATGATAGGCTTTCTCTGTGATGTATTCGTTGCCCGCAATGCGTCGTGGATAAGCTGAAGACTACTACGTGGACCGAAGAAATATATGGGCCCAGTTGTTCAAAGCGTCGTTAGCTTAACGAGCCCGTTAAGGGTCATTTCGTTAACTGTTTTAGCGGATTCAATATGTACAATATTCTGATATTTTTTGCTGAAAAAATGTGGGTAGCTTTTGCACTGCAAAAGCTACTCGCATTTTTTTCAGCAAAAAATATCAGAATATTTGCGTATCACTTGATTAAAATTTTAACGAATCGTTAACTAACGATGTCGTTAGCTTTGAACAACTGGGCCATGATTTTTACCACAATGAACGCTCAGGGCGAGAGTTGGGATCCCGTAAAGCTAGCTTAAGCCCCACGCCCACACCCCCTCCTCCGTCCTCACGTATTTTATTACTGGCCAATTCAAGGCGGGTACTTTTTTGTCCTTTTTGTTAGTTATTATGAGAAAGGGCTGCTAACTCTCCTTTTCATCTGTTCCTTTTGTGGCTATTTGATTGTATTTGTCTGTCTTTCTCTTTGATATTGAGAACTGGATTGGGGTCCGATTGTATCAGTTCCTGAGCTCACTTATTTACTTTCCCCAGCAAGGCGAAGACCATGCATATACATTAAATGTCTCTCCGTATGAATCATACATGTACAAGAATGATAACCGAGTAATTTGTTCAGGTTTAACTAGTTTTGCCAATCTCGCGTCATTTATTTCTTTCTTATCACAAGACACAAAACAGATTAACAGTGTTTCCGTATATTGCTTTTTGCTTTGATCACAATTAGTTCACTGGTCAGTGATAAAACTTACAGCTTTGATTGACTCTACGTCATTGTTTACAGCCTCCGCTTCTACATACATGCAAATAAAACGACTTTCGCTGAGATCGTGCTGACGCATTGCACATACATGTAACTTTACTGTTTGGCTGGTGAAAATAAGATGGAAAACTGTTGTTATACATTACGAAAACACGCCTATTCAAATATACTGAAAATTTTACCACAAAAAAAAAAATGAAAATTTTCAGATAAAAAATTCTGATATTTTTCCTATTTCTGCTCAAAACATAGTCTATGTTTTCAAGCAAAAATAAGGAAAATAATGTATACCCCTATAAACCCCAGTTTTACAATATAAAAGTGGGGTTTAATGGGGTCAAAATTAGATAGGCGTGTTTTCGTGATGATAAGTTATTTAGAATTATACATAAGTATCACGTTTTCATGCAATACAATTTTCTGGGTCCCTACAAGTTGTTTTATTACGAGACTACAGACCGAGTGTTAAAATAGCTTCGAGGCAAATGTTAATAAACATGTAACATTATTCTGTAAAAACATTACTAGTATGTGAGAATTATTTCGATGTCAACAAAAGTTAAGACAAATATTTTATTCCATGGCAGCAATGATTTGCTACGTGACGTTATGTAAAGAAGCACATATTCGTTAAAGGGCTTGTACATGTAAGTAGAAACCAAGTTAAACAGCACACGAGTCTGTAATTCCATGGCAGCAATGATTTGCTATGTGACGTTATGTAAACAAGCAAATATTCGTTAAAGGGCTTGTAAGTAGAAACCAAGTTTAAACAGCACACGAGTCTGTAATTCGACCTGGGCTTCAAACAGGCGCAATGCATGGGTATCTACGCAAAAATACAGATATTTGAAAACGTGTCAAAGTTTGAAACCGTGAAGAAGAAAATAAAACAATTATATTTTTGTTAAGGTAGCAATTTTCCAAGTAATTGCAACAGAGTACTCGGAAATGAACATAAAATACGAATGGTATTTCTTAGAGTGATATGTGACCTATTTCGTCAGTTGTAATTTTCTATCAATCGATTTGGAAGTGTGACATTTAATGAGCTTTAATTACATGCTTTGTGATTGTCTCCAATCCCCTGTTTTGCAATTTACTTACAATCAGCTTGGCAGAGATTGAATAAAAAATAGCTACGGTCATGTAGAGTAATTATCTAAACTGAAAACATAAGACTATATGTATATCCTGTTCTGTCAATACGATGCTGTAAATATTAGGGTATCGTGAAATTGAACACGTCATTACGAAAACATGCCTATTCAAATTATAGTGAAAATTTTACCACCCCCACCCCCCCCCCCCCCCAAAAAAAAATGAAAATTTTCAGATAAAAAATTCTGATATTTTTCAAATTTCTCTTCAAAACATAGATTGTAGATACTCGTTAGAACCGCCTCGGCGAGGCGGCTCTAACGAGTACCCACAATCTATGTTTTAGCAGAAATAAGAAAAAATAATATATACCCCTGTAAACCCCAGTTTTACTATATAAAAGTGGGGTTTAAGGGGTCAATTGTATTCGTGATGTAGAGAAAACGACAGTTGAACCAATTGATACTGGCGGACAAAGAAAAAGTATAAGTAAAGATACCCAGGAAACGTCATAATCACGGCCTTCCCGACGCACCAATAGAAGGACAGATAAGGGACAAATGATGACAAAACAAACGTTATATATGAAACTACCGACATGTGAATAAAGAAGAACTGCAACAGAGAAATGATCAGGAGGCAAACAGCTATCGGAAGAGGGGATAGGAGATGGCTTAAACCAGTTCTACCCGCACGAAGCATCACCCGTAATTCTGATGCGGCACCAAATTACAAATATATGTTCGGTCCCCGTAGGGGTCCTCTACCTCATCAGTGAAACATCACAGTGAAACACAAATACAAAGCCCATTCACTGTGATAAAACAAAGCAAATGGTTCATTGGAGATCTGGGTTCAGCCAGAACACATAAAAAAAAGGTAAGAGAAAAGTCCAGGGAGTGCCACAATTACAAACCGCAGCCCTTCTCAGACCCCAAGAGGAAGAGGAAACCGACAAATCCAAACAAGCACAAATCGAACAAACGTACGAAAAACACTAAGATTAGCTCTCTCTTCCCCAAGCGAGGTAATCGCAATACTAAAAGGACTGAAAAACACAAGAACAAAATGACACACGGAAAGACATACAACAAATCGCCTCGTAGAATAAACCACAAAGCAACAAAGAGTAAGACTAACACCGGGACCACCGCCTTAGAACGGTCAGTAGTGTAAATCACCGGGGGTTTAAAGCACTTTTACAGCTAGCTAACTTCACCCTGGGTCCCGATGCTACTCTTAATACAGAAACACATAAAAATTCGGTTCGCAGAAAGGCTCCCAACTCAGTCAATGCATCAAAGCGAAACACAAAAATCAAATTAATCACTATAATAAAAAAAGACGAGTACTCATGGCTAGTTCTACTGTATGCCAGAGTAAATGAAAACCAATAGTTGAACCACGGCGGGCCAAGCCAAAGACATATCGTCAAGCCCCAACCCAAAAGCACAGAGGACCACGATGGGCCCGACCACAGACCCCGATTAGAAAAGTTTGTCGAGGGCGTGTCATTTGCTTTTAATAATGTATGGACAGAGTGAATTATTTTATTTTCGTTTTCAGAAATTTTGCATGTTTATTGTAGAAAATGTATTAATACACAACAATATGATTTAATGGTCGTTTTTTTTTTTTTTTTTTTTTTTTTTTTTTTTTTCTTTACATTTGTTAAAAACCTTTTAAAAGGCAGGTGGTAGTAAAATATATATGTATAGTTCTTAATTAAGTAACATTAAGTAGTTGCCAAAGTGTATTCTGTATCACCAGAATATATGCCCCTGTTTCTGTCGTGGGGCATTACGAAAACACGCCTATTCAAATATATTGAAAATTTTACAACCAAAAAAAGAAAATTTACAGATAAAAAATTCTGATATTTTCATACTTCTGCTCAAAACATAGATTGTGGGTACTCGTTAGAGCCGCCTCGGCAAGGCGGTTCTAACGAGTACCCACAATCTATGTTTTTGAGCAGAAATAAGAAATATAATGTATACCCCTGTTAACCCTAGTTTTACTATATAAAAGTGGGGTTTAAGGAGTAAGCATTATAAAGGCCTTTTTCGCCATGCTTGCAATAAAGAAATCGTAACACAGTGCACTGAATGCGTCAAAGACATAGCTAAAATGAGACCGAAAGTGGTAGTACTTCTAATGAGTTTATTGACCTTACATGTACCTACGTACTATACAAGAGAGAAGTGATTGTGAGGTAGCTGCAGGAGGTGGTAAAAAGGCCTTCTGAGGGATAAAATATATTTAAATGGGGATATTACCTATGGATCAGATCAATATGCTAGTTCTAAATTCCTCTAATCGGCCTCTGCCTTTCTATGATTTATTGAAGCTATACTAGTTCTTGTTGTGCCCTGTCTCTTACCAGTAATAAAAATAATGACAGAGATACAGACAATTTATTTCTATGTCTTTAAGGAATCCCTTCGAGGTCTTACCTTTGTGGGTAGCTGGAACTGCTGGAAGAATAAGAGTGAGGTTCAACGTTCGTAAAAACAGGTTTATCCCACCCGCCTCCACCAACAACAGTTTATCTGCTAAAAGTTCCAAGACGGTACTTTTGTCAGTTCTTCGTTTGTCCTATCTCTGTTTAGACCGAAGGGCTTTGAACTGTGATCGTGGCTTTTCCCCTGAGTGTGTCTATATTCATTTTAACCCATTTAAGCCGAGTGGACCCTTCTGCCTCAACCGTTTGAACCCGTCCGATTCCAATAGAAGGTGTGTCGGGTTGTTATTTTTATTACTACAATGTTTTATAGAAATTCCTGTATTTAATGCAAACGGTATAGAATCTGATCAGTCACCTGATCAGCCGAATTATGTACCATCATTGTTCAAAATGATATAGTAGTATTTCCTCAAAGGACTCATTGATTTGAGCGTGCAGGAAAACAACTGTTCTTCATGTCAATAATTGAGAGACGTAAACAAAAAGGTTTTAATTTGATAAGAACTTACTGAGTGCGTTTCGATGCTTTGATGAGTGTAAACAGGACTTAAGTGGTTTAAAAATACTGAATGTTGAATGATTTTGATTACGTTCTGTTGAAAGTGTCTTCATAGTGTCTTCATTGTGCATTCCTCTGTAAATCATAACATGACAAAGTGTTGCAAAGGAAAGTATATAGTAACCCTTTCGATCCTGAAGACCGAGACAGATTCTTTTGCTAACAGTGTACAGTGTAGATCCAGATGAGACGGCTCATAAAGAGCCGTCTCATCTGGATCTACACTGTTTGCCTTTCTGGTCTTGATTTATGACTAACATCCCTATTTGTAGCAATGGTCGTATCCAAATTCTAAGACGGAAGAGTCCACTTCAGAAACTCAAAATGAATGTTTAATGGCATTTATGAAAAAATGGAGGCACAAAATAAGCCAGTGCATTCACGCAATCCGAACTTGGCCCAGTTGTTCAAAGCATCGTTAGCTAGACGAGCTCGTTAGTTGTAAAAATGTTACTGTTCTACATGTAGTAAGTAGAATATCTAATTCACAATTATTTTTGCTGAAAAAAATGTGAGTAGCTTTTGCAAATGCAAAAGCTACTCACATTTTTTCAGCAAAAATATCAGCGTATAAATGCCATATTTGATGGTCAAAGTTTTAACGATACGTTAAATAACAACATCGTTAGTTTTGAACAAATGGGCCCTGGTCTTTATCATTGTTCTTTTTAATTCATTTGGTTATGAAGAGAAATGGTCACACTTCGTAGAATTTTCGCCATCTTTACAAGGACTTCCTGTTTACTGCCCTACCCACCAAACCCTTCTGAACAGGAGCAATGAGGGGGAAATAAAGTATATCTTTTTTCAGAAGCTGGACGAGGGTTAGATAGAAAAACAATTTTGACAGATATGCATCCCCATTAAAGTGTATCTATTTCCTTTAACCCAATTAAGCCTAGCGTCCCATAAAGCGACACTGTCAAACAGTGTAGACCGAGATCAGACGCCGCAGAACGCTGCGTCTGAGCATGGTCTACACTGTTTGCATTTAGTACAGGAATATATATATATATATATATATATATATATATATATATATATATATATATATATATATATATATATATATATATGGTGATAAAAAACAAACTATATATATGGTGATAAAAAAAAAACAAACTAACTAGTATATATATAAAAAACAAACTTACTAGTATATATATATATATATATATATATATATATATATATATATATATATATATATATATATATATATATATATATATATGGTGATACAGTAGCGATTACGTTTTTCTTGTCCGTTTATGCGTTTGGGGTGCGTTTTAAAATCGTGGCATAACGTTTGCGTTTCGACAACGTTTCTAGCGTTTCATATCGTTTCGGCCAATCAAATTACAGAGCAAAGCGTTTCACTCAAACGCTTAATTTGCATATGCGCACTGAGGAGATACAAACGTTTTCTCGAAACGCTTTTCACCGTTTCGGCCAATCAGCTTGCCTTATCGAAACGCTTTTTCCGTTTCGGCCAATCATTTGACCGTTTCGCACCGTTTGTATGTTAGACCAATCGAATCATAAATACCTGTTGGACCGTATTAAACCGTGTTAATTTACAACTAAAGTACTCTGTATCTACGTATTAAAATTATATTTATTTTATTTTATTTTATTTATTTATATTTTCTTTATAAAATATATTTTGGTATTTTCGAAAGAATTAACATGATTAATTATTATACTTTGTGAAGCCTATTATTTTTACACTGCAATCATGACAATCAACGTCTTTTGACAATTACATGTTTTAGCACATAGTACTCGGTATAAAATATTTAGCAGATGACATTTTGAAGTTTATATAATTTCCTGAAAACAGATTTTGGCATTTCATACAAATTGCCTGCAAATGATTTGACAATATCAGAATGCCTTAACCAAGAAAATATTTATTTAATTTATTTATCTTACTTTTATATTTTATTTTATTTTTATTTATTTATTTTTTATTTTATTTTTATTTTATTTTTATTTATAATAATTATTATTATTATTATTATTGCATAATTTTAGATGTATGTTAATGGCTACGATTTGTCATTTAAATCGGCAGGCTTTTCTGACTTATTTTGTTGGTTGTGCCTGTTATGGTTTCGTACCCTGGGACCCCCTGTACTGAAGATATAAACTGAACAACAACGACTTATTTTGTTTATAAGGTGTGCGGTAAAAATGCCAGCGCTGAAAATGACATATGCAAAAATGTTAGAGGAAAAATGCAACAAATAAAAATGCCAGAGGCTACCTGGTAAAATGTCATAGGAAATAATCCCATAAGTAAAAATGCCAGAGATAAAACTTATACAAGTTTAGTTCTTTATTTGACTTCCATGTAGCACAATTTGACAGCATCATGGGAAAAGGTGAAAAGATGCAACAAGAGTATATATGTCCAAATAGACTCCCCCACACTCTATATTGGAAGAGTCTAATTCAATGTTAGGCATGTCAGGTTATGTGATTTAGATAATCCTAGCGAAAAATGACTGAACTGTGCAAACAATGGCTACCCTGATCAAATGCCGCATTTTGCAGTGTCTGATCTGGATCTGCACTGTTTTCCAATAGCCTGTTTTGTGTCTCCAAATTAAAGTGAGTTAAACTGTTTTCACATCAAAAAAAAAAAAAAATAATAATAATAATAATATCATCTGCTTATATCTAAACAAAGCAGGTTAAATGTTAACCTTTACCACTCTGTTTATTCAGCAGACAACAAAGTGATGACATTTTTTTCGTTTCTCCAGAAAACAGGATTTGACATTTCATGCCAGTTGTCTCTATTCAAGACAATTTGCATGAAATGTACAGAATAGTCAGTTGATGACATTTTGAAATATTTTTCTTATGTTATCCTGAAAACAGGTGTCGGCTTTTCATACATATTATCTCCACAGGACTTCACTTCCCCTGCAAATTGTCTTCAGTGGAGATTTGCGTGAAATGTCAAACCTGTTTTACGGGAGAAAATAAGAAAAGAGTTCATGAATTTGCCATCTGCTGAGTTAGCCCAGAGAGTGATAAAGGTTCAACTGGACAATGAATCGTTGACATAATCCATTCTGTTGGTGATATGTGTAGACCACGATCAGACTGCGCGGAAATGCCGGTTCACCTTGGTCTAAGCTGTTCTCAAATACCATAAGGTCGTTTCTTATTTCTATTCAAAGGGGCTAATATATATTCAACCAGTGCCGACCAAACCAGATCAGCTTGCGCAGCAGGATCAAGATGAAAGATTTTCTACACCAGTCTGAACTACGTCGAACCTGTGAATTGCGATTATTGTTTTGAGTAATATTTCTCCCCCGCCCCCCCTCCCCCTCACGTCCCTCCCCCTCACGCCCCCACCTTTTTTTAAAATGAAATGTACACTGTCGTTTAGACAAATGGTTCTGGAACAGATGATCTGCTTTACTGAAATTTATTGTTAGAATTATGTGTCACCAATACTAATCCTTTCATTAGATCCTTATCCAGTGAAAACGTCCCTCTGAGCATAGGTGTTACTCGGATTAAAGTGAGTGGATCAGTCTAGTGCATAATGGTGTCCACTCAGTTCACTGATCAGGTCATTAGTATAAAATACTGTAATACATGAATCGCTCAGTATCCATCTAATACACAGACTGATCAGAATCGTAAAATATAAATAGGTCCATTTTTACTTGTTTGGGCCATTATTTTTCGAATACGATGCACTGTGCACATCATGGCAATTATGTGGACAGTCGGCAAATATCTTGCTGGAGGGCATTCATGAAAGTATATTCTCACTATGAAAACATTTTTGGCATGTATATGCAAAGCTGTTAACCTTAAGAACGCTATATTTTAATATTAGAAGACGATGTGCTGGATAAACAGATCAAATGTATGGACGAGCAGCAATGACCCAGAGCAGAGTGCGCGGATGCACATTCTAATCTAGTATTTTGCATATTGCAACCTATACTTAAATATTAGAAGACGATGCACTGGAGAAACAGCAGATCCTTTCGAATAATAATGATAATAAAAATGTACAGACGAACTGCAACGAATCAGATCAAAATGCACGGATGAACATACAAATCAATGTTGCATTTATAGCACATTGTAGTCTGGATACTCCTAAAAGGGTAATTGGAAAACAGTGGAGACCCAGATCAGATGCCGCAGAACGTGACGTCTGATCAGGGTATCCATTATTTGCAAATAGTTCAACCATTTGTTTCTCTACATAACATAGCCTGGCATACCTAAAATCGAAATTAGAATCTTCCAGTATATAGGGTGGGTGAGTTCATTCAGTAACAATAGGTTAAATATTAGAAGATAATGTGCAAGACTATTGGCAAATCGTATCGAATAAGACAATGTACAGATGAGCAGCTACGAAGCAAATCAGAGTGCGCGGATGCCCTATATTTATTACATATTTTCATGTATTCCTCTTTTTTAATATTGGTAAAATTACTTTGTATCTACATGTATTCGATAGTTTAAAATGAAAATGACTTTTTATCAAAGATGAATGGATGAAATTGAAATGTTTTTTTTTTTTTTTTTTTTTTTATTTGGTCAAAACTGACTTAGCAGTTTTTAAGTAAGTCTTCTTCGATATATATTTTTTACATTACGTCTGGTGTTGTCTTAATTTCAAATATACGAGCATTATATCCTTTTAAGGCATTACCTGCTTATGCATGCTGTTTCTTTTTTTTCTCATCCAAATAGATTTGGAAGTGCACCTGCATATCATAAAACTTCCAATAAACAATACATGGAATGAGTATATCCTATACCTCACCCTCCTTAAGAAATACACAGGCTAATATTATGTAACATTTGAAAGATCAAAAAGGGGATAGTATAAATAAAAAAAAATATGTAAATAAATAAAAATTGGAAAATATCATGATATTATACGCATTAATTGCACAGTACTCCAGATTCATGTAGCATAGAGTATTTGATAATAATTGTTGTGTGTCTTCATTTTTCCACTTAAATAATTTTGTTGTGTATATTTATTAGAATCACCTCACAGAGGTAATTTTAATGAGTACCAACCATATATTTTCTGGAGGAGAAACATGAAAATACAAGATATGATCATAATCATAAATCGATCATAAAGTTTCTCAAATGAACCTCATTTATTTATTTATTCATTTACTTATTTTTAAAGTAAATAAGAACACTTCAAAAACTGGATCCTAATTCTACTGATGGAGAACTGTATAATAAGTCTGATAGGAAATTTAAAAAAAATAAAAAAATGATTGTATCCTAAAATGTGAATATTTACTTTCTGCAATTGCGCAAACTGAATTTTCTGAAACACAGTTATTTCTACAAACTCTGTATGTTTAGTGAATATTCAGATCAGCCTGTACGTCTGCACAGTCTGATCAGTCTTCACCACACGCTCTAGAAGATCTACTGCTTCTTCGTCCAGAAAACACAGACTGATAAGATTGCGGGATGTGCAGACTGATCCACATATTCACTGAAAGTACATTCTTTTTTGCAGGAATTAAAGTGATTCTGCCAAAAACTGTTAAAATTCCTTTTCCGTTGTATATTGCATTTTAAGACACAACGTGTTTTCCAGTACTTTCAAAAGTCAATAATCAATCATTCTTAACTGGAAGTTGAAAGGCATTCCTATCATTATTCATTGCTAGGAATGAATGAAAAATAAAGATTTTGTTCTTATATTTCCCGTAAAATGGCATTTAACATTTCAAATCCTATTTTTCAGAAAAAATAAAAACAAAATCTTATTAATTTCTTGTCTGCTGAAACTGCCCCATAGCATGGTAAATAATTCTTAAATGTCTTTGCGAAAAAAGTGCTCCAAAATTATGCTTTTCCTGAACAATGGATTTATTTATTATACCCTTTTTAGTGATTATCTTTTAGTTTGACGAAGCTTTGAAATTGTGCTAATGGAAATTTATGCAGAAGAGGGAATTTGATGATAAACTAGCATATCAAGACATAAATGTTAATTTATCCATAATTTATCCATAAAATATGTTGTGGGTATTCATTAGAACTGCCTTTGCGAGGCGATTTTATTAAAAACAACCAGCTATATTTTAATGAGTAAAAAGAAAAAAACATGCACACCAACCTTTCGCCAAATTACCGACCTTATCTGTTTCTATGTTTTAATCATAAACTTTACTAATGTCAATAATTTCCCCTTATTAGGCCCCTACCTATAAGGTTGGCCAAAGTCACCAAGAACTTTTTATTTTTATCTGCTTATGGCCATTAGCGTGTTATGTAATCTAAATTGTGTCTTTAATAGCTAATTGCCACCATCTAATATCCTAAATCATCGCGGAAGGAAAATATAACGAAATACTTGTATTTACTCTAGATTTTTTCCTACCGCTACTTAGCCGCAATCTTGGACAGGGAACTCCCGTATACGCTGATACAGTGAAATGTTAATCTGCAAAACCGTGACATAAAAATACATGTTTAGTAATCGTTATTATTATTATTATTATTACTACAAATATTACATTCATTGATGTGAGTCTAATCATTGCATTCAATATAATCAAGTGGCTTTAATACCACTTGATGTAATTTATCATCGAAATATTTATGTACCCAGTGTTTGTCTCAGGTGAGAAAATAGTGTGCAACAAACAACTATTACCTGACTGCACCGGCAAGCATCGAACCCGCGACTCCTGATCACCAGTCAGAAGCGCATCCGACTGAGCTACAGAGTCCGGCCACTATCACTGTCCGTCAAAACACATTTCCTGTTTATTGCATCAGATACTGGTCTCCATAAAATTATTTGACTATTATTTTTATTAATTTTATAACAATTATAATTAAGTGAAATTGGAAAAAAAAAAAAAAAAAAAAAAAAAAAAGATGTAAAATAAATTGAGTCCGCGGGATTTTGATTGGCTAACTCTGCAAACGCTAAAACGTTTGAAACGTTCTCATGACAGCGTTTTCCGAACGCTAATGTGATTGGTTAATATTTGAAACGCTTGAAACGTTTCAGAAACGATGATCTGATTGGCTAAAACTGTAAACGATCGTTTAAGCGTGGTCGAAACGCTGCGTTTCCAAACCGTTAAAAAGCGTTTTGCATGCGTTTCCGTGGACATGAAAAACGCTGTCACCACTGTAAAAAACAAACTAACTAGACATCCCTTAAAATGTAAATGGACGTCCAAAGAAATAAGGTAGAAGTGTCTACTCGGCATGAACGGGCTAATCCATGTTATATGTTCAACAGACTCTCCCTCATGTTTAAATATGCCCTGACGGCATTTTCTTCTTATGGCTCTGCTCAATTACATTTAATCACACTGGTTTTATTAAAACCTGCTAAAATTGCTTAAATACGTACTCGTATCTAACAGGTCTAATGCTGTTTTGCTATTCGCAAGCGATAAACACCGGAATTTCTTTCCACTTAACCCTTGTCATGCTGAATAAATTAAGATGCCACGCCCTTTTCTAATTTTCAGCCAATCAGATTACTTGCTCCAGATTGTTGATATAAATTCACGTACTGACTGACAAACATTGCAGATACAGATCAGTTGGCTTCTTCAGAAGCCAACTGATCTGGATCTACACTGTTTTCAAAAGCAGGACCTATCCGGGTTCAGCAGGAGAAGGGTTAATACCAAATGGAGAACACTTTCAATGGCTTTACAAGGCTTTCAATGAAAGACTTAGAAATGCAGTCAATATATGTATGATAGTGTCAGTACCAGTGCATAGGAACGAGTTATAAAAAAAACATCCATACACAAAGAAATGGGTAAAGAACAAGCATTCAAAGCACAGAAAGGTAAACGTATTCGCACAGCCTGTTTGATAAATTGGCTAGAATGTTAATAGAAAAAGATTTGTATCGTAAAGGGAATGAATATAATTTCCGGGTAGGCAACTTTTTGCCTCCGTTCTGAAAAGGGATCTGCTTTAAAACGAGAGATCGTGCTGGAAGCATGTTCTTTCCTTTCAGAATACATCCCTATTAACCTCCTCTTTTATATAATAAAACTGGGGTTTACAGGGGTATACATTATTTTTCTTATTTCTGCTAAAAATACAGAGCTTGTGAGTACTGTTCTAACGAGTAACCACAATCTATGTTTTGAGCAGAAATATAAAAAAGATCGGAATCTTTATCTGAAAATTTTCAGCTTTTGGTGGTGAAATTTTCAATATATTTGAATATGCGTGTTTTCGTAATGTAACCTTTTTCAGATAATGATGTGCAAGGAATGCTAATTTGCATGATATGCCAAAGCCTACTTTCTGGGAGAAATAAAAATAAAATTCAAAAATCTCTTTAGATGAAAATGTTACAAAATGCTAACTGTTAAGGTACATGCGGTACTGGTATATTTGAACCCAACTGCGGGGGAAATTAATTGAAGATCCATCAATGCCAGACTGTACTTTGACACAGATATGTCGCATTTGGTTTTATCTGCAAAATAGCATTTACTGCTCATCTGTATCAGAATATCATACATGTATGATCCTGTAAGCGGCCAGAGAAGTCCCTGATCAGAATATGCTAGTGCACAGGCTGATCCTAGATCTTCCTTGCCTACTTACGCCTAGAAGACACATGGGCAAGCGAAAAATATCTTCGAACATGCACAAATTGCACAGTTTCAGATCATCCTGCGCATGCGCAAAGTATCACCCGGGCCTTTGCTCTCCATTTATACATTTTGTAGTATACACATCACAAAAACTCGCCCACATAGTTTTGACCCCCTTAAACCCCACTTTTATACACTTGTATCGAGGCGGTTCTACCAAATACCTACAATCTATGTGTTGAGCAGAAATATAAAAACTACCAGAATTTCTGAAAGTTTTCATTTTTTGGTGGTATAATTCTCAATATATTTGAATAGGCGTGTTTTCGTAATGAGTGATTCTGTTAGCGGACGATGAAGGCCCTGATCAGACTGCGTGGATACACAGGATGATATTGGCCTTCGCAGTCCGCAGATGCTCGGAGACACGTTTTCGCTTGGCGCGGCACATATTTTCACGGGGCGGCTCAGATTTAGTGCATTATTTATTTTCTAGATCAAACAATAAACATAAACAATAACTGACATATTACATTCGTCCCGAGTCGAGCGAAAAGGTGTGTCGGGTACACGCACACAGCAAAGGCCTTGATCCATAATCTACTCGGAATTATTGTAGAATGTTTCACAGCATTACGAAAACACGCCTATTCAAATATACTGAAAATTTCACTACCAAAAAAAAAAAAAAAATAAATAAATAAATTCATATTCCTGCTCAAAACATAGATTGTGGTTACCCTTTGAACCGTTTGGCAAGGCGGTTCTAACGAGTACCTACAATCTATGTTTATAGCAAAATAAGTAAAATAATGTATACCCCTGTAAACCCAAGTTTTATTATATAAAAGTGGGATTTAAAGGGGGCAAAATTATATAGGCGTGTTTTCGTGATGGAATGCAAAGCAAATATGAGAGTGTAGAGATTGAAGCCAACGGTAAGGGGAGACAATTATGTCAAAATTGTTGTGTGTACATACTGAAAAATGGTCAACTCTAAAAGGAAAAACTTTGCTCACTGTGCGAGCAACTCTTAAGGAAACAATTTGGTCGCTATGGGAGCACACTCATTCCTTTTAAGTTGACCATTTCAGAAGGAGTTGTGCACAGGACAGCAAACAAGACGTAATAAAAGTTATCTCCCTTTCAAACTATATGGCTTAAATTCTACCAACGGTGCCTAGTCACCTTAACGTTTAACATGTTGAATATTTTTTTTCAGCAGACGACATATTGAAAATTGTTTTGAATTTCCATACAAATTGTGTCAATGATGACAATTTGCATTAAATGTCTGATTCTTTTTTCAGGGAAAACTAACAAAAATATCATTAAATATTGTCTGCTGAATGAGCTCAGAGAGTGGTTAACCCATATAATCCTACTGTCCCATAAAAGGGATATTGGCGAACAGTGTAGGCCCAGATCACACCCCGCAGAGCGCGGCGTTTGATCAGGGTCTACACTGTTTGTTTTAAGTTCTGAAATTTCTACGAAACATGATAATAATAATAACCAACCAGACATCCCTTATATAGGAAATGGACCTGTTCAAAGAGTTAAGGTAGAAGAGTCCACAAAGCATAAATGGGATAAAGGTTATTTTTTTTTTTATATTTTGTATATTGTCTAAGACACTTTTTCGCTTGGTGGAACCAATTTGAACCATAACGTAAGACAAAGTACCTTTTGACATATGCACCCAACGAAGACACCAATCAGCCTGCGCATCCGCGCAGTCTGATCACAGGATCTTCGTTTTTCACATGAAGAAACTTTGTAGTTTTGGCTATCCAAAATGCTGATCTGAATCTTCGCTGGAAGCACACGTTCGAAGGTACGTTTCCCGACGTTTCGGCTCATTTTATTTATGTGGTACGCCCTATTGCTTCAGAGATATGTTTTATGAGTGCAAAAAAAGTAGGACTGATAAAAAGCCATCAAAGATGGTTATAGAAATGATGATTCTGTAAACAGGATCAAACCAAAGAAGCCGTCACGTGAGAAAATGTATCTAAGATGGTTCTAGAAATGACGATTCTGTAAACTGGATTAAAACAAAGAAGCAGTCACGTGAGACAATGTACCTTCAGGCAGGTGCATCCAGCGAAGACTAAGATCAGTCTGTGCATCCGCGCAGTCTGATCGGAGTATTCGCAAGCACTCTTTAAAACTCCAACTGTCTATTATTTCATACTTCAGGCGGATGGGATAGTGCCCGCTGATACATTTGTATCCGAATCTTCGCAAGGTGCATGTGTAAAAAATAAAATTTGTAGATGAGTAAACCTACCCAGTAGGCACACAACATCAAAATGACGTCGTATCAACGTCGATGCGACGTGATCACGTCGCATCGACGTTGATAAGACGTCATTTTAACGTTGTGTGCCTACTGGGTAAGTACTGATAAACAAAGTTGTTTTGTTGTCATCGGTAGGCTATGATCTGTAAATGTAGCTATTCCTGGATATCTCTATACTATTTTAATACCTACTTTATCTATTACTTCTTCGGTCAATACCCATGAAAACCACTTTTAGTTTTAATTATAAGTGTCTGGTCTCGAGTGTTTACATCTAAAGTAATGAAAATATTGGCGGTTATTTAATTCTGAAATCATGAAAATCATGACGAGACCCGCTGCTTCAATTATGTTATTCCATTTACGTTTGTGACTTACAATCTAATATTTATGTTTAATATTATCAGTGGGAGAGAGTCGAGGTTATGCATTTTTCTGCTACAATGTAATACAGTTACTTATATCACGTAGCCGAGGCAATTACACATTCACAATAATGCAACTGTTTCAGCGAAAAGTTTCTGTAAACAAAGTTTGTTTTGATGATGATGAGACACATGTAGTTAGGTGTTTTACGTCCCTTTCAACATTATTTAAGTCATATCGAGACAATGTAGGGTGATAATAAAAGGATATATGCAAAGAAGCGCTTTACAGTCACAAGCTGAACGTCGCCTCCAGTGGGATTCGAACCTGGCCTCGAGGTTATAAAACATTTTTCATGCTCAGCTCAACTGAGCATGAAATTTCACTTGGTCGTAAAAATAATAATAAAAAAATACCAACAATTAAAACATTTTTCATGCTCAACTCAGCTGAGCATCGTACATGAAAGAAGTTTAAAAAAAAATGGGCAAAACAAATTTCATGCTCAGCTGAGTTGAGCATGAAAAAAGTTTTATAACCTCGGGGCCTGGGATTTCATGGTCCAAAGTCGGTAGCGATAACCGCTCGGCCACACGGACTCTTCGATAACCAAGTTTGTTGTTGTGTACTGATACATGTACGTATACAGATAACGCTAAATATCTTTCACACCAAGGGACCTAAAAGCGTGGTTTGAGACAATATTATTTTGAAATGAAATATAAAACCTGAATCACACAAACATTGATGATTCGTTAACCGTGGCTAATTCAAAAACGTTTTTGAGTCCTTAGGAAATTCTTCCGACAATTTAAGATAACAAATATTTAGAGATATTTTAGGGTTTTCCCTATTTTATCATGAAAATGTATGTTGTGTGTACTTATTAGAATTGCCTCATCGAGGCAATTCTAATGAGTACACATAACATACCATTATTATATAGAAAGTCGGAAAGACATCCCTAAACTGTATCCAGTTGCCTCCTGGCCTGGCGTCACGATTAACACGCGGCTCAAACTACCAATGTCTAGAAATAAAATTGCATGGTCCCAAAGATGTTCGGGTTATTCAGGTTCGACTGTAATTGAAATGTTAGGAACACAAAACAAACTAACCCAATATTGAACTTAATTAAGTTTGACTTAAGCAGCAATTTCAGTTATCAGTGTTTGAGTTAACAAGACTTAACTGTACTTTATATGATCATTGGGACAGTTACCCTGAAAACTAATGAATGACGAAGTTAAGATACGTATATTTTTGTATATGACCGCAGTTCTGTTTTGTTTGTGCGTCAGTGGTTCCATGTGTGGTGTTTGTGTTGTTTTGTCATTATTTGTTACTCATCTCTTATTTTGGTCACTCGGGAGGCTGTGCCTCGTGATTGTGGCAATATCTAGAGCATTGACTAAGAAGTATCTCAGTGGTCACACGACGTTAAATAACGTTGATTCAACGTTGATTCAACGTCTTGACGTTGAAGCAATGTTTAATCGACGTTGTTTTGACATTGTGTTCCTACTGAGATATATTTCTCATAGATGTGTTGGCGAAATGCGTATGCATCAAAAATGGCCTTAAGTGGAGAGTGAAAGTTTATTTTCTATACAATTTCTGTTTATATTCAACAGAGATGTGAATATGTACATGACTGTCAGTTAAGACCTCCAATAGATTTATTCATAAGATTTAAGAGATCTTTATATATCAGTTGAATTAGGCATATAAGAACAATATACAGTCGAACCTCGTTATCTCGAACTCGCTTATTTCGAATTACCGCTTATCTCGAAGTGAAAATCTGGTCCCTGTTTTAACATGAAACTATGCATGACAACAGGTAACAAAATAATGTGGAAAAGAGGAGAAATTGCTCCTAAGGAGCAATTTCTCCTCTTTCCACATTATTTTATATATATATTTCTAACTTCAGGAGTCAAATAACATATTCATTTGTTAAATGTGGTTGTTCAATTTATTGTTTTCCTCACTCTCTCAACCCTGATATGTCGAGGTACGGATATCTCGAAGTGTTTCAGTGAGTCCCTTGGAATTCGAGATAACGAGAGTCAAGTGAGAATGGATACACTTTCAAGGGAGAACATTATGTCAATATTGTTGGCCTCCTTTCTGAAAATTGGTCTGCTCTAAAGGGAAATAAGGCGATCCCACTGCGAGCAAATTCTTATCTTTTAGTTTAGAATCATTTTCTCCTTGGGAGCAAAATCCTTTCTTTTAGAATAGATTCCCTTTCCCCTTCTCAGTAGGGTCTTGTTGTGCAGGAAAGTAAACATGAAGTCCCAAAAAGTTGTCTCCTTTGTGAAACATTACAGAACGAACAAATAAGTATATCAAAGTTCCCTTTAGCAAATAGGAAAAATATGCAACATGAAACAAGTTTCGACTGATATGGTTTACAAATTCGAACTCTAATTATAATTCTTAAATGGTGTTTACATTGTGGTCGTATTGCGGTTTGCTTGTATTCTGGCTTTAGATGGCCATTGCGCCCTTTAACCTGTTTTATCACAGTGTTTCTGATTATACGTGTTTCACTGTGATGTTTCACAGATGAGTTAGAGGACTCCTATGGGGACCAAAAATGTGTTTGTAATCTGGAGCTGTATCAGAATTCACACCTATTAAAACATATTGAAAATTTCACCATCAAAAACTGAAAACAATTTCAGATAAAAATTCTGATATTTTTCATATTTCTGCTCAAAACATAAATATAGATTGTGGTTACTCGTTAGAACCGCCTCATCGAGGCGGTTCTAACGAGTACCCACAACCTATGTTTTTGAGCAGTAATAAGAAAAATAATGTATACTCCTGTCAACCCCACTTTTACTATATAAAAGTGGGTAAAGGGACTCAAAATCATATAGGTATGTTTCGTGATGAAGATGAGGTTTCGCGCGAGTGAAACTGGTTTAAGCCCCTAGGCGATTCCTCTGTTGCAGTTCTTCTGTGTTGTGCGTCGGTGGTTTCATATATGGTGTTTGTTTTCCCAGACCAGTAATAAAACCTTACTTACTGAAGCTTACTGACACAGTGGCTGAACAATTCAGCTTTCTAAATTAATGATGAGGAAGGAAATTCACTAGAGATTGGCCAAAACAAATAATTGTTTAATAATCGATAGTTAATCAGCTGATTGATCGGGCTATTAGGCCAATATACGGTAAATCTTTTGCAGTAAGCATACACTTAATCATTTCGAAAAATGCCAGTGAGAAATTCTAGCGTTAGTCATTTTTGTAATAACAAAAAATAAAAACAAACAGAGACAAATATGAATCTTAAAAGATAAGGGCTGTTTGCATTATATACTGAGTATTTTGTTTGCTACAATTAAAAAAAAATGATATTTATGGTCTCGAGTTTCAGATCTACAGCTAAATGTGAAAGAAAGTGACCTTACTAACAGCGACACAGCAAAGAACGAGAAATCGGAGCCTCGGTTTTATTAAGACTCATCACATGGATATAATGAAGTTTTCAGGAGGGCGTACGAACCCTAGCATCGGCTTTGGGTGACTGGATACACTTTGCAAATTTTTCCGTCATTTTAGCGACGGAGACAACTTTTGTGACTTCCTGTTTAATTGCCTATACACAAACCCCCTACTGAAAAAAGGGCCACACTACAATAAGAGTGTAAAAAAAAATTGATCCAGGTACCACGTGTATCAATTCACGTTAAGCAGAGCAGAATATCTAAGATATCTAAATGAGCTCAAAGATTCCAAGGCAAATTAAAATTGCATAATGCTGAAGTACGGAGAGACTTTCTACGGGCGTCACATCACGAAAACACGCCTATATAATTTTGACCCCTTAAACCCCACTTTTATATAGTAAAACTGGGGTTTACAGGGGTATACATTATTTTTCTTATTTTTGCTCATAAAACATAGATGTTTTGAGCAGAAACGTGAAAAATACCAGAATTTTTTTTATCTGAAAATTTTCAGTTTTTGAGGTGAAATTGTCTATATATTTGAATACGGAATGGGTTCAATGATTCCAAGTAAAATAAAAAAAAATGAGCCAGCGCATGACAAAACAAACAAAATGGCATGTGCGCCCAGCGAAGACAGATCAGCCTGGGCATCCGCCTAGTCTGATCAGAATCTTCGCTGTCCGCATGAAGAAATCTTGTGTCCTTAGCTACCCACTGAGCTCACATCAAAGACTGATCAGACTGCGCCGATGCCCAGGCTGATTTGATGCTTCGCTTGGTGCATTGAGAATCATCACCCTTTATCCCAAAAGGGGACGATCTGCATTATCGTCGCCTAAAGGCATACAGTACATTGATCTCATGTCAGTTTACTAACACATCGAAGAAAATAAGGTTTCTAGAACGTGAAATCTAACGGGGAATTATAAAACTGAAATAAAAAAAAATCTGACCGAATCTTGGCAGAATATAGAATAACTGGTCTAAACGACGTAAGTTAGTAAGAACCATAAAAGTATTGAAATTAATCAAATTATGGTAGAGCGTATTGTGCACTACAATAACCATACCAGTATCTTATAAAACATTAATTACTTCCGGACTTCGATAATACACAATCTTGAGTGAGAAATGCCGGTCCGGAAAGCGCAAAAAATAAAATGAACATAATCTGACGATGATGTCCACTTTTGTTCACTAGACCGTACATTCTACAGTGTACCTATATTGAGGACATAGCCATTTTGAGTGAATGCATAGACTGGTGTGTATTTTTGCTGTTAGCATATTCAAATAAACTTTCACTTTGTAATGCACAGCCATATCGGTGCACTTAGGTGTGTTAACGTAATGAGTTATGAAATAACCGTTTAGATTATAGTCGACTCTCGTTATCTCGAACTCCAAGGGACTCTATGAAATACTTCGAGATATCCGTACTTCGATATATCAGATTTGCGGAACTGAGGAAAACAATTAATCGAACAACTACCTTTAACAGAATGAATAATTATGTAATTTAACTCCTAAGTTAGAGATATATTGAAAATATTGTGGAAAAGAGGAGAAATTGCTCCTTAGGAGCAATTTCTCCTCTTTTACACAATATTTTGTTGTCTGTTGGTAGATCACTGTATTAAAACAGGGACCAGATTTTCACTTCGAGATAAGCGGTTATTCGAGATAAGCGAGTTCGAGATAATGAGAGTCGATTGTATCTTATCACTACTTGCCTGTTCTGTTTGTCTTTCCATCAACAACTTCGAGATCAGGAAAATGTTTGTTAACGCAATCAGTTACTTTATCCACCGAACCTGACATTCTTCTGAATAAATCCAAATATTTTTCTCATACAGTAGACACTTCTAGGTGAATGTACACAGATGAGTTAAAATGTAAGCAGCAAGTTCCCATTATTATATGAAAGCGATTACCATTATGCATTATTATAATGTTTGAACTCAGTCTCGAGACGTTTGCAGACTATTCCAGGTTTCTGAAGGTAAGTTGTTTTTCAGATTAATTTATAGGTATATTTAAATGTAAACTAGCAACATGACATTCTCTGGTTCCAATTTGAAAACGGCAGAACCACAAAAAGACAAACTACTAATAAGGTTAAATAAATAAATTAACGCTCTGGGCAAACTCAGAAGACAACAATTTTATGACGTTTTTCTTATTTTTCGGAGAAAACAAAATGTGACATTTTATGCAAATCGTCTCCATTTTCCTTATTTTTTCCCAGAAAACAGGATTTGATATTCCATGCAAATTGTCTGCAATGGAGAAAATTTGCAAGAAATTTCAATCCTGTTTTTCTTGGAAAAATTAAAAAAAATCAATATATCGTCTGCTGAAAATGCTACCCAGTATATTAAGCATTGAAATAATTATTTAAGCGTTTCAAAGCTGTTAATTTATAATACAAACGTTTTTGTTTGTTTGTTGTTTTTTTTTTAAGTCTTTTTAAGATAAAAACTTAAATATAAATATCCAAGTGGAATCAGTTCTATTTTGCAACTAAGAATAAATACCAGTGAACGAATTCGTAGGACAGAGCATGTTCTAAGAAGAGTAACCTAATACCGCAATCGGAAATGCATTCAGTCTGCGAAAAATAGTTCTGAACTCGTGTCTCTGTTGGTATTTACTTTCTTAAGACAAAAGGCGCCTGTCCTTGCTCTCAGTAAAGCCACTGTCTCTGATATGTAGTCAATATGTTTTATATTGGATTTACCGCTCCAATACCATACAGTCGCTTGGCGGAGTTGATCAGAAATTATATAGTTCCGTATTGGAAATTTGTAACAGTAAATTAGTTATTTAACAGTTATGTCAGAACCCAAAAATGGGATATTCTTAGAAACTAGTGTCTTACTTTGTAAGCTATCCTACAAAATTGTATCCATTTAGAGCTGACAAGCAAATAGAGGAATCGTGTTATTCGAAAATAAAAGCACCGCAAGCATAATACCCCGCCATAGCAATTATATTTTTATGTATTCAAGTTATCGTTGCAAAAATGTCTGGAAAGAAAATGTCGGAGGGACAGATAACAATTCTAAACCAGATCTTGATGATATCAATGCATATAGCAAGTTTGGTTAAAAGGCCTTGTTACTTACTCATCGTCCGGAAACGAAAATATGGGCGTGTTTCGGGCAGGTAACTCCGTAAAAAATTTGACGAAATTTGCTCATTAGCAATTTCAAAACAGATCTCCTTAAGGTCAATGCATATAGCAAGTTTGGTTAAAATCCTTTGTTATTTACTCAAGTTATCGACCGGAAACGAAAAGATGGGCGTATCTCGGGCAGATAACTCCGTAAAAAATTGACGAAATTTGCTCATTAGCAATCCCAAACCAGATCACCTCAGTGTTAATATACATGTATATAGCAAGTTGGGTTAAAATCCCTTGTTATTTACTCAAGTTATCGTCCGGAAACGAAAAGAGGGACGTGTCTCGGGCAGATAACTCGGTAAAAAATTGACGAAATTTGCCCATTAGCAATCCCAAACCAGATCTCCTTAATGTCAATGCATATAGCAAGTTTGGTTAAAATTCTTTGTTATTTACTCAAGTTATCGACCGGAAACGAAAAGATGGGCGTGTCTCGGGCAAATAACTCAGTAAAAAATTGACGAATTTTGCCCATTAGCAATTCCAAACCAGATCTTTACAATATCAATGCACAAACCAAGTTTGGTGAAAATCCATTGATGTTTACTCAAGTTATCATCCGGAAACGAAACACGGACGGAACGACGGACGGACAGACACACGGACACCCAACGTGAAGCCATAATACCCCGCCACTATTGTGTGGCGGGGTATAAAAAAAAATATTGCCTATGCGGACAATGAAGGCCCGGGATCAGTCTGCGCATGCGCAGACTGATCAGGGCCTTCTTTGTCCATTTACATGATTACAGTCTAGCTTTAATGACTCGAACATCTTAGGGACCATTGAAAATTGTTTGAGACATGTGTAGTTCGAGCTACCGGTTCAGGAAGCAAATGGTGATAATCTAGGGAAGTCTTTTAGATCTTCTATACAGTAATGGTATGTTGAGTGTAGTCAATAGAATCGCCTCGATGAGGCGATTCTTACAAGTACATACAATAAACAATTTCATGATGAAATAAAAAAAATCCTAATTATTTGTCTTCTTGAACTATCGGAAGAATTTCGTTGGGACTCAAAAATGAGTTCGAATGAGCCATGGTAGTTTTTGAACTATTGAACAATGAACAAAAGCTGCCCGCTTTAGAAACGTTGAATAATTTGCTATGTGTATTGTGCCTGACGATGACTGATAAGCCTGCACAGATGCGTTGGCTGCTTTGATTCTTCGCTTGGCGCACCTAGCATTAGGTACATTTTCGCACGTTGCGGTTCATTTATTGTACTTGTTGTTAATATAGTTTCTAGGCAAGGATAATATATCTTGATTTTTTCTTGTAGACTTCTAATGGTCTAGTAGGTTATTTTTCAGAGAAGAAACAATTAATTACATGTTTGTATAATATACGAGCATTTGGTTAAGAATTTTATTCCGAATTTAAAAACGTTTTAATGTTTCATTGTAGCTTGCTGGGTACAAAACTCAACAGGCTGACCCGTGTATTCAATGGCCGCACTTACAATCTGGTAGGAAATGCTGTATCAGATTCATATTCTCTGTCAACTTATTCACAACCTGAGCAGACATCGCACGTGCGTATGGTAAGCCTGGTCTGATCTTGCACAGCATGGACACTCATTAACAGCCTGGTTCTATTAAAATGCCCCTTAGTCGGTAGGAATTATAAATGCTCGCTGTAAGAAGCAACCGTGCCTGTATATAAACGTGATGCCATTACCTATCACGCAATACTCACCCATCTTCACAATTGCAAGTGACCATCCTCTATGACTAGAGTTGCAAGTGACCTATATCCATAATTTTCAGACTGAGGTAGCTCTGTTAAATTGTTTCCTTTCCCTTCGGAAAAGGGGTCTGCTTTAAAAGGACAGAATGTGCTCCCATAAGGAGCAAATTCTTCCCTTTTAGAATAGACCCCTATTCAGAGGGGATTTGAGGTGTAGGGGCGCCAACAGGTCGTAACAAAAATGCTCCTTGCAAAAAATAAATAAACAAATAAATAAATAAAAGAAAAGAAAATACAGTCGACTCTCGTTACCTCGAATTTCAAGGGACTTACTGAAACACTTCGAGATATCCGTACCTCGACATATCAGAGTTGAGAGAGTGAGGAAAATAATACATTGAGCAACCACATTTAAAAACAAATGAATATGTAATTTGACTCCTGAAGTTAAGAAATATATATAAAATAATGTGGAAAAGAGTAGAAATTGCTCCTCTTTTCCACATTATTTTGTTACCTGTTGTCAAAGTTTCATGTTAAAACAGGGACCAGATTTTCACTTCGAGATAAGCGGTAATTCGAAATAAGCGAGTTCGAGATAACGAGGTTCGACTGTAAATAAATAATAATAATAATAATAGTAATAATAATAATAGTAATAATAAATAATAATAATAAGATGAAATAAGTAAATAAATAAATATGTATACTAAGTGTATCAATTCCTCCTTAAGGAAAGAGTTGCTCATGCTTGAATTCATTTACAAAGGAAGGAGAGTGTTTTCAATTAGAATGAGCTGCGCTTGTTGACATATAAAACGAGGCTTAAACTTTCAGCTTTGGGTATCGGTTGAGATGTGTCAATATACCACACAGAAATTTGTCTGTATTTAACAAATAGAAATTCGTCTATATTTAACATTTAGCATTAACTTTAGTCAAATACAGTAGGCAAAACATTGATTTGTTATTTTTCCCAGAAAATAGGCTTTGACTTTTCATGCAAATTGTTTTCAAAAGGAGATAATTTGCATGAAAAGTCAAAGCGTGTTTTCTGATTAAAAAAAAAAATACAAAAATAGGCACACAATGCAGCCTGCTGAAAATTCTGTTTGTTTGTTTGTTTGAGGCTTTACGGCCCAGTCAACCCTATGGGGTCATGCCGAGCGCGGTCAGATTACCTAACCACACGTTTACTGGGCAGGTTTAGTCCTCTAAGCGGTTAACCAGTATTGTTCACAGTCTTTCGCCAGAAACTGATAACTGCCCTGCTTGAATCAGCGGAATGGAGAGAATGCCCGTAGAAAATATTTCATGCTTTACACAGCATGCTAAATGTTAAGAAACTCCTTCGTAAAAACTGGTTAAATAATAATACACTACTCAATCATACAAATATATAATTATATATGTGTATTTTGTATAAAGAATATATTACATGCATCTGTCTCCTACGGTAATTTGTACGCTGTATCAACGTACAATTAAAATCACTTTGCGGTCTACAGAGTGTCATTACGAAAACACGCCTATTCAAATATATTGGAAATTTCACCACGAAAAACTGAAAGTTTTCAGATAAAAATTCTGATATTTTTTTTTTTTATATTTCTGCTCAAAAACATAGATTGCGGGTGCTCGTTAGAACCGCCTCGACGAGGCGGTTCTAACGAGTACCCCGCAATCTATGTTTTTTAGCAGAAATAAGAAAATAATGTATACCCCTTTAAACCCCAGTTTTACTATATCATTACGGAAACGGCTCCGTGTAAAATCTACCCCGAATTTGCACCATACATATAGGGAAAAGGGTGCATATCAGGGGTACGAGTTAGCGAAGTAATAGTGCGCTTTATCACATACAATGTAAGCGTGGGAAATTGACATTCGGTCCCGAAATAAGTATGTTTTTATTTTTAATGATGAAATTGACCTTTAGATAATATAAATATACATTAGAAAATACGTTTTAAATGCCCAAATCCTCGTGTTTGTTTCTTTTAAATTACTCCGCCAGTCCGGCGATCTCCGTAACTCTCCGACTGTCTCCGAGTGCGCACTGCTATTTGGACAATTCATTACAAAAAATACCCATTACATTTTCGTTTGTTAACCAAATTGAAAACATATTTTTGTAAAAACAAATTCAATATTTTATAAAACGTCGGTAAACCCACTCTAACTACGCAAAGTTTCTTAGTTCAGCGCCCTTACTCGTTTTACTGACACTGAGCTGACTAGTTCTGACTTTAGCTCTACTTTCTTCATGCCAAATGAAAGAACAGCTAGTACCATTTTTAAAGTCTTCGGTATGACTTGGCCGGGAATCGAACCCTGAGGATTAACTATGTGGTATAGCCATAACTAAAACAAACAAATGCTGACTGGCTGGAGAGAGAGCGAGAGAGAGGTAGGCATACACCTGAAACAATTGTATGAGGCTAGAGAGAGAGAGAGAGAGAGAGAGAGAGAGAGAGAGAGAGAGAGAGAGAGAGATTCTGCAACAAGAGCAAATGAACTTCTTGTTCAGACAATCCCAAATTAGATCCGGTGCAATACCCTAAGAAGAGATGTTCCATTATCGGCACAATATTCTTAACATCACTAACAAGCTGACTGGAACGAAGAAGAAGATCGCGGAAAATAAACCACACAAAATGTAAGTTTACTGATTATCGTCGTTTTTAAGTGTTTACGCTTAACTTTTATGTTTGGCAGCATTTTTGTCTTTAAGTCAATTACAGTAACATCTCTTATTAATACGGTCTTATTCATTTATAGAAAATCAGAAACGAATCGCCTTCTGACACCCTTACTCGTCATACACCAGTTATCGGACAAGCCACAGATTGCATGCATATCATATTGTCATCATAGAACAGAAGCTGTTATTCTGTAGCTTATGAATTGAATTAACAGGGCCAGTTATATAAATTCTGTAGAATACCAATCTGATAAAAATTTGGTCTTGCAAAAAAAATTAAATAAAATTTCAAGTAAGAGACTTTTCCACCAAGTATCAAAATATCTGCAAAAGCTGGATATTTGGCATATGCATGTGCAATTTAACTATATTCGGTAAAAAAAAATGCACATGTTGATGAAATGGAAATACCTGACGCCAAGATATTCTAAAAGACGGTATGGGTACCCAGCATGCAAAGTTAGGTCTCGAAATGTTACCTGGCTTCTATATACATTTAAATCATTTGTCGAACCATTGCCAGGCAGACTGAAACACTTGCACAAAATCTGGCCTGGTAGCAGAGTAATAGTGCTGCCCTCTTATGCTAGAAATAATTTACTTAGTGATCATCAGCTGATTGGGCTGGCCCCTGTAGCCTAGAGGATAAACGATCTGACTCTTAATCCACGAGGTTTCTCACTGCTGTGGTTCAAGCCTCGCTCGGGTCACATGGGAAAGCCAAGTTCTGCTTACTGATGGCCAGGTGGTTTTCCGTCTGTTCTCCTTTTTTTCGCCCACCTCTGATGTACGATCAGATCAATATAAGTGAAATGTTCTTGGAAGGGCTGTAAAACCCAAATAAAAAAAAATCAGTGGATTGGATCCGGCTGAACAGTGCAGTCAGTAGTGCATTAGACTGCAGGTCTCTAGGGCCACAAGTTTGAATCCTAGCTTGGCAGCATACCTTTTCTAAAGATTAATCACAAAATTATTTCTATCTTTCTCAGGGGTCTGCTAATTCGAGGAGGGCAATTGTCAGTTGAGCGCTCCTGACTTAAGATAATGAGGTTTAAATCCCTCAAGGTCAATATTTATTTCATGAGTGTATAGGCCGGCCTCGGTGGCTCAATTGGATGCCCGTCCAACTGGTGATCGGTAGGTTGCGGGTTTGACCCCCTCCGGGTTGGCAACATTCTTTCGTGGAGATTTGAACATGAAATATTTTCTACGGTCATTCTCTCCCTTCTGATGATTCAGGAAGGTCAGTTGTCAGTTTCTAGCGAAATAATGTGCACACTACTGGTTAACCGCTTAGAAGACTTAGCAAGTTAGCCTGCCCAGTAAAAGTGTGGTCAGGTAAACTGACCGTGCTGATTATGACCCCATTGGATTGACTGGGCCATTGAAACTTCAAGCATTTGAGCATGACCCTTTCATATGTTATACTTTATTGTTCGTATTTTGTCAGACTGGTCTGAGCAAACAGTGTAGACCCAGATGAGATGCCGCAAATGCTGCATCTCATCAGGATCTACAAATTGTTGCCATTCACCCAGCAATTTTAGACGCAACAGTGGATAGTAACTTGAACTTGTTCAAATTTTAGATAAAGTATGTACATGGTAAGGAGCTGAGGTGTCTGAATACTAAGGGTAAATACGGTAAAGTAACAAACACAGAAGTCAAACCATCAATAATTAGCAACCCTCTTTAATCATTTTTGTAGAATTTATCAATCATTTAATAGATTATCTGATTAATTGAGCCAGCCTTAACTAAGAGTGACGTCAAAATATATGTAGGTCAATTTGACCTGTGTTTCATGGTCCAGTGAGTTTGCTTTATATCTTGAGGACTATTTGATAGAGAAATGTCATAACTTGGAATTATTAGTTCCATGTGTCACGATGAGTGACCTCAAAATATATGTAGGTCAATGTGACCTATAATTCATGGACCAGTGATTATGCCTGATAATCGAAGACTATTTGACAGAGAAATGTCATACCTTAGATATTACTTCCATGTGACACGAAGAGTTTCCTTAATATATATGTAGGTCATTGTGACCCATATTTCATGCTCCAGTGATTATGCCTTATATCTCGATGAGCCAGCCTCGGTGACTCAGTTGGATGCGCATCCGACTGGTGGTCAGGAGGTTGCGGGTTCGACCCCCTTGGCCGGCAAGATTCTTTCTTGGAGATTCATCATGGAGTATTTTCTAGGGCCGCAAGTTTGAATCCTAGCTTGGCAGCATACCTTTTCCAGAGATTGATCACGAAATTATTTCTTTTAGTAAAATGGGGTTTAAGGGGGTCAAAATTATATAGGTATGTTTTCGTGATGTTTACCTGAAATTTTTCAGTTTTTAGAGGTGAAATTTTCTATATATTTGAATAGGCGTGTTTTCGTATTGACTTTTGGTCTTGCTCACCGGACTTTTAGGTTGAGATAGCTGTTGACTCTAACGCTAAAGACGAATGGATGCTCTTGGTAGATTTTCTATGATTTCTTTCAAGGGAGACAACTTTTATAACCTTCTTGCTGCTTTACTGCGCGTAAATGCCTTCTCATTACGAAAACACGCCTATTCAAATATATATGGAACTTTTCATCACCAAAAAATGAAACTTTTATGATAAAAAATTCTGATATTTTCAAAACATAGATTGTGGGTACTCGTTAGAACCGCCTCAGCGAGGCGGTTCTAACGAGTACCCACAACCTATGTTTTTGAGCAGAAATAAGAAAAAATAATGTATACCCCTATAAACCCCAGTTTTACTATATAAAAATGGGGTTTAATGGGGTAAAAATTATATAGGTATGTTTTCGTGATGTGAAAAGAGATCTATTCCCTTTTGGGAGCAAATGCTTTCCTTTTAATCCAGACCCATTTCCAAAAGGGAAGCAAATCCATTTTGATAGAGGTGCCTCTCCTGTAAGTGTATCAATGCCCCTTTAATATCAGTTCCTGTTTTACTTTCATTCAAATCCTATAATAGCGCCTGTTACAATTTATTTTACAAATCAACTGATTTATCTTGGGCTTTGTTAAATGCCTATTACAGACCGATCAACTATACAAATACTTCAGGGACTAAAGTTTCACTAAATGAACCAAGGTCTGTTTCTGAAAACTACAGATATGATCAGAAATTTTCTGTACAATACTTTATTGCAACAATATTACTCCAGTGTCTCTGGAGACTGAAGACAGACAGGAAACAAACTTAGCTATTATCTACTGTCAATGACTCCGACAGTTTGTGGTGCGAAGCATGATGATATTTTGGATTAGAATAGTTACAGAATTACTCAAAATTGCATTTGTTGGATTAAAATACGCGCAATCAACATATTTTGACTCGTTATGAGTAATCAGCGCACTTAGATATATGAAAAAAATAATAGATAATCGGAATGCACGAAATTTCGGGGTTATCTTGGCCGAAGCTTACAGCATGTGAAATTCCAGGAAATGCCACAATTACGAAGCACAGCCTTCCCATTATGAAAACAAGCCTATTTAAATATACTAAAATTTTTACCACCAGAAAAACTGAAAGTTTTCAGAAAAAAAAATCTGATAGTTTCATAATACTGCTCAAAACATAGATTGTGGGTACTCGTTAGAACCGCCTCGGCGAGGCGGTTTAAACGAGTACCCACGACTATGTTTTTGAGCAGAAATAAGAAAAATAATGTTTACCCCTGTAAACCCCAGTTTTACTACATAAAAGTGGGATTTAAGGGGGTCAAAATTATATAGGTATGTTTTCGTGATGTCGAGGCACCAAAAGAAGTAGAGAAGAGGAAAAAAAAACAATGACAAAACAAACGCCATATATGAAACCACAAATGCCCAAACAAAAAAGAACAACAACAGAGGAACTGCCTTGGAGAACTACTTGGGGAGGGGGTACTCAAACTAATTTTACTATGACTTATTTCTATTGGCACGACGTAGCTATTAAGACTATAAGTGAAGTGTGAAACCAAAGTATTCAGAAACAGCCACCCTCTAGATCGGCAGACATGTCTGGATGTGCGTTGTTTGCATCTGAAAATATGTTGGACATTATGCAAATGGTGCAATGAAATGTCAAATCCAGTTTTCAGGAAAAGATAAGATGAAAATCATAAATTTGTCGCCTGCTGAATTGGCCCATACAGTAGAAAAGATATAACATTTTCTGATTCATAAATCTTCCCTCAAGCCCCATAATTTGCTAATACAAAGAACAGTTGCTATTAAATCATATGCTGCGAACCCAAAAAACGCCTAAGATCCCCAGAAAGGGACATTGACAAACAGTGCAGATCGATCAGGGACTACACTGTATACTTTATCTACGAGAATTTCTAAAACTATGGCAGTACTAAGAGCTGACTAGACACGCATCTACTGAAAACGGACCTGTCCAAAAAGTTTAAGTAAAAGAGTCCATTAGCCACAAATGGGTTAATATAAGTAAACTGTTGGACTTTAATTTGGTAATTTGTTCTGGAATACGCTACTCCTACAAATAATCATGAATTTTCTAAATACAGACGCATAATTTACAAACAGATTCTAAGAGGAATGACCCTTCAGAGCAATAAAACATACACAGAAATGCAAATAGCAAAAGTGTTCAGGTTTTCTAGGCCAGAGTAGGAATAATCCCTTAGAGCCATAAAACACACATACACAGAAATTGAAATAGAAGAAGTGGTCAAGTTGTTTTGGGCCAGGGTAGGAATGTCCCTTCGAACACATACACAGAAATCGAAACAAGAGAAGTGTTCAAGTTTTCTGGACCAGAGTAAATAGTTTCGACAAATTTGGCCTCATCAGTTACCCTCATTTAAAACAAATCCTGTAATCAGCGCAATGATCACACGGGACCAGACAATATACGACACCATAATAAAAAATATCAAAAAATAAATAGACTGGATACACACAACAGGTTTTTTGCTAGTTCCGCAACAGGAGAAAGAGGCAAAAGTTTTGACTTCCTGTTTACTGCACATAAAATTGAAGGGATTCCATCTATAAGGAAAGAATTTGCTCCCTCTGGGAGCAAATTCTTTACTTATAGTATAGAAAACGCTTTTCAAAAGAGATTACAGAAAGCGAATAAAGCAACACTGACAGATAAAACAACGTCTTCTGTAAGGGTGCATCAACTACATTTAAATGAAAATTAAAACGTTATAACATCTATTCTTCTGTAACAGCATAAAGCAGATTTTACAGTGGTCGTTTAGTCGTCTTGATTCCACCACGAGCCAGTCCATGCAGAATAGGGAAATCTCACCCGAGGGATAGGAATTTCAACCAGGGACGAGGATTTCCTACCTCTCGTGTGAGATTTCCCTATCCTGCATGGACACTCATGATGGATTCTTATATTCTCAAGACATGATTGAACGAACTTTTCAATATTTTTATAGTCATAACAGGAGGTTGTCTGGAAGTGACAGGGAGCCCAATTCTTATTTTTGTGGTGCCACTCAGATAATCGTGTCTCAGACAATTGCAGCGGTATTGCAGCCAGTCACGTCATGAACTTAGAACAAAAGTGCAGATCATATTCTAACCCAACCTAGCGTTCCACAAAATATATATTGGCAAACCGTGCAGAACCAGGTCAGACGACGCAGGTTCTACGTTGTTTGCATCAAATATAAGAATTTCTATAAAATATGGTAATAATGAAAAGAAACCAGACACCCAGTTCAATTGGAAATAAAGCGGTCCAAATAGTTAAGGTGGAAGAGTCGGTTTTCTCCAGCTCTGATATTCAATTTGTAGACGAGCCCTATCTGTGTTTCATTATTGTTTTGGGAAGTTAATTGATATGTTTTATACTGTTCCCCTGATTAGGGAGATCCTACGCGGGCCAAACATTTATTTGTTGCATCAGAAGTATGAAGAAGGGTTTGGCGCTTAAGGACATGTAAAAGAAAATACCCTGGAAGCCACAAACACGAAGAAATACTTTCTAAAGGCATCGAAAGAAGAAAAAGGAGGAAAAAACAATGACAAGACACGTCAGTCTACATGCAAGGTCGCTCTGCAAAGTATAACCGCAGTGGAATAGTCAGCAAACACAATATTGGGAACTTAAACTAGTTTTAGTCGATCAAAACCTCAACCTTAATTCTGATGCAGCTTTAAGTTATAAATGAGCCAGCGCACGACAAATTGAAAGGAAGGCAATGAGCAATTACAATTACAATCGATACAATTACATAACGCCTTCCGACCAAGATACCAAAAGGAAAGACGGACACACTTAAAGCAACGGCACAACAGTAAAAAACACTACAAAGAGAAGGCCAAAATGTTTTTTTCCCAAAGTTGGCCAAAGTTGGCCAAACAGCTATCCAAAATAAAACTTTCACCAGGACAAACATGCAAAGACATACAATGACAGAAATAGTAAACCACAGTAGAAGCACCGCTTTGGAACCGTCAGTAAAGTTTTCCTAGAGGGGAGCGGGAGAGGTGGGAAGGAAGAGTGGGGGGAGGGGGGGGATTAAAGCAATTTTACGTGGCCACAACTCTCGCCCTTAGTTCTGCCGCGGTATACACAAGACATTTGTTCAGTCCGCGTGAAGAGTTTCTAACTCGTCAATGAAACCTACAATAAGACTTGTGCGACTGGCAAAAACTCAGATCAGCCTGCATATCCGCGCAGTCTGATCAGAGTCTTCACTGATTGTATGTGTCTTCTACAGCCTCAGGGCTACCTAAAAAGGTATAATGGAGAACCTTTGCCAAACTGAGTGGATGTGCAGGCTGATCCGAGTCTTTGCTGGTCACACATGTCTTACTGTAGGTTTGGTCGTGCGCTGGCTCAAATATGCGTTTGTTTTGAATAGGGTTCTCTACCTAATCAGTGAAACATCAGAGTAAAACATGTAAAACTGTGATGAAAGAAAGTAGAGAGCTCAACTGCGAGTTGAAGCCAGAACAAAAGAAAACCACAGATTGGACCACAATGGGCCCGACCAAAGGCAGCAATACTCAGGCGCCAATCAGGTTTTAACCCAATAAAGACTGAATAAACTCTCCCAAACTATATATTGGAAGAGTCCATTTTCGATTTTAGGTATTACAGGCTATATGATGTAGAGCCCCAAGAAAAAATATTTTGATATCTTATAAAAAAATGATATTTGGGGATATTTTAGGGACATTTTCTTTATTTAACTGGGAAATATATGTTGTAAGTTCTCATTAGAATCGCTTCATAAAGGCGAATCTGATGAATACATTCAACATAACATTACATTATAGAAGATCGAAACGACATCCATAATATTATGAGAATACGCCTATTCAAATAATTTGAAAATTTCACCACCAAAAAGTGAAAGTTTTCAGATAAAAATTCTGAAATTTTTCATATTTCTGCTCAAAGCATAGATTGTGGGTACTTATTAGAACCGCCTCGCCGAGGCGGTTCTAACGAATATCCACAATCTCTGTTATCTAACAGAAATAGGAAATAATGTATACCCCTATAAACCCCAGTTTTACTATATAAAAGTGGGGTTTAAGGGGGTCAAAATTGTATAAGTATGTTTTCGTGATGTTATCCCAGTTTGCCTCCTGACCTGGGACTATGATTAATCCTTAGTGGCTCGAATTGAACAAATTTCTCAAAGCTGTTCGAGCCACTGAAGGTCGACTGTACTTGTTTTCGATGATGAATTTGTCCTTTTAAATTATGATTCAGAAATGCCCGGAACAATATTTTCGAAACTATTTCAGAGTAATTTGAATACAGCCAGGCAAGTAGCAGACACTGGTAAAGCGCTTGATTGTATTGACTGCGAGATTTAAGCAGGCAAATCAGAGGAGCGTTAAGAAGTATTGGATGATAATTCTGAGATGATTTTTTCACCAAAAAAAAAAATTGCATATAATGTGAGTACTCATTAGAAGGGTCTGGGCGAGGCGGTTCTAATAAGTACCACAATATATATTTTTTTTATGTAGAAATCAGACAAAAATATTCCAGAATTATCATCCAATACTTCTAAATAAGAACTATTCTGCAAATGTATAAATAATTCATGATTTACTTAAATGGGACAATTTCTCTTTTAAATCTAGAAATGTCATTTAGTACCCGCTGGTTTACGAGCTCTGATACACTGAAGGACAAATTCAAGTAGACAATTATCGAATCAACCGGTATGATCAGAATTTCAAGCCATTACGAAAACAAGCCTATTCAAATATACTGAAAATTTTACCACCAAACAATGAAAATTTTCAGATAAAAATTTTGATATTTTTTCATATTTCTGCTCAAAACATAGGTTATGGGTACTCGTTAGAACCGCCTTGACGAGGCGTTTCTAATGAGTACACACAATCTATGTTTTTGAGCAGAAATAAGAAAAAATAATCTATACCCCTGTAAACACCCGAAACTGAAAGTTTTCAGATAAAAATTCTAATATTTTTTATATTTCTGCTCAAAGCATAGGTTGTGGGTACTCATTAGAACCGCCTCGCCGAGGCGGTTCTAACGAATACCAACAATCTCTGTTATCTAACAGAAATAAGAAATAATGTTTACCTCTATAAACCCCAGTTTTACTATATAAATGTAGGGTTTAAGGGGGGTCAAAATTATATAGGCATGTTTTCGTGATGATATGCCAAAACGGGGGTTGGGGGAGGGGGCGGGGGTTTAATAGACTCTCTGAGAAAGATAAAAATAACCTATTACAGTATATACATGTGCCATAGCTACCCTAAATCTGGGGTCACCTTAACATTTTACTATTGTTATCCCAAATTTTGAACATTATATTTTTACTATCTGTTGATACTTCTAAAGACTACTGGTTGAGTTGTAAATAGTACGTACATCTCTTATATACAATGCGTTTTATACGTGTATACACCTGAAGAAAAGATTTAGCACCCCACGAAAGTTAACTGAACTTTTGAAAGCCATCTCATTCTTTAAAACTGGTCAATTGGAGATTAAAAAGTACCATTTACATGCACCATACAAGTAAACATTTGTCAAAATAAAAACAACAAGATGGAACTCTCACGTATTAATATAGGTATTACGCAAAAATTAAGGGCCACTTTAAAATCCAAATATGAACGTTTTTAAAAGTATTGGCCTATAACATTCGTTTAGAACCGTGAATAGTTCATTGTAAAATATTTTTATTGTCTATAGACAGCGCGACGAATGCCTGGTCTCTTATAATACAGCATTCTTGTTAATTCCAATATTCATAACAAATATGCACACACAGCTTACTTGCTGGATTGAGCTTTTACAGGATGGTTAATTTCTTTTTCCAGGTCTAATACATTGTATTACATAATCTAAGTGTATTCTTCTATTCTCATCCTACATAAATCTATAGCGGGCCGTTGTCGGCCCGTCAGGTCCCCTGACGGGCCGATAACGGCCCGCTATAGATTTATAAAGAATGCGAGCTGGGCTTGAATTTGGATACGACCACTATGGCAAATCAGAATCCCACTAAAATCAAAACCTGAATGACTGAGTTTACGTGTAGCGCCTGGTAAGACAACTCATTGGAAGTTGTCTCATCTGGAGCTACAATGTTTGTATAGGTATCTAAATGTATTTTGATATGCAGGTTTGAAAGTGCCGAGTGTTCTGTTCCTCATGAATATGTACTAAGAGACGGAAGAATAAAAATGCTTCTCTAACATATGGGCCGTGTCAAGTGCAAAAGTGCCGTCGAGCATGCGCAACATGCGCAGATTCAGATCAACCTGCGCATGCGTAAAGTATCATTCGGGCGACCTTTGCTCTCTTTAAATACATTTCGTAGTACCTAATGATTCTGTTAGCGGACAGTGTAGGCTCTGATCAGACTGCGCGGATGCGGTTCGCATATGCCCGAAGACTCGTTTTCACGTGGTGCGGCCCACATAGTCTTTACGAAGGGGCTGGGTTGTTTAAAGTAAGCAGTAATTTGTACAAAATATTTTGGAAACATGAAATGCACATACGCACTCATAACATATTTCACGATAACATCTGTTTTTCCAAGTCTTCAAACATTAAAATGAGTTTTTCATCCGAGGCTGTCATCTTTCAGCCTTTTTCTTGATCATTGTGGCAGCTTCTTTCGTCAGGTGAATATCTCACTAATGTTTGAAGACTTGCAGTTTTCCATGCAATGTGTATTTGTATAGTTAGTACTTCGAACTTCCACATTTTGCGCGTAGAAATATATTTATGCAATATCTATCACATATTGCGTGAACTTGTCTATGTATAAACGTCTTCAGCCAGACGGCGAAGACTCAGATCGGACTGTGCGCATCCGCATGTTGATACGAGTCTTCGCTGGTCAAACATGCAGCTTGAAATGACAATAAATATGATTAGGGCACAGCATTCCTACAGGAAAAGCTGTGCCTCGAATGATATTGTATTGTCATTTCAAGTTCGATTATTTATCATCACTACGAGTGACTGCAAAGATGCTGAGTAAATGTGCTGAGTAAATGTGAAAGTACACACACATCCACACACACACACACACACACACACACACACACACACACACACACACACGCACGTACGCACACACGCACGAGTGACTGCAAAGATGCTGAGTAAATGTGCTGAGTAAATGTGAAAGTACACACACACACTCACATACACACACACGCACGTACGCACACACGCACGCGCGCGCACACACACAGAGGGAGAGAGAGAAAGAGAGAAATAGAGAAACAAGAGGGATGGGAGAGAGAGAGAGAGAGAGAGAGAGAGAGAGAGAGAGAGAGAGAGAGAGAGAGAGTGGATGAGTTGCAAAAAGTACAGAACCATAACGTGGCGTCTTTTCTTGGTCTACACTGTTTGCTGAGGCCTGCATGTCCTTGTCTATGGGGTAAATATGGTAGACAACTCCTCAGAAAACATAACGAAATCACGCCTATTCAAGTATATTGAAAAATATCGCCAACAAAAACTGGAAGTTTTCAGATAAAAATTCTGATATTTCTCATATTTCTGCTCTAAACATAGACTGTGGGTACTCGTTAGAACCGTTAGAACGAGTACATACAATCTATGTTTTTTGAGCAGAACTATGAAAAATAATATATAGTCAAACCTATGTTAAGCAAGCACCTATGGGAACGCCAATAACTGGTTGCTTAAGACAGATACTTGCTTAATACAGGTAGATATCCACTTCTTTGCTTTAATGGTATCTGAAATAGTGGCCTTTAAAGGCATGTGATTGCTTAATACAGGTGGCCTTTAGGACAGGTTTGACTGTAGCCCTGTAAACCCCAATTTTGCTATATAAAAGTGGGGTTTAAGGTGGTCATAATTATAAAGGTATGTTTTCGTGATGAGCAAAGATTTGTACCTATTTCAATATTTCAATCGACGATCATTTTGGATTTTGTCCTGCAACTTCGTATTCAAACGGCTTATTAATTTATTTACCCTAAGTATTCGAACACTTCAATTTCTTACCATATCCTAAAATTTGAAGAAAAAAAAATCCATTTCACGTTCTACTGGTGCGTCTTAGAATTGTTGGACGAGTGGCAAACAGTGAAAACACTTATCAGACACCCACATCTGGGTTTACACCGTTTCTTCAGGTCTTTTGCTTCGAATTATTAACTCATTTACTCCAATACACCAAATATATCTTATTCGATCATTGAAATTCTATTCTATGCTATTTTGTTATATTCTATTCTATTTATTATTTTCCTCTTACTTTCTAGACTGCTCATTTACTATCGTAAAGATTGTCGTTGTACGAGGTCATTTGAAGACGTCTAGTTACTTTCATTCGAAGGTTTTGATTATCTATTTAAAGGGACCTTGTACAGGGACGGTTTTAATATCTTCTGTTGTGCAAGAATTCGAGATTGGTTACATGCCATTTGAGAATTTATAATATGAAAACTAAAGGTCAGGCAAACAGGTAATTAAGTGGTATATCCTATCTTGTCAGCAGACAAAGCATTATTAATTCTTCTGATTAAAAGTATTCTCTTTCAAATATTATTAGGCCTTTTTTAGTCTTGTTCTATTTATTTATTATTATTATTATTTTTAATATCATAGAATTCCCGGGTAAACCCCAATATAGGCGACTCGTGTGGATACATGCCTTATAAAGGTTTTGCAATATTCCTCTATTATTCCTCATCTTTCTATCGCATTAATAAGTTTTACGTTACAGGAGGTATACATTTAGAGCGTAGTATCTTCTAAAATCGACAATCGTCTTGCTGTTTTTCAGCGACCACCATGTTTTGCATATCTTTCCACGTAGGGTGTGTTGGCCGGTTAGAATTAAAAAAACACGGCATACAAAAGAAGCATTAGTTGCCTGCATATGCTTGAAATGCACATTTTGTATCACGATGCATTTATATTATAAAATTACGTAATCTTTCATTGACCTGCTAAAAGAACGATACACATATTCCTTTCCTTTTGGTCTTAATATCCATTGAATGACGAGAGAGCTTATTGTATTGACTAAAGTTACCTAACCTTGTATAGCCCTGCTCATCACGAAAACATGCCTATATAATTTTGAACCCCTTAAACCCCATTTTTATACAGCAAAACTGGGGTTTACAGGGGTATACATTATTTTTCTTATTTCTGCTCAAAACATAGATTGTGGGTACCCGTTAGAACCGCGAAGCGATTCTAACGGGTACCCACAATCTATGTTTTGAGAGAAATATGAAAAATATCAGATTTTTTTTTATTTGAAAATCTTCATTTTTGGTGGTAACATTTTCAGTATATTTGAATAGGCATGTTTTCCTAATGTGAAAGAGCGATGCACACATTTCTTTCCTTTTTGTCTTGATATCCATCGAATGATGAGAGAGCTTATTGTATTGACTGATTTGCCTAACAAAATTAACCAACTCAATGGGATATTCAACTTTCTAATGAGACTTTAATGACCGACTTAATTTCGTCATCTTGAATAATTTATTATGCACCATAGGTTTACTATTTTAGAGAAAAACGCTCGAACAATGCCTTGAATTTGGCTTAAGAACCAAATGCGTTACTGACAAAATATGTTCGCAAATCCGCTGAAGTAGTTCCGTTGGCTGGAAATGATTTTAGTTTAATACATGATATAAATGGGCCGCGCCATGCAAAAACGTATCTTCGGATCTATGCGGACAGCGAGATCCGGATCGGCCTGCGCATCCGCACAGTCTGATCAGGGCCTTCACTGTTCGCCAACAAAATCCTTGTATGAATGGAGAGCAAAGGCCGGATGATCTGAAACTATGCAGTTCGAAGGCACTTATCACGAAAACATACCTATATAATACTGACCCCCTTAAACCCCACTTTTATATACATGTAGTAAAACTGGGGTTTACAGGGAGTATACATTATTTTTCTTATTTCTGCTCAAAAACATAGATTGTGGGTACTCGTTAGAACCGCCTTGTCGAGGAGGTTCTAACGAGTACCCACAATCTATGTTTTGAGCAGAAATGTGGAAAATATCCGAATTTTTATCTGAAAATTTTCATTTTTTGGTGGTAAAATTTTCAGGATATTTGAATAGGCGTGTTTTCGCTTTGATGTCTCCAAAATAATATTAAAGATGGCCTGTACAAAAAAGTAATAAAAAAAAAAAAAAAGAAAAAATAAGGCGCGTTCGACATTTATGCAAAACGCAAACCTATGTATCAGTCATAAATGACGATTTCATTTTAGTCATTTTAGTTACCTATTACAGTGAAACATCCCTGCAACCTGCTTAGGACGGCTAAAATACTGGCTGTTGTTGTAATGAGATGTTATTTGTTGAGAGGTTAAATAATCATTTTAGCAAGTTACCATATATACCGTATGTTTTCAGACAGACATGCCTGAGCAAACAGTGCAGACCCAGATGAGAGGCCGCAGAACGCTGCGTCTCATCAGGGTCTACACTGTTTGCCACTCATCCAGCATTTTTCAGACACAACATCCGGTAGTAAATTGTACTGGTTCAAATTTTAGAACAAGTATGGTAAGGAGTTGAGGTGTCCGAATATTTAAGGCAAATACGGTAACATTACTTTTGGGAACCAGGAAAAGGACTGCTGTAGGAAGGTGCCTGTTGTTGAGAAATGGTCGTTTATGGAGGTTCTAATGTCTAATACACACACTTTACGGTACTTATTGTACGAGTAATTACGTACCTTGGATACATGTATGTGGCGTTTGTTTAACCCTAAAATTTACACAAATACAAATATATGCAAACAATGGATACCGTGATTCCGCGGCTCCTGCTTTAAAGCTACACTGATTAAGCATACATGTGTGTACAAATATTAAGTGTAAATACGGTTTCCATAGCTTCATGAGACTTTTGATTAAAGCTTGGGTGCTGTAATTCCAAACAGTACCGGTTTTAGATTATTTTGGAATTAGGTAGGATGTTATGAGCTTATAAATAAATCATATTTTTATGATATCTCATAACATTACGATACCGTGTACTGTATAAGAGACGCAATGTCAGAATCGTACTATAAGACATGTGTGCCCAACGAAGACACTGCATCACTGGCTGTCAAAAATGTGCCCAATAAAGATTCTGACTAGACTGCGCATGCGTCCGTAGGTACGTTTCTGACGTTGCACCTCTTTTACCTGCAGATTATTCCATGATCATTACGAAAACACGCCTCTTCATATATTTTGAAAATTTCACCACTAAATGAAAATTTTCAGACAAAAACTTCTGATTTTTTTTTTTTCATATTTCTGCTCAAAACATAGATTGTGGGTACTCGTTAGAACCGCCTCGGCGAGGCGGTTCTAACGAGTACCACAATCTATGTTTTTGAGCAGAAATAAGAAAAATAATGTATACCCCTGTTATTTCCAGTTTTACTGTATAAAAGTGGGGTTTAAGGAGTCAAAATTGTATAGGTTTGTTTTCGTGATGTGAAGCAAATTTGGTTTGCTGTCTGGAGAACCCAAATATGACGAATGAAGGTACAGCAAAAGAAAATATAAGTAAAACAGGGTTCTGATCAGTTAACATATCTGCGCAGTCATATCAAGACATCTGCTGGTAATTACATATATTTCGCACCTCTGTATAATGTGGACTATTTGCAATCATATACGCCCGTACTTTGCATAAACTAATGGTTACAGCGCACTAAATGAAGCATCACTTTCGGTAACAGAATTACGGTATTATATTTTTACTTGTTCTTTTACCTGTGGTGAATTTAAACTCTTTCTAAGATTATAATTTATATTGCAATTGATCTACTTATCCTGAAAGATTTTTCAATTTAGTGATATTTCTGATATTCATGCATAAAAGTAGTTGCGGTCATGGTACCAAAGCCGTAATCCAAAATCATAAATCCATAAACGAATGACGAATCAGAATGTTCAGACCAACAGACATGGACCCCAGAACAAAGGGTATAATCAGGCGTCCGCGGATAGTAAGCATTACTTGGTAAGCAAGCTTCGCCCACCATGCCCATGGGCCTGAACGAAGGAAATATCGGTAGAAGCGTATGTCCGGGATTTGGGAAGTCTACTTATGGCGCGTCACTGCCAAAAACATCAGAAACAATTCTGGAAACTGCCACGTTGTAGGGATTGACTAGATCATGATGTCTCCCATAGAACTTCTTAAGTGTTGCTACCAGTTTGGTTTTTTGATACCCCTGGCTCAACAACTTTTGAGTGAACACTTTCCTACGCTCCATGAAGTCCTGATAATTTGAACAGGTTCTGGCATAACGGATTAACTGTGAAACGTAAACGCCGTATGCTGGTGCAGAAGGGATATTACTGCTCAGGAAAGGAAAGTTAACGATTGGAAAATTGAAGTCATCCCGTTTGTCGTAAAGCCTAGTAGTAAGCTTTCCATTGTCGATGTAGAGATAACAATCCAAGTATGAGGAGGAGGCTGAAGTCTCCGTTGTTTCCTTTATTTCAAGTTCACGTGGGTAGACGTAAAAACTATATATCGGGGACCTATCGAAAACGACCGGTGTCAGGTACGAATTTGAAAAGTTAGTCGAAACATTCAATGTCGCGCGATTTTCTTATAATATGCGTGAAATAATTAGTTCAACTAGTAAGGATACAATACTCAACATTCAGTGACATTAGCCTAAAACAGTATGCCCTGTCCAATTGCAAAGTGGAACACCATTTAGAAAATTTACATAAAACCGTTTTAAGATGCCTTTGAAGCTAAGAAGAGTTCAAAGAGTTTACATTTCACTCAGACTCCTCATAAAACAGTTTGCAAGACTGCATCGCTCTCCACCCCCCCCCCCCCCCCCGATATCCCCCCCCCCCCACGTCCCTCACCTCCCCCACCCACACACCACCAGCTTATGCAGACCTCGATTTTCCAAAATACCAGAATGAGTTTAATGGTCCAAGTGAACATGAAAAAAAATTGACTAAGATGAAGTTGAAAGAAAACTTTTTACGCCCTCCAAAAGGCTCGTACACCAATATAAAAAACGAAAGAAAATCGGCGTACAGGAGAAAAACGCACCAATGGTAATGAGTGGAAACGAAGCTCGGTTCACAAATAAGGGTTGTAAGTGTTTCAAATCGACGAAGTAGGCTTTAACGTTTTTCTCTTTTCATAATTATGGAAGTTGGTATTCAAGTAAATGTGGGTAATTTTTTGGAAAAGAGTTGCCAACTCTGCTTGCCGTCTGTACATTTTGTGGCTACTTTATTGTAATCGTCGGTCTTTACCTTTTGGTGTTGGGGGCTTGATGTGGATCTGATTGTATCACTCCCTGAATTCTCTTATTTATTTTAGTGCAGTTTCAGCTAAGGGATTGCCACATTGACAATCAATGCGAAAGATGCCGATTAGTGTGACTGGATACATTTATATATTCATTTAAGTTTGGGAAACAGATTTGCCACCTTTTGGGGAAAGGGTTGATAACTCTGCTTGCCAACTGCTCTTTTTTGTGGCTGTTTGATTGTATTTGTCTGTCTTACCGTTTGAAGTTGAGAACTTGATGTACGAGATCTAATTGTATTAGTTTTTGAGTTCACTGATTTACTTTGGTAGACAGGTCACCATTTATTCACTCTAAAACTGCCACAGGCAATAATAATAGGCTTTTGCAAACAGCATAGATCCAGATGAGACGGCTCAAATGAGCCGTCTCATCTGGATCTGCGCTGTTCGACATTCAGTTTTTTCAACTTTAGATATAAACGTTTTTTTCAAGCGATAGTTTATTAAAATAAAAAAGCAGACGACATTTGTCGTCTGAAATTTGGCACCGAAAGAGTTAAAAGGGAGACGACGTTTGTAGCTTCCTGTTTGCTTTCATGCACGCCAAGTCCATCCTGGAAATGGGTCTACTCTAAAAGAAAACAATTTGCTCCCTCTGGACGAAAATTCTTTCCTTATAGAATGGACCCATTTTCAGAAGAAGACAAACACAATTTTACAAGATTTGTCTCTCCTGGAAAGGTATTAAATATCCTTCACAATACCAACCGAGAACTTGTCAGGATCGATAGATACGTATTTCCGCTCAAAACATAGATTGTGGATACTCGTTAGAACCCCCTTCACGAGGCGGTTCTAACGAGTACCACAATCTATGTTTTTGAGCAGAAATAAGAAAAATAATGTATACCCCTCTAAATCCCAGTTTTCCTATATGAAAGTGGGGTTTGAGCGGGTCAAAATTATATAGGCATGTTTTCGTGATGTAAGGAAGAAACAATGTCAAGACATAACGACACAATTGCAGTAAATGAGCAAACGATGTCAAGACACAACGACATAGTTGCAGTAAAGAAACAAACGATGTCAAGACACAACGACACAGTTGCAGTAAAGAAACAAACGATGTCAAGACACAACGACATAGTTGCAGTAAAGAAACAAACGATGTCAAGACACAACGACATAGTTGCAGTAAAGAAACAAACGATGTCAAGACACAACGACACAGTTGTAGTAAAGAAACAAACGATGTCAAGACACAACGACACAGTTGTAGTAAAGGAACAAATGATTTCAAGACACAAGGATACAGTTGAAGTAAAGGAACAAACGATGTCAAGGCACAACGATACAGTTGCAGTAAAGGAACAAACGATGTCAAGACACAATGGTACAGTTGCAATAAAGGAACAAACGATGTCTAGACACAACGACACAGTTGCAGTAACCGACATACAAACAAAGAAGAAATGCAAACATATCAGTGAAGATACCCAGAAAATGTCACAAAGATGAAGCACAACCTTTCCGAAAAAAACAAGAGAGACGAGGAACAAACAACAAAACATTACATATGAAACCACCGACGTACATACAAAGCAAACCTGCAACAGAGGAACCGCACAGGATCGGTCAGTAGAAAAACTATAGGGAGCTGCGGGGTGCTTAAACCATGTAAGACTGGATAAACTCTTCCACACTATATATTGAAAGAGTCCATTCTCTATTTTAGGTATTTAAGGCTACAAAATATATATTCCAAAAGAAAACGATTGAACTATGAGCAAACGTTGAAGACCCTGATCAGACGCCGCATTCTGCGACGTCTGATCTGGGTCTGCACTGTTTGCAAGTTACCCGTTTAAAAGTCTCTAATCTTCAATAGGTTAAAACAGTGTTACTCGCGCGAACCGCATCCCTATTTCTGACACCGCTCCAAATTACAAATATATGTTTGGTTCGCACAGGGCTCCTCTACCCCAACATTACTCTCCCAAATAAATAATAATAATGAAATGCCGTCTGTTGCAAGTTTGTTTGGACTTATATGGCTAAGTCATCCTTATCCTACCAGCTGCAGAATGCTTCATCAAATTGCAATCAAGTGACAGTTACAAATGAGTTACGCTGTGAGAAAACGTACCTTCTGACATGTACGTCCAACGAAAATAAAAGTAAAACACATTGCCTTTGGAAACAAAGAACACATTACAGATAGAAAATGGAAGCCTCGGTTTAATTGAGACTTTTCATAAGCAGTAATGAAGTTTGCAACACTGCTTATGCCCTCTAGCGTATACATGAGCAGAACTCCATTTTCAAAGATACCACAATGGGCCCAGTGATCCCAAAAGAATTGAAAATATAATCTGCATTATGATGATGTACATGGATCAGCCTTCGCATCAGCACAGTCTAATCAGAATCTTCATTGTCCCCACGAAGAAAGTTTGCAATCTTGGCTATCCAAAATGCGTCCAGTGAAGATTCTCATCAGAATGCACGAATACGCAGACTGATCTGAATCTTCGCTGGGCGCACGTCTCGGAAGGTGCGTTTACTGACGTAGCGGTTCAACTTATATGATGGATCTGCGTTATAAATATTTAAGGCATTATGTCTATTTTGTGCAACTGCAAAATCTATTTAATGGCAACACCTCCGGACGAACCGAATCCAATTTCCGCAGCTTAGCTGACGAAATAAACCGAAACACAGGAAAAGAAACGTAACACTAGCTAAGACATAAATCGTCTGCGTTCACGACAGTCTCATCCGGGCTTCGCCTATTGTACATGTACGACAATATGCACAATGTTCGCATGTCCAAATATTTGTAAGATTAGTGCTGTCCAAATGATGCTAGCAGAAATGTGTTATCCGTGTTTAGATTTCGCTGAAAGCATACGGCACAACTTAGTTTGTGTCCTACATGTGCTGATATTATTGCACTGCATGCTGGGTACCAATTTCGGCACACGACATTTAAAACGTTTTCGTATTTTTCCCAGAAAAAATGGGACTTAACATTTCATGCAAACTGTCTCCTAAGGAGACAATTTGCATGAAATGTTAATGCCCATTTTCTGGGAAAATCAGAATAAATATCATCAATTTTGTCGTCTGCTGAATTTGCTCTTATCGTTAGTTTTAATACAATTTAAGCAGTATACAGACAAAAGCTGTACTCCGCCGTTTTTCTGAAAGCAGACACGAATATTAGTGAATAAGACGAAATTTAGAAAGAAATGTTGTAATGGAGAGCTGATATTTTGATTGCAGATAACACCTATTCTAGACACCGATAATAAGATCAAATTTTGGGGAAAGGATTCACTCTCTCACGCAAACGCATAGCGTCGAAACAAAGCCGATGGAAATGTCATGAAGTTTTCACGATTTTTGGCCAGACAACGTTGACAATGGTGCTGCAGCTTCAGGACAAACAATGCCTACACAATGCCATATCAAGAAATATGCCCCTAAATATTCATGTGATGTGACTATGCCTCCTTTTATGGAGAAGATTTGATAGAGAAGAAAATACTGAGTGTGTTTTTTGTTAGCCAAATTGAGTATAAGAAAATGTCATTCAAGTCACAACAAAGGTATCTACTTTTAGATTTACATCTGCGAGGCGACAAATATTACGGATTAACTGAATTTGACTACCCGCCCTTCCGTTTAGTGCATGCAAACAAAAACAACAACATATGGCTCTAGATCGAGTTGGGGGTTCGCGTAAACAGAAACCTTAGTAGAACTGTAACCGCATTTTACCTATATATCCATATTCAATAACTCGTTATCATACGTTTCTGAAAACGCAAACAAGTCCACTGAACAAAGAGATGTTTTTATCGCACCTGCTTGTAGCAGGGTGCGATATAGGCGTCCGATTTTCCGTCCGTCCGTCCGTCAGTCCGTCCGTCCGTCCGTCCGTCCGTCTGTCAACATTTATGTCGACGTTCGACATTTATGTCAAAGTTAGTATTCTGATCAACTACAAGACTAAACAACCATCAAACCTTGCATGAAACATCTCCCTGACCTCCTGACTTTGCAACATAGGCGTCCGCTTTTCCGTATGTCTGTCCATTCGTCCGTCCGTCTGTCAACATTTATGTCGAAGTTCGACATTTATGTCGAAGTTCGACATTTATGTCAGTGTTAGTATTTTAATCAACTACAAGACTAAACAACCATCAAACCTTGCATGAAACATCTCCCTGACCTCCCGACTTTGCGACATAGGTGCCCACTTTTCCATTCGTCTGTCTGTTCGTCTGTCCGTCTCTTAACAGTTCTGTTATGTCGAAGTTCGACATTTATGTCAAAGTTAGTATTCCAATCAACTACAAGACTAAACAACCATCAAACCTTGTATGAAATATCTCCTTGACCTCTTGACTTTGCGACATAGGTGCCCGCTTTTCCATTCGTCTGTCCGTTCGTCCATCCGTCTGTCTCTTAACAGTTCTGTTATGTCGAAGTTCGACATTTACGTCAAAGTTAGTATTCTAATCAACTACAATTCTACAACAACCATCATACCTTGCATGACACATCTCCCTGACCTCCTGACTTGGCAGATGTGTTGACCCAGTGACCTTGACCTATATTTTGCGCTCCATTGACTTTGACACAATTTACCTTGACGTTGCAGATCTTCTCAACTATAAGGCTTACAACTACCAAACCTTGCATAGTGCTTCTCCTAGATGTACTGACTTGGCAGGTACCTTGATCCGGTGACCTTGACCTATATTTTGCGCTCCAGTGACTTTGACGTATTTTGCGTCGACGTTTGATATCTCCTCAACTATAAGACCTACAACCATCAAACCTTGCAAAGTGCTTCTCCTCAATGTACTGACTTGGCAGATACCTTGACCTGGTGACCTTGACCTATATTTTGGCTGCAGTGACTTTGACATAATTTACGTCAACGTTCCAGATCTCCTCAAGTGTAAGACCTGTAGCCACCAAACCTTGCATAGATCTTCTCCTATATGTACTGACTTGGCAGGTATCTTGACCCGGTGACCTTGACATATATTTCGCGCTCCAGTGCCTTTTACACATTTTACGTCAACGTTCAATATCTCCTCAACTACAAGGCCTACAACCATCAAACCTTGCATAGTGCTTCTCCTCAATGTACGGACTCTGCAGGTACCTTGACTGGGTGACCTTGACCTATATTTCACGCTCCATTGACTTTTACACCTTTTACGTCACCCTTCCATATGTCCTCAACTGTAAGGCCTTCAACCACCAAACCTTATATAGCACTTCTTCTCGATGTACTGACTCAACAGGTACCTTGACCTGGTGACCTTGACCTATATTGTGCACTCCAGTGACTTTGACACATTTTATATTGATGTTCGGTATCTGCTCAAATATAAGACCTACAACCACTAAACCTTGCGTAGTGCTTCACCTCATTGCATTGGCTTGGCAGGTACCTTGACCTGGTGACCTTGACCTATATTTGACACATTTTATGTTGATGTTTGATAACTCTACAACTATAAGGCCTACAACCACTATACCTTGCATTGTGCTTCTCCTTGGTGTACTGAATTAGCAGGTACCTTGACCTGTGACCTTGACCTATATTTCATGCTCCAGTGACTTTTACACATTTTACGTCAACGTTCCATTATCATTCGGCTGTATGATACGAAAAGTCAGTGCTGAAGATATAGCCATTAGAGGGAATGGGACTGGCCTGGAATATATGTGCCCCACTAGGCACTTTGTCTACATTTTTTTCAACCCAGTTTTCCAAGTAAGCACTGCTAAGAGTGAAATAAACTTATTTAATAACCACATTCTGATTGTGGCTCCTGTGACTTTTGCCCCAGCAGGTGCGATGACGCCTTCCGCGGAATTCTTGTTAAAATCTGCTGACCGAATACATTGTTAGCAAACAGTGTACATTTATATAAACAGATCCGAGGACTATGTTCACATTGTTTGCTCACACTTTGTTAGAAAACTTAGGGTGAATACGGGTATTACATGGGCCGGTATCATGTTTCGTGTTTGAGAGTCGGATCAAGACTTCCTGCAATGATATGACGTTTAATCAAATTTGATTCAACCATTACGAAAACATGCCTTGTTTAATACACTGAAAATTTAACCACAAAAAAAAAAAAAAAAAAATTGAAACTTTTCAGATAAAAGAATTCTAATATTGTTCATATTCCTGCTTTTGAGCAGAAATGCGAAAAATAATGTATACCTCTGTAAACCCAAGTTTTACTGCATTAAAGTGGGGTTTGAGAGGGTCAAAATTATATAGACATGTTTTCGTGATGGTAATGGCTGTTGCACTATTGTTCATTCAGTGTTTATTCAGAATGTATATGCTTTCGCCTGGATAAACGGTGAATACTATAAAACTAAGCGATAGAAGACGAAGGCTAGGATGAGACAGCTCGACTGCAAACGTGGATTTGAGCATTTGCTTTTCGCATGTGCACATACCCTCTTTTTTGTGGTATGATTAAACAATTTAAAACCACGAACATGCAAAAGAACCGTCCAATTGAAATTTAACCCTTCCATCCCCGAGTTCTGGAAGCAGACTTTTTCAGACATGGATTTGGACATGTCCATTGATGCAAATAGGGGTTTCAGTCCAAAATCAAAATGGAATGGCAAACAGTGTAGATCCTTATGAGACGGCTCTTTACGAGCCGTCTAATATGGATCTACACTTTTGCACAGGTATATGTTTTGAGCTGCCGGGATGAAAAGGTTAAAGCATACACGAACTGGCAGTTGAAAGACTATTTGGTAAGCCATCAATGCACAGCTTCAAAACTCTTGGCCTTTTGCAAGACGCTACCGAATTGAGCTTCTGATAAAGATTTGTACTCTTTATAATACACTGCAAAAGCCATCACGAAAACACGCCTATATAATTTAGACCCCCTTAAACCCCACTTTTATATAGTAAAACTGGGGTTTACAGGGGTATACATTATTTTTCATATTTCTGCTCAAAACATAGATTGTGGGTACTCGTTAGAACCGCCTCGCCGAGGCGGTTCTAACGACTACACACAATCTATGTTTTGAGCAGAAATATGAAAAAATATAGGATTTTTTTAACTGAAAATTTTCCTTTTTTGGTTGTAAAATTTTCAATATATTTGTGTTTTCGTAATGTAAAACAAAACGCTGTTGAGGCTGGAATTATGTTATGTAACACCTTTAAGAATCCATCGTTTTAGAGTTTTATTTCACAGTGTAAGGGCCGTGTGGCGGCCGTAGAACGTCTCCTCGTACTTCACCATAATGCAGATTATATTTTCATTTCCTTTGAGATCATTGGGACCATTGTGGTATCCTTGAATATGGAGTTCTGCTCATGTATACGCTAGAGGGCATAAGAGGTGTTGCAAGCTTTATTACTGCTTATGAAAAACCTCAATAAAACCGAGACTTCCATTTACTATCTATAATGTGTTCTATGTTTCCAAAAGCAAATCTGACAGTATACAATTATTGACTGTTGAGTCATTGGACATGATGTGATGTTGACCAGAAAATAGCAATACTGACTGATGCGAAGCAAATGACTCAATAGCCGACGATTGTTTTATTATACAATCATTCCACTGACTGGATTTCAGACGCGATGAATCGATGTTCAGGTAACATATTAGAAAAAGGATGAAAAATGTTTACTTTCGATATATATATATATATATATATATATATATATATATATATATATATATATATATATATTTATATATATATATATATATATATATATATTTTTTTTTTTTTTTTTTTTTTCTGCAGCGTATATAATTCCACTTACTTAACATCAGAAAAAAGCGATGCAAGACGTTTACTTTCGAATTCTGCTTTGATAATGTCAGCAGTGTTTCCGCCATCTGCAGTTCGTTTTGATCTAGAATATTGGGTCAAAATACAACACTGGTTCCCGTATTTGTATAAAATTCAAACAACAGAACGAGATCCAGCAAGCTGTTACGTAGCGTAATTCCATTGTCTAATTAAAAAATAAAAGTGATGTCGCACGGAAAATCTATTTTTGGAAACTAGTGTCCACCGGAAAGTCTAATTTTAGAAACGACATCCAGATATGTCAGACCTTATAGATTATGTTCTTGGCCAATAAAAAGATCGTCTGTTTATAGATTTTATAATATGTTCTGGCTTCGGATGTTCCTGTTAGTTTGCTTTTCCTCTCGGTGTCAGAGATAGACGGCAATCTGTAATTGTGGCACTTCCTGACCTCTAGTATCTTGCACGATGGAACAGTCCATTTGGCATTAACATGTTAAAGACTTGAGCTGGTAACTATAGATCTGTGTCCTTTAAATGTCACAAAGGGTGATATTGCACTGCAGTGGCTTCCAATAATGAATACTTAAGAAGAGGCAATTTCCGGTAATTGCATACCATCACTGTGGTAATGAAGCTGAATTCTCTGACATAAGATTTTTTACAGGCTTTGGGAAATTAGTGTTTACTTAGATACCTACATTTTCTAGGGTAACTTGTACATTTAAATTTACATTTATAACCACTTTCAAAAACTAATCGTGATCATATAGTGCATTGAATATAAGTTTAACATAAGGGTATTAAAACGCTAAGTGTATAGATTGTTTAGTAGACACACAAACGGTTCCAGAGTAAAGGAGGATTATTTGGTGATAAGTCTTGGATAGTTTTCTTATTTCCCAATAAAATCCTATCTTGTAGGTACTCGTTAGAAGCGCCTGCAGAGGCGCTTCTAACGGGTACCAACAAGATAAATTTTCATGGAGAAATTGAGTACATTTGCCAGAATTACCATCAAATACTCCTCATTTACAAGTCTTCTGTGTTCCATATATACTTAAAATGTTATGAACATTAAAATAAAAGACTTTCAATTCTAAATTATAAAATCAATACCGTGTCATGACAATAGAAATGAAAGGACAAGTCAAAGAAAAACTAATAACAGATATAAGAACAAGTCCGAGAAAAGTCAATGTCAAACAGTGACTTATTTAACACCCTGCAAGTGAAATACTATTTAGTTCTAAAATTCAATTCTGGACTTAACTACTGTACGTCATTACGAGAAGATTTTGAAATTAACGCCGAAATCGCTTGCCAATTAATGAAGAGGAAATTTGAAGATAATGACATCATTACCGATAACAGTTCAGCACGAATTTCTACTCATAGTGCTTTTAAATTGTTGCTTTATTCTTGTGAAGCTATGCTTTGCAGATGAAAAAAAAGAAAAAAAAAAAAAAAAAAAAAACATATTGAAACACTTACTCTATGTCTGGTATATCGAAAAAGAGTTTTTGCAGAGAAAATTATCTCTAGGCCGCAGGTAGGACACGCATTTAAGGATCCTGTAATAAGAGCAGTCCATTAACTTGGTATTTAAAAAAAAGGAATCCTCTCTATGCATACGACTGAGGACCTGGTCCGACAGACAGCAGCCTTCTTTATATACATGCATAAGAAAAAAAAATGATATATCAACCAATATCAGCATTTACAGGTTATTTCTATTCGCTTGATAGTACAAAACAAATGCTTCTAATCAAGGAGTAGAATGGGAAGCTGAGAGAGCTTTCTTATTTTCTCACCCTGAAACACTCCGTAAAAGATGAATTCTGAACCTATTACAGAAACTGTATAGGGTATCTACGTAGGTTCCTACCCTGATGGAACACAGACTCTCTCGTCACACATGAAGAAAACACAACTGACAACTAAGTGGGATTTTATTTTAAGTTCACCTAAGCAATTTGTAGCATTCATTTCACGTATCAAAGATCAAAGCAGGGCAATGACAAGCTGTCAAGAGTTTTAATATATCAACTTTTTTTCCGCTGCAAAAACTAGAAAGATGATACCGGATGATTGTACAATACATGTTCTGTCTCCTACCAACCCTTAAAGCGAAAGAAAAACATCAGAAGCATCTTTAATTTATTTTTTCTATTTTTTTTTTTTTTTTTTTTTTTCAAAGAAAATAAGACTTGACACTGCAAGTGAATATAGCAGACGATGCACATGAAATGTCAAACCTTACTTTTTCTGCAAAACATACCACAACAAAAGTCGCAATTGTAGTTGTGATTATCGCTTTAAGGGTTATACACGTATTTACATATTATCTGATACTCTGTTTAAAATTTAGAGGCAATAAAAACTGTTATAAAAGTTAATTTGTACATGCAACTTTATTTTGAATTCGACATATAAAACTGCGTTTAATGATACTGATATGTGACCGTTTGTGTGCCCCCAGTTTTGTTTCTTTTGCCTTGCTCAGTCGGTTGTGCGATATAGAAAAGCTACTACTGTCAGCTAAAAAGCAATCAATTTTTACTCTATTATTTCCTAAAAAAACGCCGGCGTCTTTTATGACATAACAAAATTTATTTTCTAGCATCAGAATAAATTTCCATTAATTACTACCTGGCTATTTCTTCGCATCGTAATAACACATTTAATACAATCTGAATACTACATGAGAACACCGAATGAAGAGGATAAATCAAATTTTCGTACCGCATTTACCACAAGCATTTGGGCGTACATTATAAGCTCGTGTCAGGTATTAACAGCGTTTTCACTGGTTACCGTTCAGCTGGCCCGTTTTAGATGCACAAACATGCACATAAACGTACATGTTTAACTTTAGGACTTATTATAATTCATTAAATCCTTATTGACCAACAGGTCATCTACATCAAATTTGTTTAAACTATTTGACTATTACTTTGATGATTATCCTAAAAAAAGATAAATTAGAGTGTCACATCACGAAAACATGCCTATATAATTTTGACCCCTTCAAACCCCACTGTTATATAGTAAAACTGGGGTTTAAGAGGTAAACATTATTTTTCTTATTTCTGCTCGAAAACATACATTGTTGTACACGTTAGAACCGCCTCGCAGAGGCGGTTCTAACGAATACCCACAACCTATGTTTTGAGCAGAAATATGAAAAATATCAGAGATCTTTATCTGAAAATTTCAGTTTTTGGAGGTGATATTTTCTACATATTTGAATCGTCGTGTTTACGTAATGAGGAATACCCACAATCACAGATAATATTAATGACACCAAGAGGAAGAGAAACAAGCTTTGACTGACAGTTTACAAGCTATAGACCAAAGAAAGGCAAAGCAACCAGCTCTCTCCTCCCAAACAAAGTAGTTAAAACCACCGCCTTAGGACAGTCAATATTAAAAATTACCGGGGCAGGGGGTGGGGGCGGGATAGTTTAAACCGATTTTACTGGTACGAAGTATTTACTCTACTTTAAATTTTGTAAATCGTCACAAAAACATGCCTATATAATTTTGACCCCTTAAACCCCACTTTTATATAGTAAAACTGGGGTTTACAGGAGTACACATTATTTTTCTTATTTCTGCCCCAAAACATAGATTGTGGGTACTCGTTAGACCCGCCTCGGCGAGGCGGTTCTAACGAGTACCTATAATCTATGTTTTGAACAGAAATATGAAAAATATCAGAATTTTTTAATCTAAAATTTTCCGTTTTTGGCGTTGAAGTTTTCAATATATTTGAATAGGCGTGTTTTCGTAATGACAAGCATTCGGGCGTACATTATAAGCTCGTATCAGGCATTAACAGCGTTTTTACTGGTTACCGTTCAGCCGACCCGTTTTAGATAGACAAACATGCACCCAAACGGACGTGTTTAACTTTAGGACTTATGTTCGCTCAGGAACTGATATAATCAGATCCACATCAAGTTCTCAACATTAAAGGGAAAGACAAACAAATACAATTAAACAGCACAAAAGAACAGACGGGTAGTAGGGTTGGCAAGCATTTCCCAAACAGGTGACAATTCAGTTACCCAAACTTAACTGAATATATCTAAAACTTACATAATTGTTGAAAGAAAAAACAGTTATAAGTGAAACACTATAGAACATTGAATAAGAAGTATAACAACGAAGATACCTTCTTTGAAATGCCAGTAATAAGGTACCTCCTTGGAAATGCCATGGTGGGCGGAGTCGGGGGTGGGGGCGGGGCTTCTTCACGGGATACCAACCCTCGCCTTCAGCTTCCATTGTGGTGAAAATATATAATTCTTTGGACCGCATGGAGGTCTTCTAACTCATCCATGAATCATTACGGGCATATTATATATAACATTTCTCATGTATACACCCAGATCAGACAGCCATGCTAGAGTAAAGAGCGTAGATCAAATCTTCAACGTGGAATGAAAGTATGTTTAGTGGATAGGTAACTCCATGCATAATAGGATTTAACCTCATTTCAGAAAAGAGGTCTATCCTAAAAGGAAAGAATTTGCTCCCATGGGAGCAAATTCTTTCCTTTTAGGATAGGCCTCTTTTAGAGTAGGCTCCTTTTCAAAAAGGACTCAGGGTGCAGGAAAGCAAACAGGAAGTCACAAATATTGTCTTCCTTGTTCAAAATGGCGGAAAATATACGAGGCCTAACTGATCCCCACTAATTACACCTCTCCGACGATTACTGATCCAGAAATATCCTTTAGATTTAGTGTTCAGACGAACTTAAAGATATTAGTGCTTTATTTTGGTACAATAATCATAATCTACGGCAAATGTCCGACTCATAGATTGCCATTACTCTGATCTTATAATGTCGGTCGTTTAACCGTTAAGGACAGACCCAAATGAACCGCATAGTCAGAAAGCTTTCGGATATGTCCGCCTAGCGAAGATTCAGATCAGCATGCGCATTTGCGCAGTCAGTATGTTCACTGGTTGCATTTGGGATAGCCAAAGATGTGCAGGCTGGTTTGAGTTTTTATTTGGCACACCTGTCCGAAGGTACGTTTTCAGACATTGCGGTTAAAAATGGACCACATCCTGTCTCTAATGCATAATTATATACATAATACATAATTATATAAAGTAGCGGTACGTATGTTATTTGCCGTGTAACGTCGCGTTACGTTTTCACAAACGGACGTGACGTTAAATGTTTTTCAAAATGGAGTTTACTTCTGAAGAAGACGTGAAGTCGAAACGTTAAAAAAGGCTGTTTTGTCTTGTTTCTTTGACTATAATTATATACATTGAACCATCGTTATAACGACAGCATTTGTTTCAAAAGACGTTGCCATTAAATGAATTTGCTGTTGTACAGAATACTTAATGTGTAGATTGATATGTAAGAAAGGTCTAGTTTTGTTCTTATTTCCTCATAGAACATATGTTTTAAATATTTGTTAGAATCGCCGCATTGAGGTGATTCTAACAAATATCCAAAACATATGTTTCTTTAACGTATTGAATACAATATTCTTGCATAATTTGTGACTAACTGTTACCTCTTAAGTGATGGTTTCTTGACAGCCAAATTGTCATTATAACGAATTTTGTCGTTGTATAGAGTGTCGGTATAAAAAGGGTTGTCTGTAGTCAGATAGAGCTCGGTAGGTCTTTTTAAGAGGAAAAGATACAGATTACATGTACACCTTCAAAAATTTATAAATGCAACTTAAAAATATTTTGGGCTGCAGTTGGCCAAAACTAGCTTGTCTGGTGAGAAAACCTGACCAGCTGTTCTCATCTTTGTATGTCCATTGTTCTCAAGGTCATTCATGTTTTAGAATCTATTCCTCTTTATTACAGTTGGTGTTACTGCCGTGTGGGGCCGTAAAATATATCTCCATACGGACAACTCCTTTATACCGACACTCGATACAACTACAAAATTCGTTATAATGACAATTTGGCTGTCAGGAAACCATCACTTAAGAGGTAACAGTTAGTCACAAATTATGCAAGAATATTGTATTCAATACTTTAAAGAAACATATGTTTTGGATATTTGTTAGAATCACCTCAATGCGGCGATTCTAACAAATATCCAAAACATATGTTCTATGAGGAAATAAGAACAAAACTAGACCTTTCTGGGCATAAATGGGTAAATTAAGCTCTGCCTGTTACGGGATCAGATCGTACGTATATCAAAAGGTAAAAAGAAAAGATCAGGGAGTGCCATAATCACAAGTCGCAGCCAATCACTGGCACCAAAGGGAAGAGAAAAGAGACACAAACCAACACGCGCAAAACAAACACACGCACAAAAAGCACACAGACCAGCTCTCCCTTCACCAAGTGAGATGATCGCAATGCTAAAAGGACAAAAACCACACGGACAAATGCAAGGTAAGATTTAATATAAATCACCTCGTAGAATACCCACAAAGCTACACAGAGTAAAAGCAACACCGGGACCACCGCCTAAGAACGGTCAGTCTAAAATTATATGTCCTGAGATTCTCTTGATTAAGTATGCATTGTAAGGTATTACATGTATTACGTTAACAAGTTCATGTAATGAGTACCCCCATGGCAGGTTATCCTATACTATATAACGAAAAAAGGAGTATACAGACGTCTACATTTCAGGTGGGTGTTCAGATTTTTGCAGTTTTTAAACCGGCTTATTAATCTGCTCGTTGCTTTTAGTAATATTTTTATTGCATATTTCTCTCTTTATTTGCTTAATAATGCAATCTGACATCATTTCCCGAATTTTATGGTGAAAAGGAGTATAAAGATGAACATGTATTCTTATTTCTCCACAACAAATAAGTTGTGGATACTCATCAGAAAAGCACCCCTCTGAGGCGCCTCTGATTAGTGCTCAAACGTATGTTTTTGTGGAGAACATTACGAAAAACAAGCCTATTCAAACATTTTACCACCAAAAAAATGAAAATTTTCAGATAAAAATTCTGATATTTTTCATTATTCTGCTCAAAACATAGATTGTGGGTACTCGTTAGAACCGCCTCGGTGAGGCGGTTCTAACGAGTACCCACAATCTCTGTTTTTGATCAGAAATAAGAAAAATAATGTATACCCCTGTAAACCCCGGTTTTACTATATAAAAGTGGGGTTTGAGGGGGTCAAAATTATATAGGCATGTTTTCGTGATGAATATGAGAATCTCAGTATTATTGGTGAAAAAAATGGCTAATCTTTAGTCATGGCTAGTCAGTACAAGTTTTACATAGATGTATTTTTCATATGACGTCCCTATTATTCAGTAGATGACGTCATATCATAGAAATGATATGACCACGTGTTACGTAACACTAGGTTACTGGCGCGTAACGACATCACGCCGTCCGTGACAACGTTATGTTTTCTGTTGAAAAACGATTTAACATCTATGGCCATAAAATACAGTTTTTAAAGACTTTAGTATATGATAAAAAGAATCTTACATGAGTGGTCAGTTCATATGAAAATGATGAAAGTCGCGAAAGACTCGTTTCATAATTTCATATGAAATGACCTCTCCTTTAAGATTCTCTATTTATATAATGGAGCGTTGTAAATATACCAGTATTATAACAGTACCAAGGTTTGTGTCCTGGAGGTATCACGTACTATTCATATGGGTAGTTGTAAAAGGAAATCCGACCAGATTACCATTGTCAGCAACGATACATCTAGCTACATAAAGTTTGTTTTATTTGTACAATTTTCAATAAATTATAGGCCCACAGTAAAGCGGGACACAGTACGTATATTTAAAGTTTTCTCCAGCATGTTAATATTCAATTAAGTTAAATAGAAAGCCATTTTTAAGTACAGTATCAAGTTTAATTGTCGTTGATTAATAAGCTTTAGAGCACCTAGTCACACAAAGACTTGATATGAGCCGGAGTGCATGTGCGTCCAACGAAGATTCAGATCAGCCTGCACATTCGCGCAGGCTGATCTGAGTCTTCGCTGTCCACCTGAAGACACGGTGGATCCTTGCCTATCCTGAGAGTGCCCTTCGAAGATTCTGTACAGACTCATCGAAGATTCTCTACAGATTGAAGTGATTCGCAGGCTGATTTGAGTCTTTGCTGGACACTCATGTAGTCTTGTAGGAAACATCACGAAAACATACTTATATAATTTTGACCCCCTTAAACCCTACTTTTATATAGTAAAACTGGGGTTTACAGGGGTATACATTTTTTTCTTATTTCTGCTCAAAACATAGATTGTGGGTACTCGTTAGAACGGCCTCGTCGAGGCGGTTCTAACGAGTACCCACAATCTTTGTAAAATTTTCAGTATATTTGAATAGGCATGTTTTCGTAATGAAGATTCAAAAAAGCCAGCCATGTCTCACTAGAGCCTTCATGTCCACATGAAGAAACTTTGCATCCTAGACTATCATATATATATATAAACTGGATGGGCTAGCCATCCGGAATATCAATATATGCATATGCGACTGATACAATGCTAATTTTATAATTTATTTCTTAACATACATGTAATATTTTGTTCCACACGCGGTTGTGCCCTTAGGGCTCTTAGCATGTTTGGTATGTCTTAATTTACATGCGCATTGTCCGTGCTATATATCATTCTTAATTTCTAACTGAAGTGGTTGGGTATAATGCGACTTCGATCTGATTGTGAAATGTGAGCAAACCGAAAAGTGACTTAGTAAAACACTAAGCATGAAATCCAAGTTATCAATGTTTACTCGTATTCTTGATTTACGCACGAAACATGAGAAAACATGTCTTTTGGATTCAAAGTGCCACGCAAATATATGTCGATTCTGAACAATAGATTGAAGACAGCAAACGTTTGATAGGTAATTTTGTCACCTACCAATGCCTTCGCAGTTTGGATGGTAGGTAATTTTGTCACCTACCGATGCCTTCGCAGTTTGGAAGGCCGTAACGTTTTGTGCATCACGAAAACATACCTATATAATTTTGACCCCCTCAAACCCCATTTTTATATAGTAAAACTGGGGTTTACAGGGGTAAATATTATTTTTCTTATTTCTGTTCAAAATATAGATTGTGGGTACTCATTAGAATCGCCTCGACGAGGCGGTTCTAACGAGTACCCACAATCTATGTTTTGAGCAGAAATATGAAAAATATCAGATTTTTTTTTATCTGAAGCTCTTCATTTTTTGGTGCTGAAATTTTCAGTATATTTGAATAGGCGTGATTTCGTAATGGCATATATGAGTTGTGAGCTTCAAAGAATGATCGGCCTTTTTGTTTTATTCATTAAAATTGTTTATTAAGACGAAGGTAAAGTTTCTAATGTGAATGTACTTGTCTTTCATACACCGCCTCGCATACCACATTCCGCAGTCTAGTTATCAATATTTTACGTTACTTGAACAAACACCAGTTTTTAGACACAATAAGTAGTGTATTTGATTTGTTCAAAGTTTAGGAAAAGTATGTTAAACGGTTAATGTGTGCGAATATTTTACGTTACGATACTTTTTTATTTACATTATTGTCTGTCTGGGTAGACAAGTCCCAGTCAGCATTCTACGTAAATCTATATCGGGCCGTCATCGGCCCGTCAGGGTAGCTGACGGGCCGATGACGGCCCGATGTAGTTTTACGTAGAATGCTAGCTGGGGTGCGATTTGTCAGCTGATACTATCAGTTATACAGTGACGTTACAAGTGCAGTTTTGCTTACATTTCTACATAAAAAAATAATATTCCTCAAAAAAGAAGGGAAAAAAAAAGAGACGAAGAGAATCCATTTGAAATAACACATATTCTTTTTAGAATTTATTTTGAAAATAACACCTTCACATACTAAATCCGAATATTTTTAATTACAAGATTATAATGGGATCATCGCTACAATAGTTTTCATAGGTACGACATCTGTTTATTTACTTAAGTTCATTAAGTGTGTCAGCGTTTGTCATCATCTTAAGCTCGTTAATTTGGTGATTGATCAGTATTTTCTCTTGCAAATATAAATTACTTGTACACAAAAGTGTTAAACATTAAACGAAGTCACTCAGAAAAGGCCACAATTACATGTACGAAGCACATCTTTCCAGACGCATCGAAAGAAAAGGAGATGAGGAACAAAAGTGACACGATGCAAAGGCAGCGAGCAGCAATGAGGTATACAAAGGACTAATACCATCAGAATCGCCGTCTTAGAACGGTCAGTCCATAAAACTACTGGTATTGGGGTAGGATCGGGGTGTGTGTGTGTGTGTGTGGGTGGGGGGGGGGGGGGGGGGGGGTGGTAATCGAATTTACTGGTACCTAATCAATACATTCTGTAAAATACAATCATTTTGTAAATGGGTCATCGAGGTTCTTAACTCAGTATACTATTGCTGCTCGTAAATTGTATTGACCATCAGTCGTCGAACTGTTGCTTATACATAACATTACTGTCAACTTATATAAACGTATTTTCTTTCTTGTAATATTAACTTATTTATATTGACGCTGCCACATGATAAAGCAAGTTTAACAAAATTTGCATAGATTGGTACATCTATAACATAATAATGACAGATTGTTCAGTCTGCTTCCTGAAGACAAACCTATATTCGTTTTGTTGTGTCATAAATAGTAATAGATTGAAAAAACGAATATCCCTTGAGAGCAATGAACATATGTATAAAACTGTAAATATCTGGGCCCAGTTGTTCAAAGCTAATGACATCGTTAGTTAACGATTCGTTAAAATTTTACATCCAGTGATACGCAAATATGCTGAAATTTTTTGCTGAAAAAATGTGAGTAGCTTTTGCAGTGCAAAAGCTACTCACATTTTTCAGCAAAAAAATATCTGAATATTGTATATTGAATCCGCTAAAACAGTTAACGAAATGACCCTTAACGAGCTCGTTAAGCTAACGATGCTTTGAACAACCGGGCCCTGAAGTGTCCACGTTTTTGTTTGACCAGAATTTGGCTAATTAGACCTTGTCAGTCATATGTTTACAAGTTTTCTGGAATAAGGTTCAATGATCACTAAGGGCCAAAAAATATAAATTTTTGACGTTTATTTCACTATAGTGATGTATAAGGGGAGAATGTTGTCCGGTCGCCACACAGCACTACCACCAGCCATAGTAAAGATCAAAAGAATACGAAATGAATGAAACTTGAGAAAGATAAGCACACACACAAAATGAAATTAGCTGGTATCAAAATTGCGAGGTCAAACTAAATATTTCGGCTTATTAGGCCTCATCATAAATCTTAATACAGTTTAAAAAATTCAGGAATAGCAAACTGATTGCAAAGGACAAATATAAGTATATGTAAGGGAAGACGTTTTATGACCCCTACACTGTACTGACACTGGCTGTAGCGAGGATAACATCCAGAAAACACGCCTATATAATTTTGACCTCCTTACACCCCAATTTTATGTAGTAAAACTGAGGTTTACAGGGGTATACATTATTTTTCTTATTTCTGCTCAAAAACATAGATTGTGGTACTTGTTTGAACCGCCTTGCCGAGGGGGTTCTAACGAGTACCCACAATCTATGTTTTGAGCAGAAATATGAAAAATATCAGATTTTTTTTTATCTGAAAATTTTCATTTTTTTGGTGGTAAAATTTTCAATATATTTGATTAGGCATGTTTTCATAATGAATAGATTCCTAAAGTTCTAAAAGGAATGATTTTAAGAGCAATGAACACAGAAACAGAAAACAACCAAAGGGATCAAGTTTTATTAGCCATATTTACTAGTTACGGCCAAACAGGATCAAATATTGCCTATTACTAACCGTCCCTTTCTAAACAAGAGACTGTCTCTGTTTCTTTACAGTAGATACGGTTGAAGTTTACCTATCTATTTTTTTTTTTCAAATAGTGAATCTAAAATAGCTGCAATTGTTGCTTACTATAAACTAAATGGTTTTGAATTTTATATGAGAATGTTAGGTTTTGTAGTTTGTCGAGACAGGCTTAAAATTTTGAGGAATATTGTTTGAGGAATGACACACAAATCTTGTCGTAACAAACTGGTGTTAAAGAGTTTCTTATAAATCTTCAGTTGATAATGTTGGCTATGCCAGGTATGTTTTTAATATATCGAGCTAAAGAGTTCAGCAAAGTGCCTTCTGACAAACCTGTGCACTCTGCATGTAGAAGAATGGCCTGTTTCGGGAAGTAAAATTTGATTGTTTAATGCGAGGCGCCATTAAAAATTGCTAAACCATCGCATAACCTATGGCGTCGGCTAAATGTTCTTGGTAATATTGGTCCTTATTTAAAGAGAGTAATCGTAGCATTGTATCATACAAATATTTATTTCATAAGATTTGTTTGTCATGTTGTTTTATATTCACATGTAATTCAAACATTAGGGCGGGAGTTGACAAAACTCTGTCAAAATTGTTTTGGTTGCATTCCTTGTAAAAAAAGGGTCTACTTTAACCCATTTATGCCGAGTGGATTCTTCTACTTAAACTATTTGGACAGGTTCATTTCCTATATAAGGGGTGTCTGATTAGTTTTTACTATTGTCACGTTTTGTAGTAATGTCTGAACTTAATGCAAACAGTGTATACCCTAATCAGACGCCGCGTTCTGCGGCGTCTGATCAGGGTGTTCACTGTTTGCCAGTCCCTTTTATGGACAGCTAGGCTTATATGGGTTAAAAGGAAGTATTTGTACTAAAGAGGGGCCGTTATTTCCCTTTAAAACAGACCCCTTTTCACAAGGGACTTAGTAAATTAGGAAGTTGTAAGCTGTTGCCCTTGTATAAATTTGAATTTAGCACCGAACTATAAAAACCTAAATATAAAAAAGGTATAACATCTTGTCATCACGAAAAGACGCCTATAAAAAAAGGTAAGAGAAAAGTCCCGGGAGTGCCACAATCACAAACCGCAGCCCTTCCCAGACCCCAAGAGGAAGAGGAAACCGAAAAAAAGTTTTGACCCCCTTGAACCCCACTTTTATACAGTAAAACTTGGGTTTCCAGGGGTATACATTATTTTTCGTATTTCTGCTCAAAAACATAGATTGTGGGTACTCGTTAGAACCGCCTCGCCGAGGCGGTTCTAACAAGTACCCACAATTTATGTTTTGAGAAGAAATATGAAAACTACCAGAATTTTTTATCTGAAAGTTTCAATTTTTGGTGGTAAAATTCTCAATATATTTGAATAGGCGTGTTTTCGTAATGTTGTTAGTATCAGGCAATCTTACCAGGACATAACGTGTAAAGTGTTAAGATCATTTGGCGTTCACTTGATATTCTTCTAACAATTGTAAAGCAACATAATTGTCAACGGATTCTGCAGAGAGCAGTATTTGATTTGCATTTATTTTCTGATTTCATTTCCATAAATGTGCAATATGATGTGTTTCTATTCTGCTTAATTTGCAGCTCGCTAACGCAATTACAATTAGACATCGGTGTAAGGCTTTCGGTTGTCTCTAATTTAAGCTGAATGATCTCGAATTCCCGATAGACGGTACTTCGAAAATCAACGATGTGCGACAGCATTACGAAAGACTCAATGCATTTTTTGTTTTATTTATTTTTTTTATTTATTTATTTATTTATTTATTTATTTTATTTTTTTTTTATTACTGCAGCTGGACTACGAACCCACAAAACGGTACATATGGGTTCTGTCCCGGGGATTAGATCAACTGATAACTGATTGCTGACGCCACACATCATTTAAGCATTTGTCTTTTTTTTTAGTTTTCATTTGAGAAAAGTCCGTACTAGAAGGCAAACAATTATGCCCATGTTAGAAGCGTATCAATTCTGTTAAATATATATCAGTTCTCCTGCTACTGATATTTTGTTATAATACATTTTATATAAAAAAACATTGAATGAAAAAGCTGCCTAGTGCAAATAATTGTCCCCATAATTTCTGTTTTATAGTAACCCTCAAGAGGCCATCTACAGATCATCCACATTTGAAACTCAGTTTCATATTTATTGGCCTTGTAACAGGATACATGAAGTCTGACAATCAAAAGGTGTAGGCGGAATGGGTGTTGATTTCAGTCCATATATAAATTCATCTGTGTCGTCCTAATGGAAATATAAGTGTAGTCAGTTTAGACAAATAGCATTTTCATCAAGCAAATAAACTAGACATTATTTTGTTTTTGTAACACAATGGGCAAATAATGATCTGGGAAGACGTACTGTGAGATCATGAAACCATTAATGCCGATTAGGCTATTCTGCCTTAACTTTTTTGCACCCGTCAATTTTTAATAGAAGGGGTCGTTGGTTAGTTTCTATCATTACCGTGTTTGTTTGTTTTCTGTTTTTTTGTTTGTGTGTGTGTGTGTGTGTGTGTGTGTGTGTGTGTGTGTGTGTGTGTGTGTGTGTGTGTGTTTTCTTCTTCTTTTTTTTGTTTTTAGAAATTCCCATCACGAAATCCTATATAATTTTGACCCCTTAAACCCCACTTTTATATAGTAAAACTGGGGTTTACAGGGGTATACATTATTTTTCTGCGAGGCGGTTCTAACGAGAACCCACAATCTATGTTTTTAGCAGAAATATAAAAAAATATCAGAATTTTTATCTGAAAACTTTCAGTTTTTGGTGGTGAATTTTTCAATATATTTGAATAGGCGTGTTTTCGTAATGCCGTATTGATGCAAACAGGACCATGCCATGCAAAACTTTGTAGTGGTTAAAATATTCAGGTATTATTGGTCTTAACGTATTGCATGATTAAACGTGAGCTGCTTAATGTATATACAATCGAACTTCAATGGTCCGAACAGCTTTAGGACCGTGGACATTTGTTCTATACAGGGGTACAGAGCCACAGATGTTTAATTATAGGGCCAGGTTTGGCAAATTGGGATAATCTAGGAATGTCTTTTCTATCATTTATAAAATAATGGTTTGTTAAGTATACTCAATAGAATCGCCTCGACGAGGCGATTCTAATGAGTACACAGAACATACATTTTCAAACGCCAGTCCTTGTGAGAGGAAAGAAAGAAAGGGGGGATGATTCACCCATGCTGCAAGTACAGCGGGCCCTAAGCACTAACCCTCCACCAACTCCATTTATTATATTAGACACTTTCTGGAAATTGATTTTATTTTTGAACATTACAAAAACCTGCCTATTCAAAAATATAGAAAATGTCACCTTCAAAAACTGAAAATTTTCAGATAAAAAAAAAAAAAAAAAAAAAATCTGATATTTTTTATATTTCTGCTCAAACCATAGATTGTGGGGTACTCGTTAGAACCGCCTCGACCAAGCGAGTACCCACGATCTATGGTTTTGAGCAGTAATAAGAAACAAATAATGTACACCCATGTAAAACCCCAGTTTTACTATATAAAAGTGGGGTTTAAGTGGGGTCACTATTGTATAGGCATTTTTGCGTAATGAATTTAATCGATGTGTAAACGCCGGCACATCACTCAATAACTGAATAAAACCCGAAGGTTTATTTTAATTATGTTAATGAATCGTCCCTATGCGTTTCCACATTAAAATAATAAAATTCATTTCTCATAATTCGAACTGTCATAATTTGTTTGAAAACGCGGATAAAAAAAACTGTTGTTGTTTTTTTGTTGTTGTTTTTTTGTTTGTTTTTTTTAAATCTATGCAAAGAAAAATAGATCCAACATCCCTGCTCAGAGGATTTATTGAAGTGTAAATTTCGTTTTGGATTTGCTCTCCACCAATCAAATTGAATTCAATAAATGTAAGTCTGCAAAGTTGGAATTATTATCTTTAAATGCTATAAAAATAGCATATATAATGCCCTCAGTAAACTATTCTTGATGACGTGACAAAATCTAGCTTAGATTAAAAAATGTAAATAATTCTGTTCCTTAGAAGATATTTAATCGACATAAAGTCAACAAAAACAGTCCTTGGCGTATAAAGCCATTTGCAGAAATTAAACAAACGGACTGCAATGTCAGAAAACGTACCTTCGAACATGTGCGCCCAGTGAAAATTCAGATCAGACTGAGCATTCGCTCAGTCTGATCAGATTTTTCACTGAGCGCATTTTTTTTGATGGTAAAGAATTGATTGATTCTGGATGCGGACAACGGAGACTTGGATCAGACTGCACGGATGCGCAAGCTGATTCGAGTCTTCGTTGGGCGCACATGTCCGAAGGTACGTTTTCTGACGTTGCGGACCATACTAATATTATGGTGTGGTTGAGTAATCCATTTTGATCGATTAGCAAGTACGTGGGAAATGAATCTATACACAAACCATGTAATTATTAATTCACAAAAATCTAGAAAATTAAGTTGAATTCCGCTACTTGAAACAAGAATGCGGCTTAAGGTGAATGGTCACACCTGGTAGTTTGTCCGCAATTCTGTACAAGGGAGACAACTTTTGTTATTATCCTTTCCTGTACAACAAAAAACCTTTGGAAAGTGGCCTACGCAAAAAGGAAAGAATTTGTTTTCTAGGGAAGCAAGTTCTTTCTTTTTAGAGATGACGACCACTTTTAAGAAGGGAACAAAAAGAAAAAAAAAAAAAAAAAAAAAGGCACACGCACACACACACAACTCTCTCACTGTCTCACTTGAAAATGTATAAATGTATCAGTCATCACGAAAACATGCCTATACATTTTTGACCCCCTTACACCCCACTTTTATATAGTAAAACTGGGGTTTACAGGGGTATACATTATTTTTCTTATTTCTGCTCAAAACATAGATTGTGGGTACTAGTTAGAACCGCCTCGACGAGGCGGTTTTAACGAGCACCCACAATCTATGTTTTTGAGTAGGAATATGAAAAAATATCAGATTTTTCATCTAAAAATTTTAATTTTTTTGTTGTAAAATTTTCAATATATGTGAATAGGCGTGTTTTCGTAATGTCCACTTCAGCGGAATAGATACAGCTCTGAGGAAAATTGACAGAGTTACCTTCCCTTGAAAGTGTATCAATTTCTTTTAATAGCCCATAACATGTAACTAGCACCAAAGCCATGACGACAGATGTTGTTGAAAACATCACATTATACCGATATTTCAAAATCCATAAAAAAATGTGTTTATTACATGTATGCATGTATGATCTAAACCTTTACCACCTACTAGGCTAATTCAGCGAACAACAAATTGATTACATCTTTGTTATTTAAGAAATGGATCAGCTCCAGCAGTGATTTGTTGAGTAATAAATCACTGTTTGGAGGTCAGTTGTAAAGTAGATCAAATCACGAGCGCGAAGCGCGAGTGATTTATCTACTTACAACTGACCGACAAACAGTGATTTATTACTCAACAAATCACGCACAAGAGCTGATCTATTTCGATTCTAACACATAGAAAACGATGTAAAAGTAATTGTATCCTTCAGATTCTTCGAACTGTCCGCCATCACATAAAGAAATCCCGCCAACAGTTTTGACTGTAACGCTGTTGTTTACATGCATTTCTTACGTTGTTGACGCGAGAAAAACGACGTTACACCGTCTAACGCCGTGGAAACGATGACTGACGTCAGCAAAGAGTCAACATGACGTCGGAATGGCGCCAGATAGCGCCGCGCGCTTCCGCCCAGTGATTTATTGCAGAATAAATCACTGAGTTTAACCATTGGCTATATAGGCGAGGAGTGTTAGAATCTCCCAGAAAACAGGATTTGGCATTTCGTGCAAATTATATGTATCGAAGACAATTTGCTTGAAGTGTCACAAACTCTTTCTGGGAAGACATAAGCAAATATTTCAATATATGCTCTGCTGCAAATGGTACATGTAAGCGTTAATAAACCAGTAATAAAGCGATATTTAGGTGCTAATTGTACGGGTATAGAACATCATTTTCGCCATGAATTAATCATAAACAAGGACAAACTTACAAATCGAACCAACAATTGATGACTCTAGATTGATGCATATGCCATAAGCGTTCTCTCTCTCTCTCTCTCTCTCTCTCTCTCTCTCTCTCTGAGTGTGTTTTGTGGAGTCTGAAAATAGTCCTTACAGGCATAGCTAAAATGAGACCAAAAGTGGTACATATACCACTCACTTATGATTTTTTTGCCTCTGGGCGCTATGCAAGATGCATCAAAGGCGTGTCAGAAAGAGGTGATTATGAGACCCCAGCAGTAGGCGGTAAAGAGGCATTTTGAGGGTTAATAAATACTACGAAGGGCATTACGAAAACATATCTATTCAAATATATTGAAAATTTTACCTCCAAAAAATGAAAATTTTCAGATAAAATAGCACAGTTCACTGCTGCAAAAGCGTGACTTTGAATAATAATAATAATAATAAAAAAAAAATACTGGGGATGAATAGTTATATATTCTCAGCGAGGCGGTTCTAACGAGTACCACAATCTATGTTTTGAGCAGAAATAAGAAAAATAATGTATACCCCTGTAAACCCCAATTTTACTATATAAAGTGGGGTTTAAGGGGGTCAAAATTAGTACCTCATATGGGGTATACACGTACATATCTCAGCTTATTAGATTCGCCAGGGCTTCTTCAAATCTTAGTGACTTTAACTGCCGTACTAAAGCCCATACTGTCAAACTTCTTAGGCAGGGCTATCGTTATTTTAAACTTCGTAAGGCGTTTTCGAAATTTTATCGCAGACACAGTGCCTTGGTTAGAATATTATAACGTCAGTCTGAAAACACTTCTGCATCAAGGTATATCGGAACCAGAATTTTACAGTGACTTCGTGTACAGATTTAGAAAAATTGTGGGAAAATCTAACTTTTCGGAGCAATTCAGAAAACTAATTAACCGTTATAAAAGAATTGGCTATAGCCTGCATATTATGGGACAGACTGCATGCTTAGTTGTCAACCCAATCATTGTTGATAGCTATGCTTCACTCTTTAATTGCACGACGGCGGTTCGGGCCTCCGACTGAATGACGGCCTCTTCGTAAAACTTTAACCAGTGGGCTGGGGCTTGACGATATGTCTTTGGCTTGGCCGGCCGTGGTTCAACTATTGGTTTTCATTTACTCTGGCAAACAGTCGAATTAGCCATGAGTACTCGTCTTTGTTTATCATTGTGATTAATTTGATTATTATGTTTTCGCTTTGAAGCATTGACTGAGTTGGGAGCCTTTATGCGAACCGAATTTTTATGTATTTTTGTATTAAGAGTAGCATCGGGACCTAGGGTGAAGTTGGCTAGCTGTAAAAGTTTAAACCACACGGTGCTGAATTCTACTGATCGTTCTAAGGCGGTGGTCCCGGTGTTAGTCTTACTCTTTGTTGCTTTGTGGTTTATTCTACGAGGCGATTTGTTTTATGTCTTACCTTGTGTTATTTCGTTCTTGTGTTTTTCAGCCCTTTTACCATTGCGATTACCTCGCGTGGGGAAGAGAGAGCTAATCTTAGTGCTCTTCGTACGTTTGTATGGTTTTGTCTGTTTCCTCTTCCACTTGGTGTCTTTGAAGGGCTGCGGTTTGTGATTGTGGCACTCCCTGGACTTTTCTCTTAACCTTAGTGCCCAGTCTCTGGTCAGTTCTTAGAACAAGACACATCTTATTTTAATGTCTATAGCATTTTATGATACGTAAGATACCATTAGATATTTTATTACAATTACAGTCTGATTTGAATCTCGAATTCCAAGGGACTCTCTGAAATACTTCGAGATATCCATATTTCGACATATCAGATTTGCAGAATTGAGGAAAAAACTAATTCGATTAACCACATTTCACAAATATATGTGTAATTGGACTCTTGAAAGTAGAGATATATTGAAAATATTGTGGAAAAGAGGAGAAATTGCTCCTTAGGAGCAATTTCTCCTCTTTTCCACAGTATTTTTTACATGTTGTTAGATTTTCATGTTTAGGCAGGGACCAGATTATCACTTCGAGATAAGCGGTTATTCGAGATAAGCGAGGTCGAGATAACGAGAGTCAACTATATATTGATATGTAGGATATACAAATACGTATAAATTACAAAAACACGCATATTCAAATATACTGAAAATTTTGCCATCAAAAAAAAAAATGAAAATTTTCAAATAAAAACTCTGATATCTTTCATATTTCTGCTCAAAATATAAATTGTGGGTACTTGTTAGAACCGCCTCGGCGAGGCGGTTCTAACGAGTACCCACAATTGTAATATAGGACTGCCGCCCTATACTACTCACAATCTATGTTTTTTTGCAGAAATAAGAAAAATAATGTATACGCCTGTAAACCCCAGTTTTACTATATAAAAGTGTGGTTTGAGGGGGGGGGGGGGGGGGTCAACATTATATAGGTATGTTTTCGTGATGTTATTTTTATGTCTTCAACATTGATATGTAGGATATACATGCATGTATAGAAACTTTGAACTTCAATGACTCGAACACCGATGGCTCGTTTACCGTGACTGATTCGAACCTGTTTTTACTCCCTAGGAAATGCATTCGATGGCTTAAGAAAACAAATATTTAGGGAGGGAAATTTCATATTTTATCATAATGTGTATGTTGTGTGTATTCATTCGAAAGCAACCTATATATATATATATATATATATATATATATATATATATATATATATATATATATATATATATATATATATATATATATATATATTATCCTCATTTGCCCCCTGACCCGGGCGCTATGATTAACACTCAGTGGCTCGAACTAGCCATTTCTAGAACAAATTACCATGGTCCCAAAGATGTTCGACCAAGTGAAGTTCGACAGTGTTAACCTTTACACTTTCTGTGCTAATTCAGCAGACAACAAACCAATAATAACCCCCCCCCCCCCACCCCCCCGCCCCGCGCAAGAAAAACAGGACTCTATACAAATTGTCTTCATTGGAAACAGTTTGAAGAGACAGTTTGTGTCTGAAGTGCAAAAACCCGCTCTCCGGGAAAAGAAGGAAACTACCTAGGCTTAATATATCGTCAACTGAAAATGTATAGAATCCTATTCTTCTTGGCTCTGGACTGGTTCGTACGATATGAAGTTTCCTGTACCGAAATACAGACAAAAATCTTTCTTCGCTTGATGATATGGTTTGCGC